>CM060900.1:543570345-544770345 GCA_030762935.1 Hymenopus coronatus | reverse complement strand
AAGCGACCGCATGTGAGATTTGTGGTGGACAAAGCGGCGCTGGGGCGGGTTTTCTCTGGGTACTCCGGTTTCCCCCGCCATCGCATTCCACCGGTGCTCCATCATCATTCATGTATCATCAGTGTCACCGCCTGCGATGCCATTAGTAGTTAAAGCGGGCGTTAAACACTACCAAAAAAAAAAAAAAACTCTTGTCAGTGTTAAGGTAATCACTATATTCTCTTTGCTGAAACCAGATTGTTATCAGCTGAGTAAACAGTAGACCCTCTCCAGTTGTGAAGCAGATGCCCTCTTGAGCAAATCTTTCAGCCCCAAGTCCCGTGACAGTGCTGGCTGTTTGGATCCATCACATGGTGATTAATACTTGCAGCTGGTTCATACTTTTCTAATGCCATCCTGACTTGGATGTCCTTGTCAGTGTCCATTGGGTTGAGCAGCGTCATCGATACTTCCTTCCGGCAAGGCAACAGTGCTTGGGTAACACATCCATGCAGGGATGTCTTCTGGTCCATTATCAGGTTCCCAAACAGTTGGTGCTCCAGGTCACCTTCATCACCACCTCACTTCTTGCAGGTACAACTGAATTGTCCTTCAGGACTGCCCTGTAGATCCCCAGATGTTTGTCACCAGAACAACATATCTCGGCAGAGTTGAAAAACCCAATCCATTCCCAGAATCATATCCTCAGTCACCCTTGCAACAAACACCTACAGATTCGGTTCTCTATCCCGGAGTTGTCTCCAGCAGGGCCAAGTGTGTATTCATCTCAGCAAGCCCTTTACCATGCTAGGTCTGATTAAGTTACGGCTGCACCTCTGTGTACGAGTATCTGGCATTACCTTGTATCCAGCCATTTGTGATGAGGTTGCAGTCAACTCTTCTGTCCTAGGCACATGGCATCACTCGAAGAGGTGCCCCTAGTCACCCCAGTCTTAACTTATTTTCCTCATGCTCATTTTGGATTGGCCAGTCCTTCACTAGGTTACCTGCCTTGCCACATCCCCAGCACAACTATCAGAAGGTAAGTCATCTCTGGGCTGCTTATCTCTCCCTGTCATAACGAATGCTCCTAGTCCTTTGGATGGGCACAGTTATCATCTTGGCCTTCTTGCTGCTGTTAATGCCTCGTGGATCATTTTATAGTTGCCAAGCATCAGGTGCTGTCATCTTGGCATCATGCAGCCCTTTGACAGAGTAGGTGGTGGGAACACCAGACAAGCTGTTCGATGGCTAGGGCATTGTCTCACCTAGCTGTTGAAGCATCGCCTTAAGCTAACTGCAGTAGACTACAGCCAAGCAATAGTTTTGGAAGTAGTTCTCGAGGGCCTTTCAGATCTCCATACACTTCGGCATCAGGAATGTATTCTGTATTTGCATGTCCCTGGAGGCTTGCTGTCAGCTGTGCAGCAGCTTCTGCTGACCATCAATTGTGGGTGGTGATGGCTACGAACTGTTGGCAGAATACTTAGAAGGTTGACATGCCATCATACTTGGTTGGCAAGCACAGATGATGTGTATCCATTTGTCTCGACCTTCAAGTCATTCAACTTTTTGTCAGGCTCCTTTTCTACTGTGCTGTTAAGTTCCTTGGCACTGCTGTCGACTCTTCCCTCCAGGGCATTAAATCATCATTCCACCAAGCTCTTCCACTTATCTGCATGCCAGCCAGTTCTTGAATTTACTGAAAGGTTCCATTTTCAAATTGCACAATTTACAGCTTCAGTGTAAATGAAAATCTTAACTTGTGCATTTCAGTCGTTTCACTTCCCATCTTCTCCAAGCTGGGTTGCATTTTTTTCAGTTTCAATTCCATCTTCTCCATTGCAGTTTATTCTGGTCTTCATTTCTGTCTGCATCTTCTTTAATGAGGAATTCACTATCATTTTGGCCAACAAAATTTTCATCATCTCCATCTCAGCGTAAATATCCTATGCCTGACACCGGTGCAAAAAATGTCTTAACTCAAAAATTGTTTTCGAATAAAGTCTTTAATTCACTGCTACAAATAATTCACTTGACATTTTGATGCATAGACAGTTGATGGTTGCATGTCATGCATGGTTTGTGCACCACTGCATGTTAACACACCAGATACTCATGACTCAGTACAATTCACAGTAACTCAGCTAGCAATTCTTCATTTCATAGCCAGAAAATGTCGTAGAGCTTCCTGGAAGCTTGAGAGCCACATTCCCGAAGGTTCCAATTGCCGGGTCACTGCACTTCCTGTGTTACGCATTCCAAGGTTTCCAAATACGATGACTCGCATGCCAAAGTAAACTTGAGCGCAGTCATACATGGACACCACTTTGACACCTCTAGACATGGCAGTCACATTATGGAGTCTCGACTATATGGTTGAACTTCACATAGCTTCTTGTGTGTCAAATTTCCATCAGAAAGGAGAGTATTGTATTGCAGTGACCAGTTCACAAAACAATAGCAGCCTCTGCTTCCACAGCTCATGATGATCCTGTATGATTGAGGTGCATGGATAGTACCACCCTCTGAAATCTCTGGTAGACATGGAACCCTTATTAGCTGTGCATCACAACTTTTAGTCAAACACAAAACCAATCAGCAGGTCAATCGCACATCCTACACCATACATGTGTTCTATCAAAGCTTATAGTGGTGTCCAGCACTTCAGGAAGTACAGAATGTTCCTTCATTGTTTCATATCTGGCATTTTGGTGAACATTGTGCGTTTACCGTAGCTTGGTTTATTCATACCATTCACATTCATTACCACTAGCATTAACATTACTATTACGCATCCACATGGCATTGAAGAGTATCCGCTGCATATTAGCTCTTAATTTGTGACAAAAGCCTTGCCTTTTACTGCCAAGTCCTATGAACAAACACTGGCTGCAATGCAGAAAGATGGCTGCTGTCTGTCAATACATATTTACTTTTATCTACAATGTTGGCATTTTCAAAACCATCTTTTAGTTGACCCAAATTTCTTTGTACACCACTTTCCTCTGCGTGTTATATAGCTATTTGTAGCACTGCTGTCATTTATACTTGCAATTTGCTCACTTCCAGGGTTGATACAACCAATGTTAATTATGTTTATTTTTTTATTTGTTTTAGAAGATAATAGTTCATTTACACATTTTTTTTCATTTGGTTATTTAACACAAGTGTTAGTAGAATTGTTTTTGTGTGCATAGATAGATCCATAACTTCATACACCAAAGTTATATTGATGGAATATTATATTCTACATATCTAGTCATGAAATTAATAAACATAAAAGAATAACAAGCAACACAATATTTGTATTTACTAACTTATGAGTGGAAACAAGGCCTTCTTAAACTCACGACCACCACAACATTCTGCGACTTCTTTTCAGTACTCATAAGCTGTGCATTGTGAACACAGCTTTTATGAATATACACAAGGCTCTTCTATCAACACATGGAACCTGGGGGGTGACTCCTTTTTTTGTGTCTGTCGCTGTACGTTGTTCAGTATTTTTCCATGCAAAAAAACTTTTTTACTGGAAATGACTGAAATTTTGCCTTTTGCCATCCTTAATGTGTGTAAACTAGGAATGCTTGAAAATATTTTGTTTTTGAAACCTGTAATAAACACTGTCTATTGCAAAGAGACATTTACTACTTATGCCGAATCAAAATTGAAGTCGACGGGTAATCACCTGCAACTTGTAGGCTTGAGATATTTGTAATAAAATAATTTTTAATAAAAATAAAATTATTTAACGTTCATCAGTGTAAAGATGACCATGTCTTATTCTGAATAAATTGGACAAATTTGGAGAGTTTTTAACTTCAATACCATATATAGCAACAACTGATCTGCACAACTTGGTAAACTGTCACAGTGCTACTAACACGTAAAGCTATGACTTTTGCAGTAAATAGTTGGAGAAATATTTGACTTGATGTGAAGTTACCACTCCACAGAATTTAAAATTTGAATTATATTGCCACTTAAGCATAATACTCAGAATATTCAGGATGAAGTTCCACCATTTAATGTGATCTGAAGAGGGGGACAACTATGTGCTGTGGTGCCTAGGGAGCCATAGTGTGACTACACGCTGGGGCTTGTAGCACAATGTGTAATCACAATCTTTAAAATGGAAATGTTAACTATCATTTAGGTGAAAAAATGTTACATAGAAGCAAGTGTTCTACAGTCTCCATGCAGTGTGTTGGTATTTTTCAAACAACACATATATGAAATAGAAATGGTAAACTCTTGTTATAAATAAATTAAAATTGAACTAAAATTGTATTTCTTCAACTGGGCACGAGTAATTATGAATGGAAGATCACAGGATCCAGGTACAAATTATGTAGATGTACAATGCTCCTACTATCTGTGTTTCCCACATATGTACAGTGTACATAATAGAGAAGGTATTGCATTTCAACCAAAATTCTGAAACTGAAATTTCTCCAGAAATACATGGTTTGAGGAAGGTATTTTTAGGTCTCCCTGGGTGGATATGAGAGAGAGAGAGAGGGGGGGGGGGGTACATGAAAAAATATGGACCCATAATCCCACACATTCCAACTGCATACCACACTACAACTTTTTGGTTGCTGTGAGGTTTCCCATAAACAAAGCAAAGATTTTAGTTTGCCCAGTATTGATAGTTTTGTTTGTTGATAAACCGACTTCATCTGACGAGCAATTGGTTGAGCAACTGCCATTTTGTCAGACGGCAATCTGTCCAGTGCTGTGCATGTCTGTACACTTTCATTGCAACCTGGTGGTTTACAAGTAGCCTTTGCCTAGCCCAGCTCAATATGGTGTGATGCTTAGAAACAGGTTATTTAAGTTCAGTATATTCCAAGGATGTGACACAGATTTTCAAAAACATCCCCACCCGAAGCTACCCTTTTCAATGCTGAGTTTTTGATTTTCTCAAAAAATGGTGCTTTTGATTAAAATATCATAAGTTAGACATTACTGGCAACAGCTTCTGAGTTTGAATGTCAGTTAGGGTGAGTTCATGGATATGATACATTTTTATGTTGTGGATCTAACCATTTCCAAGATACTGCTTGTTATTGGTTTCAATTTTCCAGAACTTCTATTTTTCTTAAATGGGAAGTCATTGTTAAAATGTTTTCTTCCTAGTCGAGCAAAGAGAACAGAATTTCAATTCCATCACATACCGATCTGCTTTTAAAAGATTTGACTATCACTTTAGTTTATTGTGTTGCTTATTACCCTTGGACAAAAAAAACTATGTACTAAAACCATTTCATCTTGATTTCCAAATACATGTGTATGTCAATGAAGGCAATAATTTAGTGACTGCTTGCTTTTGCAACAATGAAAATTTGTTGACGTAAATACAGGAGAATACCAATGTTACGTCTTGTCTGTTGAAAGAGGATGCAGTTCTTGTTATCGCAGTGAAAGGTGACATGGCAAAATATTGCTCTACTGAAACTGAATTGGAAGCAATAGGCAACATATGACAGTTCAGAGAGTATTTCAGAAGAAAACCAGTGAAGGCAGCATTCACCCAACATTGGAATCAGAAGACTGTTCTTCAGACAATGAGGTTAGTGGTGACAATTTGCCAACTATAGAAGTAGTTCATTCAAACGATAAAAACATCCATTGGAGTTTAGTACCCTTTCCACAACATGGAAGAGCATCCAATACAAACATAATCTAACACCTGGTTCAACCAGATGCACTAAATCCAGAGTGATATAAAATCTGCTTTTCAAGTTATTATGAACAAAACACTTTGCAACATTATCTTGAAAATAACTAATACTGAGGGACAAAGAGTGTATGGTGACAACTGGGAAGATTTAGATAATGTACACGAAGCTTGTGGGATCCAGAATCATGTAAAGCCATTTTTCCTGTTACAGTGTCACTAAAAATGTTCTTTCGCATATCTGGAGTGTTACATTTTGATGACAAATCTGATTTACAAGCACAAAGGGTAAATGATGAACCAGCACCTATAAGGGATATAGGAACAGTGAGTGCAAAATTGTACAATCCTGGGTCGAAGGTAACTGGATGAACAACTGGTGGTTTTCAGAGTTGCTGTCCCTTAAAACAATACATTCCAAGCAAACCTGCCAAATATGGAATAAAGATATGGACACTGTGCGACAGTGCTACTTCATATGCTCTGAAAATACAGATTTACACAGGAAAACCATCAGACACTGCACAAGAGAAAAATGGAGGTATGCATGTTATGGATCTGACTTATGAGCTAAGAGGACAGAATGTTACTTGTGATGATTTTTTATATCCTATATTTTGTGGCAAGCACTTCACAAAAGGAAAATAAGTTTTGTGGACAATGAGAAACAACATAGAGCTCCCTTATTTATCAAGCAAAGAGTAGGTCTGAAGTTCCAAATTCTATTTCACAAAAGATACCACAGCTGTATCTTACATTCCAAAAAAACAATATGAACATTGTACTGTTGAGCACAATGCATGTCCTGTAATTGTTTCACAATGTGCTTGACACTACTACTTAAAATGCTTTTGTACTGTGGAAAGAAATCAATCCCAAGTGCAAAAGAAATGTTCTTCATAAAATATTAATATTTATCAAGGAATTAGGAAGACTTCTTATTGCTCCATACACTGAAGTTTGGGAAACTGTTGCCACGGTGTGAACCATCAATTACCATTGTGGGAAGGATGCAAACACCAGACCGTAGTGGCTCCAAGCAAAACTGCAGACTCCTATCATTGTGTTACATGTTATTGCCCAAACTGTAAGAAGTGATGTATTATCAATGTTGCACTTTCAAAACTATCATGTCCACTATTATTTAAATGTATTATGAAGAATTATTTGTGCCGAGAAAGCGATTACAAGTTTATGTATAAACACAATTATTCTTATCCGTAAGCACGTCAAGTAAATTTTCTTACTTTTTTCTCAGTGCTTTATGTTCAAAAGACACCTCCCCATTATTGTTCTTGCATTATAATAAAGGTTTAAGGTTGAAAATGAATAAACATTTTGTAACGTATTTATAATTGTTTTCTGAAAATATTTATCCATTTTTATTTCATTGTATTATGAAACAAGATAATCAGAAAGTAGAAATTTTTTTATATACACTTGTTTCTCTGCCTGATTTCGATCAATACCAACATTACATAATAGTACTTGTGTTAAAAAAGAATTAAATGTTATATAGCATATTTCGTGAACTCTTTCTTAGGATTTTCTTCACTGGGTCATGATGTGAAGAACCAAGAGTTTGTACTATTTTTAAGAACAGAAAGGTTAAAGAAAACTCTCAAAATTGTTGCCTACTTTAATTATATGTCTATAGGTTTAAAAACTTCTAAGCAATTTAATCAATCAATAATTTGGTAAATGCTTCACACCTTATGTTATTATTAATAGGATAAAAATTAATTTGTTCATGAATAATCTGCAGTGTTTTGTTTTGCCAATGTTGCATGAAGGCAAGAGTTTCACAATCTTTGTTTTTGGTTGTTTTTTACTTTTTTTTTTTTTTTGTTACATTATAATAAACAGCAGGTACATACTTGTGCTTATTTTAAGAATTGTTTAACTTTGTCACTGTAGAAAATGCACATTTCTAGTAAAGATTTTAAAGCAACTCATGCCCTCACTAATTTTTGAGCTGCACAGAAATGGCTGATTTGTGGCAGAATCAATGACAAAACAAGCCTCAATTTTTCAATTGATTTGAGTCTCTCTCTGATTTAATTTAATGTTGAGAAGCCCATGTCAGTCAAATATGTAATTGAAAATGGCAATAATGCATTAACTGCCATCTCGGAAATAGCCAGGTATTTGCTACTTACTGACATCCAGAATGTTTCCAAAGGCACTTCAAAAAATTTGTTTCAGTATTCTCTCTGCAGTTCCTCTTGTAATTCTATTTTTTGAAATTATGCTGCAACAGAAGTAGATGTTCTTTAATTAATCCGTCAACACCTTATCAACAAGGGGCCATATACTTGGGAATATGTTGCACACTCCATTTTCAATTGTGTATCTACAAATATAACTTATTAATTCATCCTTGAATGTTTTGTTTCATTTGTATAGCCTCTAACTGCTTTGGCCATATTGGGGGGTTTTAATGAGTGAAAGGCTGTAGTAACTGCAGGTTATTGACATCAGGTTTGATAATTTTATATCATTATATGCATGCACATTCACTCTCATATTCATACTTCCAGACTCTGGGGGATAGGGGATTAAACTTGCGTCCTTGGGGTGACCTTGAATCTTATCCATACTAATTTGGGATATTTTCATTGCTACCATGCATTCTTATTTTCTTTAGCACATGTGTACAATATAAATAATGGATAGAGAAGGTAATAAGTGTCCTCACTATAATCATAGGGGACATCAGTTTGTCTATGTGTATGGCAGGTCTCCTCTCATTCATCTTTGTTTCCTTTTTCTATGTCTTGTATTCTACTGTCATCCATAGTTGAGTTCCCTTTTGTTTCTCTCATGAAACTCCTCAAGCAATTTTGACTTGTACTACCTTATGCTATGGACCCTCTTTTCATTTTTCATATTTGCATTACAAGGCAACAACTAATTATATTGATCCATTTCTAATAAACATAATTTATATTAAGGGTTTAATTCGCAGTATCTGAGCTTAGTCATTGCCATGTACAGTAATGTATTTCCTAAATGCATGGTGCATGAATCGCATCCGATTTGAACGCAGACAGTTTTTATATTTTGAAAAGCTACGTTCAACGTCGCATGACATAACAGGGGCATACAAAAGGCATGAAATATCACAGTGGCTTGGGATTTCCTGGCCAAGTAACACATCCCTCGTTCTACACATTTCTGCATATCCAATATTCTTTTCTAGAACACTTTTGTCACCCTTTCTCTAACAGTTTCCACTGGTGCTTGACTCGGTGTCTATGAAACCTTTTCTATTGCCTTAATAGCATCGGGCATTTTTAATGTAGATGACTGCATCTCGGAGACTGAGTTAAATGGATTAGTTTTGGAAATGCTTGTTGTATTAGCTTCGTATAGGAAGCCCTATCTGTAACAAGTAGCAAAACATAGCTAGGCATTTTTCATGAATGATTGGTAAATATGTTTGCATAATTGTATCTCCAAAGGCATTTTTCTGTTAGTATTCTTGTGTATGAAGGCTATGGAACAAGGGTGCTGCACTTTTCTTAAAGGAATATCGGCTTTTATTAGCGTATGGCACAGATGTTCAAAAAATTTGGATGTTTAGTTTTTTTTGTATTGCAGTGCTGTTAAACACAGTGTTTTAAATGTCCTTAAGCTCTATGTGACATGCCTTACATGCGATGGTTTTGCCATTTGTGCTGAAATATTCCCTGCCAAATTCCCCAACATACAATTGCAATTATGTTGATTTAGATGTGTGAATCTTTACTGCTTTTGGCTCTGGCTCTGCTTGTCTATATGCAGTGAGACTGTAGTGTAGGGCCTGTTTGTCATAGATGTTTGTTTTGATTTACTATTCCTTCCTCAAACTTCTCTTTGTTCAAGGCTCTAATCGTGTTTACCATATGGTTACTCAATAGTTGAGATTCCACTCTTATCATATGCTTTTTCTAAATTCACAGTGACATACAGCTTACCTCGTTTTGTCTTTTAAATAATTTTATAATGAAAATATTAGCAACTGCTCTCCCCTACCTGAAACCCATTTGAAACTCTGTTATGCTCTTTGACCCATTTTGAATCCTTTTTTGCCGAAAATCCTGTGAAGATTTACCCTACATTTGATATTACACCACAGTAACTATTTGGTTTATTACATTACCTTTCAGGGTTATTTTCTAAGCTTATCGTTATGGCTAACTAGTAGCTAAGAGCTGTAACTACTAGTTATGGGCCGAACCTTACTTTCTAACTCTCAACGATATCGCTATGTGACATAATGATAGTTAAATTGTAACTACCGGTCAGGAACTGCCGTTAGGGATCGTTAAGCAGCTGTTGCAAGTTTTTCAACATGGATGCTCTGCTAATAATGCTTTTGGATGAGTTTGAGAGAAGAGGAGCATGAATTGAGGTAAGAACTTAAGTTACAATTGAAAAATGGAATTTATCGAGCAAATTGTTGCAATTAACAGGTTTCTTACCTACATTTGTAGATTGGAATATTAAGCAAAAAACTTATAACCTAACCTTTGTCAAATTATAGAACATGAGTGTTTTATGGAGTATGCTGTTTAATGTGGATAATCTTTATAGATTACGGCAGAGAAGTATACAGAGGTCACTAAGGGGCAACAGTGACCCATTTTCCATGCCAGACAGGAAATTGAAAACACTGTTTCGGTTTCCCAAGGAAGTGACTCGCGAGCTGATTGACAGACTTGTACCTCAAGAGATTGTTTACCAAGTAATTTTCTGCCATATATATGTCATAAACTACTTTTATTTTTTCTTAGAGGAAATAAAACACTATTATTTAAAATACAGATTTTGTGCTTAAGGTGTAGAAATGTAATTTTATTGGCATTTTTATTGGCTTTAATACAGAAAAATACAAATATGTGCTGTTTATTTCATCTCTATAATACTTGGCAGATGAGCAGTTTCTATCAAGTGAATAACACAGGTGACTTTTTTAATGTTTTCAGATCTGTGATGCAAATTTAAGAATATTATCAATGAATGCACGTTATACTGGCTCAGTCCATGATGCAGCAGTTTGGACAATGAGCAGAATAAAAGATCGCCTGGAGGAGAAATACAACAGAACCCATGAAAGTTCTTGGCTTATCAGTAAGCATTACTGCTCTCAAATATTAGGTACGTACACAGGTTCAATAAGTATTTGTTTATTTTCTATATAATTTTTTTAAAATGTTGTTTAAGGTGACTCTGGTTATCCAACACAGCCATGGCTGCTAACTCGTGTACTGCAAGCTCAACCTAGGTCACCAGAGGAACATTACTCACAACAGCAGCTTGTGCAGGGCAAGAAACTGCGTGGAGCGTTGCATAGATGTACTCGAGGCAGATCCAGATGCCTCCTACTCTATGCTCCACCCATGGCAGTTTCTATAATTGCTGCCTTGCACAATTTTCTTGTTAACAGAAATATTCCTTGGGATGATGCAGTATATGAAGATGGTGAAATGGGAAATACAGGGATGTTAAATAAAAAAATGTATATCCAGTTAGGAACACCATTTTATTTGTATTTATATTTCTAAATGCTGTACATCACCAGTACACTTTAGTATTGTAATAATAATAATAATAATAATAATAATAATAATAACATTTTATACAATTTATTTTTTCTAGCTGCTGGTGAAGAACATTTGCTCTTAGAGGGCAGGCAAGTGAGAGCAAGAGTCATCAGGCAATATTTTGCTTAAGAAAGTTTAACACAGCAACAATCACATTTCTGTATTCAACACAAAAAATTTACAGTTTTTTAGATTATACATATTTTCTATTTGTGTTACACTGTTTATTTTCATTGAATGTATTAAGAAACTGTTAGTAAATTAGAAAATCAAAATGTACAAAGTATCACTTTCCTTTATGAAACAGTACTCTCTTTCTACAAGCACCACTCTTCAGGCATATGTACTGATGCTGAGAGCTGATGCCATTACAAGCTTGAAACCAATTTGATCAGCTGACAGAGGTATAAGTAGTGAACTCAGAAAGAGCTTATCACATGTTAGACTTGTAATAAACCACACTAAATTCATTTACACAGCAGCATTGTGATAGTAGGTGATGTAGTCTTACAAATGTGTGAAAGAAAATTCTTATACTTCTAGTATTTAAACTCTGTATTTCATTGAGGAAAATATGTAAGAGTTACAATTCTGAAAATTGACTGAGCCTATTCTGAATGAGCAAATATTTATTGTTCTGAGTGCAAAATTTTACTGTCTCTTTTTGTTTCATGCTGAGGTAGAATGATGTTACTCTGTATAATATGTATATATATATATATATATTTAAAGATGGATAACAAAAGCGATGATGTCATAATTATTATTTTATGTACTCTACTTCTATTCATACTGTTTTAAAATTCTTTAATCATCGTATTTAAAAATATGGATATGCATAGACTACAAATGAGAGGATGCTACATCTTCCTTCACAGCGAAGGGGAGTTCATTAAACAATGCAGATCCCCATTGACAAAAGTTTGAATTTGAAAATTCAAAAATAATAAATGGACTTTCTCAGAAATAAGTTAATTCAGCAGAATGAAAACTGACTTGAACTGTGGGCTTTAATGAGATCAATATTTCTTATTCAATGAAGTTTTCTCTATTTCTTAAAGTTTACAAGTCATTGTAATTTACTGTGCCATTACAAAAATTATACTTATTTTGTTCCAAATCATCAGAAAAATTAAACAGTACTTCCTTAATTTTTAAAACAAAAATTATTAATGAAGTTCATTTGACTTTAGTTGGTAAAAAGTATTTATTTCAAATTCTCACCATTAAAATCAAGTTTTCCAACTGTGTTTAAAAATGGAAACTTTCCAAACAATTCATTTTGGTTACCTTTAGCAAATTTTCTGGTGCTGAATTAAGAGGTACATTAATTCAGCTACCCAAAAATATCCAAATTCCATTTAGAGGTAGTGCAGAAATTCCATATAAAAAGAACATTTGTAAAAATTTAAATTTCATGATACTCAAATTACTTAAATTTTATGCTCAACAAAATATATAAATTTTATGATTCTAAAACTCAAATTGGACAATAAACATCTAAGTGCTTTTTCCTTTGTTTAAAGTCAATGGTTAGTGCTCCAGAAATATTTTGAAGTAAAGAAAGACTAAACTGTTACACTGTTTTGTCAGCAATCACCTCTCTCCCTTCAAATAATTCAGCTAAGTTTGTGAAATAAAATATTGTCTTTCATCCTACTGAATTCATGACATTTAGCAAGCAAACAACATTTATTTAATGAAAATAATTGATTAGGAATACCAAGTTAACATCATTAACATAAACATCTAAAATGTTTTCCATAAATTATAAATTTATTATTTTACTTTCTAAATGCACTTCAAGTTGATATACCAATAAATAACTCATTCCAGTGGTATTTAATTAATTTTTGTAAATGTTTATTTCTAAGATATAAGATGTTAAGGGTGTTACATTCATTCATTTGTCATTTTAAATCATTCACTCTGTAAACATAAAAGTGTTTTTATGGGTTAAGCTAATTGTTTGTTAGGAAATAAATTTGTCATTAAAGGGTGATGTCTTTTTCATGGAATAACTGGAAACCTTTCTTAAAAATGGTCTTGAATGATTAGGAATTCAAAATAATTGCATTTCATCTATATTTTAATTTTAGAACATCATTAAATTAATTATAAAGCATTACTTCAGACTTCTTTGAGAGTATTCGTACCTAAGACTTCTAGTGATAGGCACATAATACAATGGCACTGTATATGAGTTCTGTTTTGAATAAAATTTACCTATAAATCAAGTCAACATTCACAGCCAGGAAAAATATTGAATAAAAGTGAAGTCTTTGCATTATTTACAAAATTATTTCGTTGCATTAACTTTTTAATATTGCTGAAAAGGCTCAAGAACATTTTCAGTGTATTAAATTGCTAGGAGGATTTTTCTCATGGACTTGTCATCATGGAATTGCAGCTCCCAAACTTTGCAACATCATATTCCTTTAAAACAACTCTATAATTGTTTAAACTAAAATAGTAAAACTTTTGGTGTTACAAAGGTACTAGATTATTATTTTTCTATTTTGCCTCAAAATAAAGAAAGCTTAATTACTTATTTTTAAAGAAAATAAACCAAAACTAAGTCAGAATGTAACATATGCAACACATAAAATGGCTCACTTGTAGTAAAGCTAGAAAAACAAAGGCCAGAAAAAATCTTAGCATAATTAAAAAGCATAATGATTACACAACTAAACAGCAAAAATACTCATTCCCCCTCCCTATAAATCAATATTTATTGCAACCCCATTTTTCTGGCCTTTGATATTTCTAATTTCAATCGTAAGACATTTGTTTCGGTCTCCTGTACCCTTATTTCGGTCTCTTGTGCCCATATCTTATTTTGTTGTTCCATAGACTTAATCAGTTGATTTAATGAACACCAGGTTTACATTACTCTGTCTGAAGGCGTTTATAACATTAGTATCTGATATGGTGTCATTAGAGTGATGTAAATGATTACAAATGTGTATTAAACATTGTTTCTGCTAAATAAAAAAAAACCAAGAGATTGATACTGGTAGTTGCAGAGGCGATGCTGATGGTGGCGGCACTGGCATTGCTGCTACTGGTGGTGGTGGTGGTGGTGACAGTTGTAATGCTGCTACTGGTGGTGGTGGCAGTGGCCATGCTGCTGGTGATAGTGACAGTGGCAATGCTGGTACTAGGGATGCTGTTGTTGGTGGTGGTACTGGCAATGCTAGTGTTGGTGGTGGCAGTGGCAATGGTGCTGGTGGTAAAGGTAGCAGTGGTGATGGCACTGGTAGTGGTGGTACCTGTGATAATAAGCAGCCCATTTGACCCTGAGCTATATCTGGAGTGGATTTTGTAAAATATCTTATTGTTTTACATAATTTCTAAAACACCCAGTAGTAATAATTAGAATGACTTCCAGTTCAGTGGGTTCTTCTCCTTCAATCCCACGAATTACCATTGGCCCGTGTAACGGGAGGAGCTTGGTTCCATTGGTTTAAGTTGTTTGGTAGTCATGGGTCCACCACCAGTTCTCATCTCTGCTTCAAACAGCCTACACTTTCTTTTCACTCAACTCCTCCAATCTGTGAAGATCTAAAATATAAGGTGTCATACAGTAGCAGACTGTTTCTTATAAGCTTCAATTATGGCCAGCAGTATTGCTATAAAGACAGAAATTCAAAATAAACAATTGCTGTAATTATGTAAAATAACAGCTCATAATATTTAGCAAAAACTTAATGTAACAAACTTTCCCGACACCTTTTACTACATAGTATTAAATAAAACCTACTTAAAAGGATTGACAAGAAAGTCAGGCAAAATGTGTATGCAATTTCAGATTGCCAATATTCTGGAATTTGTCTCCCAGAATCTCTCATATTCCAAGGAAATAATGATAACACACATTTGTATAAATTAACAAGTCATATCCCAACACTATAGGCAGTTACACACAAAATATTATAAACCAGATGGGAATCTATCCATTTTTAGTTGAAATTAGTGGTTGCTGAATCCATAAGAAATGTAAACATAACTTATATTCTTAAAAATGGCGAAACCTAGTTATGGCCTACAATGCTTATGAAAATTCTAAAACTAACTTTTATCTGTAACTAAATGATAAATAGGAGATCATACTATCGTATACTTACATGCTTTCAACCTTTCATATTCTTTTGGGGCCCACTGCTGCAGCTGTTCAATCGTTCCGCTAATTCGGCCCACAATTGCTTCATATCTTTCAGCCCCATTTGTGGTGTCAAGCGCCCCTTCGCAGTACTTGATGAGTATTTAGATAATCTAAATATATTCTGTACTGCTCCTGGCTAGTTTTGGAACTCCGCTTCCGCTCCATTTTCAAAACATTACATACACAGTGGTACCATGCGAAGAGATTTCATTGCAAAACTTCATCCTTTTTGCCCATATGTTTCTTTCAAAACCCGATCTTTTTTTCCGTTTTAAGCTTTATAACCATTTTTTCCGAATGTTCTAGGCAATAATAATTATGTTTAGTTCAGTTTATTTGACAGAGGAGGTTCAAAATTGAACTGCAGTTAACCGGTTTTCAGCACATAATTTGGCTACATGGTATACAAAATAAATGGTGAATGTGTAGCGAGCTAATAATCGATTACTCTTTCCAGGTATGTAAACGTTTCTCGTAACTACAGGAACCTTAGCGACAGTGTCAATGACTCGCAATACAAAGTAGTTAATTTCAACTACCTCGTTGAGAAACTCTGTATGAAAGTAGTTGAAATTACAACGATTTTGCTAACGATGAACTTAAAAAAATAACCCTGCTTATCTTTATATATGTTATCTGTCATGTAGCTGTTGGGTTTAATTGTGTTATAACCTTGACTCTTATCAGAACACCATTAAGCACATATTTGACAAAGTTTGAAATTCCAAACTAAAAATGCTTAATTTTTTTTAAATTCGTATCGCACGAAATAAGTTTCAGTACAAATTTAATTCATTTTGCTGTAATAGTTTGGAAGTTATGGTCAAATTTATATTTTTGTCATCTCTAAGAAAAAGTCCCTTGCGACAAAAACAAATTAATTTTAGTCTTAATATTTTAGCCCTAGGTTCACAATAAATTTACTTTTTGAAATTGCCCAAGGTTTCTCTGTCTCCTTCCGCTAGGCTCCAAACATTTTTGAAGTCATAAATGAACTTGTTTTTGTCAGAAAAAATATAATTTTTGTGTTTTGACAGTTGAAAGCATGCTTAAATGCATCTGACAGTAAAATTTGGTCAATTCTTAATTCTGTGAACTTGTACAACAAATTTTATTTGTGCAACAGAAATACTGTTCTGCAAGGAGCATTTTACAGGAAGAAAAATGCTGAAAATATTAGTGAGAAAACCATGAAAAATTTGAATGCATGCATCACATAAAATCCAAGAGATTGTTAGGTTGGACCCTCAGAGTTCCTTTTCCTCTCTACTGCTGCTCTTCTTCTGCACAACTTCGTTTTTTACTTTGCATTATGTAAGTGAGATGCTTCGAACTGAAATTTTTTCTTGCCGAGTACAGTACAGTTTCACTTCTAATGCTTTGTTGTAACTGAAGTGACTTAAGGCATTTAAAAATGGCACCCAGTGACCAATTATAGCTTTTTTGTATTCAGGAATGTTTAAATTAATTTATGGAATTTAAATAAACATTTGATTTTTTGTAATTTTTCACGAAATTTGTCATTTATGCCCTTAAGGAGTTCTGTTATTGCTTTGGTTTTCATTAGCGAAACGTCTTTTGTTATATCATTATCCGAAACTTCTGTATTATCTATTTTAATTTCCAACCTTGATATAGATATCACTCCCCCCACTCCCACCTATATAAAGTTTTCAAGAATTCATCCATTCATCTGTCGAACATTTGTTTTAGTTGTATACAGAGTTCCCTTTCCCATTTCTCCACTTCACTTTCTTTTGTTACAATGACTTCTCCCTTTCAAGTATTCTTCTGACTTCTTGGTTCCTATCATCCTTCTTTCCTCTAATCAATAATTCTTTCTCTACATTTGTCCGCCCTGCATTTTTCATTGAACCTGCCTCAGCTTTTCTTTTACCCTCTTCTTTTCATTTCTTTTCCTGCTCTTTGCATTAAGAAGATTACAATTTCCATTACATTTTCAATTTCATATTCCTTTGCCATATAACTTATCCCATTTTAACATTGCTTTCCTTAGGTTAACTGTGTGCCATTCTGTATGTACTTTAATTTCCTCAATTAATAGAAAGAGTCTGTTACTGTTGCTTAAGTATATTAAAAATTACTTAACTTTGCACATCAGTCGTTGAGCATAGAATATAGTCTATCGCACTTTGTTTATTATTGCTTGCATACTATAGGCACACATTTTCTTGGGTGCTAGATTTACAGGGAAGTGAAGGTCGGGGGAAGAAAGTAGAAGTTGCCCATCTATGTTTCTGCAGTGTTGTCAACCTTAGCTATTAAGGTAAATAGGTTAGACTATCTGAAATACATCGTGCATGTACATAAACTCTTAGCTCTATAGACAGATTTAGCGAGTTCTGTTCACAAAATTCAGCCTCTATTAGCGGTTTTATCTTTAATGTGCCTAGCTCAATCACTCTTGTATCACTTTCCTATATTCTTGTATTAAAATCCCCAAATATCGCCACCTCTTCATTTACATATTTTTCTCAAACTATTGATGTATGTATCCAAGTATTTACGCATGTCTGGATTATGGAACTGTGATGTACTGGGGGGTTGTGAATATTCCTATTCAGTCTAGAAGACAATAAAAATATTCCATTTTAACCTGTTTTGCTTTTTTCCTAGACCAGGTGTAATTCATTTGCTCAAATATTTCTTGAAGAATCCTATACCTCGTGAGGATCTTTTTTTTGCTATCACTTCTCCCTTGATATGCACATAAAAAGTTATCACCAAAAGTAATTGACAGTATAGTTTCACTTTTTCCCCCCGAATGCATTTCAAAAATTTTAATATCCAGTATCAGCGGGTGTTGAACTGCTTATAGATGGGAATGGTCACAGTAGTTTGATCTATCCTACTATCTAGGTAATTTTATAGCTGTGTGCCTTTAAGATCATGTTATGCTTTACCAAATGACTATTTCTGCTGCTGTTTTCACAGGTTTGATTTCATGTCACAATGACCAGAGCTGATGTGATGTGTCAATTAACGTTTTTCTGTCTTTAAAGTACTTCAAAATCATCAGATACAAAAATAAAATAGATTTGGTATACAGTGCCTAACAGAAGTTGAAGACTTATTTGTCTTAAAACGTTTGTGGTGTTCTAATTTTGTTACAAATATAAGATATTTTTTTTTTCAAAATAAGTTGGTCTCTTAGGCATTTATTTATGAAAAGTACATTGTGCTGAGATGTTTAGTTTTCGAATTTCAAATTTGTTACTAAAAATGTATTATTGAAAAAAATCCAACGTTTTATATTGTGGACTAATTTGTAGACACTAAACCAATTTGTTAACCTTAGTGTTAATTTTTTTCCAGAACTGTATAAAGTCTATAAACGTTTTGGCATAATAAAAAGAAATTGACCAAAATATGACAGATGTTCACAAAAGGCTATCTTTGTCTCTGATCGAGCTATCGGGGTGGAACAAGCAGCAATCTGTAGTTCAACTTTCACTCAACAGATGCATTTGTTGAGAAACAAAACAGTTTGTTACTGTCTGAGAAAGCAAAGGTTTGTGCGACATAAATTGACAATGGGGGGGGGGGGAGTGTGTCAGAATCATTATAGTGGCAGATTTTTGGTATGCACCTCACAGAAATTGCATCAGCATTAGGTGTCGATGAAACATGTGATAAACACAATAAAAAAAAAAATTCAAGAAGATGCCGTGGCAGACAAACCACGCTGTGGTCAGCCCAGGGCTAGCTCTGTTTATGAAGACTGGCTCATCAATGCAGAAGTTCCTCCATGGCTACTTTGTCATTATTAGTATACAATGGTTCCACCACTTGGCATTACTTCTGTACGCGGATACTTTTGTTATTTTGTCATTAGAGCTGCATTGTAATTACTTACTGGTCTGTTATAAACATTTAGGGCCCTAAGCTGCAAAGCGTAGCCCAACGTGGAGGGCCCTAAGCCGCAATGCGTAGCCGAGGGATATTTTTTATAAGTTGAGGAGTGTAGCAGTTGCGGCCGAAGGCAACAGGGTGTAGACAATGAATCTGTGAAGCTAAAACCCCAATGTTCCCAAGAAGTCAAAATTTTGGCAATCTGGCAACTTTCACATCTGAACAACTTAGCGCGTGTGTGCGTGCCACGCGCATGTCAGTATATGGGTGGTGGAACAGTCGTATAGGTTTACCACTTTGTCTTCCAGCAAGACAACGTACTATACCATAAATCCAGGGCAACATTGAATTGGTTTGCTGAAAAAGGAATTTGCTTTATTAAAACATTAATGGGAATGTACAGTGAAGTAACTAATCAACTAAGAGTAAAAACAGATTACACTGAAACTTCACTCTTGAAATAAAGTAACTTCGGACATGTTTCTGTGCCTGTTATCACCATTTTCAATGGAGATTTACCTGTGCCACTGAACATGTCCAAAGTAGGTTACTTTATTTCAAGAGTGAAGTTTGTGTGTTATCTACATTTTTATTCTTAATTGAGGAAGTTCCTTGTTGCCATGGCCAGCTAGAAGTCTGTATCTTAATCCAAAAGAAAACCTGTGGAACATCATCGGCCTCCGGATAGCTGCCCGCTAGCCAAGAAAATCCAGGAACTGGGTAAAAAGATCTCAGAAGTATGGAATGAAATTACGGCCCATGGATGCCGAAAACTGGTCCAGAGCATGCAAAAATGTTTGTGTTTAAAACATAAAGGAGGCCCTATTGATTATTACTGAAACAAGATTCAGTGTGTGTGCATGTTTTTAAAAATTATATTTTACATGATTTTAAATGTTTGAAAAAAAGTTACATGCATCTGGCAAAAGTGGAATTGCCCTAAAATCTAAGAGGCCTGAATAAAACTTTCAGTGGTGTTAAACAGTGTCTTAAATGTATTATAATGATTTTTGCTTCTAAAAATAATATTCATTTTTTTTAATTATAATCATTTTTATGTATCAAGCTGGTCTTAAATTTTTTTTAGGCACAGTACAGTAGAACCCTGTTTTCTTTTTTCTTTATGTTGTACTTAGAGCTGATCTTTAGAAAATGAAAATTCTCTATAAAACTGGAGTAAAACTCCACTTTTATGTTGCCTGCATGTATGTTTAATACACTTCTAATGTGTTACATTTTGAACTTTCAGTTTTCCATGCACAATACAGGTATAACTGTCCCATTTAGGGTTTTGTTCACAATGCTCCAAGATAACCTTGACCTCACACTGCATATGTGTATTTCTATTACAGATCGATAGGTTCCGTAAGGTTTGGAGGAGTGTGTTTGCACTTTCTTTGTGGACCCTTCCTTAATTGGGAGTGCATGTCAATTGCACAGCGCATACCATCCTTTCAGAAAAAAATATTGTACTGGTATAGTAATTCCTTCTCAGTGACAGTGGCCATTAAAATATGCTTAAGCAAAAATAAACTTTTTATAGCAATAACAAGACTCGCTGTTGTTACCTGCACCTATTGTACTGTAGTGAGCCCACCTGTGTCAGTTTTAGTGTCTTACTCCTGATCAACTGTATAATTGTGATAAAACAGCTAAATTACACAAGACTTCCATTTAAAACTCTAACCTCAAAAGAAGAAAAGGCTACCCCAGGCTACAAAAAATGTAAAAGATAGGTTAAAAACCCTTCTTGCATTGAATGCAAATGGAGGCCATAAACTGAAGCTCCTGGTAACAGGGAAGTCTGCTAAGCATTGTCATCTGCTTAACAATTCTACAAAAAATAGAAGGTGAAGGAACCATCAAATAATTTTAAAAAAAGAACACTATAAAATATGCAGTTTACTGGATAGTTGATTCTTGATCTGAAATATAGGTTGACACACTAATGTCTTCGGACAAGATTTTATGCTTTATAATTGTATGATTTTGAAGCTGCTTATAGTGAAGGCATAATCAAATTGAATTACGGTGGTACATATTAGCACACACTTCACTTTTATTGTGCAGTAAGTGAGGTGTGTGCTAATGCGTACCACTGTAATTAATTGAATAAGATTTTATGCAATGAAACAGATGCAAACAGTATAGATGATCTACCATTACCAGTATTGATGAAAAAGTTCGCTAGATGTGAAAATGCAAATTGAGTTAGATTTCATAATGGATAAACAGTGATGGAACAGCTTGAAGTGACAAATCTTGCAATTGTTGAAATGATAGTGAACCCACCGAGGACAGTGGCAAAAGAATTGTACCAGTGATCACTCATATTGAGGGTTTGGCAGTGCTAGATGTGGCATTGTGTTATATCGAGCAGCAAGCAGAAGCTACTCCAACTGACTCCATGTAATTTCTTTCCTCTTTCAAACTCCTGTGAAGATGTGTTTGAGTCTTTTACTCTTATTCTGTATTAATTCCATCATTTCTTCTATCACCTCTACTTTTTGTCTTAATCCTTGCACCTAATCTTTGAAGTCTGCTTTAATGTCCTTTGCTACTGTATTCAGTTTGTTCCCTGGTCACTGCTTTGTGCCTCCTATTCTATTCAATTTCTCGATTAACTTGCATCCCAAAAGATCCAGGATGTAATTCTATATGACCTATTATTAGTACTAATAGTACATTTCCAGTAAGTGTGTTTTTCATTTTTCTCAAAATTTGTGACTTGTTCTGGTATATTTCATTCTCGTATACAAACATTCTTGCTTGTAAATTCCAATGTATATTCCCATAGTTGCTTAAACCCAAGGAGCTCGACACACTCATCTCCCAAACTTGCCCTTGCTGACCCGCACTCTTTTCCCCTTTTTGTTATTAGAATTAGATTTCAAATTCAGGAAAAACGAAGGTTGCTGTACATTTCTTATTGGGATGAGTTATCTGTTTCCTCCATCTGGCATCGCATGCGAGATGCCATCTTCCAAAAATCATCGTGAAGTTTATCTGTTTTTCACTGGTATGTATAATAATCAGCCTTGCTTTCTGAATTTCTTGTTGCTCTGTAGTCTTCAATTGTCTCTAATGTTAGTTAACTGAGTCATAAGTTTGAACTTTGGTTTGGCTACTTAATACTGTTATAAACGAGTAATACATCAGGGATGATATTAACTTCATCTTGGTTTTCTAGACTATCTCCATTAAACCATTAAAATGGATTTCTAAAGCCCTTATACTTGAATATTGTAACAAATGTCTGTTATTACTCAAATTTGTTTGAAAATTGTCTTTTCTGCTGCTTTAATACCAAATTTTCAGTTCATTCTTTAATTTCAAGGTATTGCAATTCTTGTCTCATCACTTCAACACAACTGCTGCATGCTGTGAACTCCACTGCAAAACTGAAACTGTTTGAAGTAACCCCCGCTATTGATTGCATGGCAAGAAACATCCATAGGTAGTGTTAATTTTTGCACATGCAAACTACAAGTGCCACAAACTCTCACACAGGTGTGACAATTATTAGATGCACATTCCTGGAAAGAGTAAAGTTACGGGAAATTCTTGCCAATGTCCATAATTAAATGGTTTGCAACTACATGTGCAGTGATTTAATTTCTATTATGAAATATATTCATTGCGCTGATATGAAGGAAGATGGCAGCTTTGGAAATTCATAACCCTAATAAACTATTTGCATCAGTTTTGGGCCAAACAAAATCTGTCATGACTAGTGCAAGGATGCCATATTTGGCTGGCATGGCTGGAAATAATTTATTAGGGAGAAGCCAGTTAGATTTGGCCACAAAATGTAGTCTTGA
The DNA here is from genome assembly GCA_030762935.1 of Hymenopus coronatus. Classification (NCBI taxonomy): domain Eukaryota; kingdom Metazoa; phylum Arthropoda; class Insecta; order Mantodea; family Hymenopodidae; genus Hymenopus; species Hymenopus coronatus. The sequence continues at coordinate 544,747,233 of CM060900.1, read as the reverse complement.
ATACATCTCATTTTGTGTGTATCAAGGCAAAGCCCAAATGCAACCACAATGTGAAGAGGATATTGGCGAAGCTGCAGCACCATTAGTAGTTTTGATAGACCAGCTACCAGAGGTAATGAGGTTCCCTTCAAGTGTTCCCTAGTCTTACCATAAGTGCTTCCTGATAATATTGCTTACAGTATGTATGGAGAATCTAAATCACATATCACTCAATGACTAACTCTGGCATGCACACAATCCTCAAGTCTTGTGGGCACTCGTCTATTGAATTTCCAATGTTTCCAACAGGAAATCATCTGCTACCTTCCTAAGAAAATGCTTCAGATTTTCAATATTTAGATCACTCTTCTTGCAAGCCATCTCTTGAAGCTTGGACCACAATTTGTAATCCAGGGAGTTCAAGTCCAGTCTTGCAGAAGACCAATATGAGGTGGAAATAGTCAGGAACATTAAGTCACACTTGAGGTCTGACATGTGTTGGGGCTGAATCCTGTTGGAAGCTCCAGTTTTGCCCATGGAGGAGGGTGTTGTTAAAGAAGCTTGAACACACTCCAGTACTGTCTCCTAAAACATTTTGTCTGAATGCGTCTCTGGTGCTTTAACCCACTTTTGAGAAAGTGTCCTTTCTGCTTTTTGTAGGCATACACACCCAGGTCACTGCTCAATGTCAGGACATATAAGATATATATTAGAAATGTTCAGTTTCTGCACCATTCTTGATTGTACAGCATTTCTTTGAGTACATGCTACCACTGCTTTCACTAACTCTGGAGTACATACAGTGCATGGTCTTCCTTGCCAGTGGCAGTGTTTCATATTTCAAAGATCAAGAAAGTGCTGGACAATGCAGTACACAAGTCTCCTGGATATTTTTAACTTCTGAAGAAGTTTGAACATCTCACCCAGGATTTGCCTACCTTGTGCAAAGCCACCACAGCCACACAATTTTTGTAATCACCCCATTCCATTTTGAAAACTAACATGAAGGACCTTCTGCTTCTGAACCTGTCAGTGACTCAGCACTAGACCCCACAACTCAATGTACAGATAGAGGCAAAGGCAGAAAGTATGTCATCTCAAACGTTGACAATATTTGTGATAACACTAGGTATTTTGATAACTTATTTGCCAGTTTCAACTTAAAGTGTCTTCTGAAAATTGACTACGAAGAGGTTGCCCTTTGTCCCCAATACAGCAAACGAAAATAGAAAGAGGTATTTATAGATATGTAAGAGCATGGAAGAATGTGATGTCATGCATTAGAAAGATAATGCAGTTGCATCTGTTTTGGTATCGTGCTAAACATGTTCTGTGTCTGCTTCACACTTGTCCACTGTGAACCCTACCGAAGTTTGCATTCGTTTGACTTTGCCCCCTCTCTTCTTTACACAAAGTCAGTCACAGGTAGAAGTTCTGTACAGCTTTCAGAGAAGTGGGTAATCAAGCTCTTGAATGCCACATTTTTGTGCCTAATGCACTTAATTGTTCCTATGTATGGAAAATAAATACAAATGACAGGTTGCTCTTGTATACATAAGCTATACATTTCCCTACCAACTGCACCAAATGTGTAATTTATATAAATACACACAAATTTATGAAAAAGTTTATGATAAATAACAGCTATGAACTCTAAATAAATGTAAATAAAGTAGTTATAACAGATAAATATCTCAAAATTAATTTAAAAAAGCCCTCGGTATCACATTCAAAGGGAATACCAAAGTAAAGATGCTACCTTTAAATGGGAATGAATTAAAAATTAATTGCTATTATCTTGGCCTGCTACTTCTGGTGTAGACTGCATCTAAGGCTAAAATGTTGCCTTAGCAGTCTACACCGGAAGTATTGGACCAAGAGCATTGGCCACGGAAGTTCACAAAACAACAAATTAATTGCTGATTATCATGTTGCAAATTCATTGACCTGATCTGGATTAAACCAATCCATCATGCTTATATATCAGCAAATTCTTGACCTTTGCTGTATTTTATAAACAAGCATTTACTCAGATTTGAACATACCCTTTGAATGCATTTAACCAAGTCCAGGAATTTTAGGTTACATGCTCAATTTGTTTGGATGGTTGCATATACAGCAAGGCTCAGGCTGCCTAGTCTTGGTTTCCCATTTCAAGTTCAAGCATTGCATAATAGTGGGGTAACTCTGTGAGCAAATGTAATAAGCCAGTACAAATGCTTCGTGGACAGTACATCATTGATGGATAAGAATTTGTCTTTACAGAGGATAAAATGGTTCATAATGAGAGGATTGAGGAAGAAAGATACGTCAATTAGAATTTAGGAGAGATAGTCAACCAAATGCCTGACCAGATATGTGAATGCACCTAAAACTGGAGGACAGATTAAATTGAGTTTGTTTTACAGATGTATAACTGCTGCTGTTCTGTGTCCCATTCTATATTGATCATGAAGGATGGCTTAATTTTGCTCAGAGGCCTTTTTATCAGGCTTGAGGTTTTTTTATGTGCTGTAAATCCACAGCAGTATAAACGACTTCTCTTCTAAAGGAAGCCATATATTTACGCCTGGAAAAAAAATCCATTGCCCTCTGCCAAATGTGAACCCAAGACCTTGGGAACCAGGAGCTAGCACGTGACCCCTAGACTATGGAGAACGACACACACTTGAAGTACAAGATCATATAAGGATGAGTGAACTTGCCTGATGTCTCTGACTAATCAATGACACTGAGGGTTATTGTAACTTTTACATTTGCACAGAATTTTAAGTATGTCAGGATGTTTGTTACCTGTAATGTGAAGTTTCACACAATTCTTTACCATGTAAATGAATTCATAATATAAATATAAATAAAATATTAATGTGTTTTAAGTAACCCTAATTATATCCATATCTAAATTAGCAGAGAAATTAACAAAATCACAGGCTTTCCCAGGTTAAACCAGCCACTGAAACTGTTTTCATTAGTAAAAGAAAGCCATGAAAAATGCCCATTTGGATTCATATCGAAAATTCAAGTATTCCTTCGCTTGCACCTTTCTGGTGCCACATTGCACTGAAGGTGCAAGCTAAGATTTCCTTCAGTTATCAAACCCTAAACTTGAATTGGAAGTGATCGGTGCTGAGCATGCCCCCTTGCCGTTTTAAGGCACAGGTTTCCTCTCCTAAATTTGTCTATGAATCATCTATTATCACTGAAACTGCTGTTATTCATATACATCATGCTTAAGTAACTAAGACAAAGCAAAATAAGATATATATGCTAGAATAAGCAAAAATAGGCAGATACATCTTTACGAAAAATAGCTGTAAGCATAGGGAGTTGAAGGGAAATTGAGTCATTTTTACAATAACTAATAATGGTTAAGTATAGGCATTTGACTTAACACCCAATCTCTACGCATAACAATGTTGAATGCATCACGCTGCTTCATTTCTTTTCTATATTAAATGTATAGAGGGAAATTTGTTTAGAAATTAACCGATATTTTATGATTGACTCAGAAATGTTGTTTTTTGGTGGTCACAGACACTGTCTTCCCAAGTGGTTTACTTGGCTTGACTTTTTCATAAGGAAACTTTAGGTTTATTATATTATGTCCTTTCTTTATAGTTGAAGTTAAATAGCCCTGTGTCTGTAATGTGAGACAGTAGGTTATTAATAAATTGTTATAAGATCATCCTCTCGGTATATTAACTTTAGTATTTCATACCTTGAGAGCTTCATATTTGAAAACTATGAGAGGCTCTCTCTTCCTCTGCAGTGTACAACCTACATACTAGTTGTAGAGGTTTCCTTAATCTCCAATATCCTGTCAGTAACATTTATCAGGAATCTGTTGAGTTGTATTTTTAATAAGGAAGATGTTTGCACTAATTTTTGTTTGTGGTTATATTTAATCCACTCATAAATGCTTTTTGAACAGAATTTATAGGGATACAAAAAAGTGGTTCAGCACCAGTGGGGAATTGTTCAGAGCCTTTTCTTGCCAAGGCATCTATCTGCCTTTTAACAGCCTAAAATCCTCTCGTGTTTTCTGGTACCCACCCAAGAGTAACTTCTTGCCAGTTGTACACAGTTTGTTAGGCAGCTCCAGAGTAACTTCCTTTTAGAGGCATTAAATCAAATCTGTGCTTCATTGCATATGTATAGATTAAAAAGTGGGATCTATAGATATCTGAAATTTTTACTGATTTTCATAAACCATGGCAGGAAAGTGCAGTTTACAATTAAATCAAAGATGAAATGTAAGAACCAATGTGAAAGGTTTCCTTAGTTAAAATATTTTGCTTGTTAATGTTTTTATTTTTTTTTTTTTTTTTTTTTTTTTTTCCCCTTCCTTTTCCACTTGACAAGTATGCTTGTGGAGGTTGTTTAAACCTAATTGTAATAGCAAAACGAGTAGACATTCAGCAGCACATAAATATGAAGTCATTGTTTGTTGATCCTGAAATACATAATTTATCTATCCATCCATACTAGACCTGCAATGTCAACAAGCCAGAATGTATTACTTTACGAACGCATGTGTATGGTCCTGTGGCAGTAGGTTGTGTTCGTCTGTTGTATAGTTGCAAACTGTACCTATGTTTCACTAATTTGCTGAAAAGAAATACCTCTTGAAATTGAGGATTTTGTGACAGTGATGTATACTACTCAAGTATCATTTGAATTGATTGTAACACTTTTAGATCACTTATATTTCATATCTAAGAACATGTTTCAAAAGCACCATTGCTTTATCAACTTTTCTTCAACTGCCAGTGTCATGATTTGCAGATGTGGTAGTGAATGGGTTTGCCTTTGGTGGTGTGTTTGAAAACCTCTGTACAAGAATGTCCCTGGGTGGGATCTCGAAATTCATTAAGGTGTTTCTATTTTTCCAGGTGTAGAGAATGGGTTTGCCTCTGATGGTGTATATAAGAACCTCTGGGTGGGATCTCGAGATTCATTAAGGTGTTTCTATTTTTCCAGATGTAGTGAATGGGTTTGCCTCTGATGGTGTATATAAGAACCTCTGGACAAGAATGTCTCTGGGTGGGATCTAGAAATTCATTAAGGTCTTCCTATTTTTTCCAGATGTGGTAGTGAATGGGTTTGCCTCTAATGGTGTATATAAGAACCTCTGGACAAGAATGTCTCCAGGTGGGATCTCGAAATTCATTAAGGTGTTTCTATTAAGAGCCTCTGGACAAGGATGTCTCAGGGTGGGATCTCGAAATTCATTAAGGTGTTTCTATTTTTTTAGATGCAGAGAGGTGTTTCCATTGGGGTGTATTTAACTGCACCTGTTATAAGCGTAATGCCTGTTTTTGAGTTTTCTCTAATTCTTTTTTACTAGACTTGGATGCTGTTATTAATACATCACCACAGTATTTAAGACTGATTTGATGTGTGTTGTATGTTACATTGAGCATTTTTGTAGAGCTGTCCTATTTAGTTCCTGCTAATCTTTTCAGTTTTTGAATCTATTATTTGCTTTCCGTGTAACAGATTCTACTTGAGTAGCCATGTGAGTCTTTTATCAAAATATACTCCTAAATACTTTGGAAAATCTGTTTTTTGTAGTTCATTACCATTATAACACAATTTCATTTCTCTCTTTTGTCGTTTTTTCCCCCAAGGAAAAATGCTGGAAATATGTTTTATTCTGTATTTACTGTCATTAAATATTTTTTTGATTTCCTAAGAACCAGGTCATCAGTGTATATGCCTATTTTGAAGCCTTTTTGTTCTATTAGTGTTGGTAGGTCATTCACATATGTTAAACAAGATCGTGCTTAACACAGTTCCTTGAGGTAATACAAAATTAGTTTATTAGTATCTGGAGTTCGCTGTGCCCCATTTTGTTGCAATATACCTTTGTTTTATGAATTCAGAAATCCATCGTAACATACTGTCTTCGATACCTAGTTGTTGGAGTTTCTGTATTAGTTTCATCTCCAAACGCAATCATATGCCAACTTGGAATCTACAAACACTGCTGTTGTATCTTTTCTGTTGAATGATTCCTTTATATTGTGACTTAATAAAATAATTTGTTCACTGGTTGAATGGTGTTTTCTGAATCCTGCTTGTAATTGGAAACAAGTTTAACCTTTCTGCAATCATTCTTTATATGATTTTGGATATGTGACTGGTCAGTGATATTGGTCTGCAATTGCTTATACTTTCCGCAGCTTTTCCAGATTTTAATACAGGTATTTTTATGTTTTTTCTTTTATTTCCTAATTTGCTGGGACTGAAGTGTTCCATATATGGTTGTAAAAGTTGAGCAGTTCATTTCTGGCTTTCATACCTAATTGGTTTATAAACTCAGGATGTATAGTATCTGGGCCAGGAGCTTTATTGTATTCAATTAGTTTTGCCATACTAAAGTTCCAAGAAAACTGTAACATGATAGGTTGCCATTTTTAGTCTGTTTATGGTTTTTATCTCTTTTTGCATTATATTTTGTTGGTTTTTATTTTGTTTTGGAATTTTACATGTAGTGAAGTTGGTATTAAAAATTGATGCTATTTTTAAATTGTCAGTAATATTGTTATTTCTAGACATAATAGGTTGTTGGGATATACTTTCCTTTCATGTTGTAGATATCTATTTATAAACCTTATGAGCATCCTTTCTGTAGTGCAAATGTTCTATAAATGCATTGAATGAATTTTTTAAATTTGCATTTATTATGCTTCTTTTGACAACAGCTGCCTTATTTTCCCACTCTTATAAATATTCCTCTCTATTTTTTCTGTTCAGCATTTTTCCTGGCTTTCTCTTTTTCAGTTTTTAGTCTTTCCAACTCTTTTGTCCTGAAGGGTTTTTGTGTTTTAACTTGACCACTTGGCATGTACTTCTTTGCAGTTTGAATTAGTATGTTACATAGTTTATTATTGATAAGTGTTAGTTTTATCTCGCATGGTAGTTTTTACTCTTAATCCATCTTGAAACCCCTTCTAGTTTCCTTTTTTGAAGTTCCAGGAAATTTTTATTTGTATATTCCTTGGTGTCTTAATCTGGTAATTCTGGATGAGACCATGAGGATATCAGGATTAGTAGTAGAACCTGTATGATATAGATAGATTCCAATTTGTTCTTTGTCAAAAATTAATTATATTCTATTTGAATTAAGCCAGTCTCTTATTTTATAGTGTTTATATTTTTATATCCCAACGATTTTGAGTGTGCATTGAGGTCCCCATTATAATGATTTTATTTGTATTATTCCAAACATCTACTCTTGCAATTTCTGATCTGACTCCTGCATTTTCTTTATGATTGGGAATTCAGATGTTATGTTTTAACTCCAATTAAAATTCCACTTACAATTTGTGTTCCTTTGGGTAATAATTGAGTAGTGTACCATTTAATTTATAGTTATATTTATGCTCTTCTAATATATTGACTTCCATGATTCCAAAAACCTCTTAATCTTTTCCATGAAGCTTTTTGTGGAGTTCAGTTTTCTTATCTCGACTTAAGACCTCTACAATTCATTGTAATACCTTCATAGTAAGTTCTTCTCCCAAGGCAATCCCCAACTGGAGATCCGGACAGGGGACTATTACTCCAGAATTTTTTACAATGGGGGTTCATTTTCATTTGAGCTAGTACCAATTGTGTTTACTAAGGACACCATTTTTTTTATAATGTGGCGATTGCTTCATCCTTTTCCAACCTTTATTAAACATAAAGGAGTGCTCCTGCTGTTAATCCCTCGGGCCTAGTCAGGAGGTTCAATTTCTTAACTACTGGGTTTTTCCCGCATTTGCCAATTGTTAGTCAATTATTGTTCCATGGCAGATCCAGAACAGTTAAAAGATCTATAGAAAGTAGAAGGTGTGAAATGATCCCCTAGGCCTCGAATATTCTAATACCATCAGGGTCAAGACAACAAGAGGTCAGTCAGGGAAGATTGGATAGGAAAGTAGAAAGAGGGAATCTGGTAAGGAAAGGAAGAATACCAGATTTGGTCATTAAACTCGTCAGGTTGACCAGTTCCATTTTTGAGCAACCCCTCCTCTGTTTAGTTCTCTATGCACAAGCGTGTGAACTAACAGCTGCACCACGGTATGGGATATTAAGTAATTGTCCAGATTGGTTCCTGCAAACCTTTATTATCAGGAATTAAAGGATCTCCCCTCTGCAGCCAATAAACCTAGAACTTGAACAAGCTCTTATAACTTGTGAGAAAACTTAAAGAATTACACATTTTTGAACTACACAAATATCAGGAGTTTAGCCCAGAAAGGATTTGCAAGTGGTAAAAAAGGTAGAAGAAAACTACACATACCTATTACAGAAGAATTTACAAAAGAAAACCTATTACATCCCATTAATCCAACAGAAAGCTTTGAAATAGAATATAATTTAGACCTCTGTGAAATCTTCAAGAATCAAACAAGTCCAGACATTACAAAAATTACAGTATTAGAAACACTGCAAATCAAATCTCCTGAAGAAGAATGGACACACATATACAGACCACTCATTTGTAAGTGGTGATAACAGAGCTGGAGCAGGCGGTACATGTCAGTTTTTCTCCTTTTAGAAAAATGTGGGGGGAAATGCTACAAATTTTGATGGAGAAACACTGTTCTAAAATGTGCATGGCTACAAAAATGTAAAAACATTTATTTTATCATTCTAGAGCGGCAATCCAAGCAATAGCACCAAATCAGGATCCAAAAGCAGAAAAAAGTAAGAGAAATTCACTATTTGGTTAAACAGATACAAATTTTAATTAAGAACATAGTCTTCCAGTGGATTCTTGCACACTGTGATTAACAATGAGAAGGCAGACATCCTAGCAAGAAAGGAAATCAAAATTCAAAATAAGGTACAACCAAAAGTACCACTGCAATCAATTAAGTGTATCATTAAGAAGAAAATGAATAATGATTATAAAACCAAATTAACAACAAATATATTAAATTCCAAAGGAGAAAAATTCTTAAAAGAACTTCGAATGTAACTCCAGAACTACCTCAAAAAAACAGCAGTTGCCATGTTCAGACTTAGCACTGGACATGACTGTCTCAGCAAACACCTGATATTGTCTCCAAATCGTCTGTTATACAATAATGAAGAAGTGAATATGGAACATATATTAATCTATGAATAACTTAAGTCTGTATCCAGACATGACCTCAAAATATTGGGAGGCTAGAAGGAGAATGACTTTGTTGCTAAATCCTGAGCATTAGAGATTCTCTCTCTCTCTCTCTGATGTGGCTTTTGCCGGGTTTTCAATTCCCAAGTGTTTCTTATATCTTTTATTAAACTGTGTTTTTTTGTATGTTGTGGTGTTGTCTCCTAAAATGCCATGCCACTGTCACTTTATCTTCCCATTTTAATTGTTCTTAAAATGTTCCTAGTAGCCAAATTTCTTTGTTCTCTCTGTGCAAAATTTATCACAATCTAAGCAATTTGTCTGGTGTACTGTGGCTCTGTTGGAATTACATCTTTAATTTTAGAATACGAGAGTTTTTTAATTGAAAAATTATGTGTAGGTGCTAGGTAATATTCTGTTCTTTGAAGATTTTTTTTGAACTGTTGAAAAACCAATGGGTGGTTTGCAAAGAGATGTGTCTTTGATGCGATTATTTGTTTATTTTTTTTGCGAATTGTTTAACACCGTTTGCTGCTATTTCAGTTCACTGGTGTACTCTTCCAGGTCCATCGGTATGTTATCTAATTTGTGCATGATGCTGTTAATTACTGCCTATTGATGGGATATGGGTTTTAACTGTTGCTTTTGGTGTGTAGGTTTTCTGTATATGTCAAATTTTAATTTGTTGTGTTTTTTGTTTACTTTTAAGTCTAAGAAGGCCAATTGTTTGTTTCTTTTTCCATTGTGAAGTTTGTTATTTTCCTGTAAGTTAAACATTTTGGTGGCATCTTGAACATGCTTCTCCGGGACTATGGCAAAAATGGCAAAATATCTGTAGCCCACTTTGAAGATCCATGGGAAAGCTTTGGTCACCTGCATCTCCATCTATGCCGTACAGGCAATAGTAGGTTTGCCATGGCCATAATATACCATTTCATTTGGTTCTTTAATTTGTGGAAATAAGCCACTGAGTATGTCGATTGGTATGCTGGGAAAAGGTGCCATAACATCAGAGACCAATATGTCTGTTTCAAATGTTTTAACTTTACCATTCCATAGTGTTTTTTTAGATTCAGACAGTCAAATTTCGTGAAGGAAGTGTATTCACCTGTTAAACCATTTGGCAAATTTGTAAGGCAGTGCATCTTTATTATTGTTAGGCCTCATTGAGTTTCCTGGTTTGAGTTTTTGGTAAGCCATTGATTCTGGGGAGTGACTGATATCCACCTTTATTGTTATCTTTTTTGCTTATGATTGAACTACCTTTAATTGCTATGTTTATTGTTTTTATACAAGACTGTAGGGGATTATTTTCTCTTTTGGTGTACATCTCATTTTCTAGGTGGATGTATATTCTATCTCTATAAGTTTCATCTAGAATTACCATTTCATTACCTTTATCAGATTTTGTGTATATTACCGGTTTTTTCTCCTAGATCATTTAGGATTTTTTGTTCTGCGATTGTGGTGTTTGTTGAATAACTTGAGCACTTATCTTTTATTACTAGTTTTTTGTTGGTTTTTTTATTGTTTTTTTTTTTTTCCTCATTGTAACCTTTTCTGGATATTTGCATGTTGGCTATATAGTCCACTATTGTTAGAAAACCCTATGCATGTTTTTAAGCCTTTGTTCAACAAATCTGTTTTAGATTTATTGGAGAGGCTAACATTTTTGCAATCTTTTATCTTCCTACTGTTACTACATAACCTTTCCAGTTTCTTTTTCAGTTTCAACGTTTTGCTTTGCATTTTACCATTCATTATGTATAGCTGTGGCTACTACTGCATTCCCAGTTAAAAGCTAAACTGTACTGGTATTGGGGATTACATGGCAGCAAGCCATTCACACCTTGCACATTTATGGCCACAAGGCGTGGTCACAGGAACTGTTTCTGATTGAGAAAAGTGGTAAAACATTCAGTAACCAATCGGAGCAAATGCAAACTGTTGCATTTGTTTACTATCACCTATGAAGTAAGGATTGATAGAAAATAGTGGTTTCAGAAATGTAGAAATTTCACCCTTTATGCCTCTCAAGTCAGTGTTAGTGTTAAATGTAAGCTTTGTATTTACAGGATCTTATTAGGGTTCTGTCTTATAAGAATAAGGGCTATTTTACATTCTTAATTTAAAAAATGGATGTCTGCTGACGCTACTGTCCATAGAAACACTTTATAACTTGAAAATACTTCATTTCTAGTAATAGAACACATATATATTGCTGCTTTTAATACTTTTGGCTATTTTTGTAAAATACAGTTTGCTATCAATACATGCAGTATGGTTTTAACTGGACATATTCTCAACTTTTCAAAATGGAAAACATCCAATATCATGCATTTCAGTCGGTCTATCGGCAAATATATTGGGTGCATGAGATGACTAATATAATGTTCTTCACACCTTTGAGCACCTCCCTCTGCTCCCCTATTTCTCATTATCTCTAAATTGTCTTTATATTGTAAGTTATGTTTGTAATACGTTATTCATACTTGCTCTGGCTGATAGGTTTCATTGGTCGAGCAAATGTATTTAACAGGGCATGAACGGTAAGAGAACTATTCCAGAGATAAAATATTGGTAGCTTATAATTTAAGCAATTTATTTAAACCGTTACCAAGAGGTTCCATAATTTATTTACATGTTATATTTCTTGAAACTGTATTATGCATTCACTTAAACAGGCAACTTAGATTTTGCATAACATGTTTCTTAAGTAATCTGTAGTACTGAAATAATGGGGGAGAAGAAACTAAATGCACTTCTACCAGAAATGACTGCACTGTACAGTAAATGAAAACCGACCCTTGTTCTTGTACAATAACTTAGGAGGAACTGAACTGAGGAGTCGCATCTACACACCGGAACTGAACTGAGGAGTCGCATCTACACACCTGTTCTGACCAAGCGTTAAAACCATGCTCTGAATGGCTAGTCTTCCTGCTCTCAGTAATGCCTCTTCTCATGAGCCAATAAAAACTATCCTAGTATCTCACTTAGGCTCCCCAGTAACTTTCACACTTTTATTACTGTGCCACCCCTTCTAAGACTTGCGTAATCTTCTTAACTCAGACATCCTTTTATGTGCTTCACCCTAACTCCATGGCTATTGTCCACAAAAACCTTGCGAGACATGTACGTTTTTAGCTATATCTTCTCTTATAACTAAGCTTATGCAATATAATCTTATTTCCACATAACATTTATTTACATTATCTTGCTAGTTAATTACTTACACCTTCTTGCACCATTAGTACAGCCTCATTTTTCGTGGAAAGCTTATGAAATAAAACAAGCCAGTAACATTTTTCTCTGTAAAAACAAATTAGGACACTTTATTACAAAATTTTTGTTTTTAATGCTTGGAATGAGAATGAGATTATAAAAGCCTGGCGACTTTGAAAATACTTCAGGATATTATTTCCTAAACAGATTACTCTCATCTTTGTAAGACTTGCAAACCAATACCTAGGGTCAGTAGCCTGTCGAGAAGCAAACAAACTTTAGTTCATAGACTGGGCAGGTATGCAGTGAAGAAAGAAATAAAATGTAGGGATGAAAAGGATGATAGGAAATTTGGTGATCAAATTATCCAATTCAGTATTTACATAGCGACTGATGGAAGCTATGGAAAACAGAACAAAAAAAAAAAAAAAACTTTTGATCAAGATGGTCAGCCCCAGGACCTTCCAAATGCAGTTCATAAGCCACCTTGCTCAGTACATTTTTGTGTATTTAAATCACACTGTTCATAAACCTTTATATGTTACCATCTCTCTTTAGTAAAATGTGTAATCAAATCAAGGTCATTCATAAACTTTTGAAACATGTTGCCACCTTGCTCAGTAAATTGTGTAATCAAATCAAGGTCATTCATAAACTTTTGAAACATGTTACCACCTTGCTCAGTAAATTGTGTAATCAAATCAAGGTTGTTCATATACTTCCAAACATGTTACCACCTTGCTCAGTAAATTGTGTAATCAAATCAAGGTTGTTCATATACTTCCAAACATGTTACCACCTTGCTCAGTAAATTGTGTAATCAAATCAAGGTTCATATACTTTCATGTTACCACCTTGTGCAGTGAATTGTCATTTTAATTTTATCTAAACAGCATAAAATAGTGAACACCTGTTTATTTTTAAAGCTAAATGTACACAGTAATTTAAATACGATATTTACATAAATCTAATGAGCAGCGCAAATTTTAAGCTTAAAATCCTAAAAGTTGGTTGCGGTGCTCAAATCAGACTTTTTAATATGGAGGGTGGGGGGTAAACTCGAGAATTTGTATTTTGTTATATTTATACCAGTAATATACCATTTAATTTTGACATTGAGCCTTCAAATAAAAGCTAGCACAAAAGCATTTTACTGTCCAAGACCACCATGATTTTTTATTTCTGAATGGTACAGGTATATAACTCTCCTGCAACTGTTTTGTTTATACATCCCCCAATTAGTATAGTGCACTTACTCTCACTATTTTCACTAACATATGTCACTTCCAGTGCTGCACTTTTTACTTGATGTGTGCTAATTAATTGGGGGGGGGGGGGATTGGAATCCCTTTCGTTAATTTGGACTCTGGTTGGTTGTGAATGTAATGCTCATCGATGGACAGTTAAATTTATTTTATTCATAATTATTTTTATACACAGCATTGCTTATAAAATCAAGGTATGTTCTGAAGTCAATTGTTAAAGAAATTTCCATTGCCTATTAAAGTGAACATGAAATACCTATGCTATATAAACATTTGAAACAAGTTTCTACTGTCATGACATTATTCACCAGATTCCTCATTTGTATTTATTGTAAACAGATTTCCTTTTTCACCTGTCATCTTTCTGGCAACTGGAGCGTTTGAAATATAGTGATACAGTTTCGGTGCTTGAATGTTTCCAAGCAGCAGAAAAGTGTGTAACAGAGTTCATTCAGGCTTAGGTTTACAAAACCATCCACAAATGTTATCCCTTGAGGAAAAATAACTTCACTGCCAAAATGACAAAGCATTGTTGGTGGATTGGCAAGACCCTGGGACAGCGTTCCCGTACATTTCAGTTCCAGTCAAACAATGGTCATTCACAGCTTCTCATTCTTAAGACATTTTGGGGCACATTCCACTTGAAAGTTAGGAAAGCAGCGAGTTTTGCCGTGATTGCTAGCATTACTGTTATATACCACTTTTTACATCCCTATGTTTTGGTAACTTTCTCTGTGCCCTCCAAATTGCCATCTCATCAGTATTACAAATTAGCCTCAATGAAAAAAATTTCCCTTCCAAAGTTTTGTGACATGTTACAGAAATATGTATGCCTTTTCGTCTATCAATGGGTAGCTTTTGGTATATTGTGTGGTGTCTTGGAGATTAGCCCATTTGCATCATAAAATGACAAGCCTTAAACTCACGTTCCGGTACACCAGTAGCATGTATTTCACGGAAACAAGTTAAGCACTAATTTACCATGTAAAATCAGAAATTGTACAAGTTGCAGAAAAGATGAAAAGCTTGAACAGTTTTTTGTCTATGTTTGCAGGTGTCTTGCTTCTTGATGGCTTGACTGCCACTGAAATGGCCCATTCACATAGAAAAGTTAACGTAAACATGAATACATGAATGTATAACATGAACATGAAATTTGCTTTGCCAATCACGATCATAATAATGTTAATGTTGACACTAAAATAAAACAGTGGGTAAGTATTAACCAAGATTCGACAGTGCAATTTATGCTGCTACAAACTGCATTATCTTATGTGTGGTCTGCTATATTTGAAATCAAAGAAATCTAGACATAGAAGGTGGTGGGTTCATCCCTTGAATCAGTGAAGAATTGCTCAAGGGGTTTCCATAACCTACTCATGGAAATGCAAGACAATGACCCAACACAGTTCCAACATTATAGGAGATGGAATCTAGCATTGTTTGATGAAATAGTCAATCTGGTATCCCCAATAATGTATAAAAAAGTGTCCCTGTTTGCCAGTAGTTGTGCGTCTGTCACTTAAACTTAGGTAAGAAATTATTTTTAACCTAATCTAAAATTATGCAATATTTTCACGTAAGTGACAAGGGTTTAAATAACTTCTCACGTTTCTGGCTACTTGGGAAGTCAAGTTATTGTCAAATTATAAATGAAACAATTGAGGCTATATGGAACGTGCTTTAAGAAATGTACCTTCCCATTCCCACAGTAGATGATACAGAAATATTGCTTTGGTGTGTTAGATAGCAAAATGTTCAAGCACCAAACAATTCAGGGTCCCAGTTTTATAACTACTGTTTTATTGGCAATATGTGATGTGAAATATTGTCAACATAGCATATGGATCCCAGAGTGAGGAGTTTTTTTTAGAGCAGTCAGACTTTGGTAACTGATTATAACAATTTACTTCCATTGCCACCTCCGGGTCCTCTTCCTCTAACTGCAAATCCCATACTATATTACTTCATTGGTGATGAGGCATTTACTTTGGGACCAAATCTAATGTGACCTTTTTTTAAAAAATACACTGAGACACTGAGAGATGAAAAGGATGTCTAATTTCTGTCGTAGAGGATATAGAGTTACAGAAAATGCTTTTGTCATTTTGGCAGTCCAGTAGAAATTTACCACCTAGTTATAAATGCCAAACCAAATGATGTAGACAACATAATAAAGACAACAATATAACGACACAACTTTTTTAGAATTCAAGAACTACAAAGTAGTAGGAGTAATAAAGAATATTGTCCATCAAATTTTATTGACTCAAATCAGTGGGCACATCAAGGAGAATAGAGAAGGCATGTTCCCAAGCAAGGTGCACTGCAATTTGAGGTTTGGTGCAAGAAATGCAACTTCCAATGCATTAAACATTAAAGAAAAAATTTCCAATTTCTTCATTTCACCAATAGGTGCATTTGTAAATCAAAATGAAAGTTTCTCATGGACTGGGTCATGCTGTCATGTAAAGAACCTTTTTGTGTCTAGCAACTCTTGCTAGTTGGACTTAACAGTATATTGATTGAAATGCCTTTTCTTAATTTCTTTCAGTAATATTTCAAATTAATACAGTACAACAATATTTATTAAATCAAATAGTTGTCCAATTTGCATAGTTAATACTATTTGAGTATATATGAATTTCTAAACATCATTTCTAGGGTTCAATAAATAGGCAGTAGGGCTATTTAATGTGTTTCTACTCCCATAAAATCAATAAATTACAATATAATAGACTACACTGAATCACAACAATGGACATACTTATGATAATGTAATGGCAACAATGAAAAATATCGTCTATGTTTAACTCATTTAATTGAATCGGTTGGAGCTGAAAGGCATTAAGTCAAAATTGGGTCTCTTTATTTAATTTAGTAGTATGTACTAAGTTAAGTAAAACCTATCGTCAGTGCAAGAAAGCATTAAGCCAGCCTTCTCCGTGTACAAAAATCTGTTGCTGTTGGTAAAGCATTGCTGCCATTCAGTGCCGCAGCACATAAGGTTAAAAGATTAACCAACCAGATGCTGTGTTCTGATTCATGGCTGTTTTGCAGCATTCGATATCAGTGCTTTAATGCAAGGTTGATATACTGAAGGGTGTAATGATGTCGCCTAAACAAGAGGGATGAGTCTTTGCACAAAAAAAATGTGATTAAACCATCTATTACTAAAGGTCACTACGAATGTTTTGAGATACAAAAAACTAAACTGGATAAAATCACTTTGATTGCTGAAGCTTTTCAAAGTATTCACCACCACATTGTATGCACTTTTGAAAACTTTCCTGGCACTCATTTTCATGTACATGTAAAAGTTCACTTTCGAATGCTGCAACAGCTTCTTCAGGGCTCGAAAAGCTCATTCCATGCTTGTGATTTTTCACTGGGGAACAAACAGACGTCACATGAAGCCAAATGTGGACTGTAGGGGGGGGATGAGTCAACTTCACCTCTGAGGTCTCCAGAAACTGAATCATTGCATTGGCTGTGTGTGCAGAGGCATGGTGGTGGAGTAGGATTCCTTGCAATCCTGTTCTTGGCTGCAATTCACGAAGCTTCTCTAACTTGTGCTAAGCAAATTGTTGTGTACCAGTGCACAGTAACTGTCTTTTGTTCCACAAGTGGAATGTTAGCCACATGATGACATTTAGAGAAGAAAGTGGCCACCATTTTCTTCCCAACGCTGTGTGGGCATTTCACTTTCACTGGAAGATAGTCATCCGAAAAGATCCACACAGTCGACTGATGCTTAGTTTCGGGGTCAAACTGATAAAGCCCAGTTTTATCACCAGTGATAATGTCAGAAACCTGCTGAGAATTGCCTCCCATCTAATCTGGCCAGCATTTCTTCACACCATTAAACAGATCAGTTGAAGATCAGTTAAATTGTAGGGCACCCAACGGGATGCCACCTTCCTTGTGTGAAGATAGTCGTGCAATATTTTTTAAATTGCTGGTGATCCAATCTACATATTTGCCTCAATTTCCTTAAATGTCACAATTTTGTTTTTGCAGATCATCTTGGCACAGTGCTAAGTTTTCTTTAGTTACTGCCGTAGATGAACGACCACTCCTAACCTCATCCTTTAATAAAGTTCAGCGTCTTTTAATTTTTTGAAACCACCGAGAAACTGTGGCACAGGACAGAGCAAGGTCCCCAAAAGCCTGTTTTAAGCCCTCAAGGCTTTGGGTCTCATTTAAACCCATTTTAAAATAATACAAAATCATTGCACGAAAGTGATCTCTTTCCACCTGCATGCTGGCAAGCAACTGATGCCACAGCTTATTTTCTAGCAGGTGCGTGCTCAAACACAAAGCATTAGCTGTATAACTGCTATAAATAGTTTTGTACGAAGCGCGTGCCCATGTCTCGGTCATCTTAAATGCCAGGCCATAATATCACGCGAACCAATCAGATGTTAGCTTCATTCCAGCTCTTATAAATACCAGTCTCCGCTAGCTCAATCCATAAGTTCACCCTGAAGACGCGGAAGATGCGCTTCCTCGAAACGTTGGTGTCAAGCCAAATTTTTACCTGGTTAGAAGCCCAAGAAGGTTTTGAATGAACCAAACATCAGTTAGATTGTACAGTGATTTCATAAATGTCAGCGGGAGGTATATGAAAATGAATTAAACCATTGGGAACTCCAATACTTATCACGCGTTTTGGCATTTGGAAAGTGTTACTTTATGTTGAGGGTCCTAATTGTAAGCGCAGAGTGCAGCTGAGGGGTCGACCCCAACGAAAAACCCAATCATCTGCCTAATAGGAGGAACTCCAAAACATCATAGGAGTTTTAAAAGTTACCTGTGAAAAGTATAAAATTCAGTATTACTTCCTCACTGTCGTCCAATAAATGCAATTTTTACTTTCTTTGCACGAACACTGTACATAGTTTACAGAGAACTATTGCATTCCACCCAGAAGTTCGATACCAAGATTTTACCGGAAATACAAGTTTTAGATCTTTAGAAAAAGATCAGTGTGTCTGTAACGAAAAGGTGGTAAAATACCAAGCTTTTCTGGAAAAAAAAAAAAAAAAAAAAAAAATGGGTTAATGATTTTGATTAAGATACTGTATATTAAAGATATTTATATGTCAAATGAAGTGTATATCTTTAATTTTCTGTGAATAGCCTCTGAAGACCTCTTTTTTTCTGGATGAATTTTGCTGGATGTTGCATAGCTAGTAAACTGTAAGAGAAAGACCATAACTTGCTACACAAAAAATTTAGGTCATAAAGTTTTTTTCATGGAGTTGACCATTTTTTAGATATTCCTTGTTGCTGGTTTTAGTTTTAATATACTTGAAACTTTTCACAATCAGGGATTTGTCAACTACTGCAATGCAAAGAAACTGATTTCATTCACATTGCAACCAGCTTTTAAAAGATTTGAATATAATTTTAGCCTAGTGTATTCCCTAAGCTAAGAATAAGCTTATAAGCAGTAATTTGTTACAAAGATGTAGAGAATTCTTAATTACTGTTGCTAATGATAATTGAGAGACATAAATGTGAGCAGAGCCATAACCTCAATGGACTACGGCTGTGGAAGTCTGCAGATCTAATGTAAAAACATATTTGTCGGATATGCTGATGTATCTAATGTAAAAACATATTTGTCGGATAATAGATGTATCTTCAACTCCAACTAGCCGAAAACTTATCAAGATAAGTTATCTTCTGAGTAGTGCTATCCAGAGATTGTAGAACGCCAATCGGCTAGAAATCGGGTACGTAGCTTTATCAGCAGATAGTAGAACAAAACTTTCTGAAGTCATTCTAAACACAATAGGTGAACATTTCCACTAAAGTCTTTCCATTATGCTGGGAAGGAGGTTCTTTATGTTGATGCTAGACTTTGTATCAAATCAATGCATGAACGGTACTGTGAAAAGTACACGCACGCACGCGCACACACACACCCATTGATCTCTTTGTGAGCAACTTAATGCAAAACTAAGGAGAAATGTTTGATGTATAAATAAATCATAAATGTAAGTCTTACATAAAACAGATTATATGGGTGTTAGGTCAAGTAGTAATGGGAGTTCAAATAAATAGAGAGGTAATGAATAGTTGAAATTGTCCAAGATATTTTGGCCTTGTTTAAAGAAAATAAATTACAATTGAGAGGCAAAAGAGTCCTCATCTTTGTGACTGTTCAAAAGTTGCTACTAAGGCAGATTTGGAAGTTCATATCCGAAGTAGCCGTAAGTTTTATAATAGCCTTAAGGAGATGATGTCCCATTGTCTTCAAAATGAAAATACCGCTGCCATTGCCTTTGACTTCATGCAATACATGCCCTTGCAAACAATTCTTTATATGTGTCTGTTGTGCGTAAATGTGTTCAATATTCACAATTTTAAAAGCAGACAGCTCTGTACCTTTATCGTGAAGATGGGAACAAAAGTGCTAATAAGGTGTGCTCTTTTCTCTATTACTATGTTAAACATTGTTTTATACTCGGTGAAACATCTTACTTTATTTTTGGATGGATGTCCAGGACAAAATAAAAATTATAGTGTTGAGAATGTGTGTGGTTTTAACTGCAACAGGTAGATTTCACCTACTCATTTTCATGAACATTGTCATTCATATTTACCATGCAAAAGAAATTTTGGTGCGTTCAAAAAGAAAATTACCAGTGTTGACAAAGTGTGCACCCTAAAAGATTATGTTGAAATTGTAGCCAATTGCCAAAAGAAACTGGAAGTTCATGTGATAGACTTTGCTGAGATTATAAATTGATAAATGGTGGCTGTCCTTCATGTGGGTATACTGATAGGAATGTTCACCATCCTGATTTCTTCTCTTTGCAAGGTTTGATTTAGTACATAGCACTGTTTGCTTCATTCTTGTACACATTATTTGCACCAGCCACAATATTTTTCACTGAATTTTTTTCTCTATTCTCACTGTTAGACATATTTATTGTAACATCCACAAGTTTTGCATTTGGTTTCACATAACCTGTAACTTCCTTAAATTGTGATTTCTTTTCCCATTGGATTGTTCTCCTTGATGGGTTTTTCTCGAAGTTCATCTCTTGCTGTTTGACATTCCTCTTCTCTCCTTCTTTCCAGGACAGCAAATTTGTTTTCAGTCGCAAGCGAATTTCGTTTTTCTCGTCAGTAATTTTTTTCCATCCTGCCTCTAGCTTAGTTTGACTTTATTTATACATTTTCTGCCATCAGTCTTATTATTTCCTGTCATGCTTCATTTAGCTCTGTGTTTAGTATCTCTATTACCACATGTAATAACTTGATGCATTCACTCTTGCACTGCATCATCATTGTGTGGTTTTCATCTTCCTCCTTTTCGCAATACCAACTATATAGGGTACATTACGCAGATCATTGCGCTTTTCAGATGCATAGGCATTATTAGATATTGGCAATGGGAAAATTCCTGTTTTGACACTTCTACTGGCCTCATTTTTTTTCCACCAAATTTTTGTCACTTCATGTCAAAGGAAGAATTATTATCTAAAGTGTTCACAAATATTGGTGCAAATTACAAAAACCATGCTTGGTTGAGCGAATGAGCCATTTCGGCAGCAATTAATAAGAACATAGATGATTTGAATATAAAAATTCAGAGTAAAATTGAAGGACAAATGCATCCATTTAATCAATCCAAATGAAGTCTTATATTATCTAACAATTCCTAAATTCACTGATTTGCTAGAATTTCCACCGCACAATTTACAGCTCAAGGTTGACTCAGTGATAATTATGCTATGCAATCTGAATGAGCTGAAATTGTGCAATGGAACAAGATTTGCTGTTAAAAAAAATTTGATGTAAGCTACTATAATCATAAGAAAATTCAAGGCGAGGATGTGCTTAGTTCAAGAATATCACTGTCAACCAACTTTCCTATTGAATTTAAGCATGTACTTTTTTCGGTGCACCTTGCACTCACAATAATTGTATAACAATAAACCCAAAGGTCAATTGTTAAATTTCTCCATTTAACCCAAAATATTACTTGATCATATGTATTAAATGCACCACAATTGCAGTGTGATGGTGACAGGGATTTATGATGAAATCAACTTTAGGTAGCTCATGTACCACATATCTTAAAATAACCATCTGCAATTGGAGGTTCACCTAATATGGTTTACTATCCAGGTCCCATCATTTCTTCATTTTCAGATTCCAAGAAGGATTATTGGTTATGTGCATAATATATAACTTGTTCATTTTGAAGAATTACAACAAAAATATACTTTATACGTGAAACAAGTATGTTTTTATTTCTTTATTTAAACAATGTGACCAAGGAAATGATTGTTAACACATAGGAAATATATTTGATTTTCACTGTTATCTTGCGTCATTGACTACATAACCAGGTGCATTCCCTTAGCATTGAATGGGGAAGAAAGTAGAGCAGTATTATGGCCATCTGGTGGCAAACAAATAAGTACTTACTCAGGCGTTTATTGCCAGGAAAGCTTCTTTGCTTCTTTATTTTAAACGATAGGAGTAAGGAAAGGACAGGACAGTTAATATATGTGTATTTGAATTTCGCTGCTGCATTGCATCATTGTCTTGATAAACTGGTGCATTACCTTAACATTGAATGGGGAGGAGAAATAGAGCACTACTACTGCCATTTAGCAACAAATAAATGTACCACTCCCAACTGTTGGTCATTAACAGATTGTGTTCCCATAGCACTGTATGGTGAGTCATATAATGAGACTTTAAAAACTTTCCCATACAATTTTTAAACATTTTCTTTTACACAAACCTTGTCGTGACAATAAACACAACAAAAAAATAATTGTTCAATTTGGTGCTGTTGTTCGGAAGTGATGCTTGTACATACATTTCAGTGATTCATTTATATTTATATAATTGTACTACTGCAATTACAAATGTTAAAAACATTTCATAAACTTTCAAATGTCAATTTTTAAATTCATGAGTAGGATTTACCTATAAGTAAATTTTCAGAATGGTTTTTAATGTTTTCTCTAGTTAGCAAATGCCATTTTGCTTGCCCACAAAAAATATTTGAGCCATTTCTGTTATATACCAAGACCGTAGTCTCCTTTTTACTGTCAGGGCTTCTTTTGTGAGGGCCAATGAATTTTTACTAGATTTAGTTGTAAACCATGGAAATTTCTGTTGCTCTTGCCTACATTAAACTTTTTCTGCCTTTCTGCTCTGACTTCGCTCCATTACAAGTAACAGATTAGAATGACAAGAGTACACTGTGCAGGATGATAAATTTGAATGCAAGCTATGAATTGATTTTGTACTACATTCTAATGTATACCACAGTTTTGAATTCAAATTTAATGGAGGTAATATTTATAAGTATATAAAGAATATTTGCTTTTCTTATGTATTAATACACCCATGAGAAAGATAGTCCTAAAAGAAATGTTATTTGTCTACATTTAACAAAAAGTTTTCTGTATATTCACAGTTTGAAACTTTCCACACAATGGCTGATATCGAGGACACTCACTTCGAAACTGGAGACTCTGGTGCATCAGTAACTTTCCCTATGCAGTGCTCAGCTTTACGTAAAAATGGATTTGTAATGCTCAAGGTAAGAGGCAAATACATGTTCTGCACCATATTTATAAGTAAGGATCCTGAACATGAGTAAATTCACTGTATTAGCATTGCATCATGGGTATTCATAGGCATTTTCATCTGCATTACGTTAATGTAGTTCTATTTAGAGTTTATAAGCAACCATTAATATATTGAGATATTCTATATTTACTGTCTTTAACAATACCATGAATTCTTGTAATTCTTATGGTTGACAATAGATGTTAGATCTAAGCTTCTCTTGAAAATTGGCACATAAGACCTTTAAACAATAATTGCCTGGCGATAGTTTAACTATAAAATAAGATTTTCAGAATCCAACCACTCGCTAGCCAGCTCAAGGTCAGACAGTGTGACGTAAACACAATCTAGCCTGAATTTCTCATAAAAAATATGCAGTTATACATTGGGAACGTAAGACTTTTAAAACTAAACAAATATTTGAAATATTTAAACAAAGGTGAATCTATAATAATAAAATAATATGTTTATCTCAAAATCAAACGAAATGTTCGAAATACCACATTTTAACACATCTGCAAGCTAAGGTAATTCTATCGAAATATTGTAACAAAAACTGCTCTTTATCACTCGAGTAACTGTTTATTTCTTCCAACTGATTACAATCAGGATCTGTTCAGTGTTTTCACAACTCTACAATTCAGTTTTCTTATGTTACTATGACTGCACATTCCTAAGTTGCCATTGAAACTTACTGACTGGATTCGTTCTATCGATGACATGGCGAGAAATTTTTAGTGGTAGTACTTATTGTTGCATCTGCAAACCAAACTTGTACATAGGTGCTATAATCAAGGATTCAATGTAAAGTCATTGCCGAATGCACACGTTTTCTCACACAGGTGTAGCAATGCATTAATTAGTGGAAGGAAGCCAATGGGTGAATGGCAACAATCAGCTATGACTTTTTAAACAAGCTGCTGGCATAAGTGCAGCAATATGGCCGCATTTTCAAATTTAACACTGAATGCATAATATAGCTTCAAAAGCTGTATCTGACATGCTTGATCTTTTTGACTTAGCTGTATCTGACATACTTGATCTTTTTGACTTATTAAAAATATTTGCTCACAAACGTATGTTGAGCCAAACATTGCAGCAAATAGACATGCCTGTACTGGTAGAGTGCAGTTTGTCATAGTCGTGCCTGTGAATGCCTTGTCCATTTCACCATAGTACTGCTTGTGGTATCTACACAAGTATTTAAAACATTCACTTTCACAAGTTCCTACACATAACAGGTTTAATGACAACTATTGTGATATTTCACATATTGCCAAATGTTGAAAAGGAACCTCAAATTGCTAATAATTCTGGTAAATCCTGTCCTTCCATATAGCTATCATTCTGCAAAGAAACAACATAAATGTGGTACCTAGGCTAACCCAGTGCATATCACAATAGTAAGGCAAACTGCTGTTCATTTTAATGAAGAGGTCCATTGTGTTCAAGTTCATGCTTTAGCACAAAGCACTTGTTGTAAAAAGTTCTTTGCACCTGCTTTGATGTATAAGTAGGTATTTACTCTCCCTATGAAACTTCTTTTGCCACCAATCATTGCTGGTTCTCCATTTATTGGCACTAGTTTAACCCATTTCAAATTGTATTTGTTCATTTCCTGACACAGCACTTCAAAAGTGTGTTCACTGGTTTTATACTCTTGTAAGAATACCATGTCGAACAAATATTTACTAACAATCAGATTGGCACCATGAATAAAAATTAATAATTGAGCTGTGTCTACGATATGTGCTCTCATCCAAACCAAAGGAGAAATCGGCAAATAGTGCATATTTGTGTAAGTTGACTACGTTTTTTCAAATGCTTTCCACTCTCCTAATGTTCCTTTTAATTAAATTATAAAAATTGGAAGGTTCTTGAGGGCAGATGTTACATAATTTCTGCATGTTGCCTTAGTTTCCAGAATTCATCCACTTGAAAAGGTTTTAGGCACTGAGCTATTTCTCAGTAAGTACATAGGTTGTGTTTAGTCATCAGTTTTTCGGACTTTGTGTACAATTTTGTTAATAGTTCGCTCCTTAAAAGTTTTGCATGATCAATTCCTAAAACAAATAAAATAACTTTAATATGACCATCTGAGGTGTGATATCTAATGTAGTTTCTCCTTCTGCACAGAAAATGATGGTTTAGTAATTACACCCTGGCTAGCAACATGGACCCAGACTGTATTAGATTGAGATGGAATTTTGCTCACTTTTACAGTAGACCCTCAATTATCTGTAATAACTACTGAGGAAGTATATATATAGGAATATGCAAAATTTGTATTTGTGAGAATGTGAATTATTGCACTTTTCAAAGAGTAATGTAAATGTAGCCCATTTCTAAGGCCTATATTACACAGAAATGTGATCAAATAAATATGATAGAACATTTCATAGTGCAATATTGCATTTTTGACCATATCTAGCTGTGACATACTTCTGTGATAAAAGTAATGCTTTCTTACTGTCGCTACCATGTGTTGCATATATCACAATATAAGTGCAAGTAAACAAATGCAATGTAAAAATTTTATTCTACCTTGTCTTGTAGACCTGTTATTTTGTGATTGTCTAAACATGCCAAAGCCCAGTATATTGGCATGTGAAGGATTATTTGCTATGTTATAACAAGATGTTAATGTGCAAAAAATGTAGCTGTACAGTTTCTTGGCAAAGAAGAAATAGTGCATTGAGCACATTCAAAATGAAAACACACAAAGCTTCTCTGAGCAAAGCAAACAAGACAAAGTGTCATGTGTCAGTTGCAACAATGTTTCTGGCCACCAAAGAAAAAAGATAAATTGACACTGTAGAAGCTTTATGAAAGCAAATAATCCCATGGAAAAGCTGGATCCCCAAAATTAAGAGGATGGATGTATTGTGAATCTTGGTATTTCTATGTAATGTTTTCTTTCAAATTCTAACCTACAAATATACAAGTAAACCTTTCTCAATACATATATTCAGTGTATTAAAAATGCTAGACTACATTTTACATACTGAAAAAGCCATGAAAACATGTACCTCATTCAATTTGAATGCAAAATCCAATATTTTTTCTACCATATAAATAGCAATAGATGTAGGGCTATTGCCAGTATAGGAGTTCCTTGCCTATGTGGTTGTTCCACATTGTTAAAGTTTGGTGGGAATTGAAATTAGAAAGAGAGCTACTTTCAAAAACCTTATATGTAAGAGCATATAATGTATGGGAACCCTGGAATGGGTGTCATATCTGAATTTGGACAAGATTGTATAGAAACAGAAGCACTTGTAAGCTATGTTCAGTGGAAAAATTGTGCTACTATTGTGCATAATGTATATTCATGGTAACCAATCTTAACATAATGGTTTTTTTTATGTTATGAAGGAGATTA
This sequence comes from Hymenopus coronatus, assembly GCA_030762935.1. Classification (NCBI taxonomy): domain Eukaryota; kingdom Metazoa; phylum Arthropoda; class Insecta; order Mantodea; family Hymenopodidae; genus Hymenopus; species Hymenopus coronatus. Next base: position 544,720,658 of record CM060900.1, on the reverse strand, counting down.
AAATTGAAACTAGCAGATTCACTATGGTTTGCATAGTTCCTATTGAATGCATATTCTACCACCAGAAGCGAACATAACCTCCCCCCTATATAAACTTGGTTTGCATGAAATTATTTGGTTACTCCAAACTCAATTATGAAATGCAACATTCTAATAAGTTTTGTTAATTTGATAAAGGTAGATTTAACAGGATGGTTGTGGTGCAAAACTGAATTTCATAATGGAGAAACCATTATTTACATGCAAGCCCACATTAAATATGAGGGAATTTGTGACCACTTTTTTTCTCCACTTCTAGATCTCTAAATATGAAAGATGAGAACAATTTTTGGTTAACTTGTTAATGCACAGCAGTCGATATGTAGATTGCTACAGTTATATTTTTACTTAGTTTATACGAATTCTCGAATAATTTTCATGTATGTCATTAAGACATCACGTTTACATGCACTAAATACTGTTAAAATATGCATGTATCTATTATGCTAAAATACGTAGAATATTCAATGCATGATTTGTATATGTACTCACATTCAGCATTTCTAATTATATCCTCTTGCCGACTGTAATTGGTTCTGCAGCAGACTATGATGAATTTCTCTAAATGTTCCAGAGTAAACTTATGACATGTTGGTTAGTGCAGGTTTGTATGCTAAGAATGACCTCTCAACATCCACTGATGTCATAGGATAATATTTCTAAGAACGGACAAGGTCTGGTGAAATTTCTTCCTGGGGGAGGTCAGTACTCTCAAATTGTAGGTATTTGTTAACAAAGCACAATATGCTAAAACAAGCCTTTTTTTTTTTTTAGAGCGATTCTCTGTAAGCACTTACTCTCGGGAGCTTTCAAAAATACCTTCATACAACTTTAAATCAAGTATTTACTTCAGAAAACCGTACCCATACCATTTCTGCTACTAAGACCATGTACAATGCAAGTAACATTTATTAGATGGGGATATAATGTTTTTAGAACCAAACCTACACTCAACATGTAGGATGCAGAACTCGAAGACAACACAAACTTTTTGTTGTTGACCCCTTCTGGCCACAATACCCTTACAGCATTGTTCATAAGGCTTTCTAAGACCCTACAAGCATTCCCAACTCTGTTTCACTTAGTTGAATGGTAAGTTATCTAAGTAATTTCTTCAAAGTGTTGATTCATTGGGAATGGTATGGTTGTAATGTTTCTCTAAGAAATCCCAGAAATGTTGATTGTATAGTGAATTCCATTGTATATTTGCTGCAATTAGCACGTGACATAAATCACTGAAAATGCACTTTTGTTAAGTGAATTTGCTGTTAAATAAACTTTGCTTTGAGGTGGTCTGTCTCTTTTGCTGCAATATGTTGTTTAGTAGTCGAATGTTGTGTTAATTGAAACTGTTTTTCATCCACAATTTGTTTGGTACAAAGTTGACAATAAAACAACTTTACCATCTATTGTGTAATCCAGTGCTCCACTGTCTTAAATGTACACTTATATTGCTTTTATTCTTCGGCATTTATAACACTTCCCAAAAACAAACTTCTTACAAGGAAAATCAACTACTCATTGGCTACTGTGGCTACTGCTAATGGCCACAATACAATAACACATTTAACTTGCACAAAAATCTCTTGGAATACCCCAGGTTGATGTTACTTATTGAATGCACTTTCTCGCCAGAGGTTCATTATGGGGTTTCTTCTTAATAAGCAGAACTGCACACGTATGTCACAACTATAAAAAATGTTAATACTTGAATATAACGTTGCAATTGTTAAAACAGTCTGATATATGCATGATGCACACCAAAACTGCATAATGTGCACTAATGCCAAAAATATGCTTCATATGCACTATAAACTTCTTCAGAGATTCAAGATCTTCTCGGGCTTCTAGCCAGGTAAAAACTTGGCTTGACACCAACGTTTCGAAGAAGTGCATCTTCCTCGTCTTCAGGGTGAACTGATGAAGATGCACTTCTTCGAAACGGTGTCAAGCCAAGTTTTTACCTGGCTAGAAGCCCGAGAAGATCTTGAATTAACACGTCGCCAGGAAAGCTATAGTTCTTATTCTTCAGAGATGGTAAACTGTACTTATAGTCTAGATTCATATAATATGTAAACATAGATAGAATGTACATATCTACATAAATCTTATGTCTAGTCGTCAGTGTTATCACATTATCATGTTTAAATACTTGAATATTAAATTTTTGAATAGTTTATTACCTTACAATGGTAAAGTGCAAATGACTGCAGTGTCTGTGATTTTTTTTTATCCCAACTTTCTGTAATACAGTAAAAGGTTTATAAAGGTGTATTATTGCATCACACAAAGAACGTCCAGCTGTAAACAATTCTAATGTGAAAATTATTAGTAATCTATTTATAGATCACTGGGCACATGTCATGTCGAAGCTCTGTGTGACATACAGCTAGCTACATTGTTGCACCTGCCACATGTATTTGTGTTCTATAGTTTTTCCATTTGAAACAAAGTGAAGTGGTTTTCAGCAGTGTTGTATAGTGTAGGCGAGGATAACATGCAAGTACATTGATTTCTAAAAATGTATGTGTTGTACTTCTTATTTTTGGGGATGGTGATGAAAACTTAATGGCCTCACCTGTAGGCTCCTGGAGCCCTTTGTGGCTTATAAACTAGGCTTCAATAAAGTCTGGTCCCAATAAATTGGACCATATCTGTGATATTCACCTCTTATATCCCCAGGTTCCTAAAACAAGGCACCCAGGGTTACATATCTGAAAAGTGAATACCTCACAATACATATAGAATGTGCTGTGAGGTTTCAAAATCCATACCAGATTTTCTACATATGAGGTATTCAATTAGACCATTAAGCATAAAGTGTATTCTGGGAATGTCCAGTTAGATAGCCAACTACCACTCTGTGCCTGGTTCTAGTTAGGTTCAAAAGAGCTTGACTTAGCCTGTCGCCCAGCCCAGGAATAAAATCATGGACCTGTCTGGTGGTATTTTGCTTTTTCCAACTTGCAATATGAGCCCTAGCTGTGAGCTGGGTTGCCTCATAGTGGGGAATATGCTGTAAAAGGGCTCTGCTCTTAAATGTGCAAGACCTGCTTAGCCAGCCTGTCCGCAGACACAGTCTGCCCAACAACCTCTAGCATTCTTTTGCCAATCTGAATGTTGTTTTAACCACTGTAAGGACTTGCAAAGCTGACTGACTGAGAAGATATGAATATCTGCTTGTCTGCCTGGCAAGTTTAAAATATGCATGACACAGGCTAAGGTGGCATATGTCTCAGCCTGGAACGCAGTGGCAAACCTTCCAAGGGTACTAGGATTGTTCCCTGCCCCTGAAGTGCAAATTATCAGTGTACCACATCTGACTCCCAGGCTTCAGTGGAAACCCAATGCTGAACTAGGATAATATCTGGCTGCCATAAAATCTCCTGCCATCAGGGAGATATGACACTTCTCCTGAAGTCTACTTGGAAACAGTGAGTGTCCTTTATGAGGCCCAAACCCCAATTGTCCAGAGGCAGTATGCACTTATGCCTTCACAAACAAATGCAGAGGAGGAAGGTCCACCAAAATCTCTTAAGGGCAGACTGTGGGGTGGTCCACATGCTCTGGTTATCATGCATGCCAATCTCTGCAGCAAATCTAGCCAAGTAGCCATTGCCTTCATTTCTGCGGGAGGATGCCAGATAACTGCTATGTAGAATAATGAAGGCCTTTTGACTGAGGTGAAGAGCCATATGACCATTTTTGGTCTTAGCCCCCAACTCAGTCCAATAGTTTTCCTACATGCCCACAAGGAATTCTGGGCATTCTTAAATTTGTAATCTATGCACTTTTTCCAATTCAGCCCAGTCCAAGGTAACTCTTAGATACTTAACCAAATTAGACAGCTTCAATCAGTTCCCAAACAGAAGGGGCCTCTACCAGTCCTGGTAGGGTTCTTATGCTTGTGAAGACCATGAACTCTGCCATGTCTGGATTAATAGACAAGTTTTTCATACACTATACCTCTATAGCATGCAAGGAGTCCTGAATAAGTTCTGAGACTGTGTTAAGCCAATGTCCCACAGTCAAATATTTTGGTCCAATATTCTTCCAAATACAAATTAGACCGTGGGACATTGGATAATTTCATTGTATACAATTTCCATCCTATATTTTGGTCCAATTCCAGTTTGCTACAACAGGATACAGCTGTTTCTAATTTTTTGTCCAAACATATGAAATCAACCAATGAGCGTTCTGATGGTAATAATGTAAGATGATGGCAGTTAGCTCTGAGTCTTCCTTCCTGCCAACGTGATTATGTGAAACTTTGCTATATCTTGTAGACTTTGTCCTAAATAATAGAGATAATAGTACTTGAGCTATTGTTGAAATACACTTGTTTTGTGTGTGTGGCAGAGATTTATGAAATAATGACTCTGGTATTTATAATGCCTGTAAATGTATTTTATCGGATCCATTTGTACCTAACCTTCTTTTCTGAACAAAAATATGAAAACGTGGTCTTATCTTTGATGTGCTGGTATGCACTGCCTCATATTTGTGTCTTGGCAAGTGATTTTTGCCTGAACTAAGGACAGCAACTTTCCAAACAAATTTTCGTCCATTCTAAGGAAGTTAAAATAATTTAAAGGGTCAGAAATGAGTTCATTTTGTAGCATATGTAGTGCCTCTTCCTTGGCCTGCATTAACTACGTTCCAGCCATGGTATAGTCCACCAACGCCTCTTTCTTGATTTTTTCTGTGTGTTGTGATACAATCTTACAATGGATACATTAACTAAGCTTGCAACAGCAAATGTAAATAATTGTGGATCAACAACCTCCACCATTTTCTATCAGCTGCTCATGTGCATGCGAGAAATATTTAGACCAATACACACTCTCGTGGGAATTGAATGGAGAAACTGTACACAATGTCCACATTGTATAAAAAATTTTTAGCCTAATTTTGACCATGCCTTAGGGAATTTTTCATTTGCTGTTAGACAAATGTCATCTGCATAGCCTTGAGCATGAATTCCTCCTTTGTTGAGTCAGTTCAGCACCAGGCACCATAAAGACTTCTCCGGTGCTCTGAGGGATATATTTCCCAGAGCTGCCACCACCTGATGACCTTCCAAGGAAGTCATGATCAAGTCCGAAATATCAGACTGATGCCTCTATCTTCCAGATTCATGTGACTAAAGGCACTCTGTGTGTGGAAAAACTGCTATGGTCAGTTTTCCACAGCCAAGAACACCCTCCAGTCTAATCATAGAGCTAATTCTGTGGATTTTCTTGGCTGTTAGGCATACTGCTGAGGATTTATGGGTTTGTCAACAGTACCCCATCTCTCAAACATCTATCCTGTAGACCAGGCATGCTGTCTAGTGTCACGAGTGACATTCCCCTCCATTTCTCATTCCATTGCCCATGTCGCTCCAAGTGATGAGTTCACGTCTTCATTCGAGCAGTTGCGTGTACAAGTAAACAACCCTTCAGGTCGATCAGAGAAGCATTGGCAACATGTCATGGTACACATTTGATTGTTCATGGGAGGAACTGCAATTTTTTGTGCTTCACAGCGATAAATCTTGTTGTTTAATTTGTCATAAGCAGTTAACATTGCTTTCACAGTATAATATTAGGAGGCATTTCAACAATTTCCTTTTTCATTAGTATAATGGCTGCATACTCTGTAATGCTGCGCGTAAACGTATGTGCAATACATTTAAAGTGGATTTCTTAAACCACAAATCAAAGCACAACAATCCAGGTTCCAATGAGGTCTTGAATGAACAACAAAACCAGAATGATTCCACCATCAAATTGCTACTTGCAAGTTATAAGGTGGCTAAATTAATAGCTGTAGCAAATAAGGCCCCCACAGAGAGTTTTTGTCCGCCTGGGTAGTGTGTCTGCCTCACATTCAAAAGGTTGAGAGTTCTAATCTCACTAAGGGTGAGTTACCCGGATAAGGGTTTTTTTGGGGAGGGGGTTTCCCTTATCCTTCGAAGAAGAATGTTGAGTAACTTTAAGCTCCATGGACCCTGAGATCATTTGAGCATCATTTCACCAATTTCATTCATCGTCCAATATGACCAACCAGGTTAAAGGACATTAAGCTACATAAAAAAAAAAAAGTGAGAGTTTATTAAAAAGTGCCTCGTTAACGTTGCAGAGGAAATTTGTCTGGTCGTGGTAGAGAGATATAAAAACATGCCTTTAGGATGAACCACTGTAACATCAAGAATATCAGCCTTGAGTGCTAACGTAGACTCTCACTTGAAAGCTAAAATAAATGGACTTACTTCCTACTTATTGGTTTGAGTCAATATACCTCCTAAATGTTGGAGGCCCATCATTCGATGTTGCAACAAGATTTGGAGAAGTGTTAGCAATGGAATATGAACTTCATATTTTAAGTAATCTATTATGTCAGCCCAGAAGATGTTCCTGCTCACTTAAAATCAGATATTATAGAACTGCAGAAGAACAATGTTCTAAGAAATTGTGGAAAGGTGTGGATTGATGTTAATAAAATGTTAGTCATTCCCGAATTTGCACAACCTCTGTGAACATATTCTGACAATGTTTTGAGGCCACATAAGTGTACAAGTAGATTTTTTTTACTTATGAACAATGTTAAAAACAAAAGCAGTCTAGAATTAGCGACCATGATTTATGGGCTACTCTGAGATTGAATGTAACTACAATTGAAACATACATCAACAAAATAATAGCTGGTTAATCGTGATTGTTAAATTCGCATGGACAAACTGTAGCCATATATTCTAAATGAAACAACTTTATATGAATAAGAACTTCTTATTTGCCATACATAAAACTGTCTGAAATTTATTGAAGTTATGAACAGTCAGATTTTATCAATATTTAATTTGATTTATACATAATTGCTTTGGAGGAAGCCAGTTCCCCACTGATGCCCTATTGCTACCGTGACATATGTAAAACACCCCTGACTGTCCTTTGATTCATTGCAGCTATGAGACAAAGTAATACTGAAGGCATAGTGGTGGGGAGAGCATCCTCCCCTACAACAGTATGCCTACTCTAGATTTTACAGAACCTTAAGCATGAAGAATGTCAGACTAATGGGTTGAGAATCCTTAGGTCTGTAGTACAACTGTCTGCCAAGCTTAGGTATAAAAACCAGAGGCTAGAAACATACTTGTTGGCAAAGTAAGCTCTGAAAATTCTCACTTGCAGAGACCTAGAAAGACCCCATGTTCACGTGCAGTTTTTATAGGGCTGAAAAGTGAAGACAGCCCATTTAACTTGAGTCTCTATCTCTGAGGCCACATGCCAGCCTTTGTGCCAAAGACTTGTATGCCTCAATCAAGGTTACTTCTTGATCTGTAATGCTGGCCCCTGGAAAATGGGTTTTAAAGAGCAGCCTCAGGGTCTCCCCCTCTAATTCCATCTTAGCACTGGAGGGGTCCTCCAAAGAGGTCAGCCTGGGCCTTACTTTTGGAGACAGCAGTTTCTGCAATCGAGCAGCACTCAATTGCTGCTCTATATTCCCACAGAAGTGCCTTCCAAGATTCCTAGGAAGCCTTCCTGATCTGTCATACCATATGAATCCCAGATTGCCTGACACTAGTTGGCTTTATAAGCATTATAAAGCGTACCTGTCTTTAGCTTGCTGGTCCTTAAAAATGGGTTCCATCTCAACCTTCTTTTGCCCATACCTCCTGAAAAGAGGGCAGTTCTTTTATAGGCAGAAATCACGGTATTCGTGTAAAAGCTTGCACAACACTCCAGCTCATCTGCATTTATTCAGCCTAATCTGAGATCCATTATCAAGCCCAATCTCCAGTTCCCATTCTCCCTGAAGAGTTCCAATTGGTCCTCCCAGTGTTGCTGCAAAGGTGGTCCTTTCTTTTTTCCCTCAAGATGAAAGTGGATATGCCAGTTTTGGATGAGTATTCCAGACTAATCCTCCAATCCTTCATGTCCTCTAGGATCCCAAAGGACACTAGTGTGAAGTCTAGGACCTCCTGCCTCTGAAAATTAAAGGTTGGAGTGCCCCCCCCCCCTTCCCAGATCCATAAGCTCAGGAAAGAGTAATGCCTAAAAGTCTGTGCTACCCCAAACGCCATGGTGGGCATTGGAGTCGCGGCCAATCAATTGATATTTTTTACTATTGCACAAGACTGAAGAGTTGGAGTATTCTCCATTTCATACAGGAAATGGACCTAGCAAACTACCACTTATTGTGGTAGCCCATCTTCCTTGAACCTCACCTCACCGCCACCAGCAGGTCCCTCTGACGTCTCTTTTTGTAGCTTAATGTCCTTTCACCTGGTTGGTGATATCAGATGACAATTGAAATTGTGAAATTATGCTCTGATGATCTTGGGATTCATGGAGCTTAAAGTTACTCGACATTCGTCTTCTCAGGATAAGGGGGGGGATTTTATCCGGGTAACTCAATGTAAGCAAGATTCGATCTCGTGACCTGTTGAATGTGAGGCAGACACGCTACCACCACACTACCCAGGCAGGCTCCAATGTCTTGTCTTCAGCATAAGGAGGTTTAGTCCACTCTTCCACATCTCTGGGAATTGCAGACACCACCTCGATGCCTAGCTGTAGGGATAGAGTTCAGTTTCCACTGCAGCTTGAAAAATTCTCTTGGGGTCCCCAGACAGAGCCCCACATATCTCCAGGAGGTCATCAGGTGTTCTAGATGCTCCATTAACCATTGACGTATAATTTTTATTGAAAAATTTGTGTCTGGAAATAAAGCTTCTTTAGGATTTTTACCAAGATGCCTAGCTGCTAAAGGATTATTTTGCCTACAAATGAGCATTGTGCTTGAAATGGAACATTTTATATCACATCCCTTGGAAATTTTGCAAGTTGTGACAGCAGCCAGTAAAGCCAGTATATAGACACTCTCATTTTCCTCTTTCTCACTTGTTAGATTCTGATGATTTGCCAGTAAACATATCATCTGAAGGCACAATAGTATCCTAAAAAAATAAAAATAAAAAAAAAAAAAACAAAAAAAAAAAAAACCAAAAAAAAACAAAAAAAAACTGATGTTACACTTGCATAACTTTCTCCAACTGCTTTACAGTTTTCTTACAAACGATTATTCTTCTTTCTACGCCATGCTAATCGAGATAAACATTTGCAGACTGTTGTTTAGTTTCTTATAAGTAAGCCCCCAATTTTTAGGTTCTAAAAAGTTAAAATTAGAGTATCAGTGTATTAGGATTTTATAGGGTCTTATATGTTGAATTTAGGAATTTATAGGATCTTTGGCTTCGGACTGTCGAGGCGATCGGACGTGTCACTGCTTTGCTCTGTTTACATCAGTAAGGCAGTATGCCTAGCACAAGTACTATTGGTTCTGGTGTGTTATGCAAGCAGTGCAAGCAAAAAGTGGTGAATGGACAAAAATGTGTCTACTGTTCTAACTTCTTTCATATTAGATGGGTGAAATTAACTAATATGAAATTGCTAGACGGGAGTGCTCTAAAGTGCTGTGGAAATGAAAGTGAAAATGGTCTACTCAATGCTGCGTTAAATGAAGAATTATTAGTAAAAGAAGACGAGCTGTTAAATGCTCTGAATGATGTGGATGGGACTGTAAATAAAATAGACGTGTGTTTCGTGAAATACATTCTTAAACAGAAAGACATTATTATCTGTGAACTTCGTGAAAAAGTTACAATTTTAAGTCGACATGTTGAGTTGTTGGAAAACTGCATTAAAGACCCCATTAAACCCAGTAAGGAGGTCTGAATAAACAAGCCAGCTGATGCACTGGATAATTCACAGGTATTTAGTATCAAGAATACTAGGAAAAATCGAAGTAAGTTTGACAATGAATACAAAGTGACTGATAGCTGTAAAAATGATAGTGAAACAACTGTAAATTCTAATGAAAATGGCGGAACAATGGTGACTGTTAAAGACAATATTAATGAGCATCCTACTAACGCTAAGTTACCTCAAGAAAAGTGGCCTAAGGTTGTGGGAAGAAAGCAAAAACGTATCACAGTGGTTGGGAATAATAATGAATCATCTACAGATAGTTTAAATTTGCAAGGTGCACCAAAAATGATAGCTTTACATGTTTATCATCTTGTTCCTAAAACAACGCTAGAACAAGATGTCAATTTTCTTAAAGGACATTTTCCAGAAGTTAAATGCAAACTGTTGCAATCTAGACATCCACAAATTTATTCCTTTTTTAAAGTGAAAGTAATTTAGGATCACTTACAAGCAGTTATGGATCCTACATTGTGGCCGAAAAATGCTTGTATTAGACGTTTTTTATACCTAAGAGTAAATTTCAAGAAGAAAGTGTGATTTCAAAATGTGGTGTCAAAAACGGCAGCAAAAAATTTAAAGTTATTATCTTGAATGTGCAATCTATTATAAACAAAATTAACAACATTGATTTAAACATGGAAGACCCAGACATTGTAAGCTTTACGGAACATTGGCTATCCGGCATGAGACGGATTGTCACCCAGGTGAAAAAGCGCATAGCCTATATCTTAATTGATTAAATTGTTTAGGTTAATTAGTAAGTAAGATATCATGTATTTACTGTATATTGGATGTTCAGAGAGATTGTTCCTAGAAAGCGTTCCAAACTCCAACCCAAGAGTTCTCAAGGGACGAATTCAGTTGTTTGCGCTAGTTCTTTGCATATTGCAAGAGGGGAAAGACGCTATTGTGTGGTCACGTCTCCGCAAGAGAAAGTGAAGGCAACATGTAAACCGGGGAACCACAAGGAAATTTAAGTCAAGAATCACGTGAAAGACGCATTGACGAATTAGAATTAATCACGTCATGGCAGAAGCACACCCCAGGCCACTTTTGGTGCCAAAAATGGGCCAATGAGATTATAAGTTGGGAGTTTTGCGCGTGGGTAGAATTTGCTATAAATATAGAGTATTCACCGCAATTTTCACGCAGTTGGAATGTAACTACACGCAGAGTCTGTGATGCTCGAAACAAGAATCCTCGTAAATATAGTAAAGTTATTACAGTAATTCACACAGTTAAAATAAATGTCCTGGCATAACCTGCAATGCCGGAAACAAGGAAGCCATGGCAGAAATTCAAAGTGTCTAATTATTCTGCACATAACAGTTGTACTCGTCGCCGCGTAAAGTGTAGTTACCTTTATGGGCATTATGCCCTTCTTCGAGGGAAATTATCAGAACTCAATCGCGCCAGGAACATTCTCAGGAACGCTTGTGAAGAGAAATAAATCCTGACTGAACGAAAAGTGCTGACGTTATTTTTAAGTTAGTTCCTGTACCACTTCCTGGAGATAACTGTAGCTAAATACCTGAGCTAGATATAGATAGGTCTCAATTGCTCGTCACTGAGTCCACCAATAGCCGAGGAGCGTCGAGAACCGACTTGAGCAGCTGCAACGTCGGGGAGAGGACCAGTCGTTGCTGCGCAGCCCAGCACCACCAGGTACATCACCAGCTCATACGCCTACAGGCAACAGTTACCTGCATTTTATGGGATATAAAGTGGTGGCTGCATTCTCGAGAACTAAACATATCCATGGTGGTGTCATAATTTACTGTAAATGTGAATTAAGTGCAACTGAAATTAATATCATGAGTATTGCAGAAGAAATTCGCTTTGAGTGTGTCGGCACAAAAATGGCCGTTAAGGAATTTAATTGTGTGGTTTTGTGTATATATAGGTCACCAGCTGGCAGTATAGATATGTTCTATGATAAGCTAGAACAAATTTTAAAATAAGCAATAAAGTGATTCTAGTTGAAGATTTTAATGTAAATGCTAATATAAGAACTAACTGTACTGATAGACTTTTTTGATATTTAAATCTTTGGAGATAGTATCTCACAATGATGAGCCTACTCATCAAGGAACTATTAACGACAGTACAATAGATTACATAGTATCCAATATAGACCAAAATAAATGCTTCATCCAGGTTACAGATCCTCACATCATTATGCTGTTATCTTTAATTGTAAAATTGATGTGCTAAATAATGCACTGTTAAATGATGTAATCTATTATAGAAATTTCAGTTTGAATAAACTTGAGTTTCTAAATTGGATGCTGAGCACTGTTACTATGTGTGATGTGTATGAAGCCACAAATATAAATATTGCTTTTAATAGATTTCTAGCAACACTGTCCTATTATTTTGAAATTGCATGCCCAATGAAGCATAAAATAAATAAAAAGAATAAGAAGTTGTCTAAATTATGGGTTACTGAAAAAATCATTAATAATACCAAAAACCTGAAAAGACTGTTTCAACTGCGAAAGCAGATAAACTGTGAAGCATTAAATATGATATATAGAGAAGAGAAATGTAAGCATAAAATACTTGTATCTAAGTGTAAAAGAGCTATTATAGCAATGCAATTTCCAATTCAGATAATAAACCAAAACATATTTGGAAAATTGTAAATAATGAATCAGATAAAACTGCTAGAAATATAAGTAAGGTACTTGTTGACGATAAATATACAGAGAATCCACTTATGATTGCCGATGCTTTTGCTAATCACTTTTCCACTATGATTTCATATAAATTAAACCATCTTCCAAATGTAAATGGTCAAGCTACCTTAAGTATTTAACAAGCAATCTATGGTTCTCTTTCCTGTAACTGAATTGGAAATAGAAAAAAACATTAAACAGATTGAAAATACAAAAGCAGCTGAGTACGACCAAATATCTATAAATGTTATAAAAGCTATACTAAAGAACATCATTAATCCTTTAACATATTTATTCAATTTTGCTATACTGACAGGTGAATTTCCAGACTGCATAAAAATGAATATGATAGTACCAGTATTTAAAAATGGTGACCCATGTAATATAAGAAATTATAGAGCTACATCATTGTTAAGTTCGTTTTCTAAAATATTTGAAAAGATATTGTATAGTAGACTCCTTAAGTTTTTAATAAGCTACAATGTGTTAACTGTAAATCAGCATGGCTTCATACATGGTAAATCAACTAGTACTGCCTGTGTTAAACTTACTGATTTTATACGTGATTGTATGGATTGAAATGTGCATGTAGTTGGTCTGTTCTTTGATCTGAATAGTGCATTTGACTTGATAGATCATGTGTTTTAACTATGTATGCAGACGATACTTCAGTTGCAGTATGTGCCAATAGCATCGATGAACTTAATTTGAAAGTTATAAATTCTGCGAATTCCTTTAAAAAGTGGAGCATTGCAAATAAACTTATTTTAAACCTTGACAAAACTGCTTGCTTGTATTTTAGTAACAAAAAGATTTTAACAAATACAAATTTTAATATGGGTGGTACTATTTTAAAGTGTCTTGCCACGACAAAATTTTTAGGCATTGTTTTAGATCAAAACCTTACTTGGCATCAACAGATTGATCATATATGTACCAAATTAAATAAAGCATGCTTTGCTGTTAGATGCCTGAAAATGAGTTTGGACATTAACTGCTTGCTTACTGTATATTATACCACTGAATGATCAATTTTATCATACAATATTTTAATATGGGAATCTGCAAGTGAAGTAAATAGGGTTTTTTTAGTTCAGAAGAGAGTGCTAAGAATAATTTTTAATATGAAGCCAAAAGATTCATTAAGACATGGTTTTAAACAATTTTATATTTTTACTTCGACTGATTTTATTCATATATAATGCTGCACTATTTTTATAAAAACAACTCATACGTATTCACTCTCAACTGTGACATTCATAATCATTTTACTAGAAGTATGAATGACATCCATATAGGAAAATATAAAACAACTAAATACTTAAAATCACCAAAGTGGCTCATAAGTAAAATTGTCAATGCTCTCCCATATGAAATTATTAAAATAGACGACATATGTAAATTTAAAAGATCGCTATGTTCATTTTTACATAACAAAACTTTTTATTGTATAATTAATGTACGTTTTATGATGAGTATCTGTACAGTTTATGGCAACAGACAATAAATATATATATTCATGCAAATCACTGGGCACTTTGTTTAAAACACTAACTTTAAATTGTAAAAAGTTAAATTAACTCTAACTTTAGTGTGTATTTGAAACCAAATTCAATACACCTACAAATAGTATGGCACTGAAAAGCAAACTAATTTCAAGCACTACTGTGCAAAAGTACTGAGTATACTCATTTTGCTTTAATATTATATTTTAAAATCACACAATTTTAAACACTACAAATGCAAAAGTTTTCTGTACTCATTTTGCGTTCCTAGTATGACACTGAACAATGAAATACTTGAAAAATATTGTGAGGTGTAAACCCCCTTCTGTCTTGTATTAAAATGCGCTTGAAAGCGGAGAAAATGCGTTCCACTACACACGAGGTAAGAGGTGCAAACTTCATCTCTGCTATTTCCTTAGGATTCCAACTCTATGATCCCTGCACTTTTTCTCCAAAGAGAATGTGGCCAATTGTTGCTACGACCTTGAAATCCTGACTGTGCACCAAAACAGCTTCCAACTTCTTCTTTATAGATTCTCCACTTGGTCCAGGTACCACTTTGTTTCTTACCTCCTCTATGACTTGTAATGCTTCTGTCATGGGAAGAGATGATTGTTCCAATTTTTTTATTGCACTTTCAAAGTGAAAGCAATTTGCTTTGATATAGCTCAACTCCTGTACCGCTGCTCCTGAGTGCAATGCTTTCTTTGCCTTTACAATGGCAGCTGCTTCACCCTGAGACACCCTCGTTAGGCAACAGTGACACTGCCATCAGCAGTAGCCTGCTGTTGAAGTTCAACTATTTATAACCACAATTGGTTTGTTTACATTATTACTTGCTCCATATTGATACTCTCCCCCCCCCCCCAAATGCTTTTCTGGTTTCTGCCAAATGTAAGCATAGCCTGTGCACTCGGCTATCCCTCTCTGCAATTTTAATAAAACAGTTTGTCTCCAACCACCATGTTCTAGAAATGGACCCATAAGTTTGATATTGCATACCAAATGCTCTTAGAAGTTGTTAGCATGATTATCAAGATATTACTACAGAATGGCCCATAGTGCAGTTTAGCCAACATCAAGAATCAGTAAAGTAAACATTCACATTTCTCTAGCTTGTGCATAAATGCTTTTTATTTTCACTACCAGATAGAGGTAGGCATATATCAAGGGAATGAGGGAAGATTACTTGTAACTCAGAATTACTTAAAACTGAGATTTTGATAAGGTATCATACATATTAAAAAAAAAAAAAGGGGGGGGGCTGCAATACATTGGGCCTACATATACAAAATTTTACAAACAACAAAGATGCTTATGAAGAAAACATCATTTTGAATTGGTCCTGCTTTAAAGAAATCAGTTAATTTAGCTTTTTTCACTACGACTTTTAGCACTGGAGTAATGTTCACACACATCTATTGCACTTAACACTTCACTTACTGTAGGTATTTCAAGATTTGAGTCGTCATCCGCATTACTGTCAGGGTCGCTTGAAGCTGGGCCACTTTCTTGATCACCACCATGATTTTGGCACCCATCAGCAGCAATCTCCTCATCCTGTAGTTCTGAACACACAGCTAGGTTGTCATCAATATGCACAAACATTGAAATTTGCACCCTCCGGTAGAGCTAGCTAATTTATCGGCTCATCACTAGCAATATCATCACCATCATCAGAGACAGCCTCTTCCTGTAAGACACCAGATTTAATGAAGCAGTGCTTGATTCTGGAGGTTGACACCTCCTTCCAGGCAGCCAAAATAAAGTCCATGGCTTGTAGTAAATTAATGGCGAGATTTTCATTTCCTGCATCAGTTGGTATTATTAAATGTTGAACCGGCATTTTTCTATAATGAACTTTGAAATTTGCAATGATACCCAAATCAAGTGGCTGTAGAGGACTGGTATAGTTAGGAGGGGAAAATTCCACTCAAACATTTTCTAAAATTATTTGAGGTGGATGTGCTGTACATTGATCCATAAAAAGGATCTTCTGTTTCATTTTAATGTCCAGTTTCTTTAACCACTGTTCTATTAAAATCATAGTCATCCAAGACTTCCTATTGGATTCATATTCCGTAGGTTTTTTTTTTTTTCACACGCTTAAAACACCTCGGATTCTTGGATTTTACTATCACAAGTGTGGGAAGCTTGTCTGATCAGTCTGCATTGATGGCAAGAAGAACTGTTACACAAATTTTACTTTTCTTCCCTCCATAGCACGAGTCGCCCTTTTCAGCTAATGTCTTGCTGGGAAGGAGATTGTAGAATAGGCCAGTCTCATCACATTTGTAGATTTGAGGATGATAATCCCTTATGATTCCTGGTAGAACCTCTTTATTCCAGTGTTGAACCGTGATGTCATCCACAGCATTCGACTCACCATAAATTATTTTCCCTGTGATTCCATTATGATCTTTAAAGCCTTGCAACCATCCTGATTAAGTCTTGAAATCAGCCGTGATGTTCATTATTTTAGCTAAATCTATCGATTTTGTTTTCAGCATGTTGCCACTGATCGGTAGAACTGCAGCCCATTTCTGCTGGAACCATGTGAAAAGTGCCATTTCCAATCAGCTTATTTCCCTCCCTGCTGATGGCTGCATTTTGTTGAATTGGCACCCAATTTTAAAAACTTATCCAAAATAACATTTTTTGTTACTGAGACTGTACATAGGGTGGAGTAAGCAATTCCCTAAGTGTGAAGCAATTTTGGTTTTGGCTTTGTATGGATTGAGCTCCGCCTCTCGTATGAGTTTCACTTTCTGATCTAGCATGTAGCATTTCCTTTTTCTGTTCCCCATGGCTGATTAAAAGCGACTTGAGAACTGAAAGACAAACTGCTGTTTAACAATAAACACTAGATACCGATCCTTTTTATCTGTACTTCTCGTTTGTTGCTGCATTGTCGCGCTCTACCAGCAAATGTATTATTGTCTTTTATTTCCGAAGCCAAAAGTCACCTGCTCAGCTTGTGCCTTTGTCAACACAGATAAGGAAAATACCCTTGAGTTTCTTTTAAAATAGTGTATGCTGTATGCTCCTTATAGTTACATAAAACTCAGTTGTATCACACTGAAATTTAATACGTATAAAAACGAATTGCATGTAAATGCATTATGTATAAATAAGGTTCTGTTAACAGGTTTCTAAATTAAATTTTGCCGGGACCTATGAAAGTTTACGTATAAATGCAAATAACTTAACTGGGTTACGTATAAAACAGGTTCAACAGTACCAAGATTCTAGCAGAAAAGTATGTTTTTAGGACATCTGAATTCAAAAAGCATTTTTAGAAAATGGGGAGTGAGAAAAACAGAACAGCAAAACTTAAACAAAAATTTGTCTAGGTACTTCTTTTTATTTAAGTTCAATATGTTCCAAGGATGCAACATGAACATATTTAGGAAAAACTGACTACCCTTCTTATGGATCATACTTCAAAATTTAAGATTTGCTCAAAAAATTGCTCTTAACATCATTTTTTATTAAAACGTCATATTAAAAAACATTTGCAAGCCAAATATAAAATATATATATATATATATATATATATATATATATATATCTTGCATTTTCTGAGGATAGAATCTGAAGCTCTGTTTATTCTGTATTATTACATTTTTCTATATACATTTTTTTTTTTTTTTTTCCTTTCTTTTTTTTAATGGGCTATCTCAATTGGATGGAAGGAGTTAAGAGCTTGTGTAGGAGTAGTTTGTTGCAAAATTGCTAGAGAAAGTCTTACAAATTTTAACATAATTTTTTTTTAGATTTATCAATGGTTTACATTAAAGTTAACTTTTTCGTTTAAATTTCACCGTTTTGCAGTTCTCTGTAATTTTGGGCAACATATTTTTAATGCAATAGCTAGATTTGTAATATAAAAGTGCAGACAACTCTTAAGTGAGCTTGTGCTTGCCAGAAAGCTGTAGGTATGTGTGTGCCATTTCCATTCTAGTTTATTGTGAACCAGGCGTGAAACATCCTCTCATTGAAACCAAGTGAAGGGCAATGGATTTTTTACTGTTCCTGTATCCTGTTTTAGTTTTTCAGTGTGTGTAAGAACCTCAAGCTTGATGAGAGACCTGTGATCAAAACTATACTGTCTTTCATGCTCAGTATAGAATGAGACAGAAGTTAAAGTGCATCCATCCATAAATAAAACTTAATTTATTTAGAATAATGGTTTATTAAACTTCATAAAGTCCTGGCAAAGAAGTTTGCACTATGTCATATTACTAGCCTTTTCTTTGAGAAAACTGAGGTATAAAATTAAAGTGTTACAGCAAACATAGTGAGATTGTATTTTTATGACCAGGACTGTTCAAAGGCTTTATATTCTACTGTAGCTAAAATTATAGTAACAAATATTGAATGTAAATTTAATTCTGTTACAGTCTCGCCCATGCAAAATTGTTGAAATGTCAACATCAAAGACAGGGAAACACGGACACGCTAAAGTACATCTTGTTGGTATAGATATTTTTAATGCCAAGAAATATGAAGATATATGTCCTTCAACACATAATATGGATGTGCCTTTTGTAAAGCGTGAGGATTATCAGGTAACAATCAGTTGGAAAAGACATTTCAAAATGTAGTACATAAAATAGTGCATCATATTTTAAAACTTGCCACTGTGATGAACAGTTTTCTTGTAATGAAAACTAAACTTAAAGGCATATTTTTATCTGCAATTAATTATTTTAAGGTGTATTTACTGCATGTTCTATGTTCATCAGAATGCCACAGCTTCAAGTTAAAATATCTTGCTTTTATTATCTAAAAGTGAATATATACCCATAAAATATTGATCACCTTGTGTGAAATTCTAAAGCTGTAATTAATTGTGATTGAGTCAGATGTAGTGATTCTATTAATTGAACAGAATGAAAAGAAGACTTTAAGCTATCTTCAGCTTCTGTTGGTATTCTCTAGGTGCTATAGGTTTATAATCTCTGGTGAATGATTGAGTGAACTACAAGTACCAAAGGACAATAGGTTAATAATCATAAGATAAAAATAGACTAGAACAATTTGTGTACAACCCAGAATAATTATTTAAAACGTTGCTATATATGATGCCTGAAATACAAAATAGACCTCGTTCTGTTAAATTCTGACGTTATGAAAGATTAGTAAAGATACCTTTTGTAGGAGTTTGGATTTGTGTAACAAAATCCAATGATAAAAAACTGTGCAGAGTTTAAACTTTTATCTGAACTGATATAAAATCAGTGTATGCGTTTCCTTCCAAGCTTCTTCACCATTGCACCGATATTAACTAAACTTGGCACAGAGAACCTTTGACACAAGTCACAAGACTGAGTATATTTTTCTCTGTGGAAATTGTAATAGCTCACACTGAAATAACAAAAGTGCAGTATTCATTGATGTGCTTCGTGACGATCTTGGAGTAATAACAGAACCAAATTGATAATTACAACCATAATGGCATCTGTGGCTATGCTTGCATAAATGTAAAGGTCTTATGATCACTTTGAAAAACTGCATTTCGAACAGTATTAGATAGCATTAACAGAAACTGCACCAAACCACACTGAATACCACTTTTTTTTTAAATGTCTCATAAAAAATGCAAGCCTATTGGCAAAAGCAACCTAAGGCTAAATTTTGTAGGAATAAACCGTCAAACAATGGGCAATGCCAGGTGTTTCAGCTAGTTTTTAATATTTACAAGTAGATTTTGCCATTGTTGAAGTCCTAGTAAATATGGTTTAAAACACAAAAAATCTGTTGTGTTATAACATGATTTTGTGAATTGGTAGTGTATTTTCATTTGGTGAAGGCCTATAGATACAAACAATGGAAACTATAATGTTTTTAAAATGTTATACTTACCAGCTGGTTAAAATGGATCATCTCTAAATACAGCTTGGAATAATTTGCTGCTGCATATTTTGCAAATTTTAAAACTGTGTGCATTTGCTCATTCTAGGAGCAATGTACAATATTGCACCTTAAGTGATTTTTGAACTTGCAAAAAATCATGAATTTGTGTTTCTCCACAAAAAGTTTGAATTGTGTTTAACTTCTAAAAAATGTTCACAAAATTTTATGTTTTTTATTTTTATATTTATTTCTAATATAAGTATATTGGTGACAACACATAAACTATGTACCATAAAATCTATGCCGGTATTATTTCTTCACTTTTACTTGCCAAAATATATTACCAAGCTTTTAAGAATTTCTCAAGTCTGTTTTCAGCATGTGCTGTGTTGGGTGTAGGTTACTGTGTAAATAGTGATTTTCCGGTATTTTGGTTTTAATATTGTGACTGTAATTGCTGAACATTTTGAAAGTCATAGCTGATGTTACACCTGTGCAAGTAAAGTTCAACATCAAAGCCTAGCATTGGTATATCAAAATGAGTTTGTTGTAATCAATTTGTGGAAGAAATAGTTTTCTTTTTTTCTCTTTCCCTTTTTGAGAAAAAGAAAAGGTTTTTTACAATAACTCTCATTGTTTTCAATAAAGCATGCAAGCAAAGTGAAAATGCTCTGTGCATTAGGTCTAGGTTGGTGTGTGTGTCAAACTGATTTCTGTATGTTTAATTTTCAGTAATTTGTATCTGTTTCTTCTCTGTTTACTTTTTCTACTTTGCAGCATCCGCATTTGATTACTTCTGGCCCAGAAACAGTTGCTTTCCTCCTAGCAACCACCAGTGTCTTGACAGGGCAGGGTGGCGGGTAATATGGCTCCTAATTGCTCACTTATCTTAAATGCATTAAATTAGATGGTGGTACCATCATATATTCTTAGCATATATTTATGTTAAATGCGATGGGTTGTTGGAATTGATGGTTTGAGGATGAATGAGCTGAGCAACAAGTTACAAATGCTATCAGAAACCTGGTTGTTGCTGTTGTCTATATAACACTCTGGCAACTGCCATCGCAAATAACCAACATCCGAGTTTGTCATTATGTTTGCGTTTCTAATGTTGCACTTCATCGTGAATTTGTGTGTCTATACAAAATGTTTGCAAATTGTGCTCAGCTGGTGAAAAATGTTCACCAAATTGGATGGGGTTTTTACGTACTTTATTTTAAATGTGTTGATTAGGGATTGATGGCTTCATGGACATTAATACAAGCATGTGAATGTGCTGGGCTAGAGCTAGACAAGATATGTGCTGTCACTTTGTCGGACCCATAAGTGATGGAATCTATGACGATCTCCACTGAATTGAATGGCTTGATTGTTTACAATTTAGATGAGTTTTGGGACTATTTATTGCTTCCTTCAGTCTCGGGTACACTAGACTGATGGTTAAGAAATGCATGCTGTGCTGAAAGTACTACTACTTTGTAAAGCGATGAGGCATATTGCTCTCCGTTGCCACAGTACTGCATTTGCTTAGTATTAGTTCACTAGAACTGAAATTGTGACAACTTAGTGTACAGTAGGTAAGAGCTGGGTATATCTTGCTATGAAGGGTTGCTTTGGTGTTATATCAGTTCACTAGAACAGTGAAATTCTAAGAACTCAGCATGCAGTAATAAGAGCACTGTGAGCTGGATGCATCTTGCTATAAAAGTTTACTATGGTAATTCACAGGTACATAATAGGAAAAATAACCTAATGCTGGCATATACCTTGCACATCTATGTAAATATTTATCTTCTGCAATTTCCATCACTTCAAAAAAGCGAGTTACATTCACTTGACTTTCCCTACCCTGTATTGTTTAGATATTGGAAATTATTCTTAGGAAATTTTATTTTCGTGTTTACTTCGTTTTAACTGTGGACCAGGTGGTTTGTGGGGTTAAGCAATAGTATAAAGCCTCCAGTATTTTCTCTCTCTCTCTCTCTCTCTCTCTCTCTCTCTCTCTCTCTCTCTCTCTCTCTCTCTCTCTCTCTCTCTCTCTCTCTCTCTCTGTAATTGATGTAAAGAAGGTACAAGCTAGAAATGTGAGATGCTAATCATTGTGTGAAAGTGTAATAACATAGCATGCAGTCAGTGTTTGTTAAAGTGTGGATTGGTGCTAATTCGGATGTGAAATCTGCTATATTGGAATTGAAGTGTTCAGTTTATAGCAGCTGTATCTCCGTTTTTTCATCCTACAGTTTGTTTTGCGTTAGTGTTTGGTGAATAAATTAACATATATAATGTGAATGTAAAATTGTTATGAGCTATGTTTTGTTTTAGAGTACTGTCGTATCATTTCTTAAATTTCACTCCTTTGACAGGTTAAGCCATAACTGTTATAAACTTAAGTGTAATGTTTGTGTAAAATGCTCTGCAATGAGTGGAAAAGCATGTGATCTCAGTAGAAATTGTGGTGCATGCAGTCGTAAGGTTAGCCAAGGTGTCTTCTAAAGGTTGCAACTTTTGGTTTCATTGGGCGTGCAGTAACTTTTAGAGGTGATGTAAGAGATTGCAGTGAATGGTTCTGTGAATGTTGTAGGCTTAAAGGATTGATCAAAATGCATGAGGAAGCCATTTCTAACCTCAGAAAAGAACTGGAATTTGTCAGAAAGGAATTTACAGGGTGTGTGCTTGCTGGAAAGAAAATCACCTGATTTTAATGTGCCCTCCAGACTAAATCTGAGGAGGAAACCACATTTCTTGCCAATGTCTGGCACCATGTCAAACTGAGCAACAGATTCAGTATTCTTGAAACCTCATCAGTTCCCATATCCTCCCCTTAAATGAGAGTTTTGTTGCCTGGAAATATCCATGGTAGGGGCATAGCATTCCTGCTAAAGGAGGACTTGGGAGACAACTATGATGTAGTAGGCATACGGTTTGCCGAAGATCTGGTAAAACTGACTACTGGTTTTATTAAGAGGGATGATGCAGTTATGGTGGGTGGGCAGGCGGGCCAAGGAATAAGCCTGGATAAAGACTCTAACTATTGAATTAAGAAAGATTTGTATGACATATGGGAATACAGTAGCCATACCAGTGGGAAGTTTGTGGAGCTTTTCAATAGGCACAACAGGCAGCGGCTTCATAGGAGGGTAATAGAGATGAATCTGTGACAGCCCTGCTGCCTCTCACATTGATATGATAGTGGTATAGGCCTAGATGGTCTACACCACAATTCTAGAGGCAAAAGGCAGCGTTTGCAGCTAATATCTGACAGAATTATGGGTAGAATTCCTGTTGTGATACCTGATAGGGCTTTTTTAGGTTAAGGAAAATCCCCAAAAGTAGCCATCAAAGAACTCAAAAGTCAATTGAAATAGAAGTTCATCAACAAAGAATTTTAGGGATACAGAAAATAGTAATTTTATCGAGATAAATGACTGAGGAAACTCTTGTATATTTCACCAAAATATTACAGATTTAAGAACCAAAGTTTATTAACTTTTCTCTTAAGTCTTGCTTCTGAAAAGCTACACCCACATGTTTTATGCTTATCCGAACATCTAATGAACAGGAATTCATGCCCATTTCACTGCAAGGGTACTCTCTAGGAGCAGCATATTGAATACGTCAAAACTTTCCAGAGTAATTCACTTGATCAGAAACTTGAAAGTTCATATACCCGAAGTGTGCATTAGATCAGCTTATTTTGCATTCTTCCATAGCATAACACAAGGAATTTTACTCTGGGGTAACAGCTCACGTGTTACCAATATCCTTCTATTACAAAAAAAGAAGCTATTCGAATCATCTCTGATGCACCAGAACTCGCACACTGCAAACCTTTGTTCATCAAACTAAAAGTAATGACTGTAATAAATTTATACATTTATACCGTATTACTGTACATAGAAAGTCACTTACCTGAATTCCAAAACAGACAAGACATACATACATACATACATACATACATACATACATACATACATACATACATACATACATACATACATACATACATACATACATACATACAACAGTAGAAGGGGGTGCAACATATTAATGTGCCATACCACAGGCTAACCACATCTCAGAAGAGCTTTGAAATATTAGGTATAAAATTTGACTATAATTTACCCTTAGAAATAAAGCAATTCTCAGGATTGACTTACAAGAATAAGCTGTATGGATGGTTAGTAACTAAACCTTATTACTCAGTACAGGAATATTTTGAAATGTAATTTTAATTACATGTAGGTGCTTGATTAAGAAAATTGTAAATAATCATTATATCTTAGTAATACTCTTTTATTTGTATACATATAAATGCTACTTTGTATTGAGAAGATTGTATTTAAACACTTTTCTAATTTTGTGACGTCTATTGCTGAATAGCTCAATGACAAAAATAATTATTATTATTGTTATTATAAAATCGTTAATCTTAACAAGTATGTGTTGAGCTAGACATAGAGATGTGCGCAGTTCAGCTAAAGATAAATCAAGTAAATTTTGACATAAATATTGATTATCTTCTACCTAGTGTCTGAAAGGATCAATTCAATTCTATATTTTTTACATGTCGCACACAGTACATTTTCCTACAAGAATTCAGAGTGCCTCATCTTCAGCAATAACATTCATAAATATGAATAGAATTAAAACTTCTATAATCTTGCCATTTGCAAATGGCCCTTCAGATCACGAGGTACAAATACTTCTTATTAAAGAGATAACCTAAAGTTAAAACCAAACTATAAATGTAGATCAATAAAAATAGATGAAAACACCCTCAAAATATTTACATTTGCCCTTCAACAAGAATCGTGGACTGAAGTGTATGAAATAGGACTAATTGACGAGTTCATTCATTTCCTTCAACATTTCGACTCACTCTGAAGCATCCTTTCCAGTCCAATAAATAATCAGCAAGAAAATAACATCTGTATTACATTAGGTATTAAAACTTCAAACCTAAGCGAGAATTATACCAAGAATTGAAACATATAACCCCAAAATGTCACTACAAGTAGTATTGTAAAATTCTAAAAGAAATAATAAAAGCTAATAAAATATTACATTATAATACAGAGAGATGCAATTCCAATAATAAAATCAAAACTATCTGGAATGTAATAAAAAGAGAAGCAGGTATGAGCTCTCAAGAAAGCTCCTCAATTGCACTAAATACTGGTAATCAAAAAATTAATGATCCTGAAAAGGTTGCAGATATTTTCAGCAATTTCTTTTTTAATGTAACAGACAAGTTAAACAAATTATGGATGTAAAGAATCAGCATTTAGTTTTTTGAAAACTTCTTTTGTAAACAGAGTGCCTGAATTTAAAATAAAAATGACTACACCATCTGAAATAAAAAATTTAATACATCTGCTCAATACCTAAATTCCTCTGGATATGATAAAATATTAGTAAAATCCTAAAAGCATGTTCAGATTTAATTTATGTAACAAATGACTAAAGAGTAGAATATTTCTGGACAGAATGAAGTACTTTATTGTTAATCCACTTTTTAAAAAAGGTGAAGAGGTGAACAAGATACTGTCACAAATTATAGATCTATGTTTCTGTCTCTTTTCTCAAAAGTATTTGAGAAAGTAAATGTTCAATGTGCTTTATAATTACTTGAAAAAGAACAACTCACTCATCAATGAATAGTTGAACTTAAGAAAAGGCGTATCTACAGATAATGCAACCTACTAGCTCACGCATGTGTTTACAGCGTTAAATGAAAAGGCACAAGTAGGTGGGATCTTTTGTGACCTAGCATAGGCTTTTGACTGTGTGAATCATGAGATTCTGATAGCAAAACTACATTTCTATGTAATAAAGAATAGCATATTGGAATTTTTTTTTTTTTTTTTTTTTTCTTTCCATACCAGGGCAGGAAAAGAAACTGTCAAAATTAATAATTCCAATGAATATCAAAACAGTGTCTCAGAATGGAAACCAGTTTTACATGGTGTTCCCCAGGGATCAATCTTGGTGCCTCTTTTGTTCTTGATTTACGTAAATGACCTCCCATTGTACATTAACACCATTGCAAGTGTTTGCTTATTTGCAGATGACACTATTGTTCTAGTAACAAGTAAAGATTTCAATGAATGTGTAGTAAAATTAAACTATTATAAATTGTATGTCAAATTGGTTCAAAGCAAACACTCTCAGTAAACCTTGAAAAAACAGAATCAATTAAATTTGTAACTACTCGATCACCACAGGCATAGAAATGGGAATTAATGATATATTGTTAGAACAACTAAGTGAAGTCAAATTTCTTGGCCTTCGGTTAGATAAGTATTTGGACTGGAACTCTTCAAAGTTCTCTCTGGCTTTCAGCCAGGTGTAGATATGGTGAGGCACCAACGCTTCGGGAGCATACATTGTTCCCTTCTTCAGGGTTACTGAATTAATTGAACTGATGTGGTCTTATTAATATAGTTATGTTCGTGAATTCTGTGCAGGCTAAACAGTGCGCCAAGATGTGGCCAGAGAAGTGGAATGGAGCATGGATGTGATTAAGGAGACTCTTCTAGGGGTCTGATTAGTGTTTCTATGCTGGCTTTTTTGCAGGTCTAAGGCCAGTTTCCAAGCACTGCTCGATTAGACTACATCAGTTCAATTCATTCAATAAATATTGTAAATACTATAGCATATTTGTAAATATGCATTGTAAATTGTGACAAGTATGCACTTCTGTATATAATACAATAATCATATTTTAGCTTTATATTGTTAGGGTTGCTTGGGCAGAGAGAATGTGACTAGTACTAATTACCAATGATAAGCATAGCATAATTAAACTGCTAGAAATGGGATAAAAAATAAGTGCATGTAATGTACCACAATAAATAATCTGTCCCGGCAGAGAAAGGCACAAGTAATGCAATACATTGACTGTAAATCATGTTTAGGAAACAAAATCATACACTAGTACTGCTAGAGCAAAAGCCAAATCATAATAGAGCTGCATAAAGGCTCTACAAACTTCAATAAAATAACTGCAAAAAGTGTGTTCAGAAAAATGTTGCTTTTCCAAAAGAAATAACTAAAATACTAATTTACTTGTTGAGTTCCAAAATACCTGTATGCAATGTTGGAACTTTTGTGCAACACATGGACCCAGGAACTGACTTATTAGAGAATTAGCTTAGCCAAAACACTTAAGTTTATAA
Organism: Hymenopus coronatus; assembly: GCA_030762935.1. NCBI lineage: Eukaryota > Metazoa > Arthropoda > Insecta > Mantodea > Hymenopodidae > Hymenopus > Hymenopus coronatus. Next base: position 544,693,641 of record CM060900.1, on the reverse strand, counting down.
AATGCATCTAGGTGTGCATACCCATATGTGCACACACACGCAACAGTGAGGGTATCAGCTCCTCACATTGTATAAACACACATTCCTTGTCATAAAGTTCTTTGCTGGTGCAACACTACCAGGATGCCAACAAAGAAACAATTACACATCTATGAAGAAAGTGCACCACTGAGAATAACATCACTTGCAAAATCACAATTAGGAGTACACATTTAACACCTTGAACGTTTCATACTATTAAAAATAAAAAATAAGGGAAAACATTACATCCCAAGAACATCAATGCAGACAACATGCAACAAAAAATGTAGAAACAAAATCATTACAAATGTTATTCTAAATTTCACTCTGGAAAACTATGGTGGAAGGTTCAATGTCTTCAGCAAGCGCAAAATTTATACAATTATAGAAATGCAAACCCTGGAATTTTTGGAGGGCAAGTAATATTTGAAAACTTGAAACATCACCTCTCTTTAGATATTTTAGACTACAATTTCAAAAATCATGCTTCCCATACTGCAAAATTTTAAAAAGACAAAATGCAGTGTTAAGACAACTAAAACAAAAGCACAATTGTTATAAAGCAATACTTCATGTTTTAACTTATACTATGGCACACGTGAAGTTGCTACTGTAATGTGAACTCTTTTAACACTAGGAAAACAAAGTTTGCACTCTTCACTAATGAAGTAATTTTTTAAAACTATGTGCCCATGGCGAGAACCTCATAGGACAACCCCAAACTTAAGCTTATAATGTACAGTTACTTGAAAATTATAAATTGAAGCCTATCCAAGAGTATTGCAGGAGGCTGAAGGTATTATTCAATCGATACACCCAAGTTAGTTTGTTTTGCATCTTTTAATTCTACTGGGGTAATTCGATGGATAGTAAGCACACATTTCTAATACAAAAGAAAGTTATACAAATAATGCATAACACTCATAGTAAAAAGTCGTGCAAAGAACTCGTTCATAAGCTGGGTATTCTAGCATTACCATGTGCATTTTATTCCAATAACCGACGTAGCTTTATAACAAACATGGAAATACATAACTTTAACACCAGGCAAAAGAGAAGTTTCCATCGTCCTAATGCTAAATTCTTCTGCTTCCAGAAACCTGTATACAATGCAAAAAGTTTCTCTTAAACAGCATCTTTGTGATAAGACATTTTATTCTGTAAATCAATAACTAGCCTAAGTTTCTTGTAATGCCAGGCTATTAAAGATTCCTAGGTCTTATGATTGATCATAACATGAATTGGAAACACCATATTGATTATATCTTGCCCAAACTGAGCTTTGCAATCCGATCTTTAATTCAACTTATAAATAAGAGCATACTAAAAACAGCTTGTTATGCATATTTTCATTCATTGATGACCTATGAAAAAATATTTTTGGGAAATTCAATAATGTTAAAAAAAAAAAGTATCCATTATGCAACAAGGAAAAAAAAAGTAATAAGAATAATGGCAGGGGAAATACGGTCAACTCACTGCAAACCACTTTTCAAAATGTTTGATATTTTAGCATTAGCCTGTGAATATATTCTTGTCATTTGTAATAAATAACACAGAAAAGTTCACAAAAAAAAAATACAGATATTCATAACAAGGAGACCAGATATAGGCAGGACTTGCATAGACCAACAAATAATTTGCAGTTATTCCGAAAAGGGGTTTACTACAAAGGAATAGTTCTGCTTAATTCACTTCCCTCTTTTATGAAATAGTTGTAAATGAACATGAACAAGTTTAGATCAGAATTAAAAAGATTATTACTCATATCTTCTATACAGAGGAGGATTTCATTCAATCAAAAAACATTGGTAAAAATGTAATATTGTAAATATAATAAACATGAATATTCTAAGCATGCAAGTGTAGGAGTAGGCTTTTGGAAACGGACATGTAATTGAAAATTATGCAAAATTGACACCTCTGAAAATTCATTGTCAGTGTTATTATTTGTAAATAAATGTATTAATAAGTATGAATAAATGTAATTGTTGACATGATCTACATCCTAGAGTTTGGACTTTGAGTCTAATATCATAATAGGATCTACAGATTGCAATGTTTGAATGTATAAAGCCAAGTGAAGAGATTTTGTGTTTAATGTACATACTTAATATTTTTAGAACATATATCTTAATATCTAATTTTGACATTCTTCACATACAAGTAAGAACGTAGACATTAAGTGCCTTTAATATGTCGGTGTATCCACATTTTAAAAAATTTACATTTTAACACCAAATTTTAACATTATGTACATATAAGTAAGAATGTAGACAATAAGTGATATGACATAGACTAAAGTCAACTGAAGCATTTTATGTTTAGTAATTGTTACATTAAATTTACTAGAAAATTGTTTATTGTATATATGTACTTTTAATACTATAATTTGAAATAACTACTTTGTGTAGTTTTCAGAATACTAATAATTTAGAAATTGCATTGACATTGTTACGTACGTCTATATATAAATAAAAATCTGATGTTACACTCACGTTACTTTATCTAGCTGCTCTACAAATATTCTTTCTACTCCATCCAAATTGACATTAACATTAGCAAAATGTTCTTATTACGTAGTTCCTTATAAGCAGAAGGGAACTAAAGGAATGCACTATACTAAAGTGATAGTCAAATGTTTTAAAAGCTGCTGTTATGAGATTGTCACTGCAAATACCTTCTTTGTATGGTCAGGAGTAGAACAAAAGAAAAATGGACACTTCCTGTCCAAGTATTTTACAATTGAAAACAATAAGGAATATCTCGAAAATCGTTACCTCCACAACAACAAAATAAAGGGCCTAAATTGTGTGTTTTGGCGAGATCTACATTTTTTGTGCAGTAAGGTTTTGTCTATCTCTTACAGTTTGGCAGTTAAGCAAAATTTGGCAAAATTCATCCAGAATAAAGAGGCCTTAAGAGGCTATTCCTAGAAAATTCAAGATATACATTTTATTTGGGATGTAAATATCTGTAATATACAGGTTTTTAATCATAATCATTAGCCATTTTTTAGAAAATCAAAAGTTTTGAAAATGTTTCCATGTAAAGGGTAGTTTATGGTGGGGAGGATTTTTTGAAAATCTTTTGTTTGCATCCTTGGAAGATATCAAACCTAAATATAAATACTTTTTTCTAAAAATGCTTTTTTCAGCCTCAGGGGACCCCAAAACATATTTTCCAGTGAAATCTTGACATCAAATTTTTGGGTGGAATATAATACCTTCTCTATCCACTATGTACGTTGTGCATGCAGGCTAGAGAAAATAAAAATGAATCTCCAAAATGTATGTACATGCATAACTTCCGAACAACTGCACCAAATTGGATAATTCTTCTTTTGTTGTGTTTGTTATTGCCACGAAAAAGTTTGTAAAAAGAAAGGTTTAAAAATTGTACTGGATAGTTTTTAAAATCTCAATATATAAAGAGTAAGTGAAGATATATGGACAACTGAATCAGATTGATGTTCATTTGTTAAGCCGGCAGTTGATCACTACTTAAAAAATATTAACTCTTCCCTCAGTTTATACTTATATTAAATTTGATTGAAGCTGCTATAATCATAGGAAAGTTCAAAGGAAAGGATGTTCTTATTCTAAGAAGACCACTAATGCCAACAGACTTTCATTTTGAATTTAGGCATGTTCAGTTTCCATTGTGCCTTGCATTCACAAGGTCAATCGTTAGAATTGTGTTGAATAAGCTTTGAATTGTTGTGCTTTTCACATGGACAGTTGTAAATTGCGAGCTCTGGTGTAAGCAAACCATTTGCGCTATTTTGCTTTCTCTCCGGAAAGAAAAACAAAAAATATTGTACATTACAAGGCATTACAATAAAGTATGGTCAAATTATTTAGTTGTAATTTTGTTTCATTGCATGGTCGTACTGTAAACTGAAGATTTTGTCTCAATTTTTTCATTAGGTACACCGCCCATGCAAAGCTGTGTTGGGCAGCTAGCATTTAATGTTTTCAGACTGTAGATCTTTACACCTTTGTATATAAGAATGTAAGCACTCTTTAGTGACATACAGTAAAAAGCCAGTGATACAATTTTTAATCGAGCTATAGAATGCAGTCTAATATAAGGCATACCCACTATGCCTGAGTTTCCACCAAAATACCAATACTAAACATCAATCTGGTTTGCTTAAAAAAAGTTTGCACGAGGTGCACTCAAAAGGCACCTTTACACAATACTTATATCTTGCATTTAAATCACATCACACTCAACATCTGTTGCAAAACTGCAAGAGAATATCTCAATCAGAATTCAGGAGAAAAACTTAACCCAAAGAAGAAGAAACACACCAGGGAATAACATGTGCTCCAAACTACCAAACTTTTAAAAAATGTGCAAGAACTGCAATATGTCACTCAAGAGCAAATTATGAATGTTATAAGTAAAAGGAGTAGTACTGTTTCAAAATGTATTACCACAACCAAGGAAAACTGGAGTTATAGATACCATACTGAAAATTGTAATGCAACTGGCTATAATGGTCACAAAATTAAACTAAATCCAAAAATGCCTAAAAATAGGAAATACACCACTGGATTTAGATATGGAGGGATTTAAACTAGTGAAGAGCCTGAGTGAAAAACCATTATTTTTAGGGCATTGAATGAAACAAAGGAAATGTCATGTCAATTGCACAAGTGTTACATTTTTTTGAATTGATAATTTCACAACTACCAAATATTGATAAGAAGCTATTAAAGATAAAAAGAACACACCACAACTTGAAGCTTAGCCAGAACAAGAGAATAATATGACATGTGATCAGAAAAACCATTGTATTTCTGAAGAATTTCAACAGGCCGGAATAAAATTTGTAAAATGTCAAACATTTTACAAGAACCAAAGACCAACTGAACACCAGTATGTTACAACACGGAAGGTTTAAAGACTAAAAAGTACTCAAAAGTTAAGTTGTACTTTAGTAACCTTCCATATTACAACTTGGGGACAAAGTTTAGACGGGTTAGGAAGTTGTTGCTGGTAGTGAAAAGGGAAAAGCTAAACCTGGAGCAAGTCTACTATCACTAATATTGGCTGTCACAGAATAGACGTTATAAAGAAAAGAAAACAGATGGTGGCTCCTTTGATTTGTATGCAGTTTAGCATAAGCTGCTTGCTACAGACCATTTTAACCCAATTAAAATGCTCTAAGATGATAAATAATGAGAATATGTAATAAAAATCTTGTGTGCGACATTCATATGCCTTTCTCTGCTTACTCTCTTACAAACTATTTTTACAGTAGGCTGCATTAAAATTTAATTTATACAAACAGTTCTGAATTGGGCTTACAAGTTCACTCGTAAACATATGCAGTTATATAAATCATATTTACCTGCAACTGAAATTTATTAGTCTTCTTACGCTCTTGATATATTTCACAGGTCTCTGCTTAGGTACTTACATATTGAATGATTTTGTTTTAGGTGCATTTTGTATACTGAATAATGTTGGAACAGCACCAGGTTCCAATCAGTTTTTCAAAAAACTAGCAAAAATCACAGGCATGCTCATATTGTGCAGTTTTTATGAATTCGGCATAATTTTTGTTTTCTCTGCCGAGTAGTAATTAGAGAGTCAGGAGAGAAGCCAGTGTATTTCGCCCTAAAACATAACACCAGTATTTCAATAATTCATTTTTTTGAGGACCCCTGATCCTAAAAAAGCATTTTTGTGTGTATATATGGGGGAGAGGCAGCATAGCTCAAAAATGAACAGTTTGTTACTTACCCAACTTGGTATTTACGTTGAGTGTCTTCCTAGTATGCGACAAAGATTTTCAGCAAACTGTCCCTACTCCAAACCAACATCTACCTGGAAACATTTTCGAAAATTTTGTTCTCAAAAATGACTTTAATGATTTTGATTAAAATACCATACATTGAGTAGGTGGCACCATGGTTGAGTGGTTAGACTGCTTGCCTGATCTAGGTGACCCAGGTTGGATTCCAATTGCCTGCATGTGGGATTTGTGGTGGACAAAGCAGCATCTGGGTGTATTTTCTCTGGGTCCTCCAGTTTCCCCCACCAATCATTCCACCAATTGCTTAATCATCACCTTTCCTATGATCTATTTCGCTTGCATTTCATATGATCCACTTCCTCAAGCCCATGCCTGGCTACGGGTAGACCACTCGTTCCAGATTCTCCATTCTGTGACATTGGCTCCTTGACAGGCTTCTAACCCCTTGGCATCTGCTTGTAAGTCAGTCCTAAATACACGGCGGGTAAGCCAACTATGAAACAAAACTATTTCCAAGGAAAATAAAATGTACATTTTGAATTTTCTGGGAAAAGGCTATGAATACCCCTTTACAGTTTGGATGACTTTTTTTACTTTCTCCATTCGCACTATGTACATAGTGTATAGAGAAAGTATTGCACTCCACCAAAAATTCAATACCGAGATTTCACCGGAAATATATGTTTTAGGAACCCCAATATCCAAGAAAAGCATTTTCACAAAAAGGTCCGTGTGTGTGTCTGTCTGTCTGTGAACACGATAACTCAAAAACGAAAAGTCGGTAAAATACCAAACTTGGTATTTAAGTTTAGTATCAGATTTTTATAACTGGTAAGCCATAAGAGATACAAACTTACTGTACAAAAATGTAATTCCATTAAATCACAACTTACGGCGTATATAATTTTGTGGAGTTAACTATTTTTGAAATGTTCCTTATTATCGGTTGCAATTTTAAAATACTTTTTTCAAACTAAAATTGATCATTCCTTTTTGTTTTAAAAGATTTTACTATCACTTTAGCTTAGTGTATTTCCTTATTTCCCTTTTTCTTACAAGGAAGAAAGTGGCGAAACCATTTCTTATGAAGTAGATAGAAGAGTAAGCTTTAGTAAGAATAGTTTGTTTCATAGTAGAGAAAGACATAAGAATGTAACACATCAGAAAAAAATATATATTTTTATATATTAGTAGTAGTAAATCTGCTCTTCTGGAGAACACAGTGGATGTCTTAGTATGACAAAGAAACCTAAGTTTAAAATGGACTCAATATATTGGCCATGTATTTTTCTCCCATTCAGTTAGATGTATAGCTAATTATAATAATTTATACATAAACTGCTCCAATTCCAAATTATTAATAGTTAAATCCTGGTAAGCTATAAATATAACAATGTTCACTTTCCATTGTTCAGCATTTGGAAAGCTGAAATATCTATGTCCTTATTTGTAGTTAAATTATTTGTGCAGTTAGGTGCTGAGCAACATTGTTCGACTGTCTCTTACTGTTACAAGAACAACAGTAAAGTTTTAAGAGTTAACAAATATTCCAACTTTTATGGTATGTAATACAACTGTGTAGTAGGATTATAAACCAATCAGCTAAAATGCGTAACTAATAAAATAAAATGTATGTTACCAAAGCGTGTGACTTGAACACACAGCTGTTTACACACTTTGTGCATGAGCACGGATAACAGTCAAGTTCCCTTTCTGTGATATCATACCTAGAATTTCAGAAAGGTGAAGTAACACATGTTTGCATCCTCAAATCTGTTAAAAGTACCTGTGAAAATATTTTTGTAAAATTTGGCCATTTGCGAATTTTATTCTGGCAATTTATTATAAAATATTCCATGTTTATATCGGTAAAAAAAAAAATCTGAGTAGAACATTTTCATCGAAATTCTTAGGCTTTCACAGCCGGTGTCAATACTGGCTGGAGTATAATCTGGGCTTGTAGGCCATGGTCTACTGGGCTCCTCCTTCCAAGACTACGGCAGACATCTTCGGCGGCAGCGGCGAGGTCGAAGTGCTGTAGTGGACGTTTCAACAGTCCACTAGAGCAATTCGACCTCACCGCTGCCACCGAAGATGTCTGCCGTAGTCGCAGACGAAATGTCTGGGAAGGAGGAGGAGCCCAATAGACCATGGCCCACAAGCCCGGATTATACTCCAGCCAGAAAATTTTCAGTTCAGAAAGTCTCATTTTCATTTTATTTATTGGTAATGTGTATATTCATCACGTGCCACATCAAGAAGTGAGTTATTTTCTATTTAGTTACCATTAATTACTTAATGACAATTCATATTTGCATGAATTAGCTAGATTCATTACATTCCATATCTATGCTATATATTACATTCCTTGTGGGGAATTTTGTGAAGTTACAGATCTGTTTAGATAGCGAGTATAATATGAGAAACCATGTAACACTGTAAGGCTTAGCTGACCTATTAACAATTTATCAATGTTGAACTTAGTGAAGTGAACCAATATGGGTAAGCCATATAATTTTATCTTTTAGGACTAGCCGATCAATTTCTTAGGTAACACATTTTATACTTCCTGCTTCTACAGTGTTAAAACTAATACTTTTAGTGTTTATCAGTACATAAAAATGAACTCTTTTTCCCCAGCTAACTCGACAATCATTTACTATTATTTATCAATATATCATGTTTCTGTAACTCTAGTGCTAAAAGCTCATCAGATTCAAGGAAATTTCCTGTAAGTTTGTTACTTTTTTGCGTATTCGTTACTTCCATCATAGCTTACTGATCTTATTACATTGAATAAATTCTGAGCTAATTGAAAATATTAAATTAAGGTGCAATTAATGTGTAAGGTGTTTTAAAAGTTATACCTTGTGCATGTTGTCAATTTTTAATGATTTACATTAGATCCAACAGACAGTGATGCAATCGCAGAATTGTAATATTTTAAGATATATCTTAAATTTTAGTTAGACCCAATATTTTGTGATGCAATCGGATTCAAGGAAATTTCCTGCAAGTTTGTTACTTTTTCAACATACATTACTTGTGTCGTAGATTAATGTTATTACATTGAAATAAATTCTGCACTAATTTAAAATATTAAAAGTGTAATTAACGTGTGAAGCATTTATTGAAAGATAACCATTGGGATTTCACACTTGCAGATGCAGTACTGAGTTCCTCTCCACAACAAATTTGTCAATTATTTGCTATATTGTTGACAACATGTTTGTCTGAAGCATCTGCTCTATGTGATCAATATACAGATTCGAAGAGTGAGGACATTTTGCATCACATTAGGATTACTCATCAAGATCCCAATATCAATTTTTTTCTGGAAATATATGACAAGGCATTATTAAAGATTGAGGATATTTGTATTCTTATTTTGAATATGCCACTCATCCACTTTTGCATGGCCTCGCCTAACCGCCCAGCAGCAGAAATCAACTACAATTTTCAGTGCAAACAACAATTCGATATGACCTCTTTGGCTACTTTTGTTGCTAATAATGAGCAGCTTCTCACTTCTGAACAAGAAATATATGTGATCAACTTAATTTGTCAATTGCAGCACAACAAGGCAGATTCTTATATTTGGATGCACCTGGCGGCACTGGCAAAACATTACTTATGTTGCTGAGACTCGCATGCAATTGATCATAAAATCATATTGTATTGGCAATTGCTTCATCAGGCATTGCAGCAACCTTGCTTATGGTGGGTGCACTGCGCATTCAACACTGAAGTTGCCTTTGAATATTGACACATCCCAACATAATGTGTAACACAAAGAAGCATTGAGGCATGGCTGAAGTTTTGAGAAAATGCAAAATTATTATGAGATGAATGCACTATGGCCCAACAACCATTGCCTGACAATGAAATATTCATATCTATCGACATTGTCGATCCTGATGAAATTGTCAACTATCCTCTTGTATTCACTTGATTTACCTAGAATGCCACCACATAATTTGCTATTGAAAATAGTTCTTCAATCATTTTGCTTAGAATTTTGAATGCACCAAAGCTATGCAATGACACGTGATTGGTCATAAAAGGAATCATGGTCAATGTTCTTGAAGCTTCTATTTGGAGCGGCAAGTTTGATCCCTTCTGACTCAACCACTCCATTCAAAAGTTAACTTATAAAATGCCTTATTTCAAGAGTCTCATAGAACGGGCCTAAAAAAGTATGTTGGGCATGTAGATATACATTTTGTATTGCATAAATTTATTTTGTAAAATTTATCAATATTGTTTTATGTCTCTACATTACAGAACAATATAATATACACAGTAATAATTTATACTGTATTTTCAAAACAGTTTGTTAGCATATTTGCATACCACTGTGATGTCTGGTCTTGGTTGCTGTTGGAGTTGGCTCAGCGATAATGAAAGTTCCCAATAACCATTTAAAAAGTCGCTTTTAAACAAATTATCCCAAATTTGAAAGAAAAATATGTATATATCAAATTACACTTAATTTATTATGATATTAATGAAATTGACGATATTCAGATACTACCTAAAAATAAGTTAGTTGTTTTTAACTCCTACTTAGGTAGTCTTCCCCACTTCCATATTCCTCCATTGATGGAAGACTGCTGCTCCATTGTCAGGAGCAGACTGGTATAACTATGAACTTGAACACAGAATCAGGTGGTTCATATGAAAGTTCAGAGTATCATCCTGTTACACAATTTTTGACTTCACTATGCTCATATGACTAAAACCCTCTCTACTTCTGCATTTGAATGGGGACTTGAATTTCAAGAAATAACTCTTGAAAGGAATTCAAGCCTATGGGATCAAAATCCATATTACAGGGTGGTGCATGTCCTGTTTAGAAAATGAAATAAAACTCTGTACATGTTCATTCAATTTTATTATTTTCTGCCTACCACACAACATTGAAAATTTCAATTTACACAGTTTTAAACAGAATGTCTTTTAAATGTCTTCCATTGTCAATACACTGATTCAGTCGAGTTTGAAAGTTTTGATTGGCCCTTTCAAGCATATCGACCAGGATATTGTCAATTTCAGCTTGGATGTTGTTCCGTAGGTTTTTCATGGTGTTGGTACGATCTTTGTAAACTAGGGACTTGAAATAACCCTCAGAAAGAAATCAGGCGAGTGCACAGGCCAGTTTACGTTCCCTTGCAGGGAGATCAGTCATTCTGGGAAGGCTGCTCTCAAAACACCCATGGAAGCCACAAGTCCAGATCCATTTTTTGGAGAGCAGGTAAGAATTGTGGGAACATTGCCATATAATGGTCTGAATTGATGGTAACAGCATGAAAAACGTATGGTCCAATGATGCCTACTTTTGATATGGCACACCATACCGTGACAATCCGAATGAAGGGACCCCTCATAAAGTTCTTTGGGATTTGTTGCACTCCAATACTGCATTTTCTGTTTATTCACACAGCCACCAAGGTGAATATATTCCTTGTCAGAGAAGAACACAAATATGCCATGTGGCAAGGTGTCAAGTTGATGCTTACATGTTTGTTGGATTACATAATCCTTCTGTCAATTGTTGGGACCCAGTCATTTTGTATGGATGAAAATGGAGCTCATCGTGAAGAATTTGGCAAAGAGAATGGTACATCATCTCAAGGGCAACTGCATGTTTACGTGCAGATTGCTTGGGTGACTGCAGAATAGATACACACTCTTTCCTTTCTTTGGAGACACTCGCCATTTCTCTGAAGCCATCCACCCGCATTAAAATATATTTCTGATCAGGAACATGACCTGGCGGAGGAATATTGAAGTGAAGTATGTGTACTACGAAAGGCATGTTTCACTGCTACTGCTGACTGTTAAAGAAATATGCCTCCATGACCAAAGCACGTTTGCAACTGAGATGCCCCTTCCACTGAACCCCTCCTTACCCTGTATTACTAGTGTTGTGCCATTTTATGAAACTGATATTCTGCCACTGACTTAATGATGAATTCAATCACATCATGCTTAGTATAAGCAAATAGTTCAGCTAATTCAGCAATTGTTGTTTTAACAGACTTGAGAACTTCAAGTACAGAGAATATGTTAATTTTTTTGGGGATGTGAATATTATTAGGAATCTTAGTTCTTTGGCAAGGATTATTATGAAATCTATGCTCCATTTCTGATTTTCAGTTTCACGACTGGGTTTTAATTTCTGAAATCAGACCCCATGTATGGTTTAGGCTCTGTATAAAAATCAGTATCACTTATCAGGATATCTTCTTTCACTGTAGGTATTAGATATCTCCTACTCACTGATTGAGATTTGTTAAACGCTGAAGTAATTTTGTGGGGTTGATATTCTCACTTTAAAAAGCCTTGCTTGTCTTTTGCACTTCCTGTACTATTGGTTTTAAATTCTGTTTTATTTCATCCTCTGAGTTATATTACGGGACATGTCATTTAGTTATAATAGTACACCTATACAAAAAAAAAACAATATACATATGACTTATTATTTATGAATATGTAAAATATTAAAGATGGACTTATCAGCTATGTACAGCCCAATTATGCAAAACCCACTTACCGATACATTTAAATCTTATTTTACAATATTATTTTTCTAACAACTCCTGTTCAGAGTAAAAGCAGTGCTCAAGCAAATGTTGTTTTAAATTGTTTTGCTGTCTTGGTTAATTTTATATGGTATTCCATTATATAGCATAATCCATTCTACAAAGTTGTCTGATAATGGGTTGCCAATTTGTGTTTGTTCCAGGTACATAAAACTGATTAATGTCGTACTTCATATATATATATATATACACACACGCACATAGAGTACTTTTTAAGTATTAGTCTGCAGCTACTTGTTGTTGGCTTCCCTGCAATAAGCCTGAGCTCTTTGTCGAGTTACAAATGTCTGAAAATTAGATTAACATAGTACCTTTAGAGACTCGATACTTAGTTTCTCTATTACTGTTCTGATAGCAAAACAGCTTTCGGTCAGTTTTTGCATAAAGTAGTTGGTGTGTGAATGTCAGTTTAAATGCTGATCTACGTGAATTCCTAGAAATTTTGCTGAGTGTGAGCAGATGATAGTCTTGTTCCTGAGCTGTACTGTGTAATTATCTGAATTCTTATTTTTGGAATTTTATAATATCATTGCTACTGTTTTGTATTCATTTACTATAAGCTATTGTCAAACCACCCAAAGAGATGATTAAATGACTGTGTAACATTGTTCTACAGGCTATTTGCGTGTTTACCTTTAATAAACAGATTTGTGTCATCAGCATATAGTATTGTACTGGCATTATTTAATTCATTTGTTAGATCATGGATATACATTGAGAACATAATTAGCTCCAGGATAGAACCTTGCAGCACCTCAATTTTACATTCTTTTCCTAGGAATAGTTGCAATGTGTTGACCTAGTTTCGTAACCTTTGTTATTTGCACTGTCTTCAATTACTTACACTTGAATCCCATTTAGTGCAAACCCCCCTTTACTCCCATTGTAATTTCAATATCAGAATGTTGTGGTCCACCATATGAAATGAATAGACAGATCCATGGAAAGCCCCATTGCCTTTTGGTTGAATTTCCTTGTTGGAATCCATGTTGCATAGTTGATATCAGTTTGTATTTTATAAAAGAACTGTACATGTTTGGTTCATAACCTTGTCTATGATTTTTGAAAAAACTGAAAGCAAATGATACAGGTTTGTAATTTGTTACCTGTTGTTCCAACCCTTTCTTTGAATATTGGTTTAACTATTGCCAATTTCACTGTTCAGGAAATTCTCCTGTACTAAAAGAGATAGCGTAATGGTTGCAAGAGATTTATGGATTTCACATTACATGTCTATGCCAAATATTATCAATACACTTTATATCAAGCATCCTTTCAACAGCATATCCGACACTTCATCAAATCCTGCAGAGCATTTTTTCTTTAATTTCTTAGTAATGCATTTTATTTTATTTAGTGTTGTAGGCAATAATATTGTATTTGCAGCTCTGTGGCACATTGAAGGATGTTTTTAGGTTAGTGTTAATTTTCATTTGTAGCAAGTTCTCTGCTAAGCTTGTATAACAATTATTAAGGGCAACTAATGAGGGTTCAGTTTCTAACCTTTCATCTACAATTTATTTTGAGATTATCACCTGATTTGTTTGGTTTTCCTCCCTTTTAACTACTTCTCATAAATGCCCTTGATTTGTTCTCAGCCTGGTTTATAAATCTGTCATTCTGTAGTCTTTTAGTTGCTTGAATAGTTTTGTTATAAATTTGTTTGTAATTTACAAAGTATTCCTTAAACTGATCAGAATTATTGCCTTGTTTTAATATTTTATTTAGAAGTCTTAATTTCCTGCCAGAAGCCTGTATTCCCTTTGAAACCCCAATTGTGACTTTTCAATGTTAAAATCCCTCCCCATTTTCTACTATGTGTAGTAACATGCAAAAAGTGTGGTCAAAAGCTGTTATTTTATCCCAAAGCTGGTATTATATTTAATGCAATTTTAATAATTCCAGGGCTGAACAAGTTAAAAAAAAAAAAAATTAGCATATTATATATTATTAATATGCATACACATATGTAAATAGAAAGTCAATTAATGTACATCATTTAAATGTTGACAGGTGTCAGTCTTAAAATACAACATAATATTCCAAAGAAAAACTCTACATACTTCGGCACAATATTGATACTCAACAATTTATACATACACTAGCAAAAATACAAACAAGCAACTCCCTACAAAAATTTCAGACAGTAATTTCTCCATTATATTATTAGGTAAAATGCTATAATCTATAACACATTTTGTTAAAATTAAACGTACTATGCACACTGGACAGTTGTAGTGAAGATGGCTGTTGGAAATAGTAACCGGCTGCATTCTCGGATACAAGAAATATTGTGGTCATCCTATGCGCACGCCCAGAAGAATTCAGTACTTTCAAATGTTAATTTGCTGGTGTGGGGTTCAATAGGTCAAGAGGGGAAGTTTCTCTTAGGGCATAAAAGCTTCTGTGGTCATTTGCTGCACGTGCGCAAAGAGAAAATAAAAACCAACAATAAGCAAAAATTAAAGCTCGAGTCAAATCCCTGACAAAAATATTTAGCCAAAAATCTCATGTGTAAGATTAAATAAAAAGAATGCCTCCTTATTTAAAAACAACGTTGATCTATAAACCTATCGAACAAAATATACAAAAAGAAGCTTATGTGGTACAAATATACAATGTTGGTATGAAGCAGAAGACAAGGTACACTTGCGCGCCAGCGCTCAATGCATACAAGGAGTATGTGTGTAGTTACCATAAGTTTACTATGAAAGAGATTCATGATATATTTGAAGCTTCACTTGACAACAGAAAAAGGTCAAATAACCAATAGTAACTGAAGTTATGGACATGAACAAACAGTAAAATGGTGCCTTATTTGTGAGCGGCAATTAGTGGCTAGTTTTGTGAAAATGTGTACCGAGAGTTACAAAATTCACCTTAAGAGGAAACTTGGTAAGTGGTGAATAATTTGGTGCAACTAACTGCAGAATAATTTGCTGATTTACCAGTTGCTAGCGTTCAAAGAAATGGCAGTGTTAAAACTCACCTTAAGAGGGAAAATCCTAAACACTGATACAAAAGATAGGTGATGGCTTTTGCTTAAAAATAGAATGCTTAAGACATTAATACCACAATCACAAATTACTTGACTTTAAGGGTAGTTTCCATAATTTTCTGAGAGAGAAAAGCAAGCTTCGTTTGTGAAAAGAAACATAATTGGCATACAAAAGCTATTCAAGTTGTGTAGGATAGTATTGAAGACTGAAGAGCATCACCTGTAAAGACGAGCTATGCATTAATTTGCAGCAAGATCACCTCTCTGATAATGCTGTTGACATATAGTGATGGTTCGTGTCACATTCAGTTCCTGAATTGAAGCAGAGAGTTATAAAAGTATTTTTCAAGCAAATGATTGAAGGATGTACTTCATCTACAAACAGAAAAGTTAGCCTCTGGTTCTCAAGGTCGTGGGTTCAAACCTGTTTTTTCCAGGCATAAAAATATCTTCCTTCATAAAGGAAGTAAAGTCATTATGCTGTGTCTTAGATATACAGCACATAAAAAAAATCATCTGAAGCCTGATAAAGAGGCCTCTGAGAGTATTAAGCTGTCTTTAATGCTCAAAATAGAATGGGATGCTTAGAACCATAGCAGTTACAGAGCATCCATAATAACCCTCAATTTAGTTTTAATTTGAGTCAATCTTAAAATTGTGCCCTGCAGATCAGGAATAAGTATTCCAGGGTTGTCATAACAGCAACTACCCTGGGATCCCTCAAATATAGATCTGTTTGAATCAACTCATAGTAAGGAGTTAGCATTTTTATAATATTTGTGAAACATTTTACTTACTGTGTTATCATAAAAAAATCCCTGTCTTTCCTCTTGAAAACTTGGTCTCAATCTTTGAAGCTCTCCATATAAAAGGTGACCTGGAGGATAGCTTGAGCCTTCCAGTTTTGTAAGAAGGTTAATGATGCATATTCCGCTTTTTTTTAACAAAACAACCTGGCAGTATATTGTACCTATATCACTTTCACTTAGGGAGAAAAAGTATGTAATGCCAGTGTTATGATTTGCCTTCATTTCGTCCATGTTAGCAAAGGCAACAATGATGGGAAAATATTTGGCAAGAGAGAACACACTAAAACCACATATTCCAATGGGTGACCACTGGCATTGAATACAAGGGACAGTCCTCTCCTTATTGTCTGCCAAAAACTGAGCAAATAAATGCCTTCTTTTTCTGGTGTGCAGGAACATACTCTTTGTTTTTGAAAGAAGTCTAGTTCCTGTAAATGCCTTGCCCAAATTTTGGCAATGATCAGCTTATGAGCCCAACACTGAATGTGCTTCAAATTTTTGCCACACAGAAGTTCTAATCCATCAGTATATTTGGTCATGTACTTCAAGTCTGTAACCACACTCTTAACATTATCGTAATTTACATTATGTATTTTAAGCGACTTGAGCAGTGTCCAAAAAGTGAGGGCCAGCAATGAAAAGTTCAGGTTTGAAAAACTCAAAAATCTGAACAATGCAACAAACTACGTCTCCCTATAACAGCGCGAGTGATGCTAGAGCCTTTTGACTTCCGAAAAATGGGTGTGTTTTGCATAATAATTTTTTAACCTTGACAAACACCACATTTTCTGTGATTGGGTCATCCAAGGCTCATCCAGAGCTATTTGCATCAAAAGAATACCCACTTTTTCTTTGTTTACAGTAATCACTTCACCATTTATACATTTCCCTGCCAATATGAACAGAGTTTTTTGTTCCAATTAAAGTACAAAATCATTTTAAATTATACTAAAAAATACGTTAAATGGGAATTTAATTTTAAAACGTTTAAATTTGCAAATAAAATTGTGTGATTGTGATTGCAATTTATGCATATCCCTAACCATGTGTACTCTAGATGGTACAGGATATTTCTAAAATTTGTGCATCATGGTCAGAAAATCCTATGCTATAGTTATCCACCTTAAAGTCACAGTACACAGTTTACAGAATCATCTGATCAAGAATAGACTCGTCCATTGTTTACCTGGTTGGGCTCTTTCACGATTGGTGATAGACCATATGAGTTCAGCATTGTGCCCTATGTTTTGCCATTTACATCTAGATTCAGATCTAATATTATGACAAGTCCACCATTTCTTTGAAGCTTACATATAACATAATCTAGCCTATCAATTAATATGTTTATGTAGTAGGGTTTCTGTATATGCACATTTAATGACTTTTGTTACTAATCCAAGTTGGATTTAGCAAAAACGCTTTATCCCACTTTTTTTATTTGACCGACATTAGCTAAAAATTAGTGACTAATTAGGTATATTTACAAAACTTAACCAGTGCTCTGTGAGAGGCAACACATGAAAATGTTTTAATTCATCTAATAACAATGCCTCTAAAGGTACTAATTTGTTGAATAGGCTTTGTATACTATGACACAGTAGCTTTGTTTATTTGAATAGTTCAAATGATAAAATGTTTCTTTTTGGAATATTTCACTACCCACTATCTGCTTGGACCTGTTAGGCTTTTTGGGTAATGCAAACACCTCAATTTTAGCTAGTTTCTCAGAAATACTAAGCTTAATTTATTACATACCAATCCTCCAAATTTGTGACCCCCTCCTGTTCAAGTGTTTGCCATCTTCCCCAAAGTAATGGACATTTAACCATTGATTACCATCTGCCATCTCACACATCCAGTCAAGCTCCTGGTTGATCATTAACATTTTCCTCGTGTTCACATCATATCTGCCCAGGATAGTTGCGGTAGAGCAGGGACTGTTCGGAACCATCGTGAGGTTTAACCTGGCATGGTGATAGGGCTAGTGGTGTGTCTCGTGCATGGAATCCACTATAGCAATGGACCTTGCTGATGCTACATCAAGACAGTGCAATGTTCCTCACTACTTAATCATGCTTACAGCTATGCCCGAACAAATGACTTTATGGTTCAAGCCACTTTGGACAAAATTCCTGGTCATGTGAAGAACTGCACCCAACAATGCAATGGATCTTTAATGATACAGACTGCTGGTGATCCTTTGGTTACTCCAGGGACAGCACTTCAGAAAATGTTGGGTCATTATCAACCTTCATGCTACCTTAATGTCTCCTGAGGGGTTGTGAATACTTCTGCTTTAGATGGTCTTGCAGAAGAAAATAGTTCACTTATTTATCTAGCCAAGGTGTCAGCATACCTAAGCAGCTCATGAGACAAGTAGGTTCAGAACAAGGTACCTGCCAAGACTGTATTTTTAACTTCCAACTTAAGGCAGTTTTCTACTACACTAAAAGCTGGTTATGAGATAATGAAGGTGTGACAGTGTGTACAAAACCCCTTACATTGTTTTAACTGCCAGGGTTTGGACAAGCAGCATTGAGGTGTAAGAGGCCCCATTTTTGTCCCCAGTATGGACAAAACTGACATGATGGCTTCCCCTGTACCTCCACCGTTACATGTGTGAACTGTTCTGGCGACCATTCTGTATATTCTCACAAATGCGCTGTGTTTATGGAAGAATATGCCTTTCAAGAAATCTGTGTTAAGGATAAGCTTGGCTATCGAGAGGTGAAGGAACAACTTGCCTTGCTGTCTCCAAGAACTTGGCTCATGGTACTCTGTCAGGTTCTTGTATTTGCACTTCTTATATCGTTGAAGCCAAATTGTACATGTATGTGCTAGCCAATTCAACATTTCACTTCTCACAACTGCGAATACTTTCGAATCATCCCTTTTCACTCCTTTACTATCTTCTACAGTTCTCCATCAACGTTTTATTCCCCAAAAGTCTCATCAGTGCGGAAACTTTCCCCATTTTGGCCTTCTGGCACAGTTAGTTGCCTTACCTTTGGACATCCTGATCCAACTATGGAAATGGACCAGGTGCTCAGGGCTCCTGGTACCTCTGAGAGGCCTAATTCTGTACCCGCTACACTACGAATGGAACCTACTGAGACGAGCCCCCCCCCCCCTCCTATGGATGCTTTATCTGCAAAAGCTTCAGTTTGTTCCCTGCTACCAAGGTCCGGCCATCTTGGGAGATTCAATTGTCTGGGTGTGTCCAGTGTGCCTGAGACTTCTGCAGCCTCTGCCAGCTGTAACTCAAATCTCCATCTACCAATTTTGAGGATGCAGATATTTCTCTAGTGTCTCGTGTTGCCATGTCTCATTCCCAGGAGTCGTGCTCCAGGGGGTCCATCCCAGGTTACTACTAACATTCCTGCAGTACCTGTTCTCAAATTACAGTTCTAAACCTGCTGTGAAACAGTCTACTTCTGTCAGTGCTACTGATACCATCTTTGCTGCCAACCCCCAGGAAGAACAACTTGTCTAAAGCCGATGTCCCATGGTCAAATATTTTGGTCCAATACTCTTCAAACTATAAATTGGATCGTGGGACACCGGATAATTTCATTATATACAATTTCTGTCCTATGAAATCAACCAATGAGCGACCTGATGGGAATAACTTAATAAGATGGCAGCTAGCTCTGGGTCTTCCCTCCAGCCAATGCGATTGTTTATGTAAAACTTTGCTGTATCTTGTAGACTTTGTCCTAAATAATAGGGTTATAGTAGCTGAGCTATGGTTGAAATACACATTTTTTGTGCAGCAGAGATTTATGAAATAATGACTCAGGTATTTATAACTTCTGCATTTTATCGGACCCATTTGCACCTGATCTCTTTTCTCAACAAAAATATGAAAACATGATTGCTGGTTGATCTGCTGGTATGGACTGCCTCATGTGTATCTTGGTGAGTGATTTTTGCCTCAACTAAGGACAGCAACCTTCCAAACAAATTTTCGTCCATTCTAAGGAAGTTAAAAAACTATTTAGTCGTAAACGAGTTCATTTTGTAGCATATGGAGTACACCAACTTCCTTGACCTGCATTCCTATGTTCCAGCCATGGTATAGTCCACCAATGCCTCTTTATTAATTTTTTTCTTTCTATTATAATATGCTCTTGCAATGGATACATAAACTAAGCTTGTGAAGCAAACTTAAATATTGTGTATCAGCAACCCCCACCATTTTCTATATTTCCTTTCTATCACCATAAGTATTTTCGATGTTTTGTTCGTTAAGTGGATTGCTCAAGAAGATTTAATTCGATACCAGTACATCATTGTGTGTGTTGTTTCCTTTTATTTCTGCCTGTTACAGTGATGCACTGTTTCTGATCATGGGAAGTTTTTAGATTTTGCCATATTGACAGTACGTATAGATGTATTTGCATTGCGATTGCTTTGAATGTATTTAACAACCTGTGAATATGGCCAGAGCATGGTACTGATGACCCTGGTAGTTTTGTGCCACTCATTGTATTTAAAAAAAAAATGGCTTCAACGGTGCCTGATTCTAATTCCACCGAGCCCAAGAACATGCACACTATTTTTTGCATTGAGATGATGTATAGTGAATATGAACACGAGTATTTGTAATGAATATATCTGTTGATTCATCTAAAATTAGGTGTTATCCATTTACACAAACATTTTGATGCAACATTTCCAAAAAGTGTGGAACTAACACATTTACAACAATTTCTCTGCAATTAGTTCTGTGTAATGCGAGTTCCGTCGCCCAATTGCTATATGACTTTCTTTTTATTATTATTATTATTTTATTAATTACATGATTCTGACAAGTGATCACACAAAAGAAACAAATTGTGTTCAGCAATGAGTATGCAGATTCTTGCTTCTGACATTTTATTGGCATTTATTTTAGTCTCACTTTTAAATGGTAGTTTCTGTTGTCTAGAGCTTTTGAAAGGATCCAAACATTTAATGTGGTTTAACCTGCTTTTTAATGTTGGTTAATTTGCATTAATTTCACATTTGCAAGTAGGTTCTTGCATGTCATTTTCAACAGAATATAACCCCCTTTAAATAGGATAGGATTCCCAAACCTGTCTATATAATGTTTGTATTTAATTTAGAATGCAAAGCCCCAGCAAAATGCCAGCGCACTTGGAATCTAGAAACATTGAAGTGAATATAACTAGCCTCAGCACTGCAAGCAAACTATAACAGTACACTGTATTCTGAGAGACTCAATGTTGTAACATTGTTTACTTCTTCAGCTCTTTAGGTTTGAATGGAGTTCATAGCACACCTCGTACAAGTGGTGCACTAGTTTTCTCTTTCCCATCCCACATTAAAGTACACATAAATACAATAGAGGTATTTGGTGTACATTTCTCTGTATCTCCCTCTACATTAATATTAAATTATTATAGAAGTACTGAATATAGAATATGTGCATTAATTTGGGTGTACATAATTTGTCCAAGCAGACCCCAAAAAAGTCAGCAATCCCAAACATGATAGTTCAGTTGCTGCTATGCTTCTCAAATACACCAAATTGGCAACTGTGGATAGCTCACACTTCTCTTTCTATGCTCACAGCATGCACACATAGTAAGCAAAGTCCTGAAAGTCCTACCTCTGATGATTCCATACCTTTACAGTGGGTTGATGGAAGAGGGTGCATTAAAAGAAGTTAAGGTTAAAATGTTGATTAAAGATAAACCTGTGGTTTAACAGTATGAACAATGCTGTATCATAATTTATGGCTAGTATATCTGATTAATATAATTGACATTTCAAAGAAATGTTTGTTTGTTTATCAACATAATTATTAAAATAATGGTCAAGTTTAAAATGAAAATTAGTGTAACCTGAAAATTTGCAACAAATGCTGTATTAATAGGTCTGGTCTTACTAGGTAGTACAAAACTTGTGCCATTCTGTGTAGTGTTAAACAACCTCCGCCTCTCTAGTTAACTGGGATTGCACATAAGAATGTTAGTTCAAACTTAACGAGCATTAAATAACCCTCAAACTGGCCGCCTCAATGCTGAAAGAATTAGGAAAGCACCAAGAAAAACAGAACTTGAATCCTCATCAAAGCTTCCAAACAAATAAAATTTTATGACCTGTTTAGAGAATACACTCTGAAAAACTCTTGGAATTGGACATTACAATGGTTCAACATTTAGCAAATGGCAAGAAGCAGGTGAAACGACCACTAACATTTTGGTGGTACATACTCTTCCAGGCAGGTTCAAGAATGGCAAACTTTGCCTGCAATGCCACAGAAAGACCATAACACTTGCGCACATGTCCTGGGAGCTTGTCCTCATGCAGAGTACTTTGCAACTTCTGCTTGATTGCAGAACAACTTGGATCTATCCCATTCCATGTTTCTGAACAAATAATTATTTAACGATCAACAGAGGTATTGACATCATGGCAGGGATACATTCAAACATTTACATGCAGAGGCGAGCAATTTTTCCAAGTATGAAGTTTCATCATTGCAAATGCGCAGGCAGATGGGTGCATCTCACAGCAGTGAACATGTACTTCATTTGTCATATCTCTCATAGCAGTGAACGTGCACTTCATTCACATCTCTTATAGCGGTGAACGTGCACTTCATTTGTCACATCTCTTATAGCGGTGAACGTGCACTTCATTTGTCACATCTCTTATAGCGGTGAACGTGCACTTCATTTGTCACATCTCTTATAGCGGTGAACGTGCACTTCATTTGTCACATCTCTTATAGCGGTGAACGTGCACTTTGTCACAGCTCTCATAGTGGTGAACGTGCACTTTGTCACAGCTCTCAAGCGGTGAACATGCTCTTCATTTGTCGCATCTCTCATAGCAGCGAACATGCACTTCATTTGTCGCATCTGTCATAGCTGTGAACATGCACTTCATTTGTTGCATCTCTCAGCAGTGAGCATGCACTTCCTTTGTGTCGCATCTCTCATAGCAGTGAACATGCACTTCATTTGGTGCATCTCACACTTCATTTGTCACATCTCATAGCACTTCATTTGTCACAGCTCATAGCAGTGAGTCGCCCTCCGTGGTGTAATGTTTACTATGCTGACTTCATATACCAAAGGTCGCGGGTTCAAACCCGGTGGAGGACGATGGATTTTTTCAGGTGTAAAAATCCTTAGCATGGCTTCCTTCGGAAGGGAAATAAAGCCGTTGGTCCCATGTCGTAGATTTATGGCATGTAAAAGAACCTCAAGCCTGATAGAGAGGCCTCTGAGCAAAATTAAGTGATCTCTCACACCCAATATATAATGGGACGCTGAGAACCACAGCCGTTAAAGAACATCTATAAATAACACACCATTTTTTTCATAGCAGTGAACATGTTCTTCATTTGTCACATCTTGCATAGCAGTGTACATGCACTTCATTTGTCACATCTCATAGCAGTCAACATGCACTTCATTTGCATATTGCATAGCAGTCAACATGCACTTCATTTGCATATTGCATAGCAGTCAACATGCACTTCATTTGCATCTTGCATAGCGGTCAACTGCACTACATTTGTTGCATCTTGCATGGCGGTCAACGTGCACTTCATTTGTTGCATCTTGCATAGCAGTCACGTGCACTTCATTTGTTGCATCTTACATAGCGGTCAACGTGCACTTCATTTGTTGCATCTTGCATAGCGGTCAACGTGCACTTCATCTGTTACATCTTGCATGGCGGTCAACGTGCAGTTCATTTGCTGCATCTTGCATGGCGGTCAACATGCGCTTCATTAGTTGCATCTTGCATAGCGGTCAACGTGCACTTCATTTGCTGCATCTCGCATAGCGGTCAACGTGCACTTCATTAGTTGCATCTCGCATTGCGGTCAGCGTGCACTTCATTAGTTGCATCTTGCATTGCGGTCAGCGTGCACTTCATTAGTTGCATCTCGCATAGCGGTCAGCGTGCACTTCATTAGTTGCATCTCGCATAGCAGTCAGCGTGCACTTCATTAGTTGCATCTCGCATAGCAGTCAACGTGCACTTCATTAGTTGCATCTCGCATAGCAGTCAGCGTGCACTTCATTCGTTGCATCTCGCATAGCGGTCAGCATGCACTTCATTAGTAGCATCTCGCACAGCGATCAGCGTGCACTTCATTTGTTGCATCTCGCACAGCGGTCAGCGTGCACTTGATTTGTTGCATCTCGCACAGCGGTCAGCGTGCACTTGATTTGTTGCATCTCGCACAGCGGTCAGCGTGCACTTGATTTGTTGCATCTCGCATAGCGGTCAGCATGCACTTGATTTGTTGCATCTCGCATAGCGGTCAGCGTGCACTTGATTTGTTGCATCTCGCATAGTGGTCAGCGTGCACTTGATCTGTTGCAACTCGCATAGCGGTCAGCGTGCACTTGATCTGTTGCATCTCTCATAGCGGTCAGCGTGCACTTGATCTGTTGCATCTCGCATAGCGGTCAGCGTGCACTTGATTTGTTGCATCTCGCATAGCGGTCAGCGTGCACTTGATTTGTTGCATCTCGCATAGCGGTCAACGTGCACTTGATTTGTTGCATCTCGCATAGCGGTCAACGTGCACTTGATTTGTTGCATCTCGCATAGCGGTCAACGTGCACTTGATTTGTTGAATCTCACATAGCGGTCAGCGTGCACTTGATTTGTTGCATCTCGCATAGCGGTCAATGTGCACTTTGTTTGGTGCATCTTGCCTAGCAGTTAACATGCAATTCATTTGACAAAATTCATAGTCAACGTCGGCAGATAATCCCCGAGTGTCTACACAGCAAATAGTATGGCAGAGGTTGACATAGTCAGTTTTGCAAAGCCCTAACAATGCTCTCTCTGTTTTATTTCTTTACAAACATGCAGAGGCAATTAAGCAGATTTATTTGTATTGCAAGAAGTGAAGGTTGTATGTCCTTTATGATATTCTTACAAATTACAACAGTTTTAAAAATAACTCGCCTGATTAATAAGACAGATCTGTCAGTTTAGCTCTTTGATACACAGGCCTGTTTTCAACTATTATTTGATAATGGTCTGCTGAGACAAGAATGTTATGTTCTGAATGTAAAGCTGCGACTTGGGACCGCATATTCTTGTGTTTTGCTGCAGGTGGCTTAGTGTTAAAATAGAGCCCTATTCTTATGACGTTTGGTATAAATATCTAGTAATTAACTATATTTCTTTTATAGCTGGACATGAAGTAGCACAGTCTAGGCGGGCAAGCTTATTTTCCTTATCCACTGCTTTGCTTACAAGCAGACGTGTGAGGTAATGGAGACCAATGTGTGAGATAGTATTTGACTATTTCTGTTATTGCCATGAAGTAGATGATAAGGATGATGATAAATGTTGTCATTCAGTTTTACAGCAATAGACATTTGGTTAAAATATGGTATATTTAGCTTCGAGAGTTTTAAGACTTAATAATGTTTGATGTGGTATTTCTATACATGTATGAATCCTAGTATAATGACTATGCACATCTCCTTCACTGCTAATTTTGAGACATTATTTCTAATATGATAAATGTAAAGGTTAATTGATGGTCCCGGCCACATTAATGAAATTGACGAATGGAAAATGAGAGAATGCAAAATCTGTCAATGTGCATCTTAGAGGGCAACTGGAACTGTAGGATGATAGTAAAACAAATGAAGAGCTAATAATAATAATGGCTAGCCTCCTTGGTATGGAGCATAGATTACTAGATTGTCGACTCCATGGCAGGGGTAAGGGGTCGAATAGGGTGCTTTTTAAAACTTTTCGCATGGGTGTTGTTAGAAGTAACATAGCATCGATAATATAACCAACTTCTATATCGACCGAGCGTGCAATTATGTACCCTCCCTTCCCTCGCGTATTTAACGCAGGAATTATCTACCGAAGTTCTTTCTAAGTCCCATCTCATGCACCAATGAATTGTTACCGAACATTTCCAAATAGCTGATTTAACATTTCTGTGTGGGAAATTGAAAAGTGCGGTAAATTATTCATTGTGCCCGAGATATGACTTAGAAGTTCAGTAGCTAATTCCTGAAAAGAAAATGATCAGCAAGAAGAAATCCACGTTTAACTGAACTTTTTTCTGCTGTATACAACAAATTAGAATTTTTTTTTTTTATATAATCAGATGAGAAGCACAGTATTTATATGAAATTGGGATTGTGCAGAAACACATGTTTCATCCCTTCATTGAGTAGAATGAAAATCCTGTTTGATATATGAGCATATTAATTATAATTTCACATTGAATTAATGCATTCTGTAAGTGGAGGAAAACTGGAAGGGATGCCAACAAGGTTAAATGTAATGCAATTGTTTTGTACATAGCAAGTTTATAGTAATATTAAAAAATTCCATTAAAAACTAGTGTAAAAAACGATGCACACATAAAAATTCTAAATGAAGATAGGATAACAACTATGTACAAAAAAAAACACCACCACCTGTTTCAAGAAGAAAACAAAAGTGTTATATTAATGCTTCTATTAATGAATAAAGTTTTGAACAGCAGCAGCTTTATTTCAATGTATACACATATACATTTTTTGCATAAGATTACAGAAGATCCTCAGAGAGGGACCTCAATTTCCCTCCTGTAGTATTAATGTTTTAGCAGCATCTTTTAACATTTGTATGAGACAATGTCAGCAACTAGTGGCATAAATTTTATCAATCATACTATTTGTGCATTCTTGTAATAACTTTGGTTAAAATATGTATCTTTCACAAATACAGAAAAAGCAAATTATTACAATTAAAATAACATATACTGCACAATGAAAATAAGAAAGTAGTAAAGTGCACCATTTGTTTAAAATCTGCTTGTCTTTACAACACAAGGAATACTAGACTCTTCAGTTTCTGAGACCAAATATCTTGCATGGTAATCAACACTGACAAAGAAAACATGTAGTTTTAGAAACAAAATTTAAAACTCCAATATATCTTGTTGTATGACAAATTTCCATATGCTTGGTATTCTGTCTGTCAAGTGAAGCATCTTTTTGAGTAGATATCCCAATTTATTTTGGTAACAGTTTAAGCAATGCACTATATGCTGCTTCAGCTGTTTGCTTAGCATGCATTTCTCAAGCTGCAGAACTCGACTGAGTGTGTGCCATATAAGCAACTGAGGGAACGATTACGCTCTCAAAAGTGAGAATATTGCACATTTCATTTATGCCAAGAGTGAGGGATTTGCAATTGCATTTAAGGATTTTCAACTGCAACTGTTTCATTTCAATGCACATGACTCCTGTGGAACAAAGTCTGGCATAAAATAAAGCTGATATGACTTACAGTTTGTAACATTACAAAACTGAAGATGATTAATATTATTATTATTTATATTATTGTTGTTATTATTCAATAGGAATGGCAAACAATGAAAAGGAGTACAAACAAACCACACTAAATTATCAGTGCCCATATCTTCTCTTCATATATATTGTCTTTATATGAATTGCATGAATGCAATTGCAAGTAAAACAGAAAAATGCCCATTCCACACAATAATACAGGAGTTGAACATTAAGGTAATAACAATGAGTCACAAAAGCCTTGGCTATTGAAGCACTGAGCTGACATCATTGTAATAATTTACTTTTAATTATGTTACAATTATGTTCGGAAGCCATATGCAACAATAGCTGTATGTATAATTTGTGCAGTTTCATATCAGAATACATATAAAAGACTGTGTTAATTTAATTAATCGAAGAATAATTTCTGCTCATAATATCAGGGCAAAAATGTAGTAGAAACTCCTCGATTATGAAAATGTTTAGTTCCATATTACCAATTAATTTGAATCTATAATAGCTTTAAAGTAAAACAATTCCTTGTTTTAATATTTATAAACAATTACTTAAAATTGTGCAGTGTTTACAAACTTAAATCGCACAGACGTTCTGCATAGGACAATTACTAATTTTACTGTGATATATTCATAGATATACCAAAGGATTCTTTAAGAATTTATTTCAGATTGATATATTTATGTCATTGATGCACAAGTTTGACCTAGTTGGTGCAAATTCTGCATTTTGTTAGGCTATTTTGAAAATGGCTAAAAATTCTATGCATCCTGGACTTTAGTTTTTAAAAATGACAATGAAGTTTATATATATTTATATGTTAAGGAAGATGTCACACTCGGCTTTTAGGTTGTACCTATTGCTGATGCTAATATTTAAAATGAAAGTAACAATACACATAATAAAAATAATACAAGGATATGCAAATCTAATATTAACTATTATGTGAGTTTACTAACACATGTATAAGTTTTCCCTTTTCAGTTCCAAAAACCATATAATATTTTTGAAGTTCCTTATTCATGCATTCCTATTTGTGCCATATATGTTGCATAATGATAAAAGCACAAAACAGGAAGAAATGGAATTTATGTATTTTCAGCAATATTATTATGAGAATAAGTCGAAGGCTGTGACATTCTTTATCATTGCTACAGAGATATTTAGACATGAAGGTAAAAAAAAATAATAATAAAAAAAAAAGTTACAAAACATGTGTCACTGCATGATAAAGCAAACTTTGTAACAAATCATTTCCAAGCAACTCACCCCAAGGTACTATTTATAAAGCATTTGTCACTGACTGATAAAGCAAACCTTGCAACAATTCATTTCCAAGCTACTCGCCCAAAAGTAATAATTAGCTGGCCACATAATTACAAACATAAAAACTCATATCCAAGCAACTTGCCCAAAAGTAATAATTAGCTTGCCAAATTATTACAAACATAAAAGTTCATATCTGAGCAACTCGCCCCATGGTATTTATTAGCTTGCCACATTATTACAAACATAAAAATTCATATCTGAGCAAGCCACCCAAAAGTATTAATTAGTTTGCCACATTATTACAAACAAAAATTCATATCTGAGCAACTCGCCCAAAAGTATTAATTAGTTTGCCACATTGTTACAAACATAAAAATTCATATCCGAGCAACTTGCCCCATGGTATTAGTTAGTCGGCTACATTATTACAAACATAAAAATTCATATCCGAACAACTTGCCCCATGGTATTAATTAGTTTGCTACATTATTACAAACATAAAAATTCATATCCAAGCAACTCGCCCAAAAGTATTAATTAGCTTGCCACATTATTACAAACCTTTGTCACTGCATGATAAAGGAAAAAGGTTGTAAAAATTTATAACCAAGTAACTCACCCTAAGGTATTAATTAGATAACAAGATTATTATTTGGCAGACATGGTGCCTATGACATGATACAGCTAAATTTATTTGCTGATTCTTATACTACATTAGAAACAAAGCAATGCTATTGAAATGAAAAAAATTAAAAATAATTAATTCAAGTGAGTTTACCAACATTTCCACCACACTTAACGTATCTATACGCCAATAATATAGAATGCATTTTTCCCTTGGTTCCAATAATGTTATTTGCCAAAAGAAATTAAGGAAACAAATTAAGTGATCATACCTTAACAATTCACCTCACTTATTGTATATTAATGTTTTTCCAATGTAGGTAACGCATGCTGAAGCAAAGCAAACAACACAAAGTAGTCTTTCTGAACCATTGAGGTTTACAGATTGATAACTAAAATGTGTGCAGCCAAATTAAAACAGCCCAGACTGATGGTTTTTAAGTGTGTTTAAAAGCAACCTCATATAAATTTGCTGCATGTAAAAGAACCTCTCACGATGAAATTCTGGCACACAGGTAGCATTGGTATCCTGGCAATTGATAACATCATTGACAAAAGACTGTTTAAAAACATTATTTTTGTCAAATGCATTTAGGCTACCCTGAAAGAAATGACAGAAAACTGTGCAAATATATGTTTATATATCATTCATCAGCATTTCATAATATGATTTAGATTGTTTAATGCAAGAAAAGTATTGTATATGTAATTAATACTCTGCATTGAATGTGAATGTATACAAGCTTGTACTAAAATGCCAACACACATTTAATTACAAGATGGCTGAGGTAAACAATAAATTAGTCATAAGAGTCTGCAATGCAGTATGTAATTCGTGTAAGTTATATAACGAGTGTCAAGTATACACTCCAGGAAAAAGGGACAAAGTTGGTGGTTATGGTTAAGATAAAAATATTGCTTCAAATCTGACATTGTTTCATTAAGAATTATATGTATAGTGTACACAATAGTTAATTTTGTAGTGAATTATTTTTCTGCATGAGAATATGAAGCAGTTATTAAAGGGTCTTTTGACAAAGTTATTACAACCAAGCGGCAGCATTTTTCAGGTTAGGTAATGGCTGATTCTATATTCCTGTGTTCTGTAAGCTTCTTACCTTTCAGTATAATTCGGAAATGAAATGACTTAATTCCCTTAATCCTCCCTGTAGCAGAACAACCTCAAAAGGCAATATTTTCTTTCAGAAGACTTTGTGCATTTTACAGTTATGAAATTACGGCCACGTTCAAAGCATGTCATCAAGATGGCCAACATTATACTAGGAAGCAGACTGCCAGTATTGGCTATTGTTTTTCAATCCTGTTACGTAATGTGTGAATAAATGGAATTAATTGATACTAAGTCCTATCTTTATAATTTTATTTCAGAATTTTCATTTATTTAGTCCACACTGCAATGTATCTATATTAATGACAGTTGGTACCACTAAACCATTTTATACTTCTGCTGAACTCAGGTAGAAAGAGACATCTATTGACAGCAGTACAAGATAATTTTGGTGTGTATCGCTCGAAATGTCACCTTTCAAGTCAATTTTTTGCGGAACCTTGACTCGGCATCGGAAGTTCCTATTCCAGTTGGCAGGCTCTGGTATGGAGGTAGCATGTCTGCTTCACATTCAAGAGATCCCGAGTTCAAATGTCGGATAGGGTTTGCTACCCGAGTAAAGTTTTTTTCAGGGTTTTCCATTGTCCTGAAAAGATGAATGCCATATTACTTTAAGCTCCATATACTAGAGTTCAATTGTGCATCATTCCATTCATTCCATTCTTTGCCTGATATGACTTAGGTTAAAGCTGTTTGTTTTTTTATGTAGTTGGCTTACCCTCCCCTTATAGAGGACTTACAAGTGAATGTTTAGAGGTCAGAAGCACATAACACTTCACCACATGAGAGTGGTCGGCCCGTAGCCTGGCATGAGCGTGAGGCAGTGGGTGTTATGAAATGCAAGGTGATGGTGGAGCACTTGGTCAAATGAATGGCGTATACATTTTGTCCTCCACAAATCCCACGTGCTGGCACTTGGGATCTAACCCACAACGCCTAGGTGGGTGGTGAGCAATCTAAACACTCGGCCACTGCACCTCATAATAACTCTTATAGCACTTATGCAGGGGGAGGCATTTGATGGGAATATTTAGATGCTCTCATTTGTGAGTATTTGTGGCATAGTGACACCAAAATCGATGAGCAACTTTCTTTTAAGACATAGTGATCAGGTTTAAGCTAATTATCATAATTTAGAGACATTGTGCATAGTTATAAAGTTAGTGTAATTTATTGATAAAAAGGCTTGACTTCATTGCATTCTTTGTTATGGCTACTTGAGAGAAAGTAAATACATAAAGGACTATAACCTTAAGTTATGTTTTAAAAATTCTCTCCAGCATGAAATCTTAGTTAAGTTATTTTTAAGTACATATTATATATAATAAAAAAAAACTTATAAGCCATACTTCAAAAAAATATTCTGTTCATGTTGGCCTCAGAAAAAATTGTGAATGACATGTTGAAAAGAAGCACCGAACTTGATAGCTATTCACAATGCAGCATTATGGGATATACACACTATGTTGTGTGATTTGAGAAACTCGCAGCCCAACAGTGTTTTGCTTCAAACTAATGATGGGAGCCTGAGTTACTATCTCTACCTGGAAACATAGAAAAAGTTAGGTATACCTCAACAGGCTCCACAATGTTTCACCTACCCAAAATTATAGTTGTCATAATAATTATCATTTGATTAATAATTTTTGGATGCGGGAACTTGTAATTTTTTCAAGAATAAATTTATATAGTTTACTGCGTAATATCAAGATGAAATGTAGACAAATAAACATTGTTTTTCTTTTGCAGCTAACAGATATATCAGATGATGGATACTTATGTCTTATGGCTGATAATGGTGATCTACGTGAAGATCTGAAGGTACCTGATGGGGAGCTTGGTGCACAGCTGCGTGCTGACTTTGAAGCTGGGAAAGAATTACTGGTAAATACCTGATTGTTTAATTTAGTACTCTTTAACAAACATCTTTATTTACTCAAAAGTTGTTTGCAAATAATTGACTTGGATAGTTTACAGTTGCATGCCATCCATGGCTCATGCACTAATACTCCAGTCACTCATGACTTGTTACAGTTCAGAACACCACACTGAACTTCAATTCTTACCCCTTTTATAGGCAGAAAATGTCACAGAACTTCGTCGCTTCTGAAAGCTGAAGCTAGCAGAAGAATAGAGGTTACGTTCTCACAAAAGAGTTTCGTGCTCCGAAGGATCCTGTTACATCACACTACTCTTCAGTGTTGTTTACACATTCCAACTGCAATGACTCAATACCAAGGTGAATGTGAGAACCTTTGCATAAGATGACACTATCACACTGCTCCCATTCCAATATTGGGCTACATGATTCAAACGTACTGCCAGTTTTTTCCCTTGGGGTAGAGACATCATTTATCCTCTTGATCTCAAGGTTTGCTGTGGTTGTTGAAGCTTGGGTCAGCATCCTTGGAGATCACCTTGGCTCGCTACCTGTGCTAAGAGATGCTGGTTGTGCTGCCCAGCATCAGGTTACATGGTAGATGTGTTAGGCCAGCAAGTAAATTGGCACCTTGACGTCCCAGTCTCTTTGAGGATTGGCCACAACTTTTCTCACATGTTCTTGATGACTGCTCAACCAAGCCATCTGACTGTGTTGGTGTGTCTTGTGCACTCAAACTCGCTCCAGTGTTTCCCTCATTAGGAAGTTGGTGCCCTGAACACTCTGTAGCCCCATTGGCACCGTATAGCCACAAAACCGTTCTTAATAGTCTTGATCTCTTGGTTAAGAATGGCATACACCTCCGGTCACTTGATGAAGTAATCCATGTGTCCCTGTTGGACATGGAATAGTCCGGGTATGTCAATGGCTATGCGTTGGAAGGGTGCTCCCATGTTATACTGCTGTCTGTGGGCCACGACTTGCCACAACACCAGCCAGTAGTACTGTGGTCGGAGCTTTTTGTTGGTTTGGTTGGGCCCTAAATGCACCTCCTCCGCAGCATTATTCTAAGAGAGAATAGTTGCTCTCTCTCTGGTCTACCTTTTAGGTGGCTCCCATGCTCTGAACAGCTTGTTCTTCAACAGAACCCATTGGGCACAGTACCCCTTGGTGCTATTTTCTTCCAGCACAGTCTAGTCACTTTCTCTGCTCCTCTCAGAAGTGGCCCCAAGTCTGCATCCACCAGCTGAAATAACATAAGACAGCTGCAGCACACTCCTCTGGACAGGGTTGTCAGGACATCTGTAACTGCATTGGTGTGGCTCCTTCCTTTCCAGTGTTCTGATGTATGTGCTCTTGCAGCCTCTGGATCTAATGGGTTATCTGTCTCTCCAAATTCTTGAAGCTTAACAGCCAAATGAGGGCAGTGTGGTCAGTCCTCAGGAGCTCTCACTGGGTAATGCTATAGTAAGCTATAAGCTGCTCCTGGCCATCCTGGATCTGTGAGAGAATGCAGCCAGTGCCAGTGTCCACAATAATAATGCCACCAGTTTGTATCTAAGAGTGTTTGGCAAAACTCCATTCAGAGTGCTGCCGCTAATGCCCTGTGGATCATCTTATAGGTGCCAAGCATTAGGCACCATTATAATAAAAAAGCCTGGATAGTTTGTCAATAGTATGTTAATATTACCCAGATACTAAGTACTTACGAAGGTAAGTTGTCATTAAGGTAGTTTTCCGAAGATATACTGGTTGGTTGAAGAGGGTAAAAAAAAAATCCATTGGAAGATTGAACGGCTTACTGGCATGTTGTCACAGTACCCCAATGGTTAGAGCAACCACACAGAGCCGGAGAACAGTGTTCATATCGCAGCTGTGGCATTGAATTTTTCAGCTGGTTCTAATAATAAAAAACCTGTATCCTGTGTAATATTCAATATATATATATAAGAGAGGAATATCACCATTATAAAAATAAGAGGCAATTTTTAGAAACTCCATTTTTATCCCTAATTTTGATCCAGTTGATTTTTACACGATTAATCTCGAAACCAGAGAAACCTGTGGTTCACATTTGTCTCATATCTTTATTGGACTAATGGAATAAATTACCACTTTTCATCTACATATGATTTAAATAAAGAAACTAGTTCACTGTTTATGCTGGTACTACTGATATTTAAGGTGCATTCAGTAATTTTCTTCGGAAATAAGATCACATAGTAAAAGAGCTGTCCTAGAAGTACCCAATTTACAAGAGCTGTCCTAGAAGTACCCAATTTGGGGGGGGGGGCCTCTATTTGTTTACATAATCTTCTTTTAGTTTAATGTACCCTACCCAGCAATGTTCAGTAGCTGTGATACCCTGATTATAGTGAGAACCGTCAACTGCAGATATTAATCAGGTGGGGCTAAATCTCATGAACAGGTTGAATAAGGAAGCAGTTCATTGATTTTCGCAATGGCGATAAACGGATGTGTGAACTATTGCATTTTCTTGATAAAACTTCTTTTTCATTAAATATGCTTGGGTTTTCTTGATTTAATCACTGAAACACTAAAATAGGTTCATGTAATGCTCACCATTAGATTGCTTTCCTTTTGAAAGAAAATCAAATTATCCTATGCACATTCCAAAAAACTGATGCCATGATTTGGAGCTGTGTTCGCCTTCTTTGGAGCCAATTCTCCCATTTCAGTCCACTGTTTTAACTGTTCCTTCATCTCAAGTGTGAAGTGATGGACTCACGGTTAATCCATTGCTGTTTCATTGCAGCTTAACTTCCTCATGCTGCTGTTTTTCTTCCATTGAGAGTAAACTGCTACCCTTGTACACTCATATCTCAGTCAGTATTCAGTATATGGCTTTTTTTGAAATGCCTATGATGTCTCCTAGCCCACTACATTTGGTCAATCACTGATGCTTGTATTGACATGATCCAATATTTTACTGTTCTACACTCCCACAGTGTAGAAACTAGCTCAGGTCTAAGATCTTTCAAATGAAAGTAATGTAACACATAATAGGTTTTATCCGTGTTTACAAATTTGCTGAGTGTGTAAACTATTGATGGCTGCCAAACAAATACTAAATAATGTAGCAGCACCAAACTTCTAACTTAAACTTTTATTAGGTTGGTACTTTCTACCATAGTCATTTGTTTGAAACAACTGCTGTCAGGTGTGTATTTCTGGGACTACTCTCATATTTTGTTTTCAACATTTGCTGCAAGAAATATAAATATAGTTTAATTATATGTGGTATTAATTTGTTGAGTTTTTTTTAACACTACGTCACATTTCTATTATGGGGGACTAGTGTTAAAAAAAGCAACTCAACAAATTAATACCACATATAATTTGATCGTCACTGTTACTAAATTCCTCCAAACATCAAAAATAGTTCAATTACTATGTAATGGACTGTTCTATGCGAACATCTTCCTAGAGTCCTCTAGTCCCTCATAAATAAAAGTGTTAAAAAACCGACTCAACAAATTAATACCACATATCTTCCTAGAGGTTGATTATATATTACTACAAATTATGTAGTTTCATATACTTGCATATTCAGTTCCAAAAATTATACAGTTGCAGTTTTTAAAAATGCAGAAGAAATAATTACAATTTTTATCAAAGTACAAGATGACCTGAAATGCAACATGATTCCCTTATTCAGAAATTATTTTGGAAAAAAGCATATCATTTATATAGTATATTAGCTTCTGAACACTCTAAAGTTACATAATTAAATTACATATACAGTAAAACCTGTCTTGAGCAGAATTGAATGGGACTCTCAAGTGTTATGGATAATTAAAATTTAGTTGAGTCGATTTTGTAACACTACATCACTTACTTTTTAATTTCGGAAAACATGTTTCAGAAGCCATGTGCTTCCATTGTCAATTCCTTTGGTCGACTACCGGTATTGCTTGCTGTGGTGGTTGTCTCTGTCCCTGGTGGTGGTTTGATGAACTTCTGTATGAGTAGATCGCCTGGCGGTATTTCAAAATTGAAAACCCGGTTCTTGTTTTTCCATATATATATGTTTTCCCAAACTTTTAATTCTGTCTTCCTTGTGATGTTTTTGAGGATTTTTGGGCTTCTATTTATAGTGTGTTTCTCTTTCCAAAAATGCCAAGCTACTGCAGATTTTTCTTCTTGTTTGAGTTTAATATTTCTGTGGTGTTCTTTTGCCCTGGTTTTTATATTTCTTTTTGTTTGGCCGATGTAGATTTTTTCACAGTCATTACAGCTGAACTGATATATTCCTGGTTTGTTTTCTTGTGGGATATCATCTTTTAATTTGGAATTTAAAATGTTTTTTATAGAGTAATTGTTTTTTGGGGCTAGAATGATGTTATGTCTTTTGAAGATCCTCTGGAATTTGTAGAAAGTTGTAGGGTGGTATGTAAACTTCTTGTAGATCTTGTTTTCTTTCTGGTTTTGAGTGAGTGTGCTGACTTCTTTAATTCTCTTTCTATTTTTGGCTTTATTAACTTTTTTGTACACCAGTTCTGCCCGAAATCCATTCTCTGTAGCTATGTCCAAAATTTTATCAAGTTCACATTGGTATTCTGTTTTTCCCCATTGGTACATTTACCAATCTGTGTGTAAGGCTGTTGAGTAAAGCATGCTGATGGGGAATGGGATTGTAACTCTTTTGTTTTATATAGCTGTTGGTGTGGGTAGGTTTTCTGTAGATGCCAAATGTAAGGTGATTATTAGTTTTTATGATTTTTAGGTCAAGGAATGGTAGTTGTCCATCACATTCCTTCTCCATTGTGAAATTTATAGACTTTTCTTGCATATTTAGGAGTTTTAGTGCGTCTTCTAGGTGTCTTTCTGGGACTATTGCAAAGATGTCGTCTACATATCGGTACCATATTTTGAACATCCAGGGGAATGCCTTTTTAATCCTAGTTTCCATAGTGCTCATGAAGAGATCTGCTAATATAGGTGACAGCGGGCTGCCCATAGCTAAACCAGATGTTTGTTTGTAATATTTCCCGTTAAATGTGAAAAAATTTTGATTTATGCACAGATTTGTTAATATGATGTATTCTCGCACTTCTTCTGTTGTTTTTCCTATTGCAAGTAACCAATTTTTGATGTGGGATTGTATGCTTTCTGTAGGTATGCTTGGAAACAGAGCAGTAACATCAAAGGAAACTAACATATCGGTTTTTTCTAATTTTATGTCTTTAATTTTTTCGATCAGATCTAGAGAGTTTTTTATACTTGCTGTTTCAAATTTAGGGAAGGAGGAGAATCTGTTTGTTAACCATTTTGCTAGATTATAAGTAGGTGCACTTATATTGTTTATAATTGGTCTCATTGCATTTCCCGGCTTATGTATTTTTGGAAGGCCATAAATTCTGGGCAGAACTGGATTATCAACTTTAATTTTGCATTTTTCTTTTTTGTCTATTAGTTTACATTCTTGAATACTGGCATTTAATTTAACTAAACATTGGTTTAGAGGGTTCTTTTGTATTGTAGAGTATTCTTCTTTTTCTAAAAGTGTTTCCATTCTTTCTACATATTCAGTTTTGTCCATAATTACTATTGTGTTTCCTTTGTCTGCTTTGCTATAAATTACCGGTTTGCTTTTTAATGCTCTTATTACATTTTTTTGGGGGTTAGTTTTCTTTTTGCTTTCTATTGTTTCGATAATTTGGCAACATTCACTTTTTATTATGTTTTTATCAATATCATTTATGTGCTGGGTGGCTATTTGTACGTCCGCAATGTAATCGTCAATTTTTTCTGAAAAATCGATGCAAGTTTTCATCCCTTTGTTTAAGAAATCCAGTTCTGATTTGGTGAAAGTTTGGTCCGATAGGTTTTTGACGTTCATTTGTGGTGTGGACTTTTGAATTGGTTTTCTTTTCCCCTGTTCTTTGCACAGCTTTTCAAGTTTACGTTTTTGCGTTAAAGTTTTGTTTCTCATTTTGATGCTTAATTTAGCCAAAAGATTGTTTTCTAAATTTTCCCAAATGATGCTTCCTAATTTTTTGGTTAGTTTCAAGTGTAATTCATATAGCTGTAATTCTACTTCACTCCTACTTTTGTAATGTTTGTTCTTCTCCATTTCCAAGACTTTTTTGACGACTGCTTTTTCTAGTTTACTATTGTTATCATTTTTTATTATTTTTCTGACAAAGTTTGGCGTGGCGTTTTTAATTCTACATAAATTTAGAAAGCGGATATCCGCGGCTAATTTGCGTTTCTTTTCTTGTAGTTTTTCGAATAACTTTATATCCTTTTTGTGGTTGATTTCGTTAAAAGCCTCGTAAATGAATATTGAATTTGATCCTACCTTTGTAGCGTCCATTTTCTGTTCCTTTCACCACGTGTTGTGTATGTTTACGGCAGTCTACGTCCACAAGGTTTGTATTCCGTGAATTATCCTGTTATGGATAAGTTTCTGTTTAATGAAGCTGTAACAAACTCAGTTGTATGTTTATGTACTTCTGTTGCAATATTATCCACACCAAGGCTTTTAATGAACATTAAATCTTTATTTTTTTCCAGTAGTCAGAGTTTTCCGCATAGCTGCTTGACTTTCCACAAACACTTTTGCCCGAAACATATCCTGGTCGTTTCAACATAGGGCTGATTGCTGCAGTTCCTTAAACTTTTGACAGCATCTGTATAAGCCTTTAGAACACTTTTCTTCATTTTCGTCCACCTCCTGTTTCCAACTTGGCTTACAGTTCTCAATCATGGCATCTATATCCATTTGATGGTATGAATAAAAATTTCTCCAAAGTGAAATGTGCTACCTGCAGCTCATACAAGTGTGTAAACAGGTCAACAATGTTTTATGGCATGCATGGAAACATTTGAGTCAGTTTATACTGTCAAAATTGAGAAGGAAAATTATATTTTTAATCATGTTTTGCAAATGTTTTAAACGATTTAATAAAATCGTAATTGTCAGAAAATTAGAAATTTGCAATGACCAGAACTAGACATGATTTAGGAAAAGTTCTTGATAGGTACTGCAATAAAATTTGTATAGGAAAATAAGCAATGTGAAAAGCAGAATATAATAAAAAAAAAAAAATCTGATGTTCCACTCACATGTTTAATATTTTTGTATTTTAATCAAAATTATTAGCCACTTATGAGAAAAACAAAGTGTTCAAATATTTTCCATGTAAAGGGTAGTTTGGGGTGGGAAGATTTTCTTGAAAATATTTTGTCACATCCTGGAAGATGCTATACATGAATACCAAGTTTGATGTTTAACCGTCTTTGAGCTATGCCTGCCACATACACACACACATGCATGCATACACATGTGCAGACCTTTTTCTGAAAGATCTCGTGTTTTCTCTCTCTTCTTTTTTTTTTTTTTTTTTTTCTTTTCTTTTCTTTTTTGGGTTCAGGGGACCTCAAAACATAGCAAGTGAAATGCCTACATCAAATTTTTAGTTGGAATACAGTACCTTCTCTAGCTACCATGTACATTGTATTTACATATGTGCAAGCAAAAGTAAAAAGCAAATGCTTTACAAAGGATAACAAGCCTATGCACATGAAGGAATAGAAAAAAAAAATAGAAAAGAAAGTTCTTGGACTTGAAACCCATGAAAGTTACAAATAAAACATCAAAGATGTTATTTTAAGTACCTATTATTTATTTAGTTACTTTTAAATAGAAATCCTTCAATAAAAATTCCACTTTGCTAAGGAGTGCAGAAACCTATTTTTGTACAAGTGTTGTATCTCATGTGCCTTAAAAGACAAAGATGATGAAAATGAGCAGTTCATTTATATGTATTAATTTGTAACACTATTGATGACACTAATAATTTAATAACTCTTGTAATGACTTAAAAGTGTTCCTGGAAATATTTAATATTTGAAAACTCTTTTGCCTGGCTAAAATATCTTTGTATTTTAACATGTTCCTTGGTGAGATACCTACGTAAGGCATATGTGCTGTACATAACCCCATCTTTAAGAAATAACCCATCATTATTACTACTGCTAATATTTCTGCAGACAAAGGAATTTTGCTCCCCAGTAGAACTCTGCTATTATGCATCGCTTGTAAAGAATGCCTTCCGTCTACAAGAAATTTGGGTTTCTTGATTATGAGGGGGTATAATCCAAAGCTCCAGTTGCATCAAGGAATGTGTTACACTGTTACTATATCGCTTTAGTTCTTTGAAATGCAGCAGCATTTGCCAGAAATTTGATCCAATCAGATGCTCCTACTCTTGTGTAGTAGCACCAGACCAACTTTCCAAAAAGAGATTTGGATAATGAATTCTGAGAGGCCTCTGTATCTTCTATGATGCCACACTGAAACCCGTTGACTACCTGCGGCCAAATGGTCAGCATTCTGGCTTCTCACCCAGAGGTCCCAGGTTCGATTTTAGGCTGTGGCAGGGAATTCCATTTTAACTTGAATCATCTTCTATACCCGCAGAGTCTCTTAACTATGCTTTTGTGTGTATGTATATAGATCTATATGTTTGTGTTCAATAGTATATAACTGAAAAAACATTAAGCAACCTTACAGGTCAGTGAAAAATCACCAGCAGTTAATTATAAAGTAAAGCCCCTGCTATGACTACAGAAGTTAAAGGGGGCTATATAAATGAAGAAAATGACAGCAATTTTGTGATATTTGCTGCTTTGCGTAAAGATCCACCTCTTGTTCCTGTTGCATCAGGAAGAAAATGTTTTACAAGCCACTGTACATTTTTTTTAAATCTTGAAGTTTGCTATAATTTAATTCTTCAGAATCCCTCCTGGTTTAATAAAGCTTCCTTCTGTGCTCAAAACACACCAAAACTGATACCAAATCTGCCTATAATTTGTTGCAAGAAGTTGCATCTGACATTGTGAGACACCTTGTGAGGTGACTAACAAATCATGTGATGCATCTCATGAAAGTAAGATGCAGCTACTTCTTATTCGTTCCAAAACCTGAGACATGTCTCATTACATAAGTGAGTGAGATGTTCATGATCAAGGTCACCTAAAGTGTCTTGAAAATAGCAAGTTTTGAGACATACCACCCAATTTGTGTGTGTCTCAGTGTGCACCTGTCTATGTGGACACACTACTAGGCATTGCAATTAAAAGCAGCTTCGTTTGTGTAGTTTTGTAATTCAGCTCATAATCATTTTCTTCACTTTGAACTTGATCCATTGGACACCCTGCTTTTCCAAAACACTTCGTCACTTCTTGGTAGCTGTTTCTTTACAGCTTGACTTATCCAAATTACTGCATCTAGGACCGAGATGGCTTTGGCTAGTGCAGAAGTGGGTGCTGTAGAATCCATATTAGGGAGCAAAGACTGCATTAGCAGTTTATAAAAATGTACTTGGTCTAATGGTTGAGTAACACCTGAGGTGTTTGGAGGGAACCAAAGAAGTTGGACATTGGAAAGTTTGATGTGTGGGTTAAATGTGCATTAACATGCCGGTTTTGCCTCTTCATTCTTCCATTAAATGCTGTTAACCATTTTTCCATGGTTTTTTATTGGATCGCCAATCAATAGGTAGGTTCCAAAGGTCAATGTTTTTTTTAAGTATCTTGGCTTAGCAGCCCTACTGATCACTAGGGGCTTCTACATTTCACCTGCATAAAACCTCATTAAAAAAAAAAGTCAAGCTTTCCGTGGACAATTTTCCTCCTGAATATTTCTCACCTTTGAGACACACTTGCTACGTTTCCATGTGGAATTTAAATTGACTTGAGTACAATTCTATCTCAATACAATCCGCATTTCACATGTTAAATTTAATACGAATTGAGATAATTTTGAATACGTAAGCTTCAAAAATAATTTTATTCATCCATTCATGTTGGTCAACTATTAATTGCGTTGGTAAACGTGTTAAACATGTATTTGCTATTTGTGTATTACTTGCACGATTTGCTGTTAAATAATTACATTTGAGAATACATTACTAATAGTAGAAACCATAAAGTGTTTCTGTTATAATCTACCACAGAGCAATTAAAAAAATCTATATTAATAAAAGACTACTGTGTGCAACGAGTATAGCAGAATAAGAGTTTCTTCACCATATTGGAAACGATTTGAATAGGGCAGCATTTCCATGCAATATATTTCGATCTGATCTCATTCTGATACCACTTTTTAAAGAGATGGGATCCAAGATTCAACATGATTTGAATCCTCATTTCCATGTAGTATTCAAAACGATAAGTGTAGTCATCAGCTTCAATTCCCCATGGGAATGTGGTAGGGGAAAGGTGCCTAAAATGACAGGAAGTTAGAACGACACATTGCTATTACCTAAATGATATGGTAACACGCAGAAAAATAGTCCCATCTCATCCTCATTTGCTCAGTATTCAGGTTCATATCCTTCAATTATAGAAGGTAATTTAGCTACCCAAACGCACTTCTTCTGAAAAAACAGGTTTTCTTTAAAAATTTGGGCCCTCAGAAATCTAAATGAATCCGAAAATGATTTAATCTGATAGATAAAAATATTTTTCATAGGCTGTGTTCAAAACTGAAAATTATAACCAAATATTTATACCATCTTAGCAACTTGGCGACAGTGCAAGAGTAGAAAAGAATGAAGCTAATGAATTCCGAACCTTTGTGCTGTTATAAAGTTTCAAAGCTTGTTTCATAATTTTATAACACATATCTCAGCTCTCCCATTATCTTGTTATGGCTAATTCGTCCATATATTCGGTATGATAAAAAGTTTCTGGAATGGCATAAGAATGATGTTGCTATTGAGCAGTTTTTAATTCTTACACAGACTGTATATGCAGTGTTCCTTCCTGATAAAAATTAGCGGTCACGTTACCTTCTGTAACCTTGCCGTGCAGAGTTAGAAGTTCTGAAGTAAATGTGTTTTGCACCTGCTGCAGGTTTTCTGTGCTGCAAAAATGCCAGCTTATGAAGAACAAAACTAACATCAAATTTTGCTTTAAGCTTGGTAAAACTGCAACCAAAGCCTATGAAATGTTAAAAACAACTTATTGGGAGGAAGTAATGGGACAAACTCAACCATTTCAATGGTTTTCAAAATTTAATAGTGGCAGACATCTTTTAAAGACGTAGATCATTCTGCGCAGCCCTCTTTGAAAATGTCAGATGAGGGAAATGTTATTAAATGATAGGTACATTACAATTAGAGAACTTTGACTCATTAGGACTCCCCTTTGGAAGTGGTAAATGCATTTTAAAAAATAATTTAAACAAGAATTGCTGCAAAATTCATGCCCTGCCTCCTTTCAAATGACCAAAAGAAAAGCAGTATGATTGCCTGCACATATCTCAAAGAGCAGCTTGTGCAGAAAGTTATTGGTGATGAAATATGGATTTATTGGTATAATCCAGAAACAAAGTAACAATCTTCACAATGGAAGATTGTTGCTTCATCTCTGTGCCCCAAAAAGGCCAGACAAGTCGGATCCAAAGTGAAGTCCAGAGTGGGTAATTGCCTACTACAGCAAGACCTCTCCAAAGCAGGAAAGAACTGCATTACCTGGCAGGTCAGCCACTCTGCCCTCACCTGGCTGCAAGAGTACAACTTAACATTGGAAAGAAAGGAGCCACTGCAATAAATATGAAGTGAAAGAGCATGCTGCAGCTGGGCCAATTGGGACTCTTTGGAGATCAAGAACAGGATATGGGAGTAACCTGATTGGAAGGCAGAGTAGCAAAGTAAAATTGCACAAGTCCTGGAGGAAGTACATGCAGGGATTTAAGGGGGACATTTGGACCCAACTGAACCATTGACAAGCTCCAACAATGGTACTACTGGTTGAGACTACAGACCAGGAGCACCATTGGAATACAAGGATTAAGCTGGAAGTTATTAGCCACTCTTAAACCAGAAGCCTGGTGTATTTGACCTTGGAAGGTATGCATGACTGTTCTCTCAAAACAGATTTCACACAACACTGTTTACAGTCTGCAAATATGCATGAATTGTGGAGTCAGATACAGGGCAAGATATCTCTCTCTCTCTCTCTCTCTCTCTCTCTCTCTCTCTCTCTCTCTCTCTCTCTCTCTCTCTCTCTCTCTCTCTCTCTCTCCCCCTCTCTCCCTCCCTCCCTCCCCCCCTCTCTGATTTTCATGCAATTATATAGTATGGCTATAAAAAGCCGTATAAAGTACTACA
This sequence comes from Hymenopus coronatus, assembly GCA_030762935.1. Classification (NCBI taxonomy): domain Eukaryota; kingdom Metazoa; phylum Arthropoda; class Insecta; order Mantodea; family Hymenopodidae; genus Hymenopus; species Hymenopus coronatus. The sequence continues at coordinate 544,649,082 of CM060900.1, read as the reverse complement.
ATTTTGGTTCACTAGAATTAGCTTATAGGATGATGTCCATTTTCTGAAATGTAGCTATTCAGCATTAGTACAATGAATGGTCCATGTTAATTTTGGACATTGATGTTGTTTTCTTCCTGTTCAGTGTTAGTTTTGTTTGTGGTTATAGTTTAGTGATGTTAAGGTAAACAACCACCTCAAACAGTGCTTTTGGTAAGGTTCTTCACATATTTTTAATTACTATTCAAAAGTCAAGAGGAAGACATAATCATTATCATTGTTGTATTTCATGTGGTTTTAACAGTATATTCCACTGAAACAATCAGAATAACAAACAATATAAATACTACTCATACTATCACCACAAATAAAATGATCCATATATTAACAGGTGTTTGTTTTCAGATATACATTTATCTCTTATTGCTATATTGGACACTATTGTTTTACATTGCAGAAGAATAGAATCTGAATTGATACTTCAGATATTTTGGCTTGGATGCACTTTTTTCTTTTCCCTTTCCTTTATATCAGTTTTCTTCAGATCTTAAATCAGCTTCCTCTTGAGATTTTTAACTTTTCCTTTATGGAAAACTGCTTTCTTTTACCGATGCCTACTCTTTTGGTTGATATATTTTTAAATATCACCTGCTTTGAGCCCATGGAAATTCTCATCACACGTGTATGTTAAACCGTATGAGACTACAGTAAGCAGATGAAGCAAAAGCTCACCATTTTAAGACGCTTTTTAAATAGACTGCCAGAATATGGAATTCATTTAACTGTTGTCCTCCTATGACAAAATATGGTGTGGTCAGGGATGAACATAGGTACTTGTGGAGATACTGAAGGGTAATTCAGTATTATTTGTTGAACTGAAGTATTAATTAAAGTGGCATTGGTAAAAATGGTAGTTGACTGTAGTTAATTAATATTCATTACTTTACCTGTCTGGTTATTTTCTGCCCCCCCAAGCATGCATGCATGCATACAGTATGAACTGTGAAAGTGTCTAAGAGATATTGCTATTTTGGTTTCATTTCCTTGGCAATTGTGCCCCAGATTTAAAATATCTTGCATACTTACATGACATTGCAATCTGTAGATCCTATTATGAGATTAATCTTATGCCCAATCTCTAGGATGTAGAGATCATGTTAAGAGTTAAATTTATTTATGCTTAATACATTTATTTATAAATAATAACTCTTCAATGAATTTTCAGAGGTGCCATTTTTGCATAATTTACAATTACATGTCTGTTTCCAAAAGCCTATTCATACACATGCATTCTTAGAATATTAATGTCTATTATATTTACAATGTTACATTATTACCAGTGTTTTTTGACTGAATGAAATCCTCTTCTGTATAGAAGGTTTGTGTAATAAGGTATCTTTTTATTTGTGATCTAAACTTGTTTTTGTTCATTTGCAACTCTTTCATAGAAGAGGGAAGTGAATTAAACGAAATTATTCCTTTGTGGTAAACCCCCTTTTTGGAATAACTGCAAATTATTTTTTGGTCTATGCAAGTCCTGCTTTTGTCTGGTCTCTTTATTATGAATATCTGTAATTTTTTGTAAACTTTTCTGTGTTATTTATTACAAATGAATATATTCACAGGCTAATGCTAAAATTCCAAACATTTTGAAAAGTGGTTTGCAGTGAGTTGATCATCTTTCCCCTGCCATTATTCTCATTACCTTTTATTGCATAATGAATACTTTTTTTAGCATTTACTGAATTTCCCTAAAATATTATTCCATAGTTTATCAATGAATGAAAATGTGCATAATGAGCTGTTTTAGTATGCTCTTATTTATAAACTGAATTAAAGATCGGATTGCAAAGCTCAGTTTGGGTAAGATATAATGAATATGTTTCCAATTCATGTTACAATTGATCATAAGACCTGGGAATGTTGTATTGCAGGCTTCTGCAAACAAAAATCACCAATGGACTCCCTCACATTTTCAAAACTTGGTTCAGGTATGTAGATGATGTATTTGCCATAGTAAATGCTAATTTAATAGAAGATGCCATGCTGCTACTAAATTTACAAGTCCCAGAGATTAAATTTACCATGGAAACCAAGAAAGACAACACCCTTCCATTTTTGGACCTCAAAATTATCAGAAACTATAAAAAACTGGAATTTGGGATATTCAGGAAGGACACACATACAGACAACCACATAAAATCTAACAGCTTCAACCCAACTAGCCACAAACATGCAATCATCCACAGTATCGTCCCTATGGGGAAGATATAATATGAAAAAGAACTTAACCAAATCTGAGAAAAATGGTTTTAACAAAACACTTGTCTTGAAAAAACAATAGAGAGAAAGAGAAAAATCGCAGCTACAACCACCCTCATGGCAGATAAAAACCAGAATATTTTCAAAAAATTCACATTCCGCCCTCAGGCCTTCAACAAATTTAAAAAGATCTTCAAGGAACACTTCTTCTTAGCCCCACAAAACAAGCACAGCATAAAAAACCTGCATCCAAGAAATCAGGAATTTACAGAATCAACTGTAAAAACTGTAATAAAAGATACATATGACAAACCAGAAGAAACATAGGAACCAGGTTGAAGGAACATCTGGCACTCTTAAGAAACATTCAAATGGAGAAATCTGCAGTAGCCTCACATGCTTGGGACAGTAGCCATAGAATCGAAGATAATGTCCACTTATTAAAATCAGTACAGCGACCTCTAGAATTTAACATATGGGAGAAGATCTTTATTTTAAAGCAAAAACCTAGCCTTATGAATTTTGGAATTCCCGCCGATGACAACCTGTTCTACAAGTTCATATATCAGCCACCAGAGAAAGGAGAGGAGTCCATAAAAAAATACCAACAACAGGCCGGCCAGTTGAAATCTGTTGATGTAGGCAACATACGCCTTCGAAACATGTCCAGGTAATTTATTACTTAGTGAAGTAATTGAAGTGTAAATTCAACTCATTTTATCCGATGTGTAATTATGCTTCATTATGTACCACTTCCAGTATTTTGATTCTTTTGATCATTCTGTAATATGATAATTTTCATATTCTGTCCTTAGATCTACCATGTTTTTATGCTTTGTGCAAACATTAATGTAGTTAGTTATTTTTCAAAGTTTGTGAATTTTGTTACTTTCAAACCAATTATTTAGTGTGTTGAAGATTTTATTAGATGAATCTGGGAGCTGACGAACATTGTGTTCTTTAATTATAATACTTGTCATCCGCAAAAAGAACTGGATAGGCATTGTTTATTACTGCAGGTAGAACATTTATATACACTAAATTAATAAGGGACCCAGAATGGAACCTTGTAGGACACCATGCTTTATTTCAGTCCATTCAAAATATGTATTGCTTTTTGAAGTATTTATTATAACCTTTTGCTTTCTTTTCTACAAGTTGTAATCCATTGACACCCTTTACCCCTAATACCATAGTGAAATAATTTTGATAGAAGTATTTCATGATTAACGCGGTCAAATGCCTTTGATAGATCATAGAATATTCCTAGCGTGTTAAGTTTGCCATCCAATGACTTGAGAACTTCATTAGTTAACTTGAAAATGGCATCACTATTTGATGTGCTCTTCCTGAATCCAAACTGCTCTTTTGCTAAAATATTATACTTATTTAGCTTGGTGATAAATTCTTTTAAACATAAATTTTTCAAAGATTTTTGAAATAGCTCTAAGTAAAGATGCTGGTTTATAGTGTGATATTTCTGAGATTTGCCCTTTCTTGTATAATGGCTTAATGACTGAATATTTTAATCTGTCTGGGAATGTCCTGTTAAGATGGATATGTTACACATGACTAAATGTTTTTGTGCTTATTTCATTGTATCCTGATGAATGCTTGCTTTTGAGGGATTGTATTACTTTTTATTTTGGTTGCACTTGTGGGTACTATCTCTAAGGATGTAAAATTTTCCATACAGGATTCCTGGAAGTACGAAATTGGATCTCTTTGTTAGTAAATTTTCTGCCACCTGAATGAAATATTCAATAAATGTTGAGCTGAAACTCCTGCTTAGTTAATGAACAAACATTGCCTTCATGTACATTTATTTCTGTTGTTTGTTTTTTGTTTTTAGTGCACTGTGCTGAAATCCTGTGGAGAGGAATGTGTTATTGCCATCAAAACCAATACAGCTCTGGACAAATAATTGATGAATAAATGTTCATTATATAAGAAAATGATAAGGTTGAAAGCAATGACTGATGCTATGAGTACCATACAGCGGCAGTTGATGGGTCAGAATTTTGTCATATGCCATTTGCTAATCTGATCAAAATTTTAATGTACTATAGCTAATGAAAAACCGGATCATCAAGGTATCTTCCAAAAAACATGTTTAATTATCTAAAGCAGAGATAAGCATACTAATAAATCAGATTTCTCTTAAGTAATGAATCATAGTTCTGCTATTCTCCCTTCCCAAGTATTGAAATAATGCATTTTTTTTAACAATTAAAACACAGGGCTTTTTCATTGTCAATCTCAGAGTAATTGCTTGAATTTGAGCACAGTGTAATCAATCCTATTGCATTGCAATAGGTGTAAGATACCCATTTACTGGTATTTATCTCGCCCTTAATTTAGCCTTTATTAGGGAAAAAATGGATGTCTCTTATGAATTTCCCAAATCATATCTTTGAAACAATTTTTAAATACTAAGAATGTAATTAGTCTGGGGGACATGTGTACAGGATCTCTTTCTTCTCCTTTCTCTTTAAGTATAAGTTGAAAACTGTAAAATTTCCATGAATTGCATCTGCATATTTGTGATGTAATATATAGATGCAAGGTAAGGAGATTAGGAAATTAATGTTAATTTGTAACAATGAAATGTAAATATGTTCCATCAGCCTTTTATTGTTGGAACAGTTGGTTGTTTTATCTCAGCGTTTGTAGAGAAAGGTAAACTTCATTTCTTCTTTTTGTTTTCTTTGTAACTTATATGTCATGTGAATAAAAAGGCAGGATACTGAGGGAGTTGAACAGAGGCATAAAATTTGCTGCAAATGTGGCTCTTTGAAGTTTGTGCAATAATTTGTGTTCTTTTAAAGGTTTGGGACTGTTGTCTACTTACATGACTTTAGGCACTTGAAATTGTCATATAAAAATCTGAACAGTATGTTAAACATAATTACAGGAGCTCAATATATGTTCTAAGTGTGAAAAGGGGAAAATAAACAAAATATAATCAGTTCATCCTGTAAAAGGGAAAAAAAGTGCTAATTTTTTGTATTCATGTGTATTAAAAGCAATATTCAAAAGCTTGAAGTAAATGACAATCCTTAAATTTTCCAAAACCAATTATGCAATTTTGTTAACTGTGTCTTGTCATGTTTCCATTAAATACCATTTTACGTACTTTGATAACCATTTATTCTAACACAATACAAATGTAAAGATGTGTTTCCTCCAAACTAGCAGATAACACATTAACCCTTAAATGCATTGTGCAATATGGCATGGCAAAAACTGACTCCCTGACTAGCAGCATATTCCTGGGACTTTGAGGAATGAAGTAATTTTTGCCATGCCTTTTTTGAGTTAGAGCCTGTTTAAACTGACCAACAAATGAAGGCACGGTCTGCTACTTGACTGAGGGACTCAGCACTTTAGCCACTGGTGAAATACAATAGTAGTAAATATTGCTAGTGTTGTGCTTTGTCAGTTTGTCAACTTTAGTTTATGCAAGCAAACAAGAACGCATAATAAAGTTGAAGTTTTTGTATGTATTGAAAGGTAAAATTGATAGATGTGAAGTTAGGAATTTATATATAATAATGTAAACGAGTAGCTGTCTACTTGAACTATGGCAGGTTATGCAACATATAGAAAACTTTATTTTTTGCATAAAATAATGCATTTAAGGATTAAAAGCTTTAGGACTGAACATGTGCTCTGAGATGGAAGTTTTGTTCTGAAAAGTAGAATAAAAATGAGTTAAACAAAGAATTTCTAGGTAATGTCATGGGATGTACTGTAATTGCATCCTTGCTGCTTAGATGTTTATTCATAGTGTAATTTTTCATAACTGTTTCAAATCATCATACATTTTGGCTGGTCCAAAACACTGCAAATGGAGTTTGCATTTGTGGATGGTTTTAACGTCCATTAGTTCATCACAAAGCTTTCATCTGCTCAGCAAATAAGAAAAGGCTGTCCTTAGCATTTTTATAATAATTTTGAAAAGATTGTACCCACGACAGCGAATGTTTGTCTCTAATGAAACACTTTTGTCAAAAGTATTGTCTTGAATGTGTATTCAAATAACATTTTTTTGGTCTTTAATTTTGTAATTGTGATTTTTATCTGTAAATGAAATTGATGTTTTAAGCTTGTGCAAAGTGAAGTTACTACACAGTACAGTGAACTGACACCAATGGCATAATTTTATGTGCTGTGTTGGTAATCCATGAAATTTCCTATGCACAACCATGTTCCTTTTAATGGCCACTCTGTAAATTTGCATGTAATAGACATGAAAGTTTCATGTTCATTATTTAGGGCAAAAATATACACTCGCAGATCTCAATAGCAATACAGTTAAAGGAAACTGCATCTTACAACTGTCTAAACACAATTCAAAGGTACAATGTAGTTATGTAAGTTTGGAATAAAACATATTTTTGGGAAACAATTGGTTGTGAATATGAATTTGACTGTTATTACATGGGCTGTTCCCACAAAGTATGTTGGTAAGAAATTTTATTTGTATCCCATGCTTGCTCTGTGTTTGTCTTCCTTTGCTCACATGTACCTGTCTACAAGCCGATAGTATGTATTCATGCTTTTGTTTGATCTGCTCAAAATAGAAAATCCTCTACCAGGTATCTTGCCCCCATATGACAGTAATGTTAGAGGTTTTGCTTGTGGAGACTTTGCCCATGTACTGTATTCATTCAGAAATATTTATTTTAATGTGTTAACTAATATTATTCTCTATATTCCAGAATTGGGGTCTGATTGGCAATTGACCAAGGTCAAAACTTCATTATGTGGTAGAGCATGTAATGCACTTTCGAAAGGTAACTGTTCCTTATTTGAAACAGGCCACTAAATGAGTACACATAAGGGAGGAGATGGATGTACATTCAACAGAACATTTTTTATTTTTATATATATATATATATTTTTAAGAGAAAATATTAAAATTAAGTTTGAATAATACAACTTTCTGTTTTAAAGTGATTATTAATGAGAAAAGATTAAATTCTGGGGCATAGTGATTGAATGGAATGGGGCGTAAAACAAGTGTTTAGACATGCCTTTTTATCTCAACGTAATTCTTATTTATTTTAAAATGTTGAAAACAAATCACTTAACAATGATAATATGGAACCATTTGTTATAGTCTTGTTAGCGTATTAAACTAAATCTTTGTTTTTATCACTGCAGTCATCAGTCAATTTTGTTAATTGCTGTGACAAAATATAAATTTACTGTTGCATGTTAAAATTGGAAATTAATTTACTCTCCTTCATTCTTTTGCTTTCTTACAACAAAAATTAATATATTTTTCACAGCAATATTTAATTTTAAATACAATCCTTTTTCAAAATATAACTTTATTTCTTACACATGGTTATAAATAAGTTACTGCTCATGGTTGTAAATGAGCTATCTGGATACAGCTGCGCAAAACAACACAGATGTGAATGAATACTGGGCAAAAAAGCTAATTTACTGCCCAGTTGATACTTGCATCAACCACAGGTTAGCCTCCCTATTTGGTGAGCGATTGAACACATTGTCATTACCTTAATATGAAGCTTATTAAAAGGATGATTCCTTGATTGATCCCTTCAGAAAGTTCTTTTAGAGGTACACAAAGAAGAGCTTGGAATGAATATGTTCACCATGACAGGACTGCTTGTGGTAACTGATAGCAATCGTAATATCAGACCTCAACTCTCGAAAATAGTACTATAGACTAATGTAATGTAGCTTTTGTTCTCTTCACCTCAAGTGTGCAAACATTACAGTAAAAGAGAAAGTGAATTGACTAATAACTGCTGAATGTAATGCGTTGCAAAGGCTGGGCATATGTGTGCCCATTTCTGCTTCTATACTAGTTGCTCTCTACTCTTGATGGCATTCTTTAGGTTTGAGGGTTGAGTTGCTCAGGGTGCCTTCTGTTATGTCGTGCGCTCCAAATTTTAGAGCATGCTAGAGTGTTTGGTGCATGCATTCAGCAGATGACCCTCTTAGTGAGCGTGAGAGATATCCCCCTTTTTTTTTTTCTTTTTTTTTTATTATTATTATTATTATTTCCCAGAAATAATTGTACTAATATTCTTGAAATGTGTGCAGTCATGAAATCCCTTGCATCATTTTTAACACCTAATTGTTGATCTTTAAAAGTAGAAAAGTCTTGGCACAGGATGCTATAGTAACATTTGTATATGAATGCTATGCAAAGTACAACAAAATGTATAATTTGCTGTGCTGAGACTCGTGTATGTAACTTTTGTTATATGAGGAATGAGTGAGAGGTTAGATGTTGTAAATGAACTTGACATTTAATAGCACCCACTGTAAGGAAAACGTTTGAAAAAAAATTAAAGGTGGCATAGAGCATTTGGATTATGTGAAAATTGCTGTGTTTTTGTTTTTATTTGTGTTTTATTAAATTTTCTCTCCCCACTCCCTTTCATTGTGATAATTTTGGTGCTGATAGTTTCCAGTATTGAAAGATTGTAAAATAATGGCAGTAAAAGTTACCCTGTTTTGTCATGTTAATTTCATGTCCAAAACACATCTACAATTAATATTTTGGCATAGACTGAGGCAGAAGATGCTAAATGCTTGCCTGCAAATCTGCATAGAATAAATTTTTATTGACTTTAAAACCTTATATACTTATATTTGAAGACCTGACCATCTTCCTTTTCCTGTCACATTGGGTTCAATGAATGGAACTTGGCTAGCAAAGTATGTAGTGTATGAAATGAATGAGATTATCGTAATTCAGACTGGTTCATTTTATTACTTAAAATTACAAAATTACATTTTTTACATGTTTGGTGGTATTTTTAAATGGGTACCAGCAAGGGGTGATTTGGCCATCTTTGCCTGATAACTTAGTACAGTTTGTACAAAAGCCTTTTTAATGTGATGCCTATGCCATGAGGAAAGTAGGTGGGGGGGGGTGCTTAACAGGACAAACACTGATGGCCATGGCGATGTTACGGTTCTTTAATGGTACAATACTAATGGAGGGAACCTGGCCATTAGTACAATCTCTACAGCTATAAGAAATGTTTGCTTGAATTCCTCCTAGAAATTTTATCTCTATTGTACACTATTTACATTTCCACACATGCAACTTTCAAATAAAGCATTACTGTGCTAGATCAAAAGGGAAAATGTCAATTCACCCTGTGTCAAAAAAATGTAATGGTGTTTTTTTAAATACGATTGATATAGTTATGCATGCAAGTCTTCTTGCCCTGATATTTCATGAAGGTAGAGGATAGATATTCAGCATTGCCAACCTATACCAATAGTAATTTTGAATCCTACAATAATTGCCACTTTTTTTTTTACAGATAAATATTAAACCTTTTCTCTATTCAATTTCTAGCAATGTTCTTATAACTATTAAATAAGTTTGCTAAAAATGTATTGCTGGGGGAGACATAAAGGGCTGAGGAGCACCAATCCTGTCTGCAAGGAGGATACCTGCTGCTCATGATGCTCACTAACTTAAGTGCATCCTTCTCCAAAAAACTATTTCTTCCACTGGGAAAAAAAAAGAAAGAAAGAAAACGCCTATTGTCTTCAATGCTTCTGCAACAGTTTTTACATACAAATTTCCCGTATAAAATGACTGAACTGCTGCACATGATACATTCCCAGTTGAAACTGCAGAGCTAGTTTTCCTCTGTATAACTGTCGACCACGTGGCATGAAACTTTGTATGTGCAAACTGCCACAGGTGTCCACTACTGTAGAGGTGTAACAGTACATAGCAACAATGAGCTATGACTTCTGAAGCAAGCTATTCACATGTGTGCAGCAATTACAAAACTTTATATCCCAATATGTACAGTGACCATAGTTCACAAAATACAGCATTTGTTTGGACTAATTATAAAGATACAATTCATATACAAATAGAGACATTTTTGTTACACTGAGTAATGTAGGAAACATAAGTAAGATTAATATTTACAGTATGTTGTAGTTTAATGTAAATTCATCTGGTGTGTAAAAACTGTGCTGCAATAAGGACTTCTTGGGTTTAATTTTAAAGTGTTTGACACTAGCTCCTGAATGCAAGAGGTAATTTATTTACATCTTTTCAGTTACAAACTCATACATACGTACATAATTTCTTTCCTGGAGTTTCTGAATTGGTATCATATAGAATTTACACCCTGCTTATTTATGTATATTTACCTTTCCCTCTATTTGTACATTTTTATACCATACTAACTTAATCTCTTTATTTCTTTTGTACTTAAAACTGCATCAGTTTTATTGCTAAGATCTGCTCTTTGGCAATTTTCCTCTCCCATTTCTCTCTTCCCTGTATAATTACCTAGTTTCAGAATTCTTTCTTGTACACTATTTCGATCGGTAACTTTTCCCAATTTTTATTCCAAATTTTTACTTTGCTTTCAATTATACAGTGTAAATAATCCACTTGTCACATAGTGGGCAAAGATCTTCAACTTTTAACCCTTTTAAGTGCTAATGATGATCTAATCGTGATGCTGTTTTCATATGTTTTAACTCTTTCTAGCAGCTACGTCATAGCCCTAGAGAAAGGCTTTCTGGTGCATTTTCATACCTTATCTTCACTCCAAAGCGTTAAATTAGCTCCATATTTAATATCTCTTTGCCGGTGTTTGAAACATGGCACCGTCTAGCCAAAGGTTATGAACTAAAGAGAAAATTAAGAGCTTCAGTTCGCGATTTATTAGAAGAAAGCAAGTTATTTTGAATATTCAGACCTTGTTGAAAGAGTTTTTGACATTGACATAAGACAGGAAGATATATATTCTAGCTTCAGCAATGAAAATTCATCTCATAACTGCCCATGTACGCATGCAAATAATTGGTGCTTATCAAAATAGATTTACGAAGATGTGACCAAGGATGAATACAATGTGAATCAACTATTCAGATATGCAACAATACAAATGGCAAGTTGTACAGTAATCTACATTAGTTATATCCTATTGCTGTATGTAGTTTTCAATAATAGTGGCATCATGACTGTCTGTGTGTGGTGTTTTTTTTGTTTTGTTTTTTTAATTCAGTTATAGGTTAAGTGAATTCATTTTTTGTATTTTGAAAACTAGAACACAAGGCCAAAATACTTTCATTTAATTAGCCTGAACTTTCTGTGTAGTACGGTTTTATATGCCTAATATTGATTATTTTGGGCTTTTTAATTTTATTTTCAAAATGTTCTTTTGTTTTCAATTTTTTAAAAATATTTAAGAGACTTCCCAGAAATTAAATGCATATTAAACAGTAGACAAAAGGGTTTTCTAAAAAAAGAAAAAAGAAAATTAAGCGCTCTAAGTCATTTGGTACTCATTTTATTACTAATAATTTAAAAGCCTGTATTCTCCTCTAAAATTGTTTGGCACTTTTCAGACAGCATTTTGCTTTTGGCCTGGCACTAACCATTTCTCCAGAGACATCCCATTCTTTCTTAACATTAAGTGCTCATCTGTTAATTGACCTACTACTTGTTTCCCTATACCTATCAATCCTCACTTTCACTTGATGCCATAATTGATTGTTTAGCTCACCCAACCTAACTTCTCTTATAATTTCCTTTAATTGACCTAGCCAATTTCTTTGCCATTTTCTGCTACTTGTGTCCTATAACAGACTTTGAGAATATTCCCTTCCTCCCAGCTCTCCCCAATTCAGCTAATGCTACTCCATTTTGAGCTATTGTTGGTAATCCAAATATAATTTGCAGAAGGACCTATGAATTTGATATATACATTAAATATTGCCTTTTTCCTTTGCTCTGTACATCTTCCATTGTTATTTAGCCTTACTCCTAAGTAATTAAACTCATTTGCAACTTTTAATTGACTCCCCCTCTAACCTCTATCTCTCTTCTCTGCTGAGTTGATCCCTATTTTTACAAACCATAATTTTTTATTTTATTTTTAGACACCATTTACTGTAGTATTTCTCAGTTGCTTTCTTTAAAGCTCTTCTTGTGATTGCAGTGTGCATTTTCTTTTGCTATTTCTTGAGTATGTCATCAATAAACAAATTAAAGTGTTATTTAATTTACAACCCTGTCTTAAATCAGTTGTATTTGGTACTTAATCTGTTACTTTTTTTATTGGCAAGCCTAATGCAGGATTGATTATCTAAGTTCAGCCTCTCTAATAGTCATGTGAATTTCGCACTCGCTCCCTTTATTCTCAACTTATACCAGAGTGCATCCCTTTGTATGGTATCGAAGACCTTTTGTAGGTCAGCGAAAAATAAATCTTACTTCTTTTCTTACTTAGATATTTACCTATTATTATAAAAGCATTGTCGAAACTCCCCTTGTAGATGAGATTCTCTGTGGTCACTGAATGTTTCATCACAATTGTGAAACTCCCCTAGTACTTTGGTCTATATTAGCACATTACATCCACCTAATAGTTTCTCGAAATACTCCTCCTGTTTCTAAGGACCAATTTTCTTCTGTAAAACCCTAGTTTTAATGGGAAATGGTAACTATTCAGTACCCTTTGTATAACCTTAAAATCTAAGAGATATTTATCTAAATTCCTAGAATACAATGTATAATCAATTACATTTTCTCCCCATTCATTTACAAATGTAAACTCACCCTGAATTATCTGATCCATTTGCCCCATTACACAATAAGTTTTGGCACTTTCTTGTAACACTTTGTAACATGACCCACGTCACTCCCTCAGCACCTGTACCCTTTATTTCCTTCACTCCAAAATGTCTTTCCTTTCTGATAAACATTCCAATTCTCCTGAGACCCTACCTTTAATTTTCTTTTTCAATCCATTTGTTCCAAAATAGTCGTAACCCTTCCTGTTTATTACTTGAATTTTTGTTGCCCATGTTTCCACCACTGCAATGTCATCACTCCACTTGTACACTTGTGTTAATTCACCTGTGTATTTGGTCTATTAATCTTTAACATAAAACTGCCAGGGTTGGCCCATCCTACTTTGCTCTTTTCCTGGTTAACCTCCCTTGTTATCAGGATGCTCCCTCCTGATCCATGCATCTAAACCAGCTTTAGCCACTAAAGCGTCACTTCTCGCCTCGTCAATTAGCTGTTTGGATGGACAGCGTTCCTGGTGCGTGCTCTCTTCTCCGTTGACCTGGAATCTTATGGCATTTTGCTGATGGCTGGGGATTCCATCCACATATAACTGCAAACCTTTAAATAGGCTCTTCCTGCATTTCTTGCTATTTTCAACTCTTTAATAATTTGTGCCTTATTTCTTGCTCTGCTTTACCATAGTTATTTTTCATAAATATCCTCGTGCCTTTCAATTTCCTTGTGTTGCTTAATATTCTCCATTTGACATTCATGGTTGCTAATGTAACTAGAATTGGTCTTGATTTCCATCCCTGTCCTAATCTAATGGAGTCAATTTCCCAACCTGTAAGTTTAATGCTGAGTTTGACTTCCATGATTTCTTCCACTTCCAAGGCTTTTCTTCTTCTTTGTTCAACTCCATATATCACTACATTCAATTTCCTATTGGCATGGGCCAATTTCTCCAAATTAGATATTCTATTTTTACATTCCCCTAATTCTTTTCTTGTTTCATGTTCCATCTGGCATATGTTCCTTTTTATTTCTTCCATGTTCCTTTCCATTTTTTCTTCCATACTCTTCTCTCTTAGTTTGATGTCCTTTGTGTCATCTGCTATAGTTATTAAGATTCCATCACTTAATGCATTATCGGCCCTGGGTTTAGTTCTATGCCTCCTATTATTAGGACTGCCAGCAATAGCACAGTCCAACAACTTATCATTCTTAACCTATTTTCTCTGTTATCATTTGGATTACTTATTTTTCTTATATTAATCAGCCCGATACAGGCTCTATAAAGCTGAAGCACTATACGCATGTTTCTAGTTTTGTGAATGTTCACCTCGCACGTCTGTCCTCTTTTCGCTTGTGTAAGCAACTCAGGTAGTTAATTATAAATCGTAAGTCCAATATATAAAAATTATGTTCAAAGAAGACAGATTTATGCATCTGTCTGGCTAGATTATTTTGAGTGCATGTACTTAGGAAACTGTGCTTTAATGATAAAGGTTTCAAATGGATTATTCAGCTAAATAAAACTGCTTACATCAGTCAGTAGAACTGACGATTATGAGGAGGAAAAAATGATACTGATATGAGAGTTACATAAAGTTGGAAACAAGTAGTTTGTTAGAGCTATGTTACTCTACCAATAGATGGCAGCTGGAGCACTAAATGTTTCTAGTTGCTGTTTATTTTAAAATATTGCAGAGAAGTCCAAAAGTCTTCCTATAACCTTTCTCAACTGACTTTTTCCATCTTTAAAGGAGAAATGTTGCTATCAACTAAACTGACGAAAATATACCTATTCATGACAGAGCAGAGAGAGCCATTATGTATTAATACAAAAAGTCTGGTTTCTTTTATACACAAGTTTTTTCCACCACTTTAAATGGTAACTCTTAGGCATTTCTTTAAGGAAAGGAATAGGTGCCTAACTTGTAATTTAGGTGGTACCTCTACATCCCTAACCCTCTTTGAAGAAATTTCTGGAGGATGAATGTTTGAACAGAGCAAAGCAAGGTCTGGATGTTATCAAGCAAAAGGACATATTTTCCTGGTAGAGTTTCTATAATAAGATCTAGTGCCTAATCCATGCCATTGAGGACATCAACTTGGCTTAAACTTTTAGTGTGTTTATTTTCTTGTGTAATCAAAACAAAATCTGTTGTATTAAATCTAAAGGCTTGTTATTTTATAGGTAATCCACTTGTGTGCTCTAACAATCTGTGACAGTCGGGAGTTGCTGGAAATGTTTGCCTTTTGCTCCCAAACAAGTATCGTATATCTTAAAAATGTCATGTGCTGGAGCTCAGCAACATGAACTGTTGATTTCTTGCACAACATTATGTAAGTTGCTCTAGTGTACTACTATTGGAATGATACACTTTATCTTTTAAAGAACCCATAAATAAAAAATCACAGCTCTTTAGGTAAGGAGAACGAGGGGGCCACAAATCACTAATAATTCTGTCATCAAATGCCTCTTGCTGTATTGAACGATTTGGCAGCCATGTGTGTAGCAGAATCTTGCTAGAACCTGCCATATGATTTCTCTTCTGACAATCGAAAAATGGATTAGCCTCTGATATTGCTTTGCATTTATTGTATCAAAGAAAATAGGTATTATTCTTCTAGCACTTATTGCACACGAAACTATTTTCTGACCATAGTTAGGCATTTCATCCAATAGCACAGGTTTTTCTGAAGCCTTAGGGTCTGCTTGGTTGTGTTCACACATCCATTTAAGTGAAACAGAGATTCATCACACAAAAACTGCGAGTTAATGAAATCTCTTTCTACAAATTGCAATAATTCACAAGTTTACCAGGGTCATTTGCTTTTAATGCTTGCACACATCTATAGTGATTCGGTTTTAGTCTCAACAGACATGTAACATTTATAGCAGAAGATGGAAATACACCTGTTTGCTGTGTTAATTTGTTCAGCTGTTTTCAAGGCAAACACTCAATGTGGCACCGATACCATCCAGTTTATTTTTTTGTTAACATTACCTTCTTCAAGAATGTTTCATGTCCAATACAAAACCTGAAGCTTGAAATTTATTGGTGATTATATGTATAGTTCATGCAGGTGCTACAGACTTTGTAAACTCTTCAGCAAACTCTCTGTGCACATGTTGAGCAAATTCACGTTTAAAGTAAATTTGACAAATAAACACATGTTCTTCCTCAGTTAAGTGATGCACTATGTCAACTGCAGCACTGTGTGGTAGTAGAAAAGAAGATAAAAGGCTGCGAATGAGCTGCCATATATAATGACCCTATTTTCAATGTAATGATCTCTTCCTCATTTGTTTAAAGAAATTTTCATCCTCAATATAATAGTCTTTGGAGTTCTGGTTTAATATGCATCAAGTAAAGTAAAACAGGAGATAAAAGGAGCAATCTGTCACTTATCTCAAAATATGTATGTAAACTGTCTGGAATACATTGTTAATGGCAGCTATTGATTATACTCCAGCATTGCCAATTAAATAGGGATATTGGAGGGAATAAAAGGATTTTCACATTTAAAGAATTGGAAGTGCATAAATATTTATGGTTTATGTTTTAAAAGATCAATACTGAATAAATGGCTCCTACTGAAAAAGAATTCATAAAATGTTGCCGAATTAATAATGTGCTGTGCCTGTTATCCTTGCTCTGATTCAGCAACAAGAACATCACTTGAGTATATGTTATCACAGAGAAGTTTACTCCGGACTTCCCCATCCCACATGTTAGACTGGCTCCACTCAGCCACAACAAGATCATTACAGTATGTTTTAGCACAGAGAGGTTTACTCCAGACTTCCCTATCCCACTTGTCACACTGGCTCTGCTAGGCCATGACCATAATGCTAGAGTATGTGTAATCACAGGTGTTCTCTCCAGGCTTCCCTATCCCACTTGTTACACTGGCAGTGCTAGGCCATGGCCATAATACTAAAGTATGTGCTATCAGGTTACTCCAGGCTTCCCAATCCCACTTGTCACACTGGCTCTGCTAGGCCATTACCATAATGCTATAGTATGTTTAATCACATAGATGTTCCCTCCAGGATTCCCTATCATGCTTGTTACACTGCCAGTGCTAGGCCATGACCATATTACTAGTGTATGTGCTATCATAGAGAGGTTCACTCTAGGCTTCTCAATCCTACTTGTTATATTGGCTGATAGCCACGACTATAATGCTAGCGTATGTGCTATCGTAGAGAGGTTCACTCCAGGCTTCCCTATCACGCTTGCTGCACTGGCTGTTATAGGCCATGACCATAATACTAGAGAATGTGCAATCATAGGGAGTTTCACTGCAGGCTTCCCTATCATGCTTGTTACACTGGCAGTTATAGGCCATGACTAAAATACTAGCTTATGTGCTATCATAGAGAGGTTCACTCCAGGCTTCCCTATCATGCTTGTTACACTGGCAGTTATAGGCCATGACTAAAATACTAGCTTATGTGCTATCATAGAGAGGTTCACTCCAGGCTTCTCAATCCTACTTGTTACACTGGCAGTGATAGGCCATGACAATAATGCTAGCATATGTGCTATCCTAGAGAGGTTCACCCCAGGCTTCCCTGTCCCACTTGTTACACTGGCAGTGCTAGGCCATGACTACAATGCTAGCATATGTGCTATCATAGAGAGGTTCAATCCAGGCTTCTCAATCCTACTTGTTACACTGGTAGTGATAGGCCATGACAATAATGCTAGCATATGTGCTATCCTAGAGAGGTTCAATCCAGGCTTCTCAATCCTACTTGTTACACTGGTAGTGATAGGCCATGACAATAATGCTAGCATATGTGCTATCATAGGTTCACTCCAGCCTTCCTTATCGCACTTGTTACACTGGCAGTGATAGGCCATGACTATAGTGTTAGCGTATGTGCTATCATAGAGAGGTTCACTCCAGGCTTCCATATACCACTTGTTACACTGGTAGTGCTAGGCCATGACTATAATACTAGCTTATGTGCTATCCTAGAGAGGTTCACCCCAGGCTTCCCTGTCCCACTTGTTACACTGGCAGTGCTAGGCCATGACTACAATGCTAGCGTATGTGCTATCATAGAGAGGTTCAATCCAGGCTTCCCTATCCAACTGTTGTACTGGCTCTGCTATGCCGTGACCATAATGCGAGAGTGGGTGATATCACAGAGTGGTTCAGTCCAGGCTTCCCTATGCAACTTTGAACCCTGGCTCTGCTAGGTCATGACCATAATCTAGAGTATGTGTTATCACAGAGAGGATAACTCCAGTCTTCCCTATCCCACTTGTTATACTAGCAGTGCTAGGCCATGACCACAATGCTAGTGTATGTGTTATAACAGAGAATGCCGCTCCAGGCTGCCGTATCCAATTTGCTTAGCTGGCTCTATAGAGCCACGAGCATAGTACTAGAGTACGTGTTAACCTAGAGAGGTTGACTTTTAGTTTTCCATTTCCACTTGTTAATGCACGCCGCGCTCAGCCACCACCGCAAAGCTAGCATTTGTGTTATCTTAGGGAGATTTATTGTGGCTTCCCTATTGCAATTGTTTAACAGGATCTGCTCAGCCACGACCATAATACTAGAATATGTATTAATAAATGTATGGGAATTAAAACAGTGATGTCTTCTCGTGTATAATTAAAGACTTCATTTACACTTTAAAAGAATATCATGAGTTCGCCACTTGTTCATGACTTTTTCAGTTCTTTTGCACGGCTTAATCATTCAGATTGAAGTCATATGCTCCTTTGATCTATACTACACCGCGCTCCGAGGTGGCAGTTTCTGTGGAACTTTGAGCCTCTTCTTTTTTGTTGAAATTGTTAGGATGCTTGTAAATTTGTAAGGATTCTCGCTGTAGCTGGGCATGTTAATGTGCTGTGGATGAAAGAACACTGATTTCCCTGAATTTTATGATGTGTTCGCTTTCCACCTCAACTGAATGTTCGGCAACCGCGGAACTTTCCTGTGTGGCCCAGTCGACAGTTATCTTTGTGTGCCTTGCTTCTGATGTTAACACTTTTGTGGTTCCGGTGTATACCAAGCTGCAAGAACAGGAAATGCGGTATACTCCAGCTGATGTGACAGAGGCTGTCAGGAGTCTTTAGCTGAGCGTAATAAGTTGTTCAGTGATCTTGTGTGTTTGAAAACAGTAATATGCGCTCGGTCCAGTTGGTGGTGACGCTCTAAAAGTGTGGCAGAAAAACTGTGCCTTTACTTTAATTTCAACAAAAAAAAAGAATAGGCCTTAAACCTCAACAAACCAGTATCCTATGATCGAAGGCAGGAAACAACATAAAACTGTCAAAATAGAATCATAGCAATCAGAAGGTACCTGTGCCAAAGGGGCAAAGCCCCGCCCCCAACCAACCAGCATAAATGTAGCGACTCTTGACAGTCAGTGCTTCAGACGCAGCGAAACCTCCGAGGAAGCTTCCACTGCGCAAATGAAGATGTTCACCGCAATTGTGGACGAAGCGTCTGGAATTTCTTAATCCAGCGGGCCACTGGCGAAATAGCCCGGAAATAACTCCCTGTTATATTGACTCCAGCTGTGAAAGTCTACGTTCTCTTGTTAGGAACATTGTCTAAAAGCCTACAAAAGCTAGGAAAATTGTTTAAAAGCCTAAACATGCTAATCGAAAATAATAAAAGGTTGAAACTGCAATTACAAAAAGCTAATAATCCGAACCCTAGTAAAAACACAAGAAGAGTCATAGTTCAACAGTTTTTATATGTATATATATATATCCCAAAGGCATTCACAGTAGATGGTTTGAATCAGCAGTATTAAATGTTAATGATATACCTATAATTTGTGTATAACTTTACATAAACTCAAGCATGAACGGATTACAACCCAAAATAGAATTACGTCTTGCAACATTAACGTCTTAGGAGTAATAAGATATATACACACTTATATGCAATAAAAATGGAGACCACGTACACATATGTGCAGTTTCTGTGATACCACATTTCGTTTTTAACCCTTTCGTTAGCATGGGTTATTTAAAGATCATCTTTATCTTGGTAGGGTATTTAAATCTTAAATCATTTAAGGAATGAAATAATATAAATTATAGCACAGATTATGCAATTTTCAGCACATTACACCGCAGTCTTGCTATTAACCAGGCTTATGAAGCTTTTGAATAATTGAGAATTTTGTGCACTCGGTGAAATGTCTCCTGCCAGCTAAGTGTTCAGCTCGATTTACTGGCCGTGGGAGGCACGCTTAGCAGCAGTGAGAAATGAGCTAGTTTCAAAGCTGACTTAACCGGCTCTAAGAGGTTCACTGCAGGCTTTGGTGTTTATTTATCCATATGTTCCAGCTACATAAGTTAGATGTAAAGTTCAGAAATACACTAACACCTGTAGGTATAACACTGCGTGTTTACAAATGAATTTCTTACAACATTTATATACCTACATTTCTTTAACTACTTTTCATACTACAAAAATATATTTCAAAATGTTCTGATACAAATCCTATTTACCAAAATTTTAAATTCTTAAATTAATGCCCCCACCCTTTAAATTCCTGCAGATTATAACATGCATTTATCGTTAACTATCTCTTCACAGCTTTCATAGTTGAATCTGTATTTTTAACGATTATTTCTTCAAGTAGCTTATTAAAAAGTTCTTTTCACCTGTTTCTTGTACAACAGCTGCTTAATTGCCACTAATTACTAATATGAAATAATCCTGATGGCTTAATTTGTGTGTGTATATGTAACTTTTGGGTTCATTTTCTTGTAAAACATGGTTTTAGATTCATAGATATATGTGCAAGGAATAGTATATATTGCTTTCTCTCAGCCACAACAATAATGCTATGACGCAGAAATTCACATCAGTCTTCCCCATTGTATAGGTTAAGCTGCTTCCGATCAGCCATGGCCATAAAACTAGAATATGTGTTATCATAAATAACTCACTTCAGCCTTCTCTATCCCACTAGTTATGCTGGCTCTGCTCAGCTACGACCATTCTGCTAGCACGTGGTACCACGCAGAGGTTCGCTTCAAACTTCTCCATTCGGCTTGTTACGTAGGCTCCACTCAACAATGACCATAAATCTAAAGTATGTGTTATCATAGAGGGGTTCACTTCTGGTTTCTCAATCTAACCGTTAGAAACTGGCTCAACTTAGCCATGACTGAACTGCTGGAGTATATTTTATCACAGACAGGTTCTCTTCAGACTTCCACTTGTTAAAAGTTGGCTGAACACATCCATGATCATGAGGCTAAGGTAAGTGGTATCACACAGAAGTTCACTTCAGACTTTCCTATCTAACATTTTAAGAATGCAGCATTCAACCATGATCATGTGGTTAGGGTATGTGGTATCACGGTAAAGTGAACTACAGACTTCCTATACATCTTGATAAATTTTCTGCAATAAACCAGTATAATGACCCTAGGGTGCATGGTATAACAGAGCATTTCACTTCAGGCTGCCCTATCCCACTTCATAAGCTGGATTCACTCATCCAGGACTGTGAGGCTAAGGTACGTGTTATCACAGAGAAGTCTTCAGACTTACCTATCTCACTTGATAAGCTCACTTTACTCATCCAAGATCACGAGGCTAGTGCAAGTGTCATTACAGAGGGGTTCAGATTTAACTTTCCCACTTGTTAACCTGGCTTCACACATCCAGGATCATCAGGCTAGAGTTTGTGGTTTCTAAGAGACATTCACCTCAGACTTTCCTGTTATACTTGTTAATCTGACTTCACTCATCCAGGTTCATGAGTTTAGGGTATGTGGTTTCACAGAGGTTCACTTAAGACTTCCCTGTCACACTTGTTAATCTGGCTTCACTCATCTAGGACCTTGAGGCTGGGGTATGTGGTTTCTAAGAGAGGTTTACTTCAGACTTTACTGTCCAACTTGTTCATCTGGCTGCACTCATCCAGGATCATGAGTTTAGGATTTGTGGTTTCACAGAGGTTCACTTAAGACTTTCCTGTATCTCTTGTTAATCTGTCTTCACTCATCCAGGATCATAAAGCTAGGGTATGTGGTACCACAAAGAAGTTCACTTCAGACTTCCGTGTCCCTCTTGTTAATCTGGCTTCATTCCACAAGGATCAGGAGGCTAGAGTATGTGGTATCACAGAGAGGTTCACTACCAACTTCGTTGTCTCACTTGATAAGCATGCTTCACTCATCCATGATCATTAGGCTAGGATATGTGGTGTCACAGAGAGGATCACCTCAGACTTCCTTGATAACCTGTCTTCACTTACCTGGGACCATGAACCCATGGTATGTGCAATCATAGAGATTTAACTTCAGACTTCCCTATCCCACTTGCTAAGATGCCCTCAGTCATCCAGGATCATTAGGCTAGTTTATGTGGTATCACAGAGAGTTTCACATCAGACTTTTCTGTGCTGCTTCTTAAGCTGGCCTCATTCATCCAGGGCCATGAGGCTATGCTAAGTGATATCACAGAATGGTTCACTTCAAACTTTCGTATCCCACTTGATAAGCTGGCTTCACTCATCCAGGATCATGAGGCTAGGATATGTTGTATCACATAAAGGTTCACTTCAGACTTCGTTGTCTCAATTGATATGCTGGCTTCTCTCATCCAGGATCATTAGACTAGGCCATGTAGTATCAGAGAGAGGTCCACTTCAGGCTTCCGTGTCCCACTTGATAACCTGCATTTAATCATCCGGGATCATGAGGCTATGAATTGTGTAATTATAAGGATTTTTCACTTCAGACTTCCATATCCCACTTCTTAAATTATCTTCAGTCATCCAGGACCATGAGGCTAGGGTATGTGCTATCACAGAGGTTCACTACTGACTTCGTTGTCTCGCTTGATAAGCATGCATCACTCATCCAGGATCATTAGGCTAGGATATTTGGTGTCACAGAGAGGAACACCTCAGACTTCCGTGATAACCTGACTTCACTCACCTGGAATCATGAGCCCATGGTATGTGCAATCATAGAGATTTTAACTTCAGACTTCCCTATCCCACTTGCTAAGATACCCTCAGTCATCCAGGATCATTAGGCTAGTTTATGTGGTATCACAGAGATCTTCACGTCAGACTTTTCTGAGCTACTTCTTAAGCTGGCCTCACTCATCCAGGGTCATGAGGCTAGGCTAAGTGGTATCACAGATTCACTTAATACTTCCGCATCCCACTTGATAAGCTGGCTTCAATCATCCAGGATCATGAGGGTAGGATATGTTGTATCACATAGAGGTTCACTTCATACTTCGCTGTCTCACTTGATATTCTGGCTTCTCTCATCCAGGATCATTAGACTAGAGGATCATTAGACTAGGATATGTGATGCCAGAGAGAGGTCCACTTCGGACTTCCGTGTCCCACTTGATAACCTGCATTATTGATCAATTTTTGTAATCCATCTATGATCTATAATTGTATATTCAAATAATGTATTTTGTATTCCATTATTAACTATTGTACATATAATTTTTTACTTGTAAGTTTTACTGGATGAAATAAACTTATACTTAATCATCCGGGAACATGTGGCTATGATATGTGTAATCTTAAGGATTTTCACTTCAGACTTCCCTATCCCACTTCTTACTTTACCTTCAGTCATCCAGGACCATGAGGCTAGGGTATGTATCACAGAGGCTCACTTCAGACTTCGCTGTCTCACTTGATATTCTGGCTTCTCTCATCCAGGATCATTAGACTAGGATATGTGATGCCAGAGAGAGGTCCACTTCAGACTTCCGTGTCCCACTTGATAACCTGCATTCAATCATCCGAGTTCATGAGGCTATGATATGTGTAATCATAAGGATTTTTCACTTCAGACTTCCATATCCCACTTCTTAAATTATCTTCAGTCATCCAGGACCATGAGGCTAGGGTATGTGCTATCACAGAGGTTCACTACTGACTTCGTTGTCTCGCTTGATAAGCATGCATCACTCATCCAGGATCATTAGGCTAGGATATTTGGTGTCACAGAGAGGAACACCTCAGACTTCCGTGATAACCTGACTTCACTCACCTGGAATCATGAGCCCATGGTATGTGCAATCATAGAGATTTTAACTTCATACTTCCCTATCTCACTTGCTAAGATACCCTCAGTCATCCAGGATCATTAGGCTAGTTTATGTGGTATCACAGAGAGCTTCACATCAGACTTTTCTGTGCTACTACTTAAGCTGGCCTCACTCATCCAGGGTCATGAGGCTAGGCTAAGTGGTATCACAGATTCACTTAATACTTCCGCATCCCACTTGATAAGCTGGCTTCAATCATCCAGGATCATGAGGGTAGGATATGTTGTATCACATAGAGGTTCACTTCATACTTCGCTGTCTCACTTGATATTCTGGCTTCTCTCATCCAGGATCATTAGACTAGGATATGTGGTGCCAGAGAGAGGTCCACTTCGGACTTCCGTGTCCCACTTGATAACCTGCATTATTGATCAATTTTTGTAATTCATCTATGATCTATAATTGTATATTCAAATAATGTATTTTGTATTCCATTATTAACTATTGTACATATAATTTTTGACGTGTCCTATACTTAATGTAAGTTTTACTGGATGAAATAAACTTATACTTAATCATCCGGGAACATGTGGCTATGATATGTGTAATTTTAAGGATTTTCACTTCAGACTTCCCTATCCCATTTCTTACTTTACCTTCAGTCATCCAGGACCATGAGGCTAGGGTATGTGCTATCACAGAGGTTGACTTCAGACTTCGCTGTCTCACTTGATATTCTGGCTTCTCTCATCCAGGTTCATTAGACTAGGATATGTGATGCCAGAGAGAGGTCCACTTCAGACTTCCGTGTCCCACTTGATAACCTGCATTCAATCATCCGAGTTCATGAGGCTATGATATGTGTAATCATAAGGATTTTCACTTCAGACTTCCCTATCCCACTTCTTAATTTACCTTCAGTCATCCAGGATCATGAGGCTAGGGTTTGTGGTATCAAAAGAGATTCACCTTAGACTTCTCTGTCCCACTTGATATGCAACCTCACTAATACAGGATCATGAGGATAGGGTATGTGGTATCACAGAGAGGTTCACATCAGACTTCGCTGTGCTACTTCTGAAGCTGGCCTCACTCATCCAGGATCATGAGGCTAGACTATGCGGTATCACAGCGTGGTTCACTTCATGCTTCCGTATCCCACCTGATAAGCGGGCTTCACTCAGCCAGCGTCATGAAGCTAGGTTATGGGGTATAACAGAGAGATCCACTTCAGATTACCGTATCCCACTTGTTAAGCCTGCTTCACTCATTCAGGATCATGAGGCTGGGTGATGTGGTATCGCACAGAGGTACACTTTAGACTTCCCTGTCCCACTGGTTAAGGTGACCTCGCTCATCCAGGATCATGAGGCTAGGACATGTACCACAGAGATTTTCACTTCATACTTCCGTATCCCACTTCATAAGCTGGCTGCAATTATGTAGGATCATGAGACTAGGGATTGTGTTTTCATAGAGGGTTTCACAACAGACTTCTCTGCCCCACTATTTAAGCTTGCTTCACTCATCCAGAATCATGAGGTTAGGCTTTGCGGTATCACATAGAGGTTTACTTCAGACTTCCTTGTCCCACTTGTTAAGATGGCTCAACACGTCGAGGATCTTAAGACTAGGGTATGTGTTATCACAGAGAGAGTTTGTCTTCAGACTTACCATTCCCACTATTTAAGCTCGCTTCACTCATCCAGGATGACGAGGCTAGTGTATGTGTTATCACAGAGAGGATCAGACTTCCCTGTCCCACTTGTTTATCTGGCTTCACTTATCCAGGATCATGGGGTTAGATTATGTGGTTTCACAGAGGTTCACTTCAGTCTTCCCTGTCCCACTTGTTAACCTGGCTTCACTCATTCAGGATCATGAGGCTAGAGTATGTGGTTTTACAGGGGGGGGGGGGGGTTCATTTTAAACTTCCCTGTCCCACTTATCAATCTGGTTTCGCTCATCCAGGATCATCAGGCTAGGGTTTGGGTTTCTAAGAGGCGTTCGCCTCAAACTTTCCTGTCATACTTGTTAATCTGACTTCATTCATCCAGGATCATGCGTCTAGGGTATGTGGTTTCATAGAGGTTTACTTAAGATTTCCCTGTCGCACTTGTTAACCTGGCTTCAGTCATTCAGGATCTTGAGGCTAGGGTATGTGGTATCACTGAGTGGTTCACCTCAGACTTCCCTGCCCCACTTGATGGCCCCCCCAGGGTCCTACTACGGTAGGTACTGGTTAGGCGCACCCGGGGTCACGAGCCAACCTTTACTACCTCTGTGGGCAACCTCTGAGTGGTGAGGGAGTCAGTAGGTTTAAATGCCCATCCCCGTGTAGGTCGTGCGTGGAGACCCGTGTCGGTGGAAAGGACTATTCTGGTTGGTTGAGGGTTGAGCACCTGAGCCTGGGCTTCTGATCTTCAGTAACTGGGAGGGTGCGCAGCCTAATACACCGCTTTGGTTTCTGCTTCGCCTAAATGGGAGACTAGGGACTAACCCACCCCTAGTCAATCGAACAGGATAGGTTTTACACGGAACTCCAGGGTGAGTGGAACGGCGAACCTGCTATATCCCCTGTGTATCCCTGTCCCCCCAACGTGGTGACCCCGTGGTGGGTGGGGAGCACTGGCGGATGAATTCTTTCCATTTTATGGGCCCTAAAACCAAAAACAATAACTATTTTGCAAGTTTAGGAAAAAGAAGTACCCGAGTGTTTTGGTCCTCGCTGCTTAGTTGTTAATAGGGCATAGGAAGGGCGGAAGTTTTCCATGGTGAGCCCTTTTGTAATACAAAAGTGTGTCGACGCAATAGCTGGTCCTGTAAAATTATGTATCGGATTCCATAACGACACGCTCCTGTTCAAGACAACATGGGCTGCGAAAATACTCAAGGCCAAACTGTTAGCAAGCTACCCCGTGAAGGTCAATATCCACAAGACATTAAACTCCTCACATGGTGAGATAACTACAGGCGCTCTTGACGGTCTTGGCATTGAGGAGATACAATAGAATAAGGCGCCAGAAGGAGTAACATCTGTCTATCGGGTACAACGTAAGGTAAACGCTGAATTCATACCTACTCGTACCCTGTTCCTTACTTTTGATGTAGTGGATCTCCCTCAAAAGACTAAGGCAGGGTATGAAGCCATCGAGGTTAGGCCTTATATACCAAATCCGCTAAGGTGTTTTAACTGCCAACGTTTTGGCCACACTCGTGATTTCTACAATGGCATTAACACCTGTGCCAACTACGGTAACATCTCCCACGATGGTGTATGTACTCTTTCTCCATCATGCGTGAACTGTGACGTTACACATCCCTCCAGCTCCCGCGAGTACTCGCGTTTTGCAGAGGAGGCTCTCCAGAAGATACGGGTGAAAGAGATGTCCTTCTCGGAAGCCCGTAAGCTCCTGCGTATCCGCCAACCCTCTCTCCCGAAGTCCGGCACCTATACCTCAGTTGTGGCTAAATCGGTGCCGAGTCGGGAAATCGCCACTCAAACCGGCGATATCAACGTGGCCACCATCGCAGACCAGGTTATTGTAGCCAGAACGCAGCCTAAGCCTTCGATCTCTACTTCTAAGTCGGTCCCAACATCTGCCAGCATACGTAGTAGTCCAGCATGCTTGTTACCCACACCTTCTACCATAGGAACTCACACTGGTAAATCTGTGCCGTCCTCGGCAACACATAACTTTCAAGACCAGCTACGTTAGACAAGACTTCTTGAAACAAAGTGTAAAGTCTCCTCCTAAATCATTTAAAGGAAGGAACAATTTGTCATTCTCCACGTCGATCCTCTTCTGAGGAATCTTTTGGGGTGAGTATAGATCGGCGACGCCCATCTTCGCCGATCCAGACCTCTAATCGGTTCGAGGTGCTCGGACCGAAATTTTCTATTGAAAAGAGGTCTTCCCCCGTAGAGGAGATGGATCAGGAGGATTCTGCCCTTACTGCCAAACGGCCAGTGCGTAAGTGACAGGATCGAGCTCCTGAACAAAGTGCAAGTCCGACGGCCAAAAAGAACAAATTAAACAGACCGGCACAGCCAAATCTGCAGAAACGCCTTTCTATCTAGTACGTATCCCATAACATAGACCATGGTTATACTACATTGGAACATACGCGGGATTAAATTAAACCGACCAGAGCTTGAGGTGTTGCTCCACCAGTATCAACCTCTGGTGGTAAGCTTACAAGAGACTAAGCTCCGTCCAGCGGACAACGTTGCCTTCAAGCAGTTCTCCTCTATGCGGTGTGATTTAGCACCGGCGGAGGGAGTTCCTGCACATGGGGGCACCATGATGCTCCTCAGAAATGATATCTATGCTGCATCTATACCCTTAAGATATGACGTCCAATCTGTTGCTATACGGATTAGGCTCCCGTCTATTCGCTTCACCCTGTGAAGCATATATCTACCTCCATCATATAACCACCTCGCTCACTGATCTAGACGACCTACTTTCACAGCTACCAGCCTCTTTTTTGCTGGTCGGCGACGTGAATACCCACCATCCACCTTGGGGTTCACCTCGGGCTTGTGCGAGAGGTCAGGTTATTTCCCATCTCTTAAACAGCCACAACTTCGCTCTCCTAAATACCGGAGAGCCTACATTTCTTTCTGACGCCTTCGATATCTTTTCACACATTGATATAGCTTTTTGTTCTCCACAGTTGGCAGTTTCTTTACACTGATTAATATTCTAATGACCCCTTTCCTGTTCTTATTAGTCTCTTAGCCCAAGATGTATGTTCCACACGTTTACCTAGATGGCGCTTAGATCACGCGGATTGGGACTTTTACACCCGTTTGGCCACCTTTAACTGCAGTGAGCACGAATCTGTGAATTCGTTAGTCAACCACCTCACAGAGGTTATTCTTTCAGCTGCTGAGATTTCTATTCCGCTGTCGACTGGGCACTCTCGTCGATTTCCTGTCCCTTGGTGGACTGAGGAATGCCGGACTGCTATTTGTGTCCGTAGATGTGCTCTTAGAGTGTTCAAGCGTCGCCCTACACTGGATAATCAAATCAACTATAAAAACATGCGTGCCATCTCTAGACACGTCATTAAGAATAGCAAAAAGACGTCATGGAACAAATTTAAAGCTTCATTCAATCGAAATATCCGTTCCTCTGTCGTATGGAATAAGTTGAGGCGTGTGGCCGGAAAATCAACACATATGCCAATCGCTGGTCTCAAAACACCTGCCGGATCTGTTGTTGATACGTGACCAACACTTACGCAGTGCTTTCGCTCAGGCGTCTGCCTCGGAGATTTATTCGCCTGAGTTTCTTACCATCAACACTCAAGTGGAATCTCAGAGGTTCTCCTTTCGTTCCGGGAACCTTGAAGTATACAGTCGGCTTTTCACCATGGCAGAGTGGACCAGATGGCATCTACGTCCAAATGTTGTAGCATCTCTCTCCTGAAGATAAGGCTTTCCTGCTCGTTTCTCGACAAGTGGCGGGAAGCCACCATCATCTCTATTTTAAAACCTGGAAAAGACTGTCATCTGCCTTCCAGCTAGCGTCCTATTTCCGTCACCAGTTCCGCTTGCAAAGTGATTGAACGCATGCTTAATGGGCGGTTGGAGTGGTTGCTGGAATCCCACAATCTGCTAACTAACCTCAAGTGCAGTTTGCGACGACGTCGATCAATAGCTGACCAATCTGCATCGCTGTCGTCAGAGATCATGAACGGCTTTCCTAAGCACTGTCAAACAGTTGGAATATTTTTTGAACTCGAAAAGGTTTATGATACGTGTTGGCGGGCAGGGATCTTAAGCTCCCTTCACGACTGGAATTTAAGTGGACGCCTGCCTCTGTTCATTCAAGAGTTTATGAGGGACCGCGTAAGGATCGGCTCGGGTTTTTCCCAACCTTTTATTCAAGAAAACGGCATGTCACAGGGATCGGTTCTGAGCGTAATGCTGTTTGCTATAGCGATTAATTCTAAATCGCAATGTGTTCCCCCAGGGGTCTCGTCCTGCTTATTTATAGGCCATTTTGCCATCTTTTATACTTCTCAGCGTACGCCTTTTTTGGGACGCCGTCTCCAGCAGTGTTTAGACAATCTTTCAGCTCGGAGTTCCAAAAACGGTTTTCGTTTCTCAGCTGAGAAGTCCGTGTGTGTTAACTTCTGGCGTCGAAGGAGTCGGCACCCTCCCCAGATTTCCTTCCATATGGTGATTAGGCGAGATTCCTTGAGTTGGTGTTCGATCGGAAACTTTGCTGGTCAGCACATCTAAAAGTGCGATGCGACCGTTCCCTTAATATATTGCAGATACTAAGTGGGTCATCTTGGGGAGCGGACCGGACACAGTTGCTATGTCTTTACCGTACGCTGATCTGGTCCAAGTTAGACTATTGCTGCATTGTTTATGCGTCAGCACGACCATCTGTGCTGAGAAGATAGGACAGTATCCACAATCAGGGAATCCGCGTGGCGGTTGGAGCCTTTCCAACCAGCTTAGTTGTTAGTCTCTATGCGGAATCGAGTGAACCTCTTCTACGATGCCGGCGTGTTGTTCTACCAGTGCATTATCGGTGTGCGCTTAAGTGCATGCCTCCGCATCCAACGTTTACTCCTTTCTCCTCTGCCGCGCTGGAGGAACGTTATCGCAACCTCTCACTTAGTCCGCGACCTCCAGGCTTTCGCTTCCGAGAGCTCCTTCGAAAGCACGATATTGAAATTCCTAGATTGTTTGCCAAGGGAGAGAGGTTGAGCCCACCTTGGTTACATGCTATTTCCCACGTGGATCTGGGGATGACAGCCTTTGCCAAGTCTGCGCTTCCTGCGGCAAGTATCCGTTCCTGTTTTACAGAATTGTTATCGCGTTACAGTGGCCGCATTTGTATATTCACCGATGGAAGCAAGTTCACAACGGTGTTTGATGTGCCTTTGTGATTGGGACCACGCCGTGTATTTTCGGTTTGCGTAGCAGCACATCCATCTATTCCGCAGAGCTTTACGCCACATATCAAACCATTCTCTATGTTCGGCATCGAAAACTGGGTGACTGCTTTATTCTGAGCGACTCCCTTAGTGCCCTCCAGGGTAATCGTGAGATGTATAATTACCGTCCTGTTGTACAATGTATCCAAGATGCTTTCCACATTCTGTACGTTTCTGGGGTTCTTGTGGAATGCGCTTGGATCCCTGGCCACGTTGGACTGCTGGGGAACAAACTTGCATATTCGGCGGCGAAGAAAGCATCCATGGAACCCAGCCATTCAACTCATTGTGTCTCATCAGCGGATTTTCGGCATGTTTTGCGGAGAGTGGTTGTTTCCGGCTGGCACGAAGAATGGTCAGCTCTTCGTGGAAACAAGCTTAGGGAACTGTAGCGTGGGTAACCTCCTCCCGTTTATCCCGTCGGGAAGAGGTCATATTGGTTCGTCTGCAGATCAGTCACTGTAATTTTACGCAAAGTTATATTTTTAAGAGGGACCCGGTACGGCACGTGCTGCTAGAGTGCCCTGCTCTAGAGAGCTTCGTTCCACCTTTCAACTACCGGCCTCCCTCGTGGAGGTCCTTGCCGACAACCACAGAGCGGTCGATCGAGTTTTTAACTCTTTGTCGAATTGGACAATTTAGATTTGTAATATATATTTTTAGTGATGGGTTGTAACGGAGGATAAGTAATGGTTTTTCAATATTTTAACTGATTTTTTGCCCTGATCATTTTACCCAGTTGAGCGAGTTTTTAGTATAGTTCTGTCCTTTTGCTCGTTTTGTGTATATTTTTCATTCCTAAAGTGTTAGCACCTTTTTCGCTTTATTTCACGGTTTTTACTTGCCCTTCTTCTTTTATTTGTTTTATATTACGTTTGATCCCACTTTGTTTTATAGGGGCGCTAATGACCATAGTAGTTGAGTGCCCTTAAACACAACCAATTAATCAACCCACTTGATAAGCAGGATTCACTCATCCAGGTTCATGAGGTTAGCGTATGTGGTATCACAGAGAAGATCACTTGAGACTTCCATATCCCACATATTAAGATGGCTGCACTCATCCATGATCATGAGGCTAGAGTATGTGATATATCAGTGATGTCCACTGCAGGCTTCACACACCGCTTGATAAACTGGCTCTAATCATCCAGGATAATGAGGTTAGGATATGTGGTATAAGAGAGAGGTTCTTTACAGCGCACCCTATCCCACTTGATAAACTGGCTTCACTCATCCAGGACTGTGAGGCTAGGGTATGTATTATCACAGAGAGGTTAACATGAGACTTTCCTATCTCACTTTATCAGCTCGCTTCATCCATCTAAAATCACGAGACTAGGGTATGTGTTATAACAGAGCGGTTTATCTCAGACTTTTCTATCCCACTGGTTAACCTGGCTTCATTTATGCAAGATCATGTGGTTAGAGTACGTGGTATCTACAGAGGTTCACTTCAGATTTTCTTGTCTCACGTCATAGTCTGGCTTCACTCATCCAGGATTGTTAGACTAGTATATGTGGTACCAGAGAGGTTCACTTCAGGCTTCCGTGTCCTACTTGATAACCTGGCCACATTCATCCGCGATCATGAGCAATGGTATGTTTAATCATAGGGATTTTCACTTCTGTCTTCATTATCCCTCTTGTTAATCTGCCTTCAGTCATCCAGGATCATGAGGCCAGAGAATGTGGTATCACAAAGATGTTTTACTTCAGACTTCCCTGTCCCACCTGTTAAGCTGGCTTCTCTCATCCATTGTCATTAGGCTTGGATATGTGGTCTAACTGAGAGGTTCACCTTGGACTTCCGAGTCCCACTAGATAAACTG
Source organism: Hymenopus coronatus (assembly GCA_030762935.1). Taxonomy (NCBI): domain Eukaryota; kingdom Metazoa; phylum Arthropoda; class Insecta; order Mantodea; family Hymenopodidae; genus Hymenopus; species Hymenopus coronatus. The sequence continues at coordinate 544,616,457 of CM060900.1, read as the reverse complement.
ACTTCACTCATCCAGGATCATGAGGCTATGGTATTTGAAATCATAGAGATGTTCACTTCAGACTTCCCTATCTCATTTCATAAGCAGGCTTCTCTCAACCCGGAGCATGAGGCTAGGGTATGTGGAATCACAGAGAGATTCACATCAGACTTCACCGTCCTGCATGTCAAGCTGGCCTCTCGTTAAAGATCATGAGGTTAGGCTATGTGGTATCACAGAGTTCATCACTTCAAACTTCCGTATCCCACTTGATAACAAGGCTTTACTTATAAAGGATCTTGAGGCTATGTTATGTGAAGTTCACTTCAGACTTCCCTGTCCCACTTGATAAGTTGGATTCACTCAACTTAGATCATGAGCCTTGGGTATGTGGTTTCATAGAGGTTCACTTAAGACTTCCCTGTCCCACATGTCAATCTGGCTTCGCTCATCCTGGATCATGCGGCTAGGGTATGTGATACCATAGAGAAATTCACTTCAGACTTCCGTGTCCCTCTTGTTAAACTGGCTTCATTCAACCAGGATCATGAGGCTAGGGTATGTGGTATCACAGAGAGGTTCACCTTAGACTTCCCTATCCAACTCGATAAGCAGGCTTCACTCATCTACGACCGTGAGGCTTAGGTAAGTGTTATCACAGAGATGTTGCCTTCTGACTACCCAATCTCACTATTTAAGATCACTTCACTCATTCTGGATCACGAGGCTTGGGTATGTGATGTTACCGAGAATTTCATATCCGACTTCTCTGCCAACTTGTTAGCCTCGTTTCACTTATCCAGGATCATGGGGTTAGGGTATTTGGTATCATAGAGAGGTTCACTTCAGTTTTCTCTGTGCTACTTGTTAACCGGAGTTCCTCTTCCTAGCTCTGAGGCTAGGGTATGTTGTATCACAGAAAGGCTCATTTCAGGCTTCCGTGTCCCTTTTCTTAAGCTGGCTTCAGTTATACAGGATCATGAAGCTAGGGTATATGGTATCACAGAGAGGTCCACTTCAGACTTCCGTGTGCCACTCGCTAAGTTGGCTTCACTCAACCTGGATCATGAGGCTAGGGTATGTGGTTTCATAGATGTTCACATAAGATTTCCCTGTCCCACATGTGAATCTGGCTTCACTCATCCTGGATCATGCGGCTAAGGTATGTGATACCACAGAGTAACTCACTTCAGACGTCTTCCGTGTCCTCTTGTTAAACTAGCTTCTTTCAGCCAGCATCATGAAGCTAGTGTATGTGGTATCACAGAGAGGTTCACCTTAGACTTCCGTATCCAACTCGACAAGCAGGCCTCACTCATCTAGGACCGTGAGGCTACGGTATGTGTTATCACAGAGAGGTTGTTTTCAGACTTTATAATCTCACTATTTAAGATCGCTTCACTCATTCTGGATCACGAGGCTAGGGTGTGTGATGTCGCCGAGAATTTCATGTCCGACTTCTCTGCCAACTTGTTAGCCTCATTTCACTTATCCAGGATCATGGGGTTAGGGTATTTGGTATCATAGAGAGGTTCACTTCAGTTTTCTCTGTACTACTTGTTAACCGGAGTTCCTCTTCCTGGATCTGAGGCTAGAGTATGTTGTATCCCAGAAAGGCTCATTTCAGACTTCCGTGACCCTTTTGTTAAGCTGGCTTCAGTTATCCAGGATCATGAAGCTAGGGTATATGGTATCACATAGAGGTTCATTTCAGACTTCGTTGTATCACGTGATACCCTGGCTTCACTCATCCGGGATCATGAGGCTAGGGATGTGGTATCACATAGAGATTCATTTCAGACTTCCTTGTCCCACCTTATAATATGGCTTCGCTTATCTAGGAGCATGGGGCTAATGTATGTGGTATCTCAGAGGGGTTCGCTTCAGACTTCCGAGTCCCGCTTGATAATTTCGCTGCATTCGTCCATGATAATGAGGCTAAGGTAAGCGGTATCACAGAGAAGATCACTTGAGACTTCCATATCCCATATACTAAGATGGCTGCACTCATCCATGACCATGAGGCTAAGTTATATGGAATCACAGAGATCACTTGAGACCTCCACATCCCATATACTAAGTTGGCTGCACTCATCCTTGATCATGAGGCTAAGGTATATGGTATCACAGAAAAGATCACTTCAGACTTTCATATCCCATATACTAAGATGGCTGCACTCATCCATGATCATGAGACTATGGTATGTGGTATCACAGAGAAGATCACTTCAGACTTCCATGTCCCATATATTAATATTGCGGCACTCAGCCATGATCATGAGGCTAAGGTATGTTGTATCACAGAGATCACTTCAGACTTCCATATCCCTTATATTATGATGGATGCACAAATCCATGATCATGAGGCTGGGGTGTGTGGAATATCAGTAAAGTTCACTGTAGACCTCGCATATCGCTTGATAAAATAGCTCCAATCATCCAGGATGATTAGGTTAGGGTATATGGTATAACAAAGATGTTCACTTCAGACTACCCTATCCCACTTGATAAACTGGCTTCACTTATCCAGGACTGTGAGGCTAGGGTATGTTTTATCATGAAGAGGATGTCATGAGACTTCCCTATCTCACTTTATAAGCTCGCTTCACTCATCCATAATCACGAGGCTAGGGTATGTGTTATCACAAAGAGGTTTATTTCAGACTTCCCTATGCCACTGGTTAACCTGGCTTCATTCATGCAAATCATGCGGTTAGTGGATGCTGTATCCACAGAGGTTCACTTAATTTTTTTTTTTATGTAGTTTACGTCCTTTAATCTGGTTGGTCATGTCGGATGATGAATGAAATTGGGAAATGATGCTCAAATGATTTCGGGGTCCATGGAGTTTAAAGTTACGCCACATTCTTCTTCTAAGGATAAGAGAAAACCCTGAAAAAACCTTATCCGGGTAACTCACCCTAAACGAGATACGAACTCACGACCTTTTGAATGTGAGGCAGACACGGTACCACCACACTACCTAGGTGGGCTCAGATTTTCTTGTCCCACTTGTTTAGCTGGTTTCAGTTATCCATGATCATTAGGCTAGGATATGTGGTTTCACAGAGAGGATCACCCCAGACTTCCGTGATAACCTGACTTCACTTTACCTGGCACCATGAGGCTATGGTATTTGGAATCATAGAAATGTTCACTTCAGACTTCCCTACACAACTTGATAAGCAGGCTTCACTCAACCAGGATCATGAGGCTATGATATGTGTTATCACAGAGAGGTTCACATTAGACTTCGCCGTCCTACATGTTAAGCTCGTCTCACTCATCCAGCATCATGAGATTAGGCTCTGTGGTATCACAGAGTGGTTCACTTAATACTTTCGTATCCCACTTAATAAGCCGTCTTAACTCATCCAGGATCTTGAGGCTAGGTTATGTGGTATCACACAGAGGTTCGCTTCAGACTTCCCTGTCCCACTTGATAACCTGACTTTACTCATCCAGGATCATGAGTCTAAGGTATGTGGTATCTTAGAGAGGTTCACTCCGGACTTTCCTGTCCTACTCTTTAAGCTGTCTTCACTCATCCAGGATCATGAGGTTAGTCTATGTGGTATCACAGAGTTGTTAACTTCATACTTTCATATCCCACTTGATAAGCAGGCTTCACTCATCCAAGTCATAATGCTAGTGTATGTGCTATCATAGGGAGGTTCACTTTGGACTCCTCTGTCCCACTTGTTAAGCTGCCTCCGCTCCACAACCGCCATATCTCTAGTGTATGTGGTATCACAGAGATTCACTTTAGGCTTGCTCAACACATTTGTTAAGCTAGCTCTGCTCAGCCACGGTAATGTGTCCAGGTTATGTGTTATCAGAAAGTGGTTCATTTTAAACTTCCCTATTGCACATGTTAAGCTATCTCGGCCCAGGCACAGCTATATTTGTAGAATTTGTGTTATCACAGCGGAGTTGTCTTCAGCCTATCCTATCCCTCCTTTTAGACTAGGCGGTCGTGATTCTGCCCTTCCCTGACCAAAATTCTAGGGTATATGTTATCACAGAGAGGTTGTCTACTGACCTACCTATTTACTCTTTAAGCTGACTATGCCTGGGTACAAAAATAATGATAGGGTTGGTGCTTTCACAGGCAGGTTCACTTCAGACGTACCTACCGCACTTTCTTTGGTGGCTTCCCTCACAGGACCATATTACTAGAGTATCCGGTGTCTCAAAAAGTTTGACTTTCAAACTTCCCTGTGCCACTTCTTATTTTAGCTTCTGTTGGCCTCAACCATAAAGGTACAGTATGTGTTATAAAAACGGTCAATTTTGACTTCCCTATCCTACTTGTTAAGCAGGCTTTGCTGAGCCACAATTATAAATATAGAATGTGCTATCACAGAGAGCTTCACTAGTATTCCCCAATAACCACTTGCTAAGCAGGCTCTCCACAGCCGTGACCATAAATCTAGAATATGTTTTATCACAAAGAGACTCACCTCAGGCTTCACTATTTCACACGTTAAGCTGGTTTTGCTCAGCAATGACAATAATTCTAGAGTATGTGTTATCAAAGAGGTTCACTTTAGACATCCTCATTCCACATGTTCTGCCCAACCAAGACCATTAAGCTAGGGTATGTAATATCAAAGAGGTTCGCTTCAGACCTCCCTATTGCACAGGTTAAGCTGGATCTGCTCAGCAACGGCTATAATTCCATGGTAGTGGTTATCACATACGGGTATACATCAGCCTTCCCTAATTCTCTTGGTAGGCTAGCAGGTCATGATTCTGCTCATACACGACTTTAATGCTGGAGTATGTAGTATCACAGGGAGGTTCACTTTAGTCATCCGTATCATATTTGTTAAGCTTGCGCTGCTCAGCCACGAAAATAATGCTAGTGTATGTATCATCGCTGAAAGGTTCACTATAGACTTTCATGACACTTATAATGTTGGCTCCTCTGAGCCTCGACCATAAAGCTACAGCATGTATTATAACAAAGTGGTGCATTTCAGTCTTCCTTAACCTCCTTGTTAAGCTGGTTCCGCCGTGCCAGGAACATAATGCTAGAATATATATTTTCACAGACAGGTTCACTTTCAACTACCATATACCACTTGTTAAGCCAGCATTGCTCAGCTTCGACCTTAATGCTAGGGTATGTGCTTTCACAGGAAGATGCATTGCACGATTCCCTGCCCCACCTGTTGCGCTGGCTCTGCTCAGCCACAGCCAAAAAGCTGGAGTAACTGTTATCACTGAGTGGTTAACTTTTGACTTCCCTAAACCACTTGTAAAGCTGGCTCTGCTCAACCATGATCACAATGCTAGACTATGTGGAAATCACAGAGAGGTATAACTAAATTTACTCTGGCCCACTTGATAAGCTGGTCATGCCAGCTATTAAGTACAAGCAAATGTAGCATTGCAGAGTGGTTCACTTAAGCTTTCCATATTTCACTTATTAAGCTGGCTCTGCTCTGCCACAACCATATAGCTAGAGTATGTGTTAATGATAGAGAGGTTTAATTGAAGATACTCTAGCCCACTGCTAAGCCGACCCTGCCAGCCACTACCTAAATACTAGAATATGTAGTATAGCAGAGTGGATCACATAAACTCTCCTTGTCCCTCTTGTTAAGCTCTGCCAACCACAACCTAAGCACTAGAATATGTAGTATCCCAGAGTGGTTCACTTAAGATATCCTTATTTTACTCTTTAAGCTCTGCCAGCCAGAACCGAAATACTAGAATATACAGTATCACAGAGTAGTTCACTTAAAGTTTACCTATTCTACTTGTTAAGCTCTGCCAGTCATAACATAAGTACTAGAATATTTAGCGTTACAGACAGAATAACTTAAGGTTTCTCTATCCTACTTGTTGGGATCTGCCAGTCACAACCTAAATACTAGAATATGTAGTATGACAGAGTGGTTCACCTAAGGTTACCTAATCTCATTCTTAAGCACTACCAGCCGACACCTAAGTACCATGATATGAAGTATCACAGTGGTTAACTTAAGGTTTTCCAATCCCACTTGTTAATATCTACTAGCCACAAAATAAGAATCAGAATATATAGTAAAACAGAGTGGTTGACTTAAGTTTTCTCTATCCCGCTTCTTAAATTGGTTCTTCCAGCCAAAAGCTAAGTACCAGAATATGTAGTGTCAAAGAGTGATTCCCTTACGGTTTCCCTATGCCACTTGATAAGCTTGCTGTGCCAGCCACCACCTAAATACTAGAATATGTAGAATCACAGAGTGGTTCACCTAAGCTTTCCATATCCCACTCTTTAAGTTCTGCCAGCCGCAGCCTAAATACTAAAATATGTACTATCATAGAGTGGTTCACTTAAGGTTTGGGTATCCCACTTGTTAAGCTTTGTCAGCCACTACCTAAGTACTAGATCATCTAGTATCACAGAGTGGTTTGATTAATGTCTCCTTATCCAATTGTTAAGTTGGCTCTGCCAGCCACCATCTAAATACTAGAATATGTAGTATTACAGAGTCGTTCACTTAAGGCTTTCCTATTTCATTTGTTAAATTGGTTCTGCCAGCCACCACCTAAGTACTAGAACAAGTAGTATCAAAGAGTGATTCACTTAAAGTTTTCGCTATCCCACCTATTAAGCTCACCCAGCCACTCCCAGGGACCTACTACGGTAAGTATGGTTTAGGCCCACCCAGGGTCCTGAGCCAACCTTGACTCCCTCTGTGGGCAACCTCTAAGTGGTGAGGGAGTCAGTAGGTTAAAATGCCCACCCACGTGTAGGCCGTGCGTGGAGCCGTGTCGGTGGAAATGACAATCATAGTTGGTTGAGGGTTGCGTTCCTGAGCCTGGGCTTCTGACTTTAAGTAACTGGGGAGGGTGCGCAACCTAATACACCACTTTGGTTTCTGCTTCGCCTAAACGGGAGGCTAGGGACTAACCCACCCCTAGTCAATCGGCCAGGACTAGGTATAATACTGAACTCCAGGGTGAGTGTGACGGCGTGCCTGCTATATCCCCTGTGTAGCCCTGTCCCCCCAGTGGAATGACCCCATAATAGGCTCCGTGGTGGGTGGGTGAACTGGGGGATGAAATTATTCTGCTTTTTTCATGGCAAAAAAATTAAACTTTTAATAGTAACGTGTCTGGAAAAGAAGTAGTATAGTGCAGTGGTCCTCGCTACTTAGTTTACAATAGAACAGAGGAAAGGAGGAAATTTACCTCGGTTAGCCATTTTGCTATCCAAAAGGGTTTAGACAAAATTGCTGGTCCGGCGAAATCTTGTATCAGAGCCCGAAATGGAACTCTCCCGGTAGAAGTACCGACAGCATCCCAGGCAGAGAAGATACTTACAGCAAAACTTTTAGGAAGCTATCCCATTAAGGTCGAAAAGCTTAAGAGCTTGAACTCATCGCGTGGCATTATCACCAACGGACGGTTTAGCCAACGAGGAGCTTCAAGAGGACCTAGCAGACCAAGGTGTAACACCTGTTTATAGGGTTCAGAGGAAAGTTAATGGTGAGTTCATGCCTACCCGTACGTTGTTCCTTACCTTTGATCGGGTAGATCTTCCCCAAAGGATTAAGGCAGGGTACGAAGCCATCGAGGTTAGGCCTTATATACCCAACCCACTCAGATGTTACAAATGTCAGCGGATTGGGCATACCAGTGACTTTTGTATTGGCAATTCTACCTGTGCTATCCGTGGAGCCGCATCGCACGATGGAAGTTCAACTACCACTCCAACTTGTGTAAATTGCAGTGGGAAACATGCATCTAGTTCCCGCAATTGCCCCCGTTTCACAAAGGAGAGGGCTATTCAGGAGATACGGGTGAGGGAGTAGGCGTCCTTCTCCGAAGCCCGTAGGCTCCTGCGCCTACGCCAACCCTCTGTCCCGCGATCTGGTACCTATAGCTCCGTTGCAACTAAACTGGTACCGAGCCGGGAAATCGCGACTCAAAACGGCGATATAAACGGGGCCACTATTGCAGAGAGGATTATCGTTGCCAGTCCAATAACGAAGCCCACAACATCTAGATCGGCTGCAGCAACTACAAAATCTACCATCGTGAAGAGCTCTCGGGCAGCACCGTCACCCAAACCGTCTACCTCGGGCAAAAACTCCGCTACACCCGTAGGATATTCTGCACCCGTAAAGACCTATAAGACCAGCTATGTGCGAACCCACTTCCTGAAGCATAATGCAAAGCCCTCTCCTAAAGTATCTACGAGAAGGAAAAGTTCCCGTAATTCTCCAAGTAGATCCTCTTCTGAGGAATCTTCTGGGAGGAGTACCGATCGCGACAACCATCTTCGCCGATCAGCACCACTAATCGGTTCGAGGTTTTCTAACCGAAATTATCAATTGGACATGGGTCCTCCCAGGTGGAAGAGATGGAACAGGAGGATTCTGCCCTCACCGCAAGACGGCCAGTGCGTAAGCGGCAGGATCGTGCTCCTGAAAAAAGTGTTAGTCCGACGGCCAAGAAAAACAAGCTAAACCGACCAGCACAACCAAATATGCAGAAACGCCTTTCCATTTAAAACAATATCCTATACCAATCCCATGGCTATCCTACAAAGGAACATATGTGGAATTAGATCACATCGACCAGGGCTTGAATTGTTGCTCCACCAGAATCAGCCTTTAGTCGTATGGTTGCAAGAGACCAAGCTGCGTCCCCAAGACCACCTTCGAATAAAACAGTACTCTTCTGTCCGGTGTGATACATCACCGGCGGATGGAGTTCCTGCACATGGGGGCAGTATGATTCTTATCAGAGATACTGACTCTGAACCCCTTCATTCTGACATACAGTCCATTGCTGTAAGGCTTAAGCTACCTTCCATTTGCTTCACCATTTGCAGTATATATTTACCTCCATCTGACGACCTCTCGCGCACTGATATAGCAGATCTAGTCTCGCAGCTACTAACACCTTTTCTGCAAGTAGGGGATGTGACTGCCCACCACCCACTTTGGGGCTCCCCTCGGGCTTGTGCGAGAGGTCAACTGCTTGCCGATTTCTTGGGTTCCTATAATCTGTTTCTCCTAAACACCGGAGAGCCTACATTTCTTTCTGACGCCTTTAACAGTTTTTCTCACCTGGATATATCAGCTTGTTCTCCACAGTTGGTAGTTTCTTTACAATGGAATATCATCTTTGACATACATTCTAGTGACCACCTTCCTATTCTTATATGTCTCTTAGCATAGGACGCATGTTTCACTGGCTTATCTAGATGGCGCTTAGAACGAGCCAACTGGAACCTCTTCCAACTTGGCCGTTTTTAACTACAACGAGCACAACTCGGTGGATTATTTAGTCCAGCACCTCACCGAGACAATTATTTGCGCTTCTGAGCTTTGTATTCCGCGGCCGACAGGACGTCCCCGTCGATTTCCTGTCCCTTGGTGCACAGATGAATGCCGGAATGCCATTCTTGCTCGCAGACGTGCTCTCAGGGTTTTCCAGCGGCGCCCGACTCTCAATAATCTTATACAATATAAAAAGCTGCGTGCCCAATCTAGGAAAATTATTAAGGATAGCAAGAAGAAATTATGGAAAAAGTGTGTAGCCTCTTTTACTCGACATACCCCTTCCTCTGTTGTATGGGATAAGTTAGGGCATGTGGCCGGAAACGAGATCCATATGCCGATAGCCGGCCTGAAGACACTTGTCGGTACTGTGGTTGTTACGTTGGTCTTGGCTAACACTCTTGGCAGTGCTTTCGCTCAAGTGTCTAGCTCAGAGAACTATTCCCCTGAATTTCTTCCAACTAAGACCCTGGTGGAATCGCAAGGGTTTGCCTTCTGCTCTAGGAACCTTGAAGACTACAATCGCCTATTTACCATGGCGGAGCTAGACCATGCACTTTCCTCTTCGCGAAACTATGCACCAGGTCCAGATGGTATCTACGTCCAAATGTTGCAACATCTCTCTCCTGAAGGTAAGGCTTTCCTACTCGAGGTCTATAACAATATATGGGTGAATGCCTCTTTCCCAGCTCGCTGGCGGGAGGCCACCATCATACCTTTCTTGAAATCTGGAAAGGACCGTCACTTTTCTTCCAGTTACCGTCCTATTTCCCTCACCAGCTGCGTCTGCAAGGTGATAGAGCGCATGATCAAAGAACGGTTGTGTGGTAGCTGGAATCCCACAATCTTCTGACCAACATCGAATGTGGTTTTCGAAGTCGTCGTTCAGGGGTTGACCACCTTGTGTCACTATCGACGCAGATCATGAACGGCTTTCTTCAGAATTGTCAGACGGTTGGGATCATTTTTGACCTCGAGAAGGCTTCTGATACATGTTGGCGGGCAGGGATTTTACGCTCCCTCCACAGCTGGAATATAAGTGGACACCATCCTTATTTATTCAGGACCTTATTAGGGACCGCGTTTTCCGGGTAAGGGTCGGCTCGATTTTTTCTCACTGTTTTAATCAAGAGAACGGAGTGCCACAGGGCTCGGTACTAACCGTGACTCTGTTTGCTATAGCGACAAATTCTATATCGCAATGTGTCCCCCAGGTGTCTCTTCCTGTTTATTCGTGGATGACTTTGCCACCTTCTGTACTTCTCAGCGTACACCGTTTATGGAACGTCGTCTCCTACGTGTTTGGACAATGTTTACGATTGGAGCTTTAAAAATAGCTTTCGTTTCTCACCTGAGAAGACAGTCTGCGTTAACTTCTGGCGTGTCGTAGGTGGCGAATGGCTCGTACTCTTACACTTGGGCCAGATTTACTTCCTTTCGCAGATGAGGTCAGATTCCTGGGGTTAATGTTCGATAGCAGCTTATGCTGGTCTTCACATATAGCATAGCTTAAAGCGCGGTGTGACCGTTCTCTGACTATTTTATACGGATACCAAGCGGCAAATCTTGGGGAGCAGATCGGTCAGTACTGCTGCGTCTTTATTGTGCACTGATCCGATCAAACCTAGACTATGGATGTCTTGTTTTTGTCTTATCAGGCCCATCTGTGCTGAGAAAGTTAGATATTGTCCACAATCGCGACATCCGGGTGGCTGTTGGAGTGTTTTCAACTAGCCCAGTTGTGAGCCTCTATGCCGAATCTGCCGAACCTCCTCTGCGTTGTCGGCGGGTTGTTCTTTTATCTAACTATGGCTGTAGCTTAAAGTACATACCTGGGCATCCATCGTTTAGTCCCCTTTTTGATTCCGGACCGGACGACTATTACAGAAACCTCTTACGTAGTCCCACACCTGCAGGATTTCGCTTTCGGGACCTGCTTCGAACGTACGGTCTTGAAATGCCTGACATGTTTCCAATGGGGAAGAGGGTGCACCCGCCTTGGTAACGTGCTTCCTCCCACGTAGATATCGGGATGACGGCTTACGCGAAATCTTCTACGCCTATGTTTAGTATCTGTTCTTGTTTTTTTTTTAGAGTTTTTATCAAAATACAGTGACCGCAGTTATATATATATATATATATATATATATATATATATATATATATATATATATATATATGCCGTTTTATATATTCGCCGTCGAAACTTGGGTGACTGCCTTATTGTGAGTGATTCCCTTAGAGCACTTCAGAGCTTTAAGTTTACCATCCTCTAGTTCAGCGCATTCAGGACATCCTCCGCATCTTGCACGCTTGGGGTGTAAATGTAGAGTGCGCCTGGGTTCCTGGATACGTTGGTGTGCCGAGGAATGAACTGGCGCATTTGGCGGCAAAGAAGGCATCATCTGCGCCCAGTGTAACCCCTAACTTTGTCGCGCCCAAAGACTTTAGACATGTTGTACGAAGAGCGGTAATATCGTGCTGGCATGAAGAGTGGTCCGCTCTTCGCGGCAATAAACTTAGGGAAGTGAAGGAGCTCCCTATACACTGGGTGACTTCCTCACGTGCGTCTCGCCGTGAGGAAATTATTTTAGCTAGATTACACATTGGCCACTTATTTTTAGTCATATGCACTTATTTCAGAGGGAACCTCCACCTATCTGCCGGCTCTGTGGCGAAGCTTTTTCCGTCCGACATGTGTTTGCAGAGTGTGCTCGTCTAGCACCAGTGCGAGCCACTCTACGCCTGCCGGCCAGACTTTCGGAGGTCCTGGCCGATGATCCCGGAGCGGTGGAGAACCTTTTCACATTTTTATCCAAAGTGCCATATGCTTTAAGCAACTAGTTTTCTTTTGATTTTATCGGATTTGTTGCAAATATTTGAAGTTTTCTAAATCCATTATTACTTTTTGACACTATTCTTTTATGTTCTCTCTTGCTTTAGCTATTTTAGTTACAGGTTTTATCGCCAGCTCTGGATTCAGGGCTGGACAGTTATTTTATTTTGGTTCTATTTTTATACTGCTTTTTATCTCTTGTTTTAACTCATTCTGAGCAAGATCATTTTAGCATACTTTTAACTCAGGTGTTTTAACTTCCAGTTTTATGTTAAGGGCGCTGATAGCCTAGAAGTTGAGCGCCGTTAGACCCCATTCATCATCATCATCATCACCCAGCCACTACCTAAATTCTAGAATATGTAGTGTCAATGATTCATTGATTCATTAAGTTTTCCCTGTTTAACTCCTTTAAACCCTGAGAGCCACATCCTGAATACTAGAATATGTAGTATCACAGAGTGGTTCACTTAAGGTTTCCCTATCCCACTTCTTTAGCTCTAACAGCCGACACCTAAGTACTACGATATGAAGTATCACAGAGTGCTTTACTTAAGGTTTTCCTATTTTACTCTTTAAGCTCCGCCAGCCACCACCTAAATACCAGACCATGCAGTATCAAGGAGTGGTTCACTTAAGCTTTCCCAATCCCACTTGTTTAGGTGGCTCTGCCAGTCACAACCTATGTATCGAATATGCAGTATCACAGAGTGGTTCACTTAAGCTTTCCCCATCACACTTGTTTAGGTGGCTCTGCCAGCCAGAACCTATGTACTGAATATGACGTATCTCAGAGTGGTTCACTTAAGGTTTACCTGTCACACTGGTTAAGCTGGCTGTTCCAGCCACAACCTAAATACTAGAATTTGAAGTATCACAGAGTGGTTCACTTAATGCTTTCCTATCTCACTTGTTAAGCTGGCTCCGTTCTGTCACAACCATATAGCTAAGGTATGTGTTAAACACAGAGGTATAATTGAAGCTACTCTAGCGCACATGTTAAGCTCGCTCTGCCAGCCAATGCCTAAGTACTAGAATATGTATTACCACAGAGTGGTTCACTTAAGGTTTCCCTATTCCACTTGTTAAGCTCTGCCAGCCAACACCTGAGCACTATGTTATGAAGGATCACATAGTGGTTCACTTAAGGTTTTCCAGTACCACTTGTAAATATCTACCAGGTACAATCTAAGAACCTGAATATGTAGTGTGACAAAATGGTTCACTTAAGTTTTCTCCTTCCCAGTTTTAAAGTTGACTCTGCTCCCACTGTTTATGCTCTGACATTCACAGCTTAACTCCTAGAATAGGTACAGTCACAGAGTGGTTCACTTAAGGTTTCCCTATCCCACTGTTTAAGCTCTGCCATCCATAGACTATATACCAGAATATGTAGCATCACGGAGTGGTTCACTTAAGGTTTCCGTATCCCACTGTTTAAGCTCTGCCATCCTCAGCCTAAATACTAGAATATATTCAATAACAGAGTGGTTCACTTAAGGTTTCTCTATCCCACTGTTTAAGCTCAGCCATCCACAGCTTATATACTAGAATATGTAGAATTACAGAGTGGTTCACTTAAGGTTTCCCTATCCCACTGTTTAAGCTCTGCCATCCACAGCCTGATTACTAGAATATGTAGAGTTATAGAGTGGTTCACTTAAGGTTTTCATATCCCACTTGTTAAACTTTGCCAGACACAACCTAAGTACTAGAATATGTAGAATTACCGAGTGGATCACTTAAGGTTTCCCTGTCACACTTGCTAAGCTTTGCCACACACAACCTAAGTACTTGAATATGTGGAACCAGAGAGCGGTTTACTTAAGGTTTCCCTATCCCACGGTTTATGCTCTGCCATCCACAAACTAAATACTAGAATATGTAACTTAAGTGATTAGCTTAAGGTTTCTCTATCCAGTTTGTTAAACCTGCTGTGCCAGGCACAACCGAAGTAATAGAATATGTAGTTTCACGGAGTGGTATACTTAAGGTTTCCCTATTTTACTCTTTAAGCTTCGCCAGCCACAACTTAAATACTGGAATATGCAGTATCACAGAGTGGTTCTGTTAAGCTTTCCCCTTCCCACTTCCCCCCAGGGTACTACTACGGTAGGTACGGTTTAGGCGCACCCGGGTTCCCGAGCCAACCTTGACTCCCTCAGTGGGCAACCTTTGAGTGGTGAGGGAGTCAGTAGGTCAAAATGCCCACCCACGTGTAGGCCGTGCGTGGATAACCGTGTCGGTGAAAAGGGATATCCTGGTTGGTTGAGGTTTGCGCATGTGAGCCTGGGCTTCTTTTCTTCAATGACTGGGGAAGGTACGCTGCTTAATACACCGCTTTGGTTTGTACTTTGCCTAAACGGGAGACTAGGGACTAACCCACCCCTAGTCAATCGGCCTGGTCTAGGTATTGTACCGAACTACAGGGTGGGTGGGACGGCGAGCCTGCCCTATCCCCCTGGGTAGCTCTGTCACTCCAGTGGGGTGACTGCTTGTTGGGCTCCGTGGCGGGTGGGGAGTACTGCGTGATGAATTTATACCATAATTTATGGCACTAAAACAAAAACCCCTTACTTTAAGTAAAGACGTTGGAAAGGTAGTAGTCGGGTCTTGTGGTGCTCACTAGTTGGTTATTCATAGGACAGAGGAAGGTAAGAAGTTGTTTACGGTGAGCCCTTTTACTATTCAAAAGGGTCTCGATATCATTGCTGGTCCGGTGAAATCCTGCGTTAGAGCAGCTCGCAACGGTACACTCCTTGTCGAAGCTAATTCCGCCTCGCAGGCTGCCAGAATACTCAAAGCCACCATGTTTGCCAGCTATCCAGTGAAGGTCGAGGTGCACAAGTCGCTGAACTCCTCACGCGGTGTGGTTACAACCCGCGCATTGGACGGTTTGTTCATTGAGGAGATCAATGAAAATCTTGCGGCTCATTGTGTCACATCTGTTTAGCGGGTATAGCGTAAGATCAATGGTTAATTCATGCCTACTCGTGCCCTGTATCTTACTTTTGATCGAGTGGACCGCCCTCAAAAGATTAAGGCAGGGTATGAAGCCATCGAAGTTAGACCTTATATTCCAAACCCGCTCAGGTGGTAAAAATGCCAAGGTTTTGGTCACACTACTGAGTAGAGCACCGGCAAGTCCACTTGCGCCCACTGCAGTGACATCTCCCACGATCGGGCTTGTGCTTCCGCTCCATCGCGTGTGAACTGTAAAGGGGAACAACCCTCTAGTTCCCGAGACTGCCCCCGTTTTGCAGAGGAACGAGCGATCCTGGAGAAATGGGTGAAAGAGGTGCCCTTCTTAGAAGCCCGGAAGCTCCTGCGACTCCGCCAACCATCTGTCCCGAGGTCCGGTACCTAAAGCTCAGTTGCAGCTAAACCGGTACCGCGTCGGGAAATCGCAACACAGACCGGCGATATGAACGGGGCAACTATTGCGGAAAAGGTTATTTTAGCCGAAGCGCTGCCAAAGCCATCGACACCTGCATCCAAGTCGGTATTAACATCTGTCAGATTCGCCAGCTTACAGACCAGTCCTGCATACTTGTCACCGAAACCCTCGACCTCGGGAACTAAGAATGGTAACTCCGCGACGTATTCTGCACATGATAAGCAGTTTAAGACCAACTATGTCCGACAAGACTTCTTGAAAGAGAATGTGAAATCTCCTGCCAAGTCATCTAAGGGTAAGAAAAGTCCACGCAACTCTCCACGTATATCATCTTCTGAAGGGTCATTTGGGGAGGAGAGCGTAGATCGGCGGCGGCCATCTTCGCCGATCAGCTGCTCTAATCGGTTCGAAATTCTCGGACCGAAATTTGTTCTTGGTAAAGGGTCCTCCCCCGTGGAGGAGATGGACTAGGAGGATTGTGCCGCCACTGCCAGAGGGACAGTGCGGAAACGGCAGGATCATGCTCCTGAAAATAGTACTATCCCAACGCCTAAAAAGAACAAATTGAACCGACCAGCAAGGCCCAATCTATAGAAGTCTTTCGATTTGAAACTTGTCCAATAGTATACCCGATGGTTATCCTACAATGGAACATACGCGGAATTAGACCACATCGACCAGAGCTTGACTTGTTGCTGCGCCAGCATGAAACTTTGGTTGTATGCTTACAAGAGACAAATCTCCGTCCACAGGACATCGCTGTGCAGAATAAGCTGCGTTCCGTCAGTTTCATAATTTGTAGGATCTACGTGCCTCCTTCTGCTGACCTCTCGCTTCCATGACTTAGAACACCTAGTTTCGCAGTTACCACCACCCTTTTTATTGGTGGGCGACGTGAATACCCATCACCCTCTTTGGGGCTCACCTCGGGCTTGTGCGAGAGGTCAGCTACTTGCAGACTTCTTGGATAGTCAGAATCTTGCTCTCCTTAACACTGGATGCCTTTCATAGTTTTTCACACACTGATGTTGCAATTTGTTCCCCTCAGCTAGCGTCATGTTATTCTGGAATATCATCTCGGATTTGTATTCTAGTGACCACTTTCCTTCTTGACACACGCTGAATGTTCCACCCGTTTACCTAGCTGGTGCCTAGATCAAGTCAACTGAGAGCAATATTCCGGCTTGGCAGAATTTAACTACGACGAGCACCACTCTCTGAATCAATTGGTTGAACTTCTCACAGGGAACATTTTTTCTGCTGCTGAGCAATCCATTCCGCGGTCGACTGACCGTGTCCGTCTATTTCCGATACCTTGGTGGACCGCTGAATGTTGGGATGCTATTCAAGCTCCCACGCGTGCTCTACGGGTTTTCCAGCGTTTCCCAACACTGGATAACCTGATATACTATAAACAGATGCGTGCACATTCTAGATGGGTTATTAAGGATAGCCAAAAGATGTCACGTAATACATTCGTAGGTTCCTTTAATCGACATACTCCTTCCTCTGTCGTTTGGGACAAGTTAAGATGTGTTGCTGGAAAATCGTGGCGAACACTTTAGGCAGTACATTCGCTCAGGTGTCTAGCTCAGACAATTATTCCCCTGACTTTCTTATGGTTAAGACTCAGGTGGAATCTCAAAGATTGTCCTTTCGTTCTGGAAACCTTGAGGATTATAATAGCCTTTTCACCATAGCAGAGCTAGAGAGTGCCCTTTCATCTTCGCGACGCTCTGCACCAAGACCAGATGGTATCCACGTCCAAATGCTGCATCATCTCTCGTCTTATGGTAAGGCTTTCCTACTTGAGGTCTATAATCGTGTCTGGGTTTACACCTCTTTTCCAGACAAGTTGCGGGAGACCACCATCATACCCATTCCTAAACCTGGAAAGAACCGCTATCTTCCTTCCAGTTACCGTCCTATTTCCCTCACCAATTGCGTCTGCAAGGTGATGGAACGCATGATCAATGGATGGTTGGTGGGTGGTTGGAATCCCGCAATCTTCTGACTAACATCCAGTGCAGTTTTCGTCGACGTCTTTCAACAACTGACCACATTGTCTCGCTATCAGCTCAGGTCATGGACGGCTTTCTTAAGAACAGCCCAACACTTGGGATATTTTTGACCTCGAGAAGGCCTATGACACATGTTGTCGAGCGGGGATATTACGTTCTCTCCACAACTGGGATATATGTGGACGCCTACCGTTGTTCACACAGGAGTTTATGCGGGACCGCGTTTTCCGAGTGAGGGTCGGCTCGGTTTTTTCTAACCCTTTTATTCAAGAGAATGGAGTGCCGCAGGCCTCGGTACTCAGTGTGACGTTGTTTGCTATAGCAATTAATTCCATATCGCAATGTGTTCCCCCAGGTGTCTCGTCCTATTTATTTGTGGATGACTTTGCCATTCTCTATACCTCTCAGCACACACCGTTTATGGAGCGCCACCTCCACCGGTGTTTGGACAGTCTCTATGATTGGGGCTGGAAACATGGCTTTCATTTCTCTGCTGAGAAGACAGTGTGCCTTAACCTCTGGCGTCGAAAGTGGCGACACCAACTCTCTCTTCGACTCGGGCCAGATATACTTCCTTTCGCAGATGAGATGAGATTCCTGGGGTTGATATTCGATCGTAAATTAATTGGTCATCACATATAGCACAGCTGAAAGCGCGATGTGACAGTTCTCTAAATATTTTACGGATACTAAGTGGCAAAACTTGTGGCGCGGATCGGACAGTGTTGCTTCGTCTTTATTGTGCACTGATTCGATCGAAGTTGGACTATGGCTGCATTGTTTATTCTTCAGCCCGACTATCTGTACTCAGAAGATTGGACGTCCATAATCAGGGCATCCGTGTGGCCGTTGGAGCTTTTCCAACGAGCCCAGTCGTTAGCCTCTACGCCGTATCGGGAGAACCTCCTTTGCTATATTAGCGTGATGTCCTGCTTGCAAATTATAACTGTGGGCTTAAGTGCAAGCCTGGGCATCCAACTTTTCACGCGTATTTCTTCCACGAGCTGGACGAACGATTTTGCCACCACTCTCTGAGTCCAAGGCCAGCAGGTTTTCGTTCCCGCGAGCTTCTTCGGCAGCACCATATTAACATGTCTAGACTGTTCAAGTGCTACCTCCCATGTCGAGCTCGGGATGACGATTTTCGAGAAATTTGCTATGCCTGTTTATAGTATTCGTAGTTGTTTTTGGAATTTTTATCAAAATACATTGGCCGTGTTTGTATTTATACCGATGGCAGTAAGTGCCCCGACAGTGTTGGATGTGTCTTTGTCACTGGCACCGAAATTTCTATTTACGGTTTGCCTAGTAGCACATCTATTTATTCTGCCGAGCTATATGCTATTTATCGAGCCGTCGAAAATTAGTTGACTACGTTATTCTTAGTGATTCCCTTAGTGCCCTTTAGAGCATTCGTGAGCGGTACAATTACCATCCTTTGGTGCAGCACATTCAGGACGTTTTCCACATTTTGCACGCTTCGGTGTTAATGTGGAGTGCGCATGGATTCCTGGACACGTTGGCTTGCCGGGGAATGAGTTGACGGATTTGGCAGCTAAATCGGCAGTTACAGAGCCCAGTGTTACTATTACCAGTTCAACAGCAGTGGATTTTAGGGTGGTTGTACAGAGAGCCGTATTTTTGGATTGGCATGCGGAGTGGTCGGCTCTCCGTGGTAATAAGCTGAGAGAGGCGAAGGACCTCCTTGTCAACTGGGTAACCTCCTCTCGTTTATCCCGCCGGGAGGAGGTAGTATTAGCTCGGCTATGAGTTTGCCACTGTATTTTTGCTCACAGTTGCCTTTTTATGCACGAACCTGCTCCTGTCTGTGCGCTCTATGGGGAGGCACAATCGGTTCGTTATGTGTTGCTGGAGTGTGGTCACCTGGCACACTTTCGATCATCTATGGACATGCCGGCCAATTTTCCGAGGTCCTGGCAGATGATCCAAAAACAGTGGACAGGGTTTTTAAATTTTTTAGCACAAGTTTCTTTTACATTGAGATTTTAAGTTCATGTTGGATTTATAACGAAACCGATTTTTTTAACTTTTAATTAGCTCGTTTTTAATCTTTTAGTTTTAATGTATCAGTTTTAGACGTAGTTTTATCTCCAGCTCTAGTTACAGGGCTGGACAGTTCTTTTACTTCGGTTTTATACTCTTTTTAGCTCTACTCTTACCTGTGTTTTCTTTTTAAATGGTCTTTTATTACTGATTCTGGCCAAGTTTTTAACATAAGGGCGCTAATGACCTCAGCAGTTGGGCACCCTTAAACATCATTATCATCCCACTTGTTTAGGTAGCTCTGCCAGCTAGAACATATGTACTGAATATGAAGTATCACAGAGTGGTTCACGTAAGGGTTTCCTGTCACACTTGTTTAGGTGGCTCTGCCAGCCAGAACCTATATACTGAATATGAAGTATCACAGAGTAGTTCACTTAAGGTTTTCCTGTCACACTTGTTTAGGCGACTCTGCCAGCCAGAATCTATGTACTGAAAATGAAGTAGCACAGAGTGGTTCTTTTGAAGTTACTTTGTCCCACTTACCCCCCACCAGGGCTCTACTACGTCAGGTACGGGTTTGGCGCACCCGGGAGTTCCCGAGCTAACCTTGACTCCCTCGTGTGGGCTTCCTCCGAGTAATGAGGGAGTTTGCCCACCAAAATGCCCATCTACGTGTAGACCGTGCGTGGAGACCCGTGTCGGTGGAAAGGAATATCCTTGATGGTTGAGGGTTGCGTATCTGAGCCTGGGCTTCTGTTCTGCAGTAGTTGGGGAGTATAAGCAACCTAATACACCGCTTTTGTTTCTGCTTCGCCTAAACGGGAGCATAGGGACTAACCCACCCCTAGTCAATCGGCTCGGACCAGGTATTATACCGAACTCCAGGGTGAGTGGGACGGTGAGCTTCTATATTCCCTATGTAGTCCTGACACCCACGTGAGGTGACGCCTTTTTGAGCTCCGTGGTGGGTGGGGAGAATTGGGGGATGAATTGATAGCATATATTTATGACAAACAAACAAAAACCTAACCTAAAGCTTGGAAAGGAGGTAGTCGAGTTCAGCGGTCGTCGCTACTTGGTCATTTATAGAACAGAGGAAGGGAAGACATTCACATCGGTTAGTCCATTTCTAATATAAAAGGACCTGGATACTATAGCTGGTCCAGTGAAGTCCTGTACTCTCTCGCGTAATGGCACGCTCCTGGTGAAGCAATATCGGCATCCCAGTCTGTGAAATTATTGAGAGCCAATAAGTTGGGCAGCTACCCGGTCAAAGTGAAAAAGCACAAAACCTTGAACTCTTCGCGCGGTGTTGTCAACGCCTTCGCATTGGAAGGTTTGTCCAATGTGGAGATTCAGGAGAATCTTGCGAAATAAGGCGTTGGTAGATGGTGAATTTGTGCCTAAACGTACCCTGATCCTTACCTTTGATAGGGTTAATCTCCCTCAAAGGATTAAGGCAGGGTAGGAAGCTATCGAAGTTAGGCCATATATTTCTTAACTCGCTCAGATGCTACAAGTGTCAGCGCTTTGGTCACACCAGCGAGTCCTGCAGTGGTCGGTGTACCTTTTCCAACTGTGGAGACCTCCTGCACGATGGAGCATGTACGTCAACTCCATCTTGCGTTAACTGCGGCGGCGCACATCCATCAATTTCTCGAGAATACCTCCGTTTTACACAGGAGAGAGCAATCCAGGAAATACAGGTGAAGGAGAAGATGTCCTTCTCTGAAGCACAGAAGCTCCTGCGCATTCGCGAACCCTCTGTCCCGACATCCGGTACCTATAGCTCTATCGCAGCTAAACCAGTTCCGAGTCGGGAAATCGCCACTCAAACCAGCGATATAAGCGGGGCCACCATTGCCGAAAAGATTCTCATAGCCAGACCACTGCCGAAGATTTCAGCTTCTACATCTACGACTATATCGCCATCTGCCACATTCGCCACCGTTAAGCGAACTACATAAAGCAGTCACCCAAACCTTCGACTTCATGCGTTAAGACCGGCAAGACCTTTGAGTATGCTGTACCAGAGAAAACATTCAAGATCAGTTATGTCCGGGCCGACTTCACAAACGAAAAGGTAAAGTATCCAAAATCATCTAAGGGAAGAACCAGTCACGGCCATTCTCCACGCAGATCCTCTTCTGGGGGGGGGGGGGGGGAGAGAAGATGGGCTACCACCATCTTCGCCGATCAGCAGCTCTAATATGTTCGAAGTTCTCGAACCGAAATTCTCTATTGGAAAGAGGACATCCCCCGTGGAAGAGAGGGACCAGGAGGATTCTACCCTCGCTGCCAGACGGCAGTGCGTAAGCGGCAGGATAGTGCTCCGGAAAAAAGTGTTTGTCCGAATGACAAGAAAAATAAACTAATCCGACCAGCACAGCCGAGTATGCAGAAACGCCTTTCCATTTAATTCTTATCCCATACAATTGCTCATGGCTATTCTACAGTGGAACATACGTGGCATTAGATCACATGGAGCAGAGCTTGAATTGTTGCTCCGCCAGAATCAGCCTTTGGTCGTGTACTTGCAAAAGACCATACTCTCCCCCCCCCCGAGCCTACTGCGGTAGGTACGGGTTAGGCTTACCCAGGCTCACGAGTCAACCTTGACTCCCTCTGTGGGCAACCTCAGAGTGGTGAGGGAGTCAGTAGGTCAAAATACCCACCCACGTGTACGCTGTGCGTGGAGACCTGTGTCGGTGGAAAGGAATATCCTGGTTGGTTGAGGGTTGCGTACCTGTGCCTGGGCTTCTGTCTTTCAGTAACTGGGGAGGGTGCGCAGTCTAATACACCGCCTTGGTTTCTGATTTGCCTAAACGGGAGGCTAGGGACTAATTCACCCCTAGTCAATCGGCCAGGACTAGGTACTATACCGAAATTCAGGGTGAGTGGGACGGCGAGCCTGCTACATCCCCTGTGTAGCCCTGTCACCTTGTTGGGCTCCGTGGTGGGCGGGGAGTACTCGGGGACGAAACATAATACCATTTTTTATGGCAAACCTAAAACCAAGTTAGTCAGTGGAAAAGAAGTAGTCGAGCGCAGTGGTCCTCGCTACTTAGTTGTATTCAGAGCCGAGGAAGGAAGAACCTTTACGTTCGTCAGCCCTTTCGTAGTTCAGAAGGATCTCGACAAAATTGCTGGTCCTGTTAAACCTTGTGTTAAAGCCCGTGACAGAACACTACTGGTCGAGGCAATTTCAGTATCCCAGGCAGCGAAAATACTCAAGGCGAAACTTTTAGGCAGCTACCCGTTTAGAATCGAAAAGCACAAAACCTTGAACTCCTCGCGTGGCGCTATCACCACCCGCTCATTGGACGGTTTGTCCAACGAGGAGCTTCAAGAGGATCTGGCAGAACTAGGCGTAACATCCGTTTTTAGGGTCCAGCGTAAAGTTAATGGCGATTTTGTTCCAACCCGTACCCTGTTCCTTACCTTTGATCGGGTAGATCTCCCTCAAAGGATTAAGGCGGGGTACGAAGCCATCGAGGTTAGGCTCTATATTCCCAACCCCTTACGGTGTTACAAGTGCCAGAGTATTGGGCATACCCGCGAATTTTGTTCTGGTCGGTCCACGTGTGCAATATGTGACGACGCATCCCACGATCGGCATTGTGCTACCCTTGCATCTTGCGCGAACTGTAGCGGGTAACATCCATCCAGGTCCCGAGATTGCCCCCGTTTTGCTGAGGAGAGGGTCATCCAGGAGATTCGGGTGAAAGAGAAGATGTCCTCCGAAGCCTGTAAGCTCCTGCGTACCGACAACCCTCTGTCCCCCGGTCCGGTTCTTACACCTCTGTTACAGTTAAACCGGTACCGAAGGGGAAAATCACCACTCAGACCGGCGATATCAACGGGGCAACAATTGTGGAAAAGATCATTGTTGCCACTCCCCTACCGAAGACTTTAACATCCACGTCCACGTCGGCATCACAATCCGCCAAATCCGCCAATGTAAGGCAAACTCGAGTCCAATTGTCACCCCAACCATCAATCTCTGGCACTAAGACCGCTAAAACCGTAGCGTATTCTGTACCAGCAAAAATTTTCAAGACAAGCTATGTTAGGACTGACTTCCTTAAAGAGTGTGAGACGCCTGCACCCAAAGCACACAAGTGTAGTAAAAGTCTACGCCATGCGCCACGTAGATCCCCTTCGGAGGACTCCTCTGGGAGGAGCTGACGATCGACGACGCCCATCTTCGCCGATCTGTACCCAAAATCGGTTCGAAGTCCTAGCACCGAAATTGTCTATTGGTAAGGGGTCCTCCCATGTGGAGGAGATGGAACAAGAGGATTCTGCCTTCACTGCCAGGGGAACAGTGCGTAAGCGGCAGGATCATGAACCTGGGAAAAGTGTCACCCCAACGGCTAAAAAGAATAAAATAAACAGACCAGCACCGGCCAGTATGCAGAAACGCCCATCTATTTAGAACTTATCCCATCCTAGAGACCATGGCTATCCTACTGTGGAACATACGCGGCATTCGACCAGAGCTTGAACTGTTGCTCAACGCGCACCAACCATTAGTCGTCTGGCTCCAAGAGACAAAGCTCCGTCCTCAAGATAACGTGAGCTTCAGGCACTACTCTTCTATACGGAGTGATTTATCACAAGAAAAGGGTGTTCCAGCACATGGGGGCACTATGATGCTCATCAGAGATGATATTTATGCTGCTTCCGTATCCAACAGTCGGACATTCAGTCAGTAGCTGTAGGGATTACGCTACCCCCTGCCAGATTTACCGTTTGTAATATATATCTGCCTCATTCTAATGACCTCTCGCGCACAGAGTTAGAAGACTTCGTCTCCCAGTTACCACACCATTTCTGTTGGTGGGGGACGTGAATGCCCACCACCCTCTTTGGGGCTCCCCTTGGGCTTGTGCGAGATGTAATTTAATTGCTGACTTTTTGGACCGCAATAATCTAGCCCTCCTGAACACCGAAGAGGCTACCTTTTTATCTGATGCCTCTCACAGTCTTTACCACCTCGATGTAGCCTTCAGTCCTCCACAGTTAGCAGCTAGCTACAGCTGGAATATCATCTCTGACCTACATTCCAGTGACCGCTTTCCGATTCTTATAAGTCTCTGAACACAGCACTTATGTTCCACATGTCTGCCTTTATGGCGTATAGATCGAGCCAACTGGAACCTTCCCGTTTTGCCATATTTACCTACAACAAGCACGACTCGGTAAATTTCTTGGTCGAACTCCTCACAGCAACAACTCTTGCCGCTGCTGAGCAATCTATCCTGCGGTCGACTGGCTCACCACGTCGATTTCCGGTTACTTGGTGGACCAATGAATGCCGGAATGCCATTCGTGCTCGTAGGCGTGCTCACAGGGGTTTCCAGCGGCGCCATACTCTGGAGAACCTGGTACAGTATAAGAAGATGCGTGCCAAATCTAGGCAAGTTATTAAGGATAGCAAAAAGCAATCGTGGAGCAAGTTTGTGGCTTTCTTTAATCGAAATACTCCTTCCTCTGTTGTATGGGATAAGTTGAGGCGTGTGGCCGGAAAATCGAGCCATATGCCCATCGCCAATCTCAAAACACCTGCTGGAGCTGCTGTTAAAACATTCCACGTGGCGAACACCTTAGGCAGTGCGTTCGCTCATGTATCTAGCTCAGACACTTATTCTCCAGAGTTTCTTACCGTTAAGGCCTAGGTTGAATCTCAAGAATTCTCTTTCCGGTATGGAAACCTTGAAGATTATAGTCGCATTTTCACCATGGCGGAGTTATAACATGCACTTTCATCTTCGCGACGCTCTGCACCAGGACCAGTTGGTATCCACGTTGAAATGTTGCAATATCTCTTTCCTGATGGTAAGATTTTCCTACTCGAGGTCTATAATCGGTCCTGCGCTGACGCCACTTTTCATGACGGCTGGCGGGAGGTCACCGTCATACCTATTCTTAAGCCTGGAAAGGACCGACATCTTCCTTCCAGCTGCCGTCCTATTTCCCTCACCAGTTACGTTTGCAAGGTGATGGAACACATGATCAACGGACGGTTGGTGTGGTGGCTAGAATCCCACAAGTTACACCCAGTGCGGTTTTCGAAGACGTCGTTCAGCAACTGACCACCTTGTGTCGCTATCGGCGCAGGTTATGGATGGCTTTCTAAAGAACTGTCAAACAGTCGGGATATTTTTTGACCTCGAAAAAGCCTGTGAGTAGTGCTGGCGAGCAGATATACTATGTTCGCTTCAAAATTGGAATATACGTGGACGTTTACCCTTGTTCATTCTGGCATTTATGAGCGACCGGGTTTTCCGGGTAAGGGTCGACTCGGTTTTTTCTCATTCTTTTATTCAAGAGAACGGAGTTCTGCAGGGCTCATTACTAAGCGGGACGCTGTTTGCTACAGCGATTAATTTCATATCGCAATGTGTCCCAACAGGGGTCTCGTCCTGCTTATTCGTAGACGATTTTGCCATCTGTTGTACTTCTCAGCGCACGGCGTTTTTGGAACGCCGTCTCCAGCAGTGTTTGGACAATCTTACTGCTTGGAGCTCGGAAAACGGCTTTCGTTTCTCCACTGAGAAGACAGTCTGCGTTAACTTCAGGCGCCTTCTCTTCGCCTCGGGCCTGATTTACTCCCTTTCGTAGATCAGGCGAGATTCCTGGGGTTGATATTCGATCAGAAACTATGTTGGTCATCCTATATAACGCAGCTGAAAGCGCGGTGTGACCATTCTCTTAATATTTTACGGGTACTCAGTGGCAAATTTTGGGGAGTGGATCGGGTAGTGCTGCTCCGTCTTTATCGGGCGCTGATCCGTTCCAAGTTAGACTATGGCTGCTTTGGATATCCTTCAGCATGACCATCTGTGCTCAGAAGATTAGACACAGTCCATTACTAAGGCATCCGTGTGGCTGTTGGTGCTTTTCTAACCAGTCCAATAGTGAGCCTCTACGCCGAATCTGCAGAAGCGTCTTTACACTGCCGGCGTGATGTCCTTTTAGTAAATTATGGCTGTGGACTACAGAGCATGTCTACGCATCCATCCTTTTATCCCTTTTTTAATACTGAGCTAGACATTTGCTATAGGCGCCTTTTACATAGCCCAAGACCTGCAGGTTTTCGTTTCCGCGCGCACTGCTTCGGAAGCACGGTCATGAACTGCCTGATATGTTTCCCAAAGGGGAGAGGTTTCACCCACCGTGGTTCCGTGCTACATCCAACGTCGATCTGGGGATGTCAGTTATGGGAAATCTGCTACGCCTGCGTCCAGTATCCGTACCCTTTTTTTTTTTTAGAATGTTTTTCAAAATACAGTGGCCATGTTTGTATATATGCCAATGGCAGTAAGAGCCCCAACGGTGTCGGATGTGCCTTTGTCACTGGGACCGAAACCTTTACCTTCTGTTTGCCCAGTAGCACATCAATTTAGTCTGCAGAACTGTATGCTATTTTCCGAGCCATTCTGCATATTCGCCGTCGAAAATTAGGTGACTGCCTTTCTTAGTGATTCACTAAGTGCCCTTCAGAGCATTCGTGAGCTGTACAATTACCATCTTTAGTGCAGCGCATTCAGGACGTCCTCCACATTTTGCACGCTTTCGGTGTCAATGTGAAGTGCGCATGGGTTCCTGGACACGCTGGCCTGCCGGGCAATGAACTGGCGGATTTGGCGGCAAGGTCAGCAATTGCGGGGCGCAGTCTGACAATAACTCGAGCCACAACTGAGGATTTTAGAATAGTCCTGCGGAGAGAGGTTTTATCTGCCTGGTACGTTGAGTGGTCGGCTCTCCGTCGGAATAAGCTTCGGGAAGTTAAAGACCTCCCTAACAACTGGGTTACCTCCTCACGTTTATCTCGTCTGAGGAGGTTAGTTTGGCTCTTTTGCGCATTGGCCACTGTATTTTTACTCATTCGCTTTTATTTCGGAAGGAACCTCCACCTATCTGTCCGCTCTGCGGTGAGGCGCTTTCTGTCCGTCATGTGTTGGTGGAGTGTGCTCGTCTAGGAGCATTACAAGCCACTCTGCAACTGCCGGCCAGGATTTCGGAGGTCCTGGCCGATGGCACTAGAGCGGTAGATAATGTTTTTAAATTTTTAGCCGAAGTGACGTTTGCCCTCAGAATTTAGTTTTATTTTGCTTTTTAGGCAGACAATGAGAGATATGTAAGGTTTGTAAATATTTTATAACTTACCTAGTTTGAGGCTTCCAATTTAACCATTTTTATCTCCTGTTCTCCCCATTGTTTGCTATGTTTTTGTAGATTCTCGTATATCTTTGGGCGTTAACTGAATTCTTTTATACAGATTTTATGTCATTTTTATTCTCCGAGTTATTTTAAGGATGCTTTTAATTTCTGGTTCCTTTCGAGCTTTTATCGATTTCTTTTAAAGGCTGCTTTTTATTTCTGGTTTTAGCCGGTATTACATTTTTTGAGGGCGCTAATAGCCGTTGCAGTTGAGCACCCTTAAACCCCAATCATCATCATCATCATCATCATCAGACCAAGCTCTGTCCCCAAGACCACCTTTCCATAAAGCAGTTCTCTTCTGACTGGTGTGATTTATCACCAGCGGATGGTGTTCCTGCACATAGGGGCACCATGATTCTTATCAGAGATGATGTCTGCGCTGAATCTGTACCCATACACTCTGACATACAGTCCATCGCTCCTCGCGTTAGGCTCCCCTCCATTAGCTTCACCGTTTGCAGTATCTATGTGCCTCCATCTGCTGACATCTCGCGCACTGATTTAGAAGACCTCGTCTCCCAGCTACCAACTCCTCTTATGTTGGTAGGGGACCTTTTGTGCCCACCACCCTCTTTGGGGTTCCCCTCGGGCTTGTGCGAGAGGTCAAGTAATCGTCGATTTCTTTGATAATCTCAATATATCTTTCCTGAACACCGGAGAGCCTACATTTTTTTCTGAATTCAATAGTTCTGCTCATCTAGATGTAGCAGTTTGTTCTCCACAGTTGGCAGTTTCCATAAATGGAATATCATCTCTGACTTGCATTCACGCGACCACTTTCCTATTCTTATTTGTCTCTTAGCACTGGATGCATGTTCCATACGTTTACCTAGATGGTGCCTAGACCAGGCCAACTGGAACCTTTATTCCAGCCTAACAGTTTTCCACTACAACGAGCACGATTCGGTGGATTTTTTGGTCCAAAAGCTCACCGAGACAATTATTTCCGCTGCTGAGCTTTCAATCCCGCGGTCGACTGGACACCCCCGTCGATTTCCTGTCCCTTGTAGACAGAGGAATGCCGGGTAGCCATTCGTGTTCGCAGACGTGCTCTCAGGGCTTTCCGGCGTCGCCCTACTCAGGATAATCTTTTACAATATAAACAGCTGCATGCCAAATCTAGACGAATTATTAAGGATAGAAGAGGACATCATGGAGCAAGTTTGTAGCACGTTTTACTCCACATACCCCTTCCTCTGTCGTATGGGATAAGTTACGGCTCGTAGCCGGAAAAGCGACCCATTGGCCGATAGCCGGCCTGAAGATAACTGCAGGCCCTGTGGTTGATGCGTTTGACGCGGCTAACACTCTTGGCAGAGCTTTCGCTCAAGTGTCTAGCTCAGAAAGCTATTCCCCTGAGTTTCTTCCAGTAAAGGCTCAGGTGGGATCTTAAGGTTTTGCCTTCCGTTCTGGTAACCTTGCAGACTACGGTCGCCTTTTCACCATGGCGGAGCTGGACAATGTTCTTTCATCTTCGCAAAACTCTGCGACAGGTCCAGATGGCATCCACATCCAAATGTTGCAACATCTCTCTCCTGAAAGTAGGGCTTCCCTCCTCGAGGTCTATAATCGTATCTGGATTGATGCCACTTTTCCAGTTAAATGGTGGGAGGCCACCATCATTCCTATTTGGAAACCCGGAAAGGATCGTCAACTCCCTTCCAGTTACCGTCCGATTTCCCTCACCAGTTGCGTATGCAAGGTGATGGGACGCATGATCAATAGTCGGTTGGTGTGGTGGCTGGAATCCCACAATCTTCTAACTACACCCAGCGTGGTCATTCAGCAACTGACCACCTTGTTTCACTCTCAACTAAGATCATCAACGGGTTTCTTAAGAACGCCTAACAGTTAAGATGCTTTTTGACCTCGAGAAGGCCTATGATACGTATTGGCGAGTGGGGATACTACGTTCTCTCCACAATTGGGACATACGTCGCCGCCTTCCGTTGTTCATTCAGGAGTTTATGCGTGTCCGCATTTTTCGAGTAAGGGTCGGCTCGGTCTTTTCTAACCATTTTATTCAGGAAAACGGTGTGCCGCAGGGCTAGGTACTAAGCGTGACTCTGTTTGCTATAGCGATTAATTTCATATCGCAATGTGTGCCCCCAGGTTTCTCGTCCTATTTATTCGTGGGCGACTTTGCCGCTTCTGTACTTCTCAGCGTACAGCGTGTTTTGAACGCCGTCGCCAGCGGTGTTTGAACAACCTCTGAGATTGGAGCTGCAAAAAAGGCTTTTCACCTGAGAAGACCGTCTGCGTTAACTTCTGGCGTCGTAGGTGGCGAACGGCATCTTCTCTTCAACTTGGGCCAGATATACTTTCCTTCGCAGATGAGGTGAGATTCCTGGGGTTGGTTTTCGATCGAAAACTATGCTGGTCAACATATATAGCACAGCTTAAAGCACGGTGTGAAGGTTCTCTTAATATTTTACGGATACTAAGTGGCAAATCTTGGGAAGCAGATCGGACAGTGTTGCTGCGCCTTTATCGTGCGCTGATCCGATTCAAGTTAGACTATGGATGCATTGTTTATTCTTCCACGCGATCATTGGTGCTGAAAGGGTTAGATGCGATCTACAATCAGGGCATCCGTGTGGCTGTTGGAGCCTTTCCAACAAGCCCAGTTGTGAGCCTCTACGCCGAATCGGCAGAACCTCCTCTGCGGTTTCGGCGTAATGCCCTGCTCGCAAACTATGATTGTGAACTTCAGTGCCTGCCTACGCATCCTACTTTTACCCCTTTTAATTCTGCTGAACTGGACGAACGTTATCGCCACCTATCATTTTGTCCAAAGTCCGCAGGTTTTCTTTTTTCGAGAGCTTCTTCGGAACTACGATATTGCACCACCTAGAATGTTTCCCAAGGAAGAGAGGATTTGCCCACCTTGGTTACGTGCTTCATTCCACGTCGATCGCAGGATGACATGCTTCGGGAACCGCACGATGCCTGCATGTAGTATCCGTACTTTGTTTTTAGAATTTTTATCCCCTTACAGTGACCGACTTTGTATATACACCGACGGTGTTGGATGTGCATTTATTACCGAAGCCGAGCAACATTATTTCGGTTTGCCTAGTTACACATCCATTTGTACTGCAGAGCTGTATGCTATTTACCGAGCCACTCTGTATGTTCGCCGTCGTAATTTGGGTGACTGTCTCATTCTTAGCGACTCCCTTAGCGCACTTCAGAGCGTTCGTGAGCTAAACAGCTACCATCCTTTAGTGCAGCACTTTCAGGGTGTCCTCCACACTTTACATACCTGTGGCGTTAATGTAGATTGCGCATGGCTTCCCGGGCATATTGGGTTGTCGGGTAATGAACTGGCGGATGTGGCGGCAAAGTCGGCAACTACGGCGCTCAGTGTTATAGTTAATGTTTCCACCACCGAAGGTTTTAGGCTTGTTGTGTTGGGAGAAGTACCTTCGTGCTGGCATACAGAGTGGTCAGCTCTCTGCGGCAACAAGCTCAGATCTGTAAAGGATATTCCGGTAGACTGGGCAACTTCCTCTTGTGTATATCGTCGTGAGGAAGGGGTTTTGGCTCGTTTGCGCATCGGTCACTGTTGTTTTACACACAGTTATCTACTTAATGGGGAACCTGTACCTATCTGTCCGCTGTGTGAGGCACATTTGCCTGTTTACCCGGTGCTGCTGGACTGTGTTGCTCTATCCGCCCTTCGAGCAACACATCAGCTCCAGGTCTCCATTTCTGAGGTTCTCGGGGATGAAAACCACGCAAAAGATAGGGGTTTTAGGTTTTTACGCCAAGTGCCGTTTTTAAAATCGTTTTAGTGTTTTGAAGATTTTATCGTTGGTGATTTTATCTCTCACTTTTAACACTGGGAGTTTTCTTTTACTGGGCTTTCCTTTTTAATTTTCATGTTCGACCAATTTTCTAGATCCTTTTAAACCCATTGGCATTCATTATTTTATAAGTAATTTTAGCTCTTTTTCACTTTTAGCCCTCTGTGTTTACTTTTAGAGGGCTTTTCTTTTAGTTTTCATGTGCGACCCAGTTTTATGTCCCTCTATGGCCATTTTTTTGGTAGTGTTTAACGCCCGTTTTTACTGCCCTGGCACCGCAGACGAACTCTATGGCCATTGCCATATCTTTTATATACTCTCGGATTTTATTTGTGATGTTGGCTATATTTTATTTCCTACTTCCTTTTTATCTTTTTATTTACGCATGTATGCATTTTAGGGTGCTAATAACCTCGTAGTTGATCACCCTTAAGCCCCATTCATCATCATCATCATCATCATCATCATCATCATCATCATCATCCTGCCCCACTTCATAAAATGGCTGTTCCAGCCACAACCTAAACACTAGAATATGAAGTATCACAGAGTGGTTCACTTAAGATTTTCCTATCCCACTTGTTAAGCTGGCTCTGCTAGCCACTACCTAAGTACCAGAATGTGTAGTATCACAGAGTGGTTCACTTAAGGTTTCCCTAATCAAACTGTTAAGCACTGCCAGGCACTACCCAATTATTAGAATATGTAGTATCACAGAGTAGTTCCCTAAGGGTTTCCATATTTTACTCTTTAAGCTCTACCATCAACAGCCTAAATACTAGAATATGTAGAATCACAGAGTGGTTCACTTAAAGTTTCCCTATCCCACTTGTTAAGCTCTGCCATCCACAGCCTAACTACAAGAATATGTAGAATCACAGAGTGGTTCACTTAAGGTTTCCCTATCCCACTGTTTAAACTCTGCCATCCACAGCTGAACTCCTAGAATATGTGGAATTACAGAGTGGTTCACTTAAGGCTTCCCTGTCCCACTATTTAAGCTCTGCTATCCACAACTTAACTTCTAGAATATGTAGTATCAGAGTGACTCACTTAAGGTTTCCCTATCCCACTTGTTAAGCTCTGCTATCCATAACTTAACTTCTAGAATATGTAGTATCAGAGTGATTCACTTAAGATTTCCCTATCCCACTTGTTAAGCTCTGCTATCCACAACTTAACTTTTAAAATATGTAGTATCACAGAGTGATTCACTTAAGGTTTCCCTATCCCACTTGTTAAGCTCTGCTATCCACAACTTAACTTTTAAAATATGTAGTATCACAGAGTGATTCACTTAAGGTTTCCCTATCCCACTTGTTAAGCTCTGCTATCGACAACTTAACTTCTAGAATATGTAGTATCAAAGAGTGGCTCACTTATGGTTTCTGTATCCCAATTTTTAAGGTGGCTCCACTTAGCCATGAACATAATGCTTGAGTATACTTTTTTTAAGTATTGTTTAAGACCCGCTTTTCTACTAGTGGCACCGCAGGCGATGTCTCTGGTGATAAATGGAATGAAGATATAGAGCACCAATGGAATGTGTTGGTGGTGGGGGAAACCAGAGAACCTGGAGAAAACCCACCCCTGCGGATCCGGGCTGTGAGTGATCTAATCACTCGGCCACATTGCATTTGCTTCTGTATGTGCCATCACTTCACACTTCAGAACCCCACTTGTTTTGCTGGCTCCTCTAAGCCACTACACTAGTATATATAGAATTTAAAACTTAAGGTAATAACTTTGAAGATTTATGCACAAATCATCCACATTATATAAGCATCTATGGTTTAGGCATATGTTTAAGTTTATTTTAAATTTGGATCCAGTTACTTCTGTAATCTCATTTGGTATATATTGCATAACATTAAACCTTGAATATTTATATCTTTGCTGATACCTTCTTACTAAAACCTCTTCCAATATAATCTATTTTATGTCTAATATAATTATGATGGTCATTATTGTTTATTTCATTTCCATTTTCTATTGTAAATATAGTTGCTTTATACAAATATATGAATATGATCTCAATATGTTATTACTGATGAATGTGTGTTTACATGCATCAGTGGATTTTAAATTCTACATTATCTTTAAGCATTTCTTTTGCATTATCAGGAGTCGTTTTATATGAGTTTTGAATTAAATACCCCATATTTTGATACAATAAGTTAAATCTGAATAGATTACTTCATAATACATTTTTTCCATGCTGATATTATAGAAGTTTTGAAATATCATAATAGATAGTCAGATATACTAATCTAGCTACACACAAAATGGATATCAGTCGCCTGGGTAGTGTGGTGGTAGCGTGTCTGCTTCACATTCAAAAGGTTGTGCGTTCAAATTTCACTTAGGGTGAGTTGTCGGGATAAGGTTTTTTTTTCGGGGTTTTCCCTTATCCTGAGAAGACGAATGTCGAGTAACTTTAAGCTCCACGGACCCTGGATTCATTTGAGCATCATTTCAATAATTTCATTTATTCATCGTCTAATATAACCAACCAGGTTAAAGGACGTTAAGCTAAAAAAAAAAAAAAATGGATATGATATAACCAGGTTAAATTACCCTTTATAATTGTACTCAGAAATTTTCCAGAATTTACATTTTTTATATTATTATAAGCATGAGCTTCTATTTTCTGTGAAAGACATGTATTTATTGCAGAAGTTTTTTCTACATTAAAATTTAAGTTAAACAATTCAAAAAATATTTTTATAGTAGTTAAATTATTTTTCATATTTTTATGTAAGATACTATTGTTCACTCCAGAGCATCGTGCTTAGTATCATCTGCATAAAACACTAAAGTAATACCTGAAGACACCCTTTATGTAAAGTATAAAAAGAAAGGGACCCAAGGCAGAACCTTATAGTACACCATATTTTACCTGTTTATATTTTGACTGACATAAGTGTATATCATTTCCCTTTTTGTTATGGATTTCCATCAATTGATATCTGCCTTCTAGATATGATGAGTTTAATTGTCTAGGGAGTCCTTTAATTCCATATGTCTTCTGCACATTTAAAAATATGGCTGTGGAAATACTTTTGTTACTAACAGGGAGGAGACCCTCTAATTCCTTTAATAATTAATTGAAGGCTTAAAGGAACCGACCTGCACAAAAGCCTAATGTCTGATCCCTCACCTTCATGCGGTGCAGCTGTTAGTAATCACATAACAATTTTGTTATGATAGAAAGGAGGCCCTTTCATTGCTTCTATAATTTGAAGATTTAAAGGAACCGATCTAAACAAAATTATGTGATGAACTAAAGGGAAGGGCTTCTCACTAATAGGCACTTGTCAGCTTGGTGAGTTATTGACCTGGACTGATATTTCTTCCCTTCCACATATCAGATCCCCTCTTTTACCTTTCCTATCCAGTCTTGCTTGACTCAACTGTTGTTTTCTTCGAACCCAAAGGTATTAGAGTAATTGAGGCCTAAGGTATCATTTCATTTTCTTTCCTGTCCATACCTTTCTTTACTTAGGTGATGTAACTGCCATTTATGGTGCCTAATTTTAAACAGTTACAAACAGTCAAATAAAAACATTCCAGATAAAATGATGTCCCATTGGAAAAAGAGACATTCCGGAAGAAAAACAGTCCCCCATTCGGATTTCCGGGCAGGGACCTTTTTCCAAGGTAAACAACAAAATATGAATGACAAATTAAAAATT
Organism: Hymenopus coronatus; assembly: GCA_030762935.1. Lineage (NCBI taxonomy): Eukaryota > Metazoa > Arthropoda > Insecta > Mantodea > Hymenopodidae > Hymenopus > Hymenopus coronatus. The sequence goes on along the minus strand of CM060900.1, from coordinate 544,581,194 downwards.
TTACAATGCAATTCAGAAGGTCTATCGCAAGCGAAGAAACATGATCTAAATAAAATTATATATGACCATAATTGTATTGTATTGTATTTATTTTCATCCATAGAAACACGATACATGTTATAGGACACGTCAATTAAGATATAAGAAAAAATAACATTTTATCAAACTAGATTAAAATACAAGATTAAAATACAGAAATATAAGATTTAACAAATTTTAAATATAAAAGAAAATAATATACAGAACTGAGTCATAAAGACAAGTTTTACAAATTGTACAATTTACACCAGTTCCTGATGTATAAATTCATCCACACTATAAAAGTTATTATCCATTAAGAATTTAAACAAAACGTTTTTGAATTTTAGCTGGGATTCAATGTTCTTTATATATTGGGGTAGTTTGTTGTATAAATGTAGACCAGCATATGTGAAGCTATTTTCATACAGTTTGGTTCTATGCGAATTTACAAATAAATTTTTCTTTGTTCTGGTGTTATGTGTATGAACTTCAGCATTTGTTTTGAAGGACTTTAAGTTTTCTTTTGTATAGTTTAGTGTTTCATAAATAAACATGCATGGTAAAGGTAAAATTTTAAATTTTTTAAAATATGGTTTTATTTGCAACATTAGCCATAATTCTTATCACTTTCTTTTGCATCCTGAAGACCTTAATACTGTTTTTAGAATTTCCCCAAAAGATAATACCGTATACTAATAGACTATGAAAGTATGCAAAATAAACTACTTTAAGAATAGGCAGACTGGACATAAATTTGACCGACCTTACTAAGAAGCATATCTTACTAAGTCTTTCAGTCAGGCTGTCTATATGTAATTCCCAACTTAAATTTTCATCTAGTAACAAACCCAAGAATTTATTAGATTTTACATACTATACTTTAATATTGATACATTTACAATTCAAGAAACAAATTTAACATTAGAACAATTAAAATATTATCAATTTCAAAATTTTAGTATGTACTTACTTCCTAAGGGACAACAAATAAGCAGTGGCATTCTAGTTGGAGTTTGAAAAAATCTAACTTCATCTTTTAAAATCATTAAAGAGATGAACAATACAGATAAAATAGGAATAAATAAACTAGACATATGGAAAAATAAATCTCACTTGAAAATTTATTCTGTTTATAATCCCCCAAACCATACCCCAAATCTTGAAAATATCACAATAAATTCAAATACAATCATAATTGGAGATTTCAATGCCCATTCAAGACTATGGGGATATGACAAACTAAACAATTCTGAAAAGATCTTAGAAGACCTACTAAATTCAACAACTACAGAAGTTATTGACCACAAAAAAGATCCACCAACATTTATCCAATATTCTGATGCTGGTACCAACCCTGACTTACTTTTAGTATCCTCAGATTTATACTCATCAACTTATAAACAAATCTTAGAAGCTCCAGGCTCAGGACACAGAACTATAATTGCCACAATTCAACTTGAAAAGAAAAATTTAACTCCTATAAACCATAAACCTAGATGGAACTTTAAAAAAGCAAACTGTAAAGATTTTACAAATGAATTAAAAACCAAATTTGAAACACCAGTAAACGAATCAACAAAACCAGATAAACTAAACAAAGATGTATGTGATATAATTCTGAAAACGGCAAAAAAAAAAAAATACATACCAAGAAGATTTACTAAAAACTATAAACCTTTTTGGAACTCACAACTAGACAAAATGAAAAAAGAAAGAGACTAGGCTCAAATCACAGCAGAAAAATCTAAAGATCTGAAAGAAGTACAAAATTGTAGAAAATTAAGTGCTCAATTCAAAAAAGAAATTAACAACACCAAAAGAGAACATTTTAATAATGTTCTACAGAACATGGACTATAGAAAAGATGCACAAAAATCATATAGATTCATGCATAACACTCAAAGCAATAAATAATAATAAATAAATAATACATTTTATTGTCGTTCAACTTGTACAGCAATAGACAACGTCAAATTATAATACAGTATTAATGTCAAATTATAATACAGTATATTCAGTTTCAAGAAATTCATTAATAGTATAAACAGGATTATTCATCAGCAGCTTATATAATCTTGCTTTAAAGATATTTGTAGGTAATGCTTTTTGACCCAACCCCAGCTTGTTGTACATCTTTAGTCCCAGAGCTACATGAGAGTTATGTGACTTGGTTAATCTTTGATAAGGTATTTCTATACAAGTGCAACTCCTAGTATTATAGTTGTGCACATCTCCCTAACTGCTAATGTTGAAACATATTTCTAACATACAATAATACATGATAAATATATAGGTTAACTACTGTCAAACACTGCAGTCTAATAAATAATGGTTTACAATGGTCTAATTTACTTGAGTCAGTAATTATCCTAACAAGTTTTTCCTGTAACAAAAATGTCATGTACATGTCCACTATTTCCCCATAACAAAATTCCATAAGATATAATACTTTGAAAAAAAGCAACATATGCTGATCTCACATAGTTATCTGAAATATGATTTTTTAAATTCCTGATTAAATAACCCTAGAAGGCCTTGCTGATATATTTTTTATATGTGGTTCCCAAGACAATTTACTATCAACAAGAACAGTCTCTATTTCATGATGATTCGGTATATTTCTTAAACCAAAATACATTTCCTGAGTTTTACTTTCATTTAGTAAAAAATCATTTGCTCTGAACCGTAAGGAAGCTTGAGAAAGTGTATTTTGTACTAAGGTTTGTAGCGAGTTTAAATCTGAACTTTCATTTAGAAAAGTGGTGTCATCAGCGTACAATGTTGTTGGGGAATTTACAAAAGATGGCAAATCATTTATCATTAATAAAAATAGAAGGAGCCCTAATACAGACCCTTATGGCACACCAAACCTAATATTAATTAAGTTTGATCTCTCTTTGCCAATGCACACTAACTGTTGGCAGTTTTCAAGGAAAGACTTAAACATGTTTTTGTGAAGCACATGTGTGTATATTCGACTACCAATTAAAAACTAATTGCTAGCTTCACAGTGTACCACTTCCAGTATTCAAAATTATTATGTTTATACTGTTACTACTCAGACCATAATAAGATAGTTTATTTAAAAGTATTTCATGCTCCACACAGTCAAAAGCTCTACTTAGATCACAGAAAGTGGCTCGATCAAAATCCTTATTTTCAAACACTTGTAAAACAAACCTAACTAGGGAGTCTATATCATCTGTAGTCGAATTACCTCTCCTAAATCTAAATTGTTTGCTACTAATTAAATTTGAACTATCTAAATATAAGCTAACTTGATTATACATAATTGTTTTGAAAATTTTAGAGAAAACAGGGGTTATAGAAATTGGCCTATAGCTAGCAGGACAGTCCCTATCACCTTTCTTGAAAATAGGTACAACTCTAGAAATTTTTAATAAATCTGGGAATTTACTCTCTGCCAGGCATTTGTTAACACAATAGGTAAGAGCGCCAATTATACAATCAATAAATTGTCTTAACAAGCTACAGGACAAATCATAATAATCAACACTATCAGAAACTCTAAAATTTTTTACAATTTTCAGAATTGCATCTAGACTTACTTCTGTAAAGTGAAAGTTACGTTGAGAGGGATTTACAAGACAGTTTTCTAGTAAAGTATCTGCATTTTCTGTAGGCTTGTTTATTGAACAACATATTTCCTCAACAGACTGAATGCAAAACTTGTTGAACTGATCTGGAGATATGGCAATACTATCTCTTTCTTTGGTGTGTGCTATGGAATTTATTACCCTCCAAGCTTTCTTATATTTATTTTTAGACCTCTCAATACTGGTTGTTTTATACACTTTCTTAGCTTCATTAATGGCTTGTCTGTAGTCGTATTTAGCTCTAGAGTACAATTTCCTATAAAAATCAGACTTGTTATTCTTGTACAGCGAAGAATACAATAAAACAATACTTTTCATCTACCCTAGTTGTGGCATATACCATTCATTACTTATCTTTTTCTTAAAACTACCATTATTTATGTTCACTTTACATTTTTTCACAGGGAAGTTCCTTTCAAAAATATCTATGCAGAGAAAAATTTGTTAAAACCAATGTTAGAGGAGCAGTGAAGTAAACTACTAAATAGAGTATCCCAACTGAAATCAGCAAGAGCATGTTTAACTCTATCTATTTTATCTTTACTTGTTGGCCTAGTGGTCACAGTTTTAAAGCATACCTGAACAAAGAATAACCTGATTTAAAATTTCTGATCTCAATATATACTAGATCATGATCCGAAAATGCAAAAGGAACAACATCAGTGGACAAATGGGTTTTGTCAATATTTGTAAATATATTATCAAGACATGCTGAACCCCTGGTAGGTTTACAGTTAATATAGAAAAGATTACATTGCCTATGCATGTTTTTTTAGCTCTACAACAGTTTTCTTATCCTGCAGTATATCAAAACTGGAGTTGACACCTCCTCCAATGACAAGATTGAATTTTTTCCACTTTTGGATACAGAAAGATATACACAGGTCCTCAAATTTATCAGGGAATATAAGGGGATCCCCACTCGTTACTCTATAGATTACTATTATGCAGATGATACTACTGCTGTATGTCAAGGGGCAAATGTAGATATATTAAAGGAGAACTTACTGCAATCCATTGACTCAGTTATTAGCTACTTTAAACAAAATCACCTTACATGCAACATGACAAAAACAACCTTAATTCATTTCTCACAGAGTAATATAAACACACAAATTTTTCTTCACCGGTAAATAATAGCAATATTCATGATGTAGGCGAACATAAATTTCTAGGAATAATTCTTGATAGAAAATTAACATGGGCTGGACATATAAGTCATATTTGTGACAAAATTAGTAAATCTGTTAAAACATTAATGGGAATGAAGTTTGAGTGTAATCTATGTTTTTACTCCTAGTAAATCTGTGTATCTCCTATGTCATTTTAAAAATATCCTAAATGAGAAGGGGCTCAAAATGATTTATTATGGAGTTATATACCCATATTTACTGTATGCGATAGAAATTTGGGGTTGTGCTGCTGCAACCCATATGGAAAGGTTATTTAGATTACAAAAACAGGCAGTCAGATTGATTTTCAATATGAGCTCTCGTGAATCATGTAGGGGAATATTTAAAGATAAGCAAATATTAACATTGTATTCTTTGTATGTCTATAAAGTTGTAACCTATGCAGTTCAGAAACAAAACCTAAAAAATAGCAATATCCATAGTCATTACACCGAGACACAATGATGATTATTTTCGGCAGGGGTTTAGCAAAAATATTTCAAAAAAGGATCCAAATATCATGGGTTTATTACTTCATGCAAAACTACCGGCATATTTAAAATGTTCTAAAGGTAAACAATTTGAGAGTGCTCTGAAGAAGTATTTGATAACAAAGACATTGTATAGTATCAATGAACTATAACAATGCCCATATTGAAATTACAGACCCTCTGTATATATACAACTGATATGTAGTTATAGTAATATGTGTAACTATGTAGGTTGTTCATCTTTGTAATGTTTGTTAATTAATACATACTTTAAGTGTAGACTACTCTGGACGAATGTAAAAATTGTAAATACATAATTGTAAATATGAATTTGTGACAATGTCAGAAACTGTATTGCAGTCTATTGACAATAAAGGTATTATTATTATTATTATTATTATTATTAGTATTATTATCATTATTATTATTATTATTATTGTTATTATTATTATTATTATTATCATTATCATCATCATCATCATTATTATCATCATCATTATCATTATTATTATTATTATTATTATTATTATTATTATTATTATTATCATCATCATCATTATTATTACCATTATCATTATTATTATCATTATTATTATTATTATTACCATTATCATTATTATTATCATTATTATTATTATTTTTATTATTATTATTATTATTATTATTATTATTATTATTATTATTATTATTATTATTATTATTATTAGCTTAAGGCTCTTAATAACTAGACCAGTTGTTTTGAAATGCAGTTCACTGCAAAATGCATTTAGATCCAGCCTGCCACAATTATATGCCAGAGAAAGACAATAAAAAAATACCTTTTATTTATAATAATAAAATAATTACAGATGATAATGAAATAGCTAGTAAATTTAATAAATACTATGCTAATACCTATAAATTATCTGCAAATACCAAAAAAGAACAAAAAATATTAAAGAAAAACATTAAAGAATACATAAAATCAACAACTAAACTTATAGATAATATATTTAATCAGGAATTCAATATTAAAGAATTGAACATTGTAATTAATAACTTAAAATTGAAAAAATCTCCAGGACCTGATAATATACATACAGAATTCATCAAACATCTGGGAAAAAAAGCAAAATTAAAACTCCTAAATCTCTATAATTTGTCATGGAATACAAAAGTACCAGATGAATGGAAGAAATCAATAATAATACCTATTTTGAAATCAAACAAACCAGCAGAAAATTTTTCAAGTTATTGTCCAATAGCACTTGGCAAAAATCATGGAAAAAATTATTTCCAATCATTTAAATTGGTTTCTAGAAAAAATAACTTAATTTAAACTAAACAAGCAGGATTTAAAAAACACCATTCAACAAATGAACAGGTTTTAAATCTTAGTCAAGACATCAAAATGCATTAAATAAAAAAGAAGACACTCTAGCAATATTTGTTGACTTTCAAGGAGCATATGGTTGGATTTGGAGATACAAACTACTTGATAAACTTAAAATTTTAGGAATCCAAGGCAAAATGTTACATTGGATCAGTGAATTCATTATTCAATGCTTTATTGCCACCAAATATAATGATAAATTATCAAAATATCCACAGACACACTGTGGCACACCTCAAGGCAACTACACTCTTTAATATTTATATTAAAGAGATTAACCTAAAGTTAAAACCAAACTATAAATATTGTAGAACACGTAAACTAGATGAAAGCACCCTCACATTGTTTAAGTATGCCCTTCAACAAGAATTATGGACTGAAATGTATGAAATAAATTTAGTAAATGACAAATTCAATCATTTCCTACAACATTTCAACTCTCACTTTGTAGCATCCTTTCCAGTCAAATATCATAAAACACATAATCAGAAGGAAAATACCGCCTGCGGTGCCATTAGTAGTTAAAGCGGGCGTTAAACACTACCAAAAAAAAAAAAAAAAAAGAAGGAAAATAACACCTGGATTACAACAGGCATTAAAACTTCTTGCAAACGTAAGCGAAAATTATACCAAGAATTGAAACATAATAAGACCCCAAACTTAGAATGTCACTACAAAAAGTACTGTAAAATTCTAAAAGAAACAATAAAAGCTGCTAAAATATTGCATTATAATAAAGAGATAACCAATTCTGATAATAAAATAAAAACTATCTGGAATATAATAAAAAGAGAAACAGGTAAGGGCTCTCAAGAAAGCTACTCAATTGCACTGAATTCTGGTAATAAAAAAATTGATGATCCTCAAAACGTCACAGATATTTTCAACAATTTCTTTTTGAATGTAACAGACAAATTAAACATAAATTATGGATGTAAAGAATCAGCATTTAGTTTTTTGAAAACTTCTTTTGTAAACAGAGTCCCTGAATTTAAAGTAAAAATGACTACACCATTTGAAATAAAAATATAATAAATTTGCTCAAGACCAAAAATTCCTCTGGATTTGATGAAATATCAAGTAAAACCCTAAAAACATGTTCTGACCTAATAAGCATTCCCCTTAACTATTTATGTACCGAATCACTAAAGAGTGGAATATTTCCTGACAGAATGAAGTACTCTATTGTCAAATCACTTTTTTAAAAAGGTAAACCTGATAATATCTCAAATTGTAGACCTATATCTCTCTTGTCTGTTTTCTCAAAAGTGTTTGAGAAGGAAATGTTCAATAGGCTTTATAATTACTTGGAAAAGAACAACTTTCTTGCCAAAGAACAGTTTGGCTTTAGAAAAGGAGTAGCGACAGATAATGCAACCTACAAGCTCACGCATAAAGTGTTAACAGTGTTAAATGAAAAGGAACATGTCGGTGGAATCTTTTGTGACCTAGCGAAGGCTTTTGACTGTGTGAATCATGAGATTCTGATAGCAAAACTAAATTTCTGTGGAATAAAGAATAACATATTTGATTGGTTCATTTCATACCTAGAGAAGAGAAAACAAAGGGTCGAAATTAATAACTCCAACGGGTATCAAAATAGTGCCTCAGAATGGAAGTCAGTAAAACACGGTGTTTCCCAGAGATCAATCTTAGGGCCTCTTTTGTTCTTGGTTTACATAAATGACCTCCCATTATACATTGACAGTGTTGCAAGCATTTATATTCGCAGAAAATACTAGTGTTCTAGCAACAAGTAAAGATTTCAATGACTGTGTAATAAAATTAAACTATGTTCTAAATTGTATGTCAAATTGGTTCAAAGTAAACAAACTCTCAGTAAACCTTGAAAAACTATAACAATTAAATTTATAACTACTCACTCACCACAAACACACACAGAAATAGGAATTAATGATACATTGTTAGAACAGCTAAATGAAGTAAAATTTCTTGGCCATCAGGTAGATAAGCATTTGGACTGGAAGTCACATATTAGCTACATCACACCTAAACTTAGCTCAGCATGTTATGCTCTCCGTGCACTGGTTAAATTTCACTCAATCGATGCACTTAAATTTGGTATTTTGCCTACTTTAACTACATCATCGAGTATGAAATAATATTCTGGGGTAATTCAGTGGATAATAAATGCATATTCCGGATACAGAAGAAAGCTATACAAATAATCTGTAATGCTTATAGAAGACAGTTATGCAAAGAACTATTTAAAAAATTGGGCATACTCACCTTACCTTGTGTTTATATATTATCCATTTTAAAATTCTATGCAGTTAATCGACATAGTTTTATAACAAACATGGAAATTCATAACATTAATACTAGACAAAGGGATTGATTCATTGTCCCAATGCCGATCTTTGTTGCTTTCAGAAAGGTGTATATTATGAAACAATCAAGATAATGAATGCTCTCCCCAGTAATCACAAAGAAAATGTTGGGAATTTCAGGGCTTTTAGAGCCTCTCTTAAGGAGTACCTGTGCAATAAATCATTTTAATCTGTAGATGAATGTTTAAGTGACAAATCTGTCTGACAATACCGTTAGTAATCATCGTATTTATAAGTATTATAATGTATTGAATTTGACGTATATTAGTGTGTGTGTTTTATATTAAAACTAAACTGATGTATACTTTGACTTGCACGAATGTGTCAAATGAATGTTTTAGTATTTAGCAATGACACAAGGTCTGATGCTTTAATATTTTACACTGTAGTACCTAATTGTAAATTTTTGCATTGGAAATTCTATAACATATTTGTAAATATGTATTTTAATTTGTTGACATTTATGAAGAGTACATAATACAATAATCATATTTTAGTTTTATATAATTACTAGTAGTAACCATTATGTCGATAATTAGAAAACTATCATCTAACATTACATCAGTGTTATATATAATGAAATTATATTTATTTATACATTTTAAGACTAATTTTTGATACTCTTTGTTTTTATGTGCAAAAAAAAACTAACAAACAAAGGAAGTACATATGCTTTTATAGAGCACATTAAGTATAGCGCAGTGGTGTACAGGCATCAAAAGCAAATGGTGTGATTGTATGTCTATTCTGTTGTTTTTGTAAACCATGCTTTTAGCACTAGAGTTTTATACATTTTTTTCCATAGTATATATACATATGTATACATGTATATGCCTTGACAAGTTCTATATTCAGTGACTTCCTGGCCTAAATGAACCTACAGAATGCTTTCTAATCTAATCTAATCTAATCTCAATGATCTTCCACATCAATTACAAAAATACAATCAAAAGTCTTAATATTTGCAGATGATGTAGTCTTATGAATTCTAAACCGAAAAATCAAAAATCAACAATTAATAAATAGCACAACATTCCTTGACAGTATTACAGAATTGGACATCTAATAATTTAATGAAAATTAATATACAGAAAACAAATTATCAACTATTTACACTAAGGAAGAAAACAATAAATATTTCCCTTCAACTAAATGGTAAAACTCTCACAGAAACACATGAAGCCAAATATTTAGGTGTTGTTTTTTTATACAAATTTAACATGGATAAAACACATTGATAATATAATAAAAAAATGGGGAAAAAATTACCACTATTAAAATGACTGGCAGGCAAGTAATGGGGAAGCATTTTACAAGATGTATATTAAACCAACATTCTATTAGTGTGTGTGTTTTATATTAAAACTAAACTGATGTATACTTTGACTTGCACGAATGTGTCAAATGAATGTTTTAGTATTTAGCAATGACACAAGGTCTGTAAAGCCTGATGCTTTAATATTTTACACTGTAGTACCTAATTGTAAATTTTTGCATTGGAAATTCTATAACATATTTGTAAATATGTATTGTAATTTGTTGACATTTATGAAGAGTACATAATACAATAATCATATTTTAGTTTTATATAATTACTAGTAGTAACCATTATTTCGATAATTAGAAAACTATCATCTGACATTACATCAGTGTTATATATAATGAAATTATATTTATTTATACATTTTAAGACTGATTTTTGATACTCCTTGTTTTTATGTGCAAAAAAAAACTAACAAAAAAAACAAAAAACAACAAACAAAGGAAGTACATATGCTTTTATAGAGCACATTAAGTATAGCGCAGTGGTGTACAGGCATCAAAAGCAAATGGTGTGATTGTATGTCTATTCTGTTGTTTTTGTAAACCATGCTTTTAGCACTAGAGTTTTATACATTTTTTTCCGTAGTATATATACATATGTATACATGTATATGCCTTGACAAGTTCTATATTCAGTGGCTTCCTGGCCTAAATGAACCTACAGAATGCTTTCTAATCTAATCTAATCTAATCTCAATGATCTTCCACATCAATTACAAAAATACAATCAAAAGTCTTAATATTTGCAGATGATGTAGTCTTATGGAATTCTAAACCGAAAAATCAAAAATCAACAATTAATAAATAGCACAACATTCCTTGACAGTATTACAGAATTGGACATCTAATAATTTAATGAAAATTAATATACAGAAAACAAATTATCAACTATTTACACTAAGGAAGAAAACAATAAATATTTCCCTTCAACTAAATGGTAAAACTCTCACAGAAACACATGAAGCCAAATATTTAGGTGTTGTTTTTTTATACAAATTTAACATGGATAAAATACATTGATAATATAATAAAAAAATGGGGAAAAAATTACCACTATTAAAATGACTGGCAGGCAAGTAATGGGGAAGCATTTTACAAGATGTATATTAAACCAACATTTAAATATTGTGAAGAGATACTAATAACTGCAAATATAGAAAAATGTATTATTCTACAAAATCAAATTTTTAGCCTAGTAACTGGAGCTGTTAAAACTACCCCAGTACTTATTCTACAAATTTTAACAAATAATCCAAGACTTGAACTTGACATTGAACAAGCAGCCATTTTACAATATGACAAACTAATCAGATTACACTTTAATGACTGGGAAAAAAGAAAACCACAAGTAAACGTAAAAACTCAACAAAGTTTCCTTAATAAAGTCAAAGAAGCCAAACATAGAATAAAACTTCATTACTTAAAAGAAAACATACAAACAAATATTAAACATTAGTACTATTTGATATTGAACACTATCTACACTTAGCTGAAGAATTTAGAAAATCTGAAGCCTCTTTGTGTGTTCTGAAACAAATGACATTAGAAATAATAAATATAAGATACCCTACCAATGAATGGCTACATGTTTATACTGATGGTTCTAGCTTACCAAATAACAGTGGTACTGGCGTAGGTGCAAATTGCCCTCTCTTCTCTTTGTACAAAAGATTAAGTTAAATACTACACATTTTGATGGAGAGATTTTGGCAACACTTCAGAGCTCGCAAAACCTACTATATCATATAAATAAATTTGAAAAAGTTTTACTATTATCTGACTCTAAAGCAGCTATTATATCCATAACATCTGATGTAACACCTAATAACTTAAATATTGCAGAATGCTGCAAAATCATAAAAACAACTAATGAATTTAAATAAAAGATTAATACTTCAATGGGTACCAGCACATTATGGAATGAAACAGCTGACTTTGTAGCCAAGAAAGGTAGTAAAATTACATCAAATTCATCTGATCCAATAAGTTATCACTCTATCAAAAGAATCATTATATCAACATATAATAACAAAATTAAAGAAGATAATGTATTACAAACAAAAGGAAAACCATGGGAAAATTTATGTAATAACATGACCAGAATCACTACATTACCAAGAAAATCTTCTGTAGCAGCTTTGAGACTCCTAACAGGCCATGACTGCCTTAATAAACATTTATTCAGGATTGGTATAGTCAGATCTCCTCTGTGTTCTTTCTGTACACTTAAAGAAGATATGGATGGAAACCATCTACTGCACTGCCCAACCTTTAGTCAGCATGATAATATGACATCAAAATACTGGAATGCAAGAGAGCAAATGGCTTCACTGCCAACTGCTCAACATTAGATACCTACCAACCAACCATTTAAAAATATTTTATGGCCAACACAATCAAAGGTTTTTGAAAGATTTAAGAAAAGTGCACTAACTTTCTCATTATTTTCCAATCTTTCTGCTACTTTGTCTATAAATGTTATTGTTGAAAACTCTTTTCTAAATCCATGTTGAAAGTTCTGTATAATGTTATGTTTCATAGTGTATTCTGTTAGTCTACTTAATAGAATGTTTTCATAAAGTTTTGCAACTTCAGAAGTTAGCATATTGGTCTAAAATTACTTACTCACTTTGCATTGCCCTTTTTGAAAAGTGTTCTAATGATAGTAAGTTTCATTATATCTTGGAAAATCCCATTTAATATTGAGTTGTGTATTAAATGTTCTAATGGCTTTAGAAGCACACTCCTACATCACTTTAAGATTTTTGGTCTAATTCTATCCCAGCTACTACTGGTTTTATTTGACAGTGCTGATAGTAATTTAAGAATTTCTTCTTATGTATTTAGCTTTATAAAAAATGTGTCTTTAAACTCTGAGGTTGTACATGTGTTTTTATGAAATATGTTGTCAGTTAACGATGCTATCAATTGCCAGGATCATATCAGTGCTGGTGTGCCAGAGTTTTGTCCCACAGGAGTTATTTAACATAGCAGTAAATATACTGATGTGGGGCTGTCACTTTTAAGCACACTTAAAAACCACCAGTCTGGGTTGGGTTTGAACCTGGGATCTTGAGTTCAGAAGGTCAGCACCTAACCGAGCTACCCAGTATTCTTATTAGGCTCTACATTAAGGCTAGTTTGCTTGGCTATATTAAGAAAATAATAATTTATTTATATATTCAGTTAATGTATTTGGTTCATTTTCATCTACACCATTTTTTTCCGTGAAGGAAACAAAGAAGGCTATTTCAGAATGGCATTTTGAAGATTTTGCACTGGTTTTAAGAGGAGAATAAAGCAGAATGGCCACCCAAATTAATAGGAAACAGTCATGTCAGTGTTAGTGTCAATTTGAGGTAAAGGTTAATTTCCAAAGACAATGAAAAATTAAAATCTTTCATGAAAGAGGTTGATATTTTGGACAGTAAAAATGGCTGTATGACATTGCAAGTCCATTGCCATAAGGGGAGGAAAATCTAAGAAACTTGCATGATTGTTTTCTTCTTTATTTTCCAGATGTAAGAGTACAGTGGAGAGAAGATTCCTGAAACATGAAGCCACACTCTATGAGCACATCAAACTGTGAAAGAGGCTTCAGCATAATGAAATTAGTTATGACAGTATTGTGACATTGTTGTCTTTCACCTTTAATGTTTATTTCAATATAGTAGTATCTCCGCTACATACATGCAGCTATGAGGATTATATCAAAAGAAGTAAGCATACCCAGGACAACCAGTAGGTACAAGAATGTGCAGCAATCTGACTTCCTCAGGTGAGAACCTCCACTATTTTTGTTATCAACACTGTACGAAATAGAACCAACCAACTACTAAATCATTTACAAATAATTCAATTCAATTCTATTAATTTCCATCCTATTGAGTACACTTAAAGGAAATGTCAGTATAATCTATTTATATATACATCATATGCAAAAGTTTTACATTAGTATGCCTAACATATAATATGTTGAGTGACTTCATACGGAGATACTGGAAGTAAAATGTGGCAAAAGTTTTTGGTTGCAGTAGAATTGTCAGCCTTGTGAAAAGTTTATAAAAACCTGCCCAAAAAATAATACATTCTTAGATACTTTAAGATCGTATAATTGTTATTGCCTCATGAAAGCCGAACAAGCTTAAATGCTTGCTTAGACAATGTTATCTCAAATATCTCCACTAGAACTAGGTTAGACTTGATAGACTTGACCCATTACTTTCAGATCATTTAGGAAACTAGCTTCAGATACACAGAGAAACAGAAATCTTAGTTAAACCGCATATTAATTAGAAAATTAGGAGATAGGCAAATAGAATTACTCAGATTTCATTTGCCAGCATAGATACAATGAATACAATATACCAACAGGGTACCATTACACAGGCATTTAATGTTTTTATGGAAATTCTGTGTACAGCTATCAACAATTATTATTGTCATAATTCAAAAATGCAAATAAATAAAAGGAAAAGCATAACAAATATATCAAATTGGTACTTCCCAGAATTTATAAGATAAGAATTTAAATGGTGATTGCTTATGAAAAGTTAAATAATCATAATAGGTATAAAAAATGTTATAATACTTTAAAGGACAAATGTGGAAAAGAAATAGTGGCAGCTAAAATAAAAACAACTGATATATACGTTGAATAAATGTAAAACTGCATGGAAAATCATAAAAAGGGAAACCAGTACAAATCATAAAGATATTAAAATACCACTTTTTCCTACGGTTTTGAATAATGTATTTATAAATACAGGACAACGTTTATCTACCATCTATTTACCTACCTCACCACACACTAGTATAAATGATTTACTTTCTTACTGTACAGCTAAGGAGAATATGACAGAAAAGTTTAAGTGAAAGGTAGTTGAACCTGATAATATATTCCTTATTGTATCAAAATCTGAAGATTACTATGGTATGTACAATCATATACTTAAGAAAATCATTGATTTTGTAGACCTTCCTTTATGTCACCTTATTAATTGGATGTTCACAGAAGGTATCTTTCCTGATATACTTAAATTAATAGTAACTAAACCTATACATAAAAAGGAGATAAAAAGGATCCAAATAATTACTGCCCAATCTCTCTTCTTCCTGTTATATCTAAAATAATTGAAAGTATAATACAAACACAGCTTTGTCAATATTTTGAAACTAATAATTTGTTAAATGAGGCTCAGTTTGGATTTAGGAATGGTCAATTTACTGTTAAATCAGTAGAGGAACTTGTAACTACCACATTGAATAGTGTTGAAAATAAAGAAATAGCTTGGGCTACATTAATAGATCTGAGCAAAGCATTTGATAGTATGTAATAATAATAATAATAATAATAATAATAATAATAATAATAATAATAATAACAATAACAATAATAATAACAATAACAATAACAATACCAACACCAACACCAACACCAACAACAACAATAATAATAATAATAATAATAATAATAATAATAATAATAGTGATGATGATGGTGATTTGGTGGTGGTGATGATGGTGATTTTGTGGTGATGGTGATAGTGATTTGGTGGTGGTGGTGATGGTGATTTGGTTGTGATGGTGATGGTGATTTGGTAGTGATGATGGTGGTGATGGTGGTAATGATGATGATGATTTGTTGGTGGTGGTTATTTGTGGTGGTGGTGGTGATGGTGATTTGTTGGTGGTGGTGATGATGGTGATTTGGTGGTGGTGATGGTGATGATGACTTGAAGGTGGTGATGATGATTTGGTGGTGGTGATGATTTGATGGTGGTGATGGTGATTTGTTGGTGGTGATGGTGATTTAGTGGCAATGATGGTGATTTAGTGGTTGTGGTGATGGTGATTCGGTGGTGGTGGTGATGGTGATTTGGTGGTAGTGATGGTGGTGGTGATGGTGATTTGGTGGTGGTGATGGTGGTGGTGTTGGTGTGATGATGGTGGAAAAACTTCATTACTATGGAATAAGAGATCAGGAATAAACACTTATACAATTTTATTTAACTAATAGTTAACAAATGGTAGTAATAAATAGTGAACACATGTCTGAATTTTTAAAAATAAAGAACGGAATAGTTCAAAAGTTCAGTGCTGGGACCTTTTTTATTTATTATTTATATTAATGATTTACCTACCTTCTAAATCGGTTATATATGCTTATGATAACATTTTTAAATTCTGATTCTGTCTTTAGGAACTTAGAGCAACAAAATAAAAAAATGCGTAAAACTCTGCCACATGATTTATGTTAACTAATAATAAATTAAAAAAAAAAGAAACTGAAAAAATGTACTTTACTTTAAGAAACATACCAAAATTGGATCAAGAGAATAAATCAGTAAAATTGTTAGGAATACATATTGATGGAAAACTTAACTGAAATGAACACACTACAAAAGTATGTACCAAATTGCCAAGAGCTTGGTATCTACTAAAAAAAATTAAGTTTAATGCTGGTACAAAAATTATATTAATGGCATATGCTATTTTTCACGCTCACAGACAATATGCGCTTCTTCTTTGGGGAAACTCAAGAGGAGTAGAACAAGTATTTATATGGCAAAAATAGGCAATTAGATGTATCAATGGTCTACCTTATCTTATGTTATTGTAATTAGGTTACAGGAATAAGACAAATATTGTAAATAGATTATAGGAATAAGACAGGTATTGTAAACAGGTCATACTGAAAATTGCACCATATAGCAAGAACGTTGAAAGTGTCTGAAGCTCTTTTCAAAGTAATAGGCAAAACAAAGTTTATAAAGTTCAGTTTTTCATGTTACTTTACTTTCACTTAATTTATTAGAATTAACCAAAAATAAACTTATAAAATGTTTAACCTATAATATTTTAATTTTTGCACATTTCATGGTCATAAAATACCCTTAACTGGTACTATTATGACCTTTATACAATTATTAATAATTGGCTTCACTTTAAAATGGCAGCATACAGTTAAAACATGATACTTATACAGAGAGCTTTAGTTTCAAAACTTGTGAGGCTAAATAACAATTTATTTAAATTTAGTTTAAACAACAAACACTTTTACTTAGATATTGAGGGGCAGGCTTAAAACTTGTCTTAGTTGCATTTTAGGTTTCACCCCCTCACCCCCAGCCACCCACTATGAAATTTCAAATGGCACCCCTGTATTTTTATACTTAAATATGAAAGAGCTGAAATTGTTTATTCATTTCATTCATTTATTTCACATCAATTACCTGGCAACTTCACAAGTAACACAACTTTTTGGACTAAATCAAATGTTCAAAATGTGCTCCATTGTTGGCTAAACAATAATACAGTCTATTTTGGAATCCCTTGCTCACTTTCCGATGTGTTAAATTACTAATCTGATTATAATCTTGTATTACATTACTTCTCAGTTCTTGAATATTCTCAGGTGAAGAATTATAAAGAACCTAGTGAGAAGTGAAGCACTTTCCTGGAAATGCAGCCACTGCACTGGGAGAGATCTGTCCTGTTGAAAAAGCAACATCATGTTTCCTTACTCACTTGCTTTTCTAGTATGCTCCAGTCAGGTTTTCTTCAATTTATTTCCATTTGTAATACATAATTTACAAGGATTGTCAGATTGATTACAAAACTAAACATATAGTATAAATAATAACATGAGTATGTACACTTTACAAAAACATACAGAGGGTACTGTCATACAGCATAACTTATTTAACTTATCTATCTAACATTTTATACTCCTCTATAGAGTAAAATACATTTTCTGAGAGATACTTTTTTATTACTTTAAGTTTACAGTTTTCTTCAGTTATCTGTTTTATTTGTTTAGGCAAATGATTGTACAAATCTTTGGTTTTACTATCTTTAATTTTGTTACTTAACGTTCTTCTTAGTCTCTTTATGAAATAATTTTGTTTTGTTCTTGTGTCATGTTTGTCATGAAAATATCATCCCCCCAGTGATCCTCTGCAGAAACGAGGTATCATCTTCATGGTGATTTTCACTGTCCCAACACCTACAATTGTGTCTGATGACAAACCCATTTAAGAGAAAGGTCCTTTAATCACTAAAACAGAAATTTTGTATCAAATTTAGATTGCTCTTGATTTTCTGAGACATCTGTTCACAAAATTCTACTCTTCTATCAATATCATCTGCAATGAGCTGGTGGTGAATTTGCATTTTTTAGGGATAACATTTGTTCAACTACAACACTCTATGTATGGAACCACCAAAATGGTTATTACAGCAGATAATGAACCTGGTGTGTTCAAAACTGAAATATTCCAACACTTCAAACTGCAAAATTTTATCAAATTTTCTAGGTTGCTTGTTTACTTTATTGCACACAGAACCAGTTTATTCAAATTTTCGTATAGATCTATGACATATTGGTGACCTTTTCTCAGGATGCTTTTCATTAAAGGCAGTAGCGTTCTGCGGGCATAACAGTTTTCAGCTCCATAAATAAATATGATTTATATTCTCTCTTGAATGGAATACATCAGTTTTAAACGTTTAATACACAAGAAGTGATCAAAATTGTTTTCCAAAATAACAACTCTCTAGGCTACTATGCAAGGACTTAAAACAAAACATGTAAAATAAATGAATATCGAATTGCATATAAAATACAGGGGCACCATTTGAAATATCAAAGCAGGCATGGCTGGGGGTGAGGTGGTGAAACTTGAGCATCACTTTTAACTTTACCCTCAATATCTCAGTTGACATATTTTTAAGTTTAAATTAAGTTGAAATAAATTATTGTTTATCCTGGCAAGTTTTGAAATGAAAACCCTATCTATATATAAACCATGCATATTGTGATTATCTTTCCTCTCTCTATTCACATCTAAAATATGACTGGGAAGAAGGATTTTTGTGAACATAATATCAATGCAGGATCTCTTTTATATTTTGAAACTAAAGGGACAATATAGGTAGAAAACCACAATTATCATGCTGATGATAAGCAGTATAATTACATAGGACATTAATGTGAAACAGTGCTTTCATGGTGATGACAAGCAACATACACGTGACACCAACCAGATCCAGTCCCACTTATGAGCTCTGAGCCGAGGGGACCTAGCCAAACAGCATCACTGAGACACATTATAAGGAAATATTGGGGGATGTAAGGAACCAGCCCAGTATTCGCATGGCCCTCCGGCCGATCGGGGGAATCGAATGTGAGTCACACACGTTGCTACTGCGCCACCTCGCTCGGTATGATAAGCAGTAAGTCAAAATTGTATTCAAACAGGAATCTGTATCTGTATTGCTTTATATAAACATACAGTTTGAGAAATAATGGTGATTACTTCATAACACAAAGGGGAACCCTGAATAACGTGCAAGGGAATTATTCAATAAACTAGCAAATGAAATAGAGAACATAAACCAAACAACAGCACCTAATGGTGAAAATTATAAAAAATACTTCATTTAAAATGCAATTTGTAGCGTAGAGGAATTTAAATATGGAAAAGCTGCATAACACTTTTGTGTATAATGGAAATGTGTAAATAGGTTATACTGATGTATCCTTTAAATATATTTAAAACGATTAAAATAACATGAATAAACCACAGGGGAGTTGTTTCTTTCTGTCTATATGCGGTGAACATAGTACCATTGAAAATAACCGCGCATTTTACTGAGCCAATAGGAACAAAGAAAAGGGGAAGGATGTGTTGCGGGGGAAAAAAAAAAAATAAATAAATAAAAGTTTGTCAGACGGAAGTAAACATGTTAGAGCACTAAAATGCAAATTAAGGGTATTTTTGCACCTCATAGAACGAAACCAGTAGCTTTAAATTATAACTTATATTTTTAAATAAGCCTTATTATTCTATGCACACATTTAACATTAGCGTTTAGTGGATGGTTCCGTCCACCGTCACTTCTTTGTGGTAGTTCGTCTCCATATTTGTTCTGTACAGGTGCAAGTTGTGACAGTGAAAGCATTAAAGGACTGGATAGATATATAATTGTTATTAAAAATGGTACGTTTTTTATTTAGTGAGAGAGGTGTTGCTGTTTCCTAATATTACGACTGTGGACACGCAAGATGAGGCTTTTGCTTTAATGGCATAATATGCGTAAAGGTTCACACCCCTTTCTTGAGGAATTGGTTCTCTTCTAAAGTCTAAAATATAAGTCAAAACCCAATACAAAGATAAATTAACTTAATACCTGGTCTTTCAGAAGCTACTCTAACTTACTCGTAATCATGTTTTGACCACTAACCCCAAATAACGTAACTACGATCTGCTGTGAATTATAACATGAAAAACTAACGGCACATTCTGTGTAAAAACCCTTAGCTTCATTATGCTTTTGTCATGCATTGAAGGGCTAGCATAAGATTTTGTTTGGTTTTGCGTATTCATGAGTTCGAAAATAAGCAATTTTTGATGCACAATTACCTAGTGTTTTAAAATGTGTAGTGGCCAGGATGTAATCGTATAAACTTTTTGTGCAGACGGATCAACAGATGGATTGCGCATTAGATTTAATGAGAAGACTACCGCCGCAGCAAATAGAGAAAAATTTGAGTGACCTAATAGATTTAGTGCCCAGTCTATGTGAAGACCTATTATCTTCTGTGGATCAACCGTTGAAGATAGCTAGGGACAAAGAAATGGGGAAGGACTACCTTCTTTGTGACTATAATAGGGATGGAGACTCATACAGGTATTTATCTAGTAGTTACAAATGTTATATTGGAAGTCTGCATATCCTAGAATATATTTAAATTTTAAGTTGGAAAAACATTGGGGAACAAGTCTAGAATAGGGGGGGGGAGAGGTGGACTATAATCACGACCGTGATGTTGACAATGATATCTTAAAGCAAACTAGTAAGCGAGAAAAACAAAACAGTCTCAAAGGGCAACCAGCACCATCTTCTGCTGCATATTTAAGTGTTACACTCCTCTTATCCCTACCCAAATTCACAGATAACAAATCAACATGTACTAATCCACAAACAACACAAATGTCAAATAGATATTTGCACTTCACTACAAAAACGTCCATATTGTGTACATGTAATAACTTAAACTGTGCACAACACACACAGAAATTTCACAACCATCCACGTAATGAAGCCACCACAATTACTGACTGCTGGAAATCACATGACAAAATCAAAAGGAGAGGCTACTAGCAGTTAACCAGGAACAATTTCATCATATTGGTCAATGAAGAAACAGAAATACACCAGAAAGCACCTGGGGATGCATGAAAGCTTACTACCACAGTATTAGGTCGGAAACATTTAGGTATATACCGGGTATCTTGTTACATGTTTAAGCTGCAGAGATGACAACGGAGACAGATTCCTAGACATAGTAACCCAATACAAAAGGAAAGATACTGGCCAAAAACATGCAAACAAAGAAAACCCTGTAAGTTTGTACAATTTCATTAAAACATAACATAACAAAAAAAAAAACAAAAAAAAACACAATAAAAATTCTACTAAAAACAGCCAATGCTCTAAATTTAACTTCAAAAGAATCTCATAACTAAAGAAAAAGAAACAACTACATAAGCACCATAAGATGGCAAACACATAAAACGAACACACCACACATCTGCCAGGATTCAATCCCACCGGTAAGTTGCGGAGAGTACTAGAAATATTTCTGTGGCATTTACATTACTTTTCATTGCCCCACACATCACTACCCATGCCCCCTATTGCAGATTTATTCAGTTCAGTACATGGATGGTGGCATGTGTTTTAGTAATCTTTTAACACATGTTTCAGAATAGGTAGGTGTAGGTTAACTTTGAGATGTAGAGTTATGAGTTTATCTACATCCCAAACCTCGAAGCTGGAGGGGAGGTTAACTTTGAGATGCAGATGTGGAAGTAATGAGTTTCTCTGCATCCCAGAACTGGAGGTTGGCATTCTTTTCAGTTGCGTATTTCTTCCAAAAATTTAATGGCTAATTGGCTTGATAGCAACAATATTTTTAATAGACTTCAAAGTGATTTTTAGTGGAAGAATTTTAGTGTGTTAGGAATGTTTGATGCTGCATGTGAGGGATTGTAGGGTGGGGGAGATTCTCACAGAAAGAAATGATAGGGCTTGATTAAGAATAATCTTAAATGTTACAGAGATATGATTCTAACCATCAAAGTTGAAGCAGTGGATCACCTTATATGTCCTAAAGCATATCTGAGAAACGGCATAAGACTAAATCCTCTAAATTAATTGCTGCACCTTGAATACATCCAAGAATAACATTAACAATTATTGTTAGAGTGTTGAGTCATTTACATAGAAACCTAGAATACTTTCTAATGAGCTAACACCGGAGTCCAATTTCAAACCTAGTGCCAAATCTCTAATGTTAGTTTGCTATTATAAGTTGCATTCACTGTTTTGGAATGTCTTCAATTTACATTGTCAGATTATGAGAGTTGTATGCACGAAAGCAGATGAGTTGTCATAGAGTTAAAAGCTCAATTGCTTCTCCTGAGAAAGCTCATTCTTTCACTTACATCACTACTGAACCTAGCTGACAATTTATTTTTTGTAAGCATATAACATTTTTTGGAAATACATTTGCAAATGTATGCACTGTGTGTCTCTGTTGAAGCTCTGGTTTTGGTCTGCTTATGCTTCAGTAAGCATTCTCTATTTTGTTTGAAGTGTTTTTACAAGCACTTCAAAGTTAAGTGATAAAGGCAGAGTTTCAAATAAAGTGCTACAATTTACAAAGCATGTGTAGATTAGGTACATTTCTAAGTGTCATCTTGAATTGATAGGTTTCGTATATAAAATACTATGCTAGTAAGATTAGCAGTATGTGTCTTCTTAGCTTCCGGAGAAGGCAGCGTCATGTTGCATGGGGTTGCCAACGTTTCATGAGCTCTTGTGCTCATGGTAAGATGAGCGAACCTTCTCCAGAAGCTAAGAAGACACATCAAGAGACAGGTCGTGGAATCCTATGTATCCATTTAAGAGTAGCAGTACTGTATTCTACAGCAGGGGGCATAAAACAATCTAAGGGAGGATGAATGATTTGATTATACAACCTCAAAAAAAAAATTGTATATTCTTTTAAAATTCTAAGAAAAATGTTGTTACGTTATGAAATTAAGGGCTGTCTTCTTTCTTTTGTTCACACAAGCTTCTGCACAGGGAGTCACATAACATTGATGTGCTGGAAGATTTCATTCAAAAGTAAAAGATATTTTAGCATAGAAGTAGACGGGTTTTGGATAAATAATTTTGCAAGAGTTGCAATGATTGTATTTGTGCCATTTTAGTCCACATATTTATGAGAGCTAAGATCCTCAACTTTGACTGGAATTAGAACAAGACAGTGTTGTATGCTAGATGTTTAAAAGGATTTCTGTCAAATTTGAAACCAAACCCAGTTTTGATTACTAACCTGCTTTATAAACAACGCTACTTAATCATTGTTTTCACTGTGTGATTTGGTAAAACTTCCACACATGATCCAGATTTGAAATCTGCTAGATTGCTGAGCTTTTGACTTTCTGTTGGGATCATTGGGGTTCAGCTTCACAGAACCCTTGCCTTTAGTAGCAACTGCTCCACTCATAAAAGCATCCCTTGACCACGCTTTGCAGCTTAGGGCCCTCCATCTTGGGCTATGCTTTGTGGCTTATGACTGTAAGAGTTATAACAGACCATAAGCAACTATAAAGTGGCTCTAATGTAGAATAACAAATGTACCAAATGTGGATCATGTATGGAAGCAAAGCCAAAGATTTTAATAATTTGTAAAACTGTTCATTCTTAATTTAAACAAGTTTATATTATTGTATTTAAACATGTTTATTTAAGATTGATGTGCTTATTATGTTGTGATAGTTTATATTACAAGATGGTGTGGTTGGTAGTGTTTCAGCTCCCACAAAAAATAGAGTAATTCTTAATATGAAATTTGTAAAATGTAACAGAAATGTAAAGAATGGTATTTTATGAGATTTTTGTGACTTCTGGAATCACTTTGTGTGTGTTAACATCCTCGAAAATGATTTACCTAATGAAAATTCAGAGTGGATGTGTCCAAAGTGTTATGACGCCAGACATACCGAGACAGATAATGTTGTGAAGCCTATCACTGTATCTAGAGAAAATAGTAGCTCTCTGCTGGTAATCATTGTTGAGTTAAAAAAAGACTCTAGGATATTAAGGGATGAAAACCGAAGACTGAAGCATGAGAAAGAGGAAAATGACTGGCAGGTATGTCTCAATTTTATAAGCGCCAATGAAGTAATGCTAGAAAGGGAGGTTATGTCCAAAACGTCCTTGGACGCCAGAAGATGGGAAACTGTAAATTCAAGGAGGAACTCGAACAAACATAATGTTAATAAATCTAGTCACAATTTTGTTCTAACAACAAAAAATCAATTACAATTTAGTTGAGTCGATTTTGTAACACTACATCACTTACTTTTTAATTTCGGAAAACATGTTTCAGAAGCCATGTGCTTCCATTGTCAATTCCTTTGGTCGACTACCGGTATTGCTTGCTGTGGTGGTTGTCTCTGTCCCTGGTGGTGGTTTGATGAACTTCTGTATGAGTAGATCGCCTGGCGGTATTTCAAAATTGAAAACCCGGTTCTTGTTTTTCCATATATATATGTTTTCCCAAACTTTTAATTCTATCTTCCTTGTGATGTTTTTGAGGATTTTTGGGCTTCTATTTATAAATCCTCAAAAACATCACAAGGAAGACAGAATTAAAAGTTTGGGAAAACATATATATATATATGGAAAAACAAGAACCGGGTTTTCAATTTTGAAATACCGCCAGGCGATCTACTCATACAGAAGTTCATCAAACCACCACCAGGGACAGAGACAACCACCACAGCAAGCAATACCGGTAGTCGACCAAAGGAATTGACAATGGAAGCACATGGCTTCTGAAACATGTTTTCCGAAATTAAAAAGTAAGTGATGTAGTGTTACAAAATCGACTCAACTAAATTTTAATTGTTAAAACACATCACTGTCTCAAAGTCCACCATATATCAGGATAACAAAAAATCAGTTTGTTGTACTCCAAGACACAAAAAAAGATGAAACTGAATCAAGCTGTGCAATTGACAACCCTATGCTTGAATCTCGAAATTTGAAGAATCCCAGGGTATTAGAACAAGAAGCAGCAGCGCGATGTTAATATTTATTCTGATAATTATGCATGTGGAGTATCTTCCATGCAAATGGGAAAATTCTTAGAGTTAATATAATTCTTAATAATATATAAATAATATCAAAGGGTAGTTTAAAGTAAAATATTAGTTTTGGGAATTAATGATAAGAATTTCTTCCCTTTGAAGTTTTAAAAGTAAGACTTAATTTTGGTTTATTTTTAAGCTATTAAAACATTTAATGTTAATAATATTTTATTTTATATTTTTTTGTGGTTTATGGGTATTTTCTTCAAAACATAAACATTTATTAATAACTTTATTGAGATTAGAATTTATTGTTTTGATTTTATTTATTATTTTATATTATTATATGGTTGTAATAAATAGAGAATTGAATCGGGAATACAAATCAATATGTAAGCACTTCAAAAATGTGTGATTAATTAACACTAGTAGTTGTAATGGAGCATGGCACTTCAAGCACGGACAACATTTTAACAGTTTAGTTAGGAGTGAAACAATCCTCAGTGTTTTAAGAAATAAAATTCATAAAGCTGCTAAATCAGTACTCTGTCTAAATTATGTTTCAACTAGTGAGGTGACAAACATGTAGGCTATGACCAGGTCAAATAGTTTTGAATAACTCCAGAGCTAGAAACTCCAAGGAATATACTAATAACTCTTTATTAACAAAACATAAAGACTGTGAAGAGACTCTTTTAGGTTGTGCAAATTTCATTGATAAGGTTAGGTTTAACAGTCAAGAGGTACCCAGAAAATCTGAATCTGTTTGTGAACCTGATTTTGAAATAGGTTATATTAATGTGCAAGGGATAAGCAATAATGAGTTTGCTAATGAAAATGGATTTGATGTTATTGTCTAAGTGAGCACTGGTATCATAATAATGAAATACAAGGTTATAGCTTAGAGGATTATCAGGTTGTAAATTATTACTGCAGGAATGAACATACACATGGGGGTGTATCAGTATGTAGTAAACTGAAACCAGCAAGTATTGAATTTAATTTGAAAACTACATCTATAATTGTTATAGAGTTCAAGGTCATAATAATGGTACTGTATCGAACACCCAATAGTGACTCTTGCATATTTAGTGAAAAATTTGAGGAGCTATAAAATTTCATCACTAGGCCAAGATGGAAACGATACAGTATAATAATAGATGGTGATGATGTGAACTCTGATTTTGATATGTTAGTAAATAAGAATAGTGTCTCAGGCAATTTAACTTTAATTACATTAAATATTAACCCACTAGAGGCATAGCCTGTCTAGATAACATTATCACAAATGTAAACCCTGCAGGTGTCGCATGTGAAACAGAGGATTTTGTTTTCTCAGATCATCATGGGGTGTGGATAAACATAAAAAATCTCAAAAGGCAATTCAACAAAGACAGTTAAGACTGTGATGACTAGACATAAATAATGATAAAATAACACTTTTTAGAGAATCTCTTTGTAAAATTGGGTGGAATGACTTGATCCACAAGCAACACCTCTATAAAATGTTGACTGCAACTGAGATTTTTGAACAATTCTTTAACATCTTTATAAATACATGCGAGACATACATCCCAAAAAGGGTAACCAGGAATGGTATACACCTCAGTTAGCTAACCTGAAACAAAAGGTACTGATGTATAGGAAACACAACTTTGAAGTATTTAAGGTATAACTCATGAGGGCTAGGGAGGAATATAAACGAGCAATATCTGAAACAAAAAAGATGTATAACGTAAATAAAATTGAAACGGCTAATAAGTGTAAAAAAGCTTGGCATATAATAAAGGCAATAGCTAATGTAGGGAAAATTGAAAGAATAGAATTAGATCCAACAGAACTCAAATCATTTTTTTTGTGAAGTCTGTCAAAGAAATTAGAAATAACAGGGCAACCAGAGGAAACAGTCTCAGATATCATGGATGAATACATAGGGAGAAATATTCAGCGAGGTTTTGTTTTGTGTACAGTGATACCTGAATACATTCTAACCATTGTAAATATCTTTAAATAATCTGAGAGTACTGACATATATGACCTATCCACTAATTTATTGAAAAAAATTGTTGATTGTATTGTAACTCCATTTACATATTGTATAAAGAGGTGTCTGGCTGAAGGCATATTTCCAGATGCACCAAAACTCACGAGGGTAATAATACCAATCTACAAAAAGGGGGAAAGAAAACACCCAGCTAGTTAAAAAATAAAAGAATTTGAGTCAATTTTTGTAACACAAACATCACTAATTTTTACTTACTGGGGACCGGTTTTGGGTAACAGTTGTTCCCATTTTCAACCCTTAATTCCGACTAAATCTTTCTTCGTTGGCAACGATGGGGGTGGTGGTGTATTAACTGTGGAGGCATCTGTTGCTGGATCTATGAACTTCCAGAGGTTGCTGTAAGGTGGCAAATCAAAATTCATGATATGGCTCTTTTTCTTCATGATGTAGATCTTCTCCCAGACATCTAATTCTGTGGGTTTATAAGCTGGTTTTAATAGTTTTATATTTGGTGTGATTTGGTGTCCTGATGTCCAAAAATGATAGGCAACTGCTGATTTTTCTATTTGTTTGTATTTTAGGTTTCTCAATGCATATATATATTCTATGCATATTTGCAAGTTTTGAACCCAGCTAGTTATCGATCGATATAGCTTGTTCTCTATATTTAATTGTGTAATTATTTTGAACAAGCTAATATACTTAGTCAGTCACAGTTTGGATTCCTAAAAGGTAGATCTATAGCATATGCTATTGTCTTCCTTGTTAAAGGTGTCCTGCAAACCCTTGAAAATAAAATTGCAATAGCGAGCTTATGTGACCTAAGCAAGGCGTTTGATTGCCTGGACCATGTGCATTTACTAAAGAAACTGACATATGGTAAAGAAGATATACCACTAAAAATTATAGAATCATTTCTTGAGAATAGTCTGTATTGGAAAGGAAAAATCAGAAACTCTAGGAATAAAATATGGCATTCCGCAAGGCTCAATCGTAGGATCACTTCTTTTTATAATCCACCTTCTTTCATGGGTGCACGCACTATTTTATATGCCGATGACACAACTTTTCTGCATATTAACTTCGAATATAATAAACTTATGAAAATTGGCTGGCTCAAGCAGACATATAGTTTAGGGCTAATGGGTTTCTACTCAGTAACAGCAAAATGCAGCAAATTATATTCAGTTTGAAGCACATACCACCTTAATCTCTGTGAAGTAGATGTAAAATGGATAATAAACTAAATTGGGCTTTGCACATCAGAAATATCTCATCTAAGTTGTCCCGAGCCGTCTATTTAATAAAAATCTTAAAATATCAAGTACCAGATGCTTAAATAAGATCAGCATACTTCGCCTTCTTTCATAGGATATCATCCTATGGCATTTGATTATGGGGAAGCAACAGCTATGTGACTGAGATACTGCTATTACAATATATATCAAATGCTTGTAAACCTTTGTTTATTAAACTTGGTATTTTGATGGTGGTAAACTTGTATATTTATACTGTAGTTAATTATGTGAAAACTTGCCTAGACGAGCTGGACTATAGACAGGACATACATATCTATACCTGAAATAGATATCAAAGTAATGTCCCATATCATAGACTTACAATAACAGCAAAGAGGTTAGGGAACAATTCTGGCTAAAGAAAAATTCCCCGCCCCAGCCAGGAATAGAATCCGGGACCTCCGGGTGAATTGATAATTTTTCCTGTTATCCTAGTTTGTATAATCCCTGATATTGGTGTCTATTGGTGGAATATGTGAACGCCATTAATGTAATGGACTTGGTTGCATCATACATAACAAGCAAGAACTGCCGTCAGCTGTTTCTTTTTATGTTTTTTCTTCTTCTGGCTCGTTTTGAACAAAAACAGTTGATGCACAGGATCAAAGTGTGAGTTTTCTAGTTTTTACATATTTGAACTTATCAGTGAGGAGAACCTCAGGAGAACAAAGAAGAAATCAGCCCAAACCTGTCCGGTTTAGAAAAGTGTTTTCTTTTAGCATTGGTAAAAGAGCACTTTGACGTGATGAACAAAAAAAAAAAAAAAAGAAGGGTGTTTCCACTCAGAAAAAAAATGCAGAATGGGCTAAAATAGCCGCAGAGTTCAATTCTCTTTGTTTAGGAGTCCCAGTGATGCAAATAGTTTATGTGGCACATGTGAAAATGTTAAAAAAAAAAAGTAGTATAAAAGATTGCATCTGGGGAACACCTTCAAAGAATCACAACAGGTAAGAGAGTTTTCAGTTTCATTTATTACACCTAAATGTAAAATATATGTAGCTTATTGTTACACAAGTGCATATCGTTGAAGCGTAAGAAACTTAACAAAATTGCTAAGAAGAACTGGTAATGTAACTCGGCCCTAAAGGTCACATACAACAAAGATAAAAATATGAAAATGAGCTCAATAAGAAATACTTATAGTACAGTATGTTTGTTACAAAACTTGGCCACCAGCAGCATGGCCAAGAGTGTTTATGTGCTTACATCATCTTATAGGGAAGTTCTAAGGCAATTTGAAACTAAATTTGCTGGCATGTGTGTTCTGAGTAGAGAGGCTGTTCGTTTCCTCGTGGATAAATTCAGGGAGACGGGATCAATGTGTGATAGGAAGAGAAAGGCAAACAGGCTTGTGTTTACTGAGCAGAAATTTGATGAAATCGGAGAAAGGTTAGAATGATTAACTTGAAAATCTCTTAGGGGCCCTGCACAAGAAACTGGCATTGCAAAAGCTTTAGTATGGAAAGCAGCAAAACTTTTAAAACTCAAATCATACAATATTACTGTTGTCCAGAAATTGCTACCACAAGATCACCAGAGTCTGATAAATTTCTGTAACTGGGTTTTGAGGAGTGTAAATGATGAAACAATCAATCGTGATTAATACTGCTCAGTGACGAAGCATGGTTTCATTTACAGGGTCAAGTGTCCTGATATTATGCTTGAGACAAACCCAACTTCGTTCATGAAACTCCCTTGCATGATCAAAAAATTGGGGTATGGTGTGCACTAAATGGATACAGAATAATAGGGTCTTTTTATGTGTGTACCATAAATGCAGAAAGATAGTGATACAGAAGTAATACACTGGCAACATGTTTGGAACAGCTGATGGACATTGCATGTTGGTCTGGATATTTGCAGCAGGATTCTCCCACTATGCATATGGCTGATGAATCATTACAGTTTATTGTGCAAAATTTTGAGGATAGAATCATTAGTAAGGATTTATGGTCCGCTTAGTCCCCAGATCTTACAGCATGTGATTTTTATTTATGGGGCAACCTCCTCTTCATTTATGATATAGATTCCCATCATTTCTCCGGGCGCACTTCAGCCTGGGGCAACTTGAAAAATAAAGTATAGAAAACTAATACCCACACATTAGGAGAATTAAAACAAAATATCAGGACAGAAATAAACCTATTTTGGAAGCTGAGTTAATGCATGTGAATGCATAGATGTATTGATGCAGATTGAAGGCATTTCCAACATCTGTGATAAGATATGCTTTGTTTATTCTGATAATAATAATTGTTAATGTGATTTGAAATTTTATTTGATGTTCATGCATGTGTGACTGAGTGATGGGCCATGCACCTGACTGCCAAGTTTTTTAGTATACTTACTTTATATAATAGATCCCTGTGGGAGAAAAAGAGCACAATGCACAAATTTACAATAAGAATTTAATAATAGAGTACAGTAATCAGATTCTGGAATGATAAAATGATGCATGCCAAGTCATTTTTCAGTTATCAAAAAAATGAGTTTTTTAGTTTTTAGTTGCTCTAATTAGGATAATTATATGTTACATTTTGTTAGGTTTGTTTGCTTGTATGTTATGAAGGCACTATCTGTTACACTCAGTTGCAGTGAAATCTTTTGTAAGCTAATTTAGGATTAGAAGCAAGAACAAATATTTACTTTCACTGTCCGAAACAATAGTAACGATTAGATGACATGTTGTTCTATTATGTTTGTTTTGCTCTTGGATCCTCTTGTAAGTAATGCTTGGGAATCCTGATCATGTCTTACAACTCTACTATTAATGTAAGAGGTCGCAGCCCAGTTGATATCAAAGCGGGAAGATAGCTATGCATTACATTTTCAAAATAAAGGTATTATTTTAAAAGAATATTGTAATCCTACTCATATAATCATGCTATGTTATTATCAGTTATTGCATGTTGTGGCAGAATAGAATATCATGCAATTGTGCACCTGCATAACTATTCATAACCTATATCTGTATACATGTTATTTTACTTGATAATTTAAAATATTGATTTATATTCTGGAAGTCGTGGATATTTACACATTTTTTAGCTTGAGCTGTGTAGTACACTAAAAATTGCATTACATGTGAGTTATAAATGTGAAACACATTGTAGAACTTCCTTTCTAGGAGTTTAAGTATGAATTGATTGCCACTACACATGAACGTTAATAGTAAACATGTCTTTTTTTTACTTCTGGTGTAAAATTGATTTTATATATCCGTGTGTGGGTGTGTTTTTTACAAATGTGGTGCTTCTAATATGTTCCTGAATTCATAAAACTCTGCAACAAAGATTTATTATAATTATTACCTGTAGTTAAATAAGCTAATCCGAGATTTGCTTTATTGGAATGAGAGAAATACCTGCAGTATGAAGCAGTTGTGAGTGACACAACTATAAATCATGTCACCTTTTTTCTCTGACTGATTTGATGACATTTGGTAGAGTTTGTTGTTACAAACAGTGACATCCAAATGTTGCTTAGAGGCATTTTTAAGAGACGATATGCTTGAAGTACTGTTAACTTTATTTTTAAAGATATAATTTTATTTAGTTGCCTATTCTTTTGTGACTATATATTTTTATGGGAGAGTTCAGAACACATCTACTGAAGATACTCTTTAAAAGCTGAAACATTATCCTTCCACTTCTATAGTTTTATTACTTCAGTAGTATATGTTGAATACATGGATGTTTTTAACTTATTTTTTTTAATGCAAGTGGAGTTTGGATATTATATATTCAAGATTTTTTAACTGGATGGGATACATAATATTTTTTATATATATATATATATATATATATATATATATATATATATATGTTTACACATAACATGAACATGCAAATTAACTACAGTGCTATTTTCGCAAGTTGGAGTCTGACAGGTTAGCAGCCAAACTCCAAACTATAGCATTATGTTGCCAAACTGAGCACCACCATGTGCATACATCAATCAGGTTGCAATAATTATGAAACAATTCACATAGAAACAACAGACACAGATAATATTTGATATATGAATGAAAACAATGAATACTTAACAGCAATTGGTTTAAGGAATGCTACAGAGAGCTAAACAAGGAAAAGATAAAACTGAAGCAGTTTGTTACACGAGTTGGTCTTGTATGCACTTAAAAGTGCCATAAGTCATTGCAAATATGGTTCAACTTTTCATGTTTACCTTAACCTCAAATTAAAAGGGAGGTAATAACTTAATGTGTATGATAAATATACAGAAAATAAATCAAGCAGGCATACACTTCTGCTCCTATGGCTGCTAAATGATGCTATATTGTTTAATGTGTTTACAAAAATGTAGTGCTAATGCCAAAATCACAACCTTGTTATTTACTGGCTGTAAAATATTTATAATTCAGAGAGCATATTACTTGCAACTATGAAAAATAATCCCTCTAGTGACAATAAATTTTAATGGCTAATGGGGAAGACTAATAATTTTGCACATGAGAAGATTCTTTAATCCCTGCCACTTTATGAATTTATAGTATGTTGACAACACTACCATATAGAGGAAAGGCACGCTGCATCACAATTGCACATGTGCTGAATGATGCATGCATGAAGGAAACAAGTAGTTAACCATTGCAAGAATGTGCTGAGCAATGAAGATTTAACATGCACACTCATGAATTATCTTCACTCACCGATCAAAGTAGATGACCTCAATCAGAATCAGCTGGAAGTGACTGTATTCCTTTCAGGTCTGATTCACTATCACAATCAGAGTCAGTCCTGGAATCTGAACAATTTTCTAAACTTATAATTAAACTATCTACTGCACTGTCTAGAACTCGTTCAGTTTCAATGGCCTTTCTGAACTCCTCCGTAATGTGACACTACTTGTGTACAATTTTCTGCTCTCACTTTTTTCATTTCCTCAACTACGAATCTTTCCACTTCTGTTTTAGTAAAAGTCTCGTTTTTGGCAGAAATGTATAGGGACAGGAAAATTTCATTTTATTTTTACGAGGGTTGCCCAATAAATAATGCCTCACAATTTATTTTGCAGTGAAAAACATTTTTGAGAAATATACAAATTTAGGTGCGACTTGAAGTTTACCATATGTGTATGCAAAGTTTTTCACCAACAAAGTGTAGGTGTTGGAATGTTTTAAAATGGCATCTGTGACATCCATCATAAACAACGTGCTGTGATTGAATTCCTCATAGCAGAGAAAGAAACCCTGGGGAATACTGATAAACATTTGTGCACCGTTGGTTGCTGGGCACATAAGGTGGTGTTTCAGAGCTGCAAGATTTAGTGTGGGTGGGGAGGCCTCCCTGACCTGTTGCAGCAGGCTGATGTCAGTCGAGTGACTTGGCAATTAACACTGGAGCTGTTGGTAAGCAAAGGACGTGTGGATGCGATTATCACAAGATTGGTTTTTTGGTGTCTTACTGTCGATCACAAATACCAAAGAAGATGCATTGCTTTCAATTTGTTGCAATGCATTTAAGCTGATGGGGAGGCCTTTTCACAGATCGTGACAGGTGATGAAACGTGGCTGCATCACTTTGAGCCTGAAATAAAAAGACAATGGATGGAGCGGTGTCATGTTCGCTCTCCACAGAAGAAAAAATTCATAACAGTTTCTTCAGCCAGAAAAGTCTAGATCATGGCATTTTGTGATTGTGAGGGCATAATTCTCATTGATGTGATGCCAAAAGGCAGTACTGTTAATTCAAAAAGTTACATCAGAACATTAGACAAACTTAAGCAGTGCTTCTGGTGACTGCAGTGCCATACCAACCCAGGGGAGGTTTTCCTTCAGCACGATAACGCTCATCCTCACGTAAGTTATAGGACTTCTGTCCACATCACCAAACAGGGTTGGACAGTGTTACCCCATCCACCCTATAGTCTGATTGGGCTTCCGTAGATTTCCACTTGTCTGGGCCACTGAAGAATGCCATTTGTGGAAGACATTTTGAAGATGACAAAGAGGTAATTCATGAAGAGAAAACCTGGCTCTGCAGGCAGAGTAAAGATTTTTACCGACAGGGAATACACACCCTCGTGTCTCACTGGAGAAAGGCCGTGGAACTTGAAGGCAACTATGTAGAAAAATAAAGTGGGAAGACAAAACATTGTAAATTTCATTTTTGTGGAGTAAATACTTTTGGAGAAAAGAAATATTGAAATATTGGGACATTATTTATTGTGTAAACCTCTAGAACATATATTTTTTTTTTTTTTTTTTTTGTGTTAGTGGGTTTTAGTGCAATAAAGTTGATTTTAGGGACACTTTTGTGAATGCATTATTTTAAAAGTTTGGTTATAAGTCAAAATTTCTTAATATATAAGTTACTTTAAATACAAACATTTTATGTATCAAGTTATGAAAGCAAGCATGTTATTTTTATATATTCAAGAATTATGATGTGGTTTTACTTACATATTAATTGCACTTCTGTCAGTCTCTATGAAATGCATTCATCACTACATATTTACCAAGTGGATCACTGAGTCACACTCCAAATAGCAACGTGGTCATGAGTTCCAAGTTTTCTTTGCTTAGATTGTGTCTTCATTCAGTCAGAATCTAACTGTACTGTGAAAATAGTCATTCACTGTCCATGTTGAAGCATGGAATCCATAATGCTTGTAGAGCTGCAGCTACAAATTTAGGGTTATCTAATTTCATTGCCTGTAGGCATTTAACAATGTCAACCTTCTCAACTGAAAGTTGCAATTTGACTGCATGTCGCACCTGTCTGTATACTTTCAGAATTGTCACTGCATTAAGTTATTGCATGCTAGAAGCAGCAGTTGATACAGTCTTCAAAGACTATTTACCACATCTACCACAATGTTATGATTAAAATATTTGTTCAGCATTGTGAACACAAGCTTTGATTTTAGTGATGTAAGCTTACTCGCATAAGAGAATGCTAAACTTCTGCTTGAAGCAGCTGGTTGCCAACACTTATTAAAAGTTGGCTTATATCACCTTAATACCCTGGTTGGTCTATTTGAAACCATGGTCCAAGTTGCTTAGCCTTGGATATAAATGGACGCTCTCTGGGTAAAAGGGAATAAGTCATCAATTTTTTCCCTCTTTCAATAAATTAAAGTATTTTGCAATGTAAACAGGGATAATTGAAAATAGTTTACTAGATTTTGAAAATTAACCTGTTACAAAGGGATCAGTTAGTCTTTGATATAAAATATGTGGAGTTGGATAGGTAGAGTCAGACTGAAAAATTCAATGCCATAGCTGGGATTTGAACCATGGTCTCCTGGTCTCTAGCTGGTTGCTCTTCCACTGAGCTACCATGGCAACATGCCGGCACAGCATTGAATTTCTCAACTGACTGGCATGTTTCCCAGTAAACCACAAGGTGTTCTCAAATTATTTTGAGATGGCAGCCCCAATGACGACTTACAATGTTGTAAGTTCTTAAGTCCCAGGATTCATAGTATAGCTAACTATTATGGTCAGTTGGTATTGGTTTAATTGTTTTACACACAAGCTGTGTGTAGGACAGGAGTTGGATAGGCAAAGTCAGACTGAAAAGTTCAATGCCATAGCCAGGATTTGAACCATGAATCTCCCAAGTCTCTAGCCAGTTTCTCTCCCACTGAGCTACCATGGCAACATGCCGGCATAGCATTGAATTTTGTAACTGACTCGCATGTTTCCCGGTAAATCACAAGGTGTTCTCAAATTATTTTGAGATGGCAGCCCCAATGACGACTTACAATGTTGTAAGTTGTTAAGTCCCAGGATTCATAGTATAGCCAACTATTATGGTCAATTGGTATTGGTTTAGTTGTTTTTTCACCTAAACTGTGTGTGTTTTCGGTCTGACTCGACTTATCCAACTCCTGTCCTAGACATGGCTTGTGTGATAAAACAGTTAAACCAATACTAAAATATGTGGAGTAAAAGGGAATAAAATGGCATGTTCCCTTTCTACCCAGACCAGATTTTTTCTTATCTGAACATATAATCAAAGTCTATTTAACTTATTCCCTTCTAAGTTAGCATTATAAATAGCACATCATAAGGTACGTTATATATTATATTCATATATTGTGTAACCTGGCATCGTATTAGCATTGTTGTCAGACTTAGTTTTATATTTCATTGTTGAGATAGTACTTGTAGCTGTAGAGAACATGTTTCAGATGTGTTAGAATAACTATGTTTCGTACTAGAAGCCAAAAAATTCTGGAAATGTAAAGAAAGCTTATGATGATATTGGTGGCGGTGGCAGTGCAGTCAAAACCCCCCTTCTTACCAGACAGAAAAGTGGGAGAAGAAAGTTAAATTTCAATGATTCAGACAGTGTGTCTTCAAGGAAACTACATCCATCTACAAGCAAATGAATCAGCTTCAATCAATCATATTGTTTTACTGCTGCTACCAGTGGGTTAGAAATTGCAGAAGGCAGTGATGACAGTCTTGTGGATCCTGATTCGTGAGAAGCTATATTACTGAAAGTGGGAAACATATTAATGAAAGATTGTTTATTGGGCTAACTAGATTCTGTCTGAACTGTAAAGATAAAATTAGTGAAGAAAGACAAAAAAGTTTATTTGAACCTTACTGGAAAATGGGTCCTCATGACTGATCACATTTTCTACCAGGACTGATAAATCTTAGTTCCCCGAAAGTCTCTAGAAAGAGAAGAATGACACCAGAAAAAAGAAAGGCTACCTATCAATATCATGCTCCTATAGATGGGGAAAATACCAAAGTATACAAGTCATGTTTTCTGAAAGTTTTTAATGAGACCCAAAATTTTATGGATTCTTTGTCAACAAAAGCTAAAATCTCCAGGAAATACAGTAACTCCTGATAAACATGGAAAAGATTCACCACTAAACAAAATTAGCCAATTTGGAATTCAGAAAGCCATACATTTTTCAATTCCTTATCCCTTTATGAGAGTAACTACTGCCAACAGCAGAGCAGTAAAAATATTTACCACCATACATAACGCTTGCTGAAGTGTATAGAGAGTACAGTGATCATAAACAAAGTGCTGTTGGTTATACAGTTTTTGCACAGATTTTTTACAGCATGAATATTGCCATTAAAAATACAAAGGAGGACACAGGTGATGCTATAAAAATAAAACTTGCTTATGAATCTGGTAAAGAAAATGTAGAATTGATACAGAAGCAAGAAAAACATCTCAGAGAAGCAGAACTTTGCTATCAAACTAAAATCAAGGATAATGATAATACGACAGTTCTTGTTTTTGATTTATAACAGTGTCTCCCCACTCATTCTCAACAAAGTTCAATTGCATTTTACAAACAATAATTATTGACCTTTGGTTTAACTATGATAAAGAAATGTTTTTTGTGGTATGAGACCTTAGCCGAAAGAGGGGCAAATGAAATTTCATCATGTGTTTCAAAAACTGTCTCAAAATATTGATCATGCAATGCTCTAAAGTGATTCATACCCAGGGCAAAATAAAAACATCCCATTCCTTACAATCTGTGTTTAATGAACAAAAGTAATATAAAAATTTTAGACCTTAAGTTCCTTGTTCCAGACCATAGCAGAATGGAATGCGATTTTGATAATGGCAAAATTGAAAAATTACCATACCTCAGTTGTTTGCCAATATCTGCAGAGAAACAGAGACCTTTGTTATTACTTTTCCCTATATTACACCAGTATTTCATGAATGTTATAAAAACCTACCTACATCAGGCAATGTGAAGGACCCTCTCCTTGAATCTGAAGATGATGATTAGGTGCAGACCATTCACGAAAAGCTGAGTTCATTATTAAAGTGATTACATTCAAATAATTATTTTTCAAATCAAATCAAGTTTATTCACCATAGGATTTGTTGTTATAGAAATATTGGCTTCATCAGTTACAATCTTACAGATACAAATAAGTTATAGACTAGTAAGTACAGATTCATGATAGTAAATATATGAGAAACTAAAAGTATAAGATTTTTTTTTTTTATAGCCCCCTGTAACATTTAAGGTCATATCGGGGGCTTTGCTTTTAAAACAACTCGTCTGTTGGTTCTTTACGTTGGTTTAAATCATTTTAATTCCTCAAACACACACATTCACTCTCACATACATACTTCTAGACTCTGTGGGGGATAGGGAATAAATCTGGCTAAGGAAAAATTCCCCGCCCCAGCCGGGAGTCGAACCCGGGACCTCCGGGTGAGAAGTCAGCTCGCTGACCACTCGACCATGGAGGCAGTCTATAAGATATTTCTATTTACAATAAATTACAAAATCAAAGCATGGCTCTTAGGAGTTCAAAGTATAACACAAATGCATAACAAAATTAAATAACTAGACAGTTTCCACGTATTCATTTACACAGTAATAACAACCCTGTATTAAAAATCTCTTTAATTCCTTCCGAAACACAGCCATGCTTGATAAGTTCTTAAAGGATGGGGGAAGTTTATTATACAATTTAATGCCATTGTAGTGTGGACTTTTTTCATATAGGGTTCTTTGTGCCCTGTTATGTGCAGCTTTGATTTACCTCTAGCATTATGATTATGAATTTCATCATTTGTAGCAAAACTATTTAATTGATTATGTGTAAACACCAGCGTTTCATAAAGGTAAACAGATGGAACTGTTAGAATATATAAGTATTTAAAATAAGGTCTACAGCTTGTACTGCTGGAAAGGTTAAGCAATAATTGTATTGCCCTTTTTTGTATTATAAAAATTCTATTACAGTTTGATTTGCCCCAGAACATTATACCATACGATAGATGAGAGTGAAAGTAAGCAAAGTAGGCTATTTTGATCATGTCAAGATTAACTGATGATCTCAGAGTATATAATGCGAAACAGATTTGACTTAACTGTTTAGATAATGCATCAATGTGAATTCTCCAATCAAGATTATTATCAACCAAGACTGCAAGAAATTTAATTTTATTAGAAAACGTTACTAATTCATTCTCCACATAAACATCAGGAAAACTTATAGTTTTGTTAATTTTATGATTAAAGCCTACAGCAACGCTTTTGTTTTTATTAATGATAAGTCTGTTTTCATTAAACCAATTAACATACCTTCACAAAGTGACAAATTTATAATATGACAAAGTGGTTTAACCAGATGCACGGCACAATTTTTAAGCAGCATATTGGAAAACTCATCAAGACCAATAGACCTTTTAGGTTTCATTCTTTTAATAACAGCAAGTACTTCCTAGATTTTATTATTTTGATTAATTTTATGGGATTGCTATCTATATTTATCTTATTTTTGATATTACTGGCAATGGTTGAAAAAAATTGATTGAATTCATGAGCTACCATTTTAGGGTTAGATACTATCCTACCATTTATATTTACACTAATGTCCATATCTCTTTTATTTTCTACAATTTCCTTTTTTATGATATTCCATATGGTTTTCGATTTATTTATAGAACGGTTTATCAGGTTACCATTATAATGTATTTTGGCCATCTTGACTACTCTGTTGTATATTTTTTTATAATTTGTATAATATTGTTTAGTATCACAGAGACATGATTTTGTTTAATTAGTCTGCCTAAGAAACAGAGCCTTTCGCTCGATACCCGAATACCCTTAGTTACCCATTTTGCTTTATTGCAATTTTTATCTTTCAAGACTTCAACAGGCATGGCTATATTCAAATTGAAAGTAAGAATTTTATTAAACTCTTCGTAACAGGCATCCACATCACGTTGGCAACAATATACATCCCCCCAATTTTCTTTAGAAAGTAAGTAATTAAAATGACCAATATTCTCCTCACTGTAAATTCTACACTTTTTAAACTTTTTAAATGACATCTGATTACGATTTATCTGGTATATTATTGGACAGTATTTTCATTTTTTGGCCATAGTGATCTGAGATGCCTGTCTCAAAGTTGTCAATTTCAAATTTGAAATTATTAGTATTCAGGATACACTGATCTATAGCACTCACAGACCCTTGAGCTACTCTGGTAGGTAAATTAATAACTAACTGCTTCTAAGCTGTATGTGTGGAGTAAGTCTATGATCTGACTTTTACCTCGACTTTCTGCCAAAAAATTTATATTTAGGTCCCCTACAATAATTACATTTCTTTTCCCTCTATAAAAGTGATTTAAAATAATATCTAACTTTCTAATAAACTCATTTAGGTCACTACTGGGATTTCTATATACACAAACTACTATAACTTTAGAACTACACAATTCAACTATGCTTCCTTCAAAGTGTTCGTCACACATTAAATTATCAAAAGTTGATATCCTTTTAGGCAAGATACTTTCTTTTACAAAAATACAAGAACCTTCATTGTTTTTAGTTTTTCTGCAGTAATAGCTTTCCTTTATATAACTCTGAAAATTTAATAATTAAATTTCGTTTTCTTTTAACCAATGTTCAGTAAATGTTGTTATATCAATACCCAGTAATTTATCATTTAACAAAACTTCTAAGTTGATGTGTTTATTTCTAATGCTCTGTACATTTTGATGGAAGATTGACAAGGCTCAGCTTTTTAAATATGTAAAGGAAGATAATCTTATTAAGAATTTTAAAATGGTGAATTAAAATGTTTGTTTTCAAATTAAAAAAAGTAAAAGATCACATTCTTACTGAAAATTTGAAAACATGTGAATGTATTTCAAATTATTTCTGTATGTATTTAAAAAAAATGAAATGTATTCAATTTAATTTAAATGCAGAATACTGACTTATTCCTTTTTATCACATGATCTAATAGTTGAACAAAAGGGAACAAGTCAGCTTAAGTCCTTCAGAATATTAGTTAAGGTAAAATCCACATTTATAACCACAAAAAGATAACAAGATAACCTGACCAAGTTGTAGATGATTCATGTATTTCGTTGTAACCTTTTAGAATATTCAGTTTAGTTTTTTTGATCTCCTGTAAAATGGATGGAAATGACTTATTCCCCTTTACCCTGAGACCATCCAAATCAGCAGTAGTAACCTTGGATCCCTCAAGATGCTGTACAAGTGTTAGTGAAATAGGGCCACGCCATGGCAGCTGGGGTTCAATCCCACGCAACTGCATGTGGACAGTGGCATAAGGGCAGATTTTCTCCAGTTTCCCCCCCCCCCCCTACCACTTTCCACCTTCATTCCATGTATTATCAGTATCATATGTGTAAAAACACGCGTTAAACACTAAAAAAAAATCAAATTTTTAAACTTAAGTTGAAGCCCAGATTTAAGTCAAATCGTTATACTTAAAAGAAAAACATAAAAAAAGTTAAAATGCAATAGAAGAATCGCAAGTCATATTTTACG
The DNA here is from genome assembly GCA_030762935.1 of Hymenopus coronatus. Classification (NCBI taxonomy): domain Eukaryota; kingdom Metazoa; phylum Arthropoda; class Insecta; order Mantodea; family Hymenopodidae; genus Hymenopus; species Hymenopus coronatus. The sequence continues at coordinate 544,539,085 of CM060900.1, read as the reverse complement.
AAAAAAGTTACTGGGACTAGTTCAAAACACTTTAGCAACACATCACTAAATATGGAGCAACCATGAAAAATGCAATAAGGAAATTGACAAGAATATTACCTAGCCAGCCAACTGCTGAATGCATATTGTATTTATCCAAATACAAGATGACCCCCATATTCAGAACTAAATTTGGAGTTAAGCATATCATCTAAATAACAAGAAGATAGCTTAAAATAAAATTTAAAGTTTTGCCATGTATTTTGAACAAACAAAGGGACACTTAAGCTGATTAAGTATTTTTTTTTTTCTTTTTATTTTTTTACTTAATTTGAATTTGTGCAGAAATTCACATGTTGAGGGGGAGAGGGGAGAATGGAAATGTTATACCAGTGTATGTGATCAGAGGTGGCGGCAGTGGAAGTGTTAACAATATAATGGATAAGATTTTTTATTTATAAACATACCTAATATAACATGCCAAAAAAGTTTTACCTAAATTAATAATTTGAATTTGCTTGAAAATAGACATTTTTGGTACAAGAAACATGGAGAGGGGAATGCAGAAATGTATATGTGTGCAGTGGGAGAATGTGACAGCCATGGTGGCAGCGTATCTGTTGCAATGATGGATATTATTTCCTATTTAGATAACACACCAAATATAATGCATTGTTGTAAATGATAACCAATTCAAATTTGTGCAGAAATTCACATTGTGAGCGGGACAGACGGAGAAGAATAGAAATGTACTGCTATGTGCATGGTGGCAGCATAGTTTTAATGGCGATGAATACAACTTTCTATTTAGACTACATAACCAAATATAACAAATTGTTGAAATAAGTTAATATACTTTGTGGGTGGCATAGAGAAATAGGGGCAAATGGTAATGTACCATTGTGTATTCAGCATGGCAGCTAAACCTCTTTCTTTGTGTTTGACCATTGGCAACATTATGTACACCACTGATATGAAAGAAAGACCTCCATTTTTATCTTAGTCATGCTTTTAGGCCCATTAACAGCGAACTGTTTAGTGTGAAATGAACGCACAAACTCTGCCGCATTGGTTGCTACCTTGATTGGTGAGCATTACCATTTTCCCAAGGTTTGCCACTGCCATACCAGCAAAGTTTGCTGTATGCTATTCGGAAAAGATATATTTTGAGTCTAAGACGACCCCAGTTCTTTACATTTATATTTTGGAAAACAAAAAACATTGTCTTGTATTTGGATAAATACTGCTGGAAAGTATTTGTAGTACTACATCAGCACCAACCTTGAATCCCTCATATTGATAAACCAACTATAAATCAAAATTTTGTTGTTTTTTACCTGGATAAATCATATATTGTTAAAATTTTGCACAAAGTACAGTATTTCACATAATAATCCAATTTTCTAGTTACTTCACTATTTAAAATTGGCAAATTCCACTGTTTTCAGATGTCCAAAATATATTCCGACTATGTTTTCATGGAAGTAATGTTTTTCAGTTTAATTATTTAGACAACATTTTCCCATTTCTAGCAATGTAGTACTTTGCCGGAGCCCAAATCAATTTGATTGGATTGAAATGGCAGTCATACTACTCTGTGCCCACATTGTTTTATCAGTTCATCAATGTAATATTTTGGAGTCCTGGGTTTGATGTTGATTGATCCTTTAATGAGACTGGAATGTATTTGTACACCATGTCTCATAAGCTATTCCAATATCTTGTATTTTCTTCAGGCAATTGTAGGCGCCTTATCATTGTGCACGGTGTGTTAAGGAGTATTATCCATCACAATGTTAGGCAGAAGCTCTACCTCAAGCCATGTAAAAATTTTTAAATGCTCCAATCTCCTCATGATAGTCCACTGATTTCCTTGATTTGAATAGAAGTGCACCATTGATAAATCCATGAGACGTTCCAGCATGAAGAATATTTAATATACCTCTGTTTCCGGTGGGATCAGACATCGATCCCTCTACAGTATTATCAGTCTAACCGAAGGATTGTGTATGCCCAGCATTAACCCAGGGCTCGTCGAGCCACACCACTTTTTCGAAATTTTCTTTCCCTATTATGATGTATAAAAATTGGTATCTTGTAGTCACAGTATCTCCCCTCTTCATCTCGGTTTTCTGCCATATATTTTTTTTGTATTCAAATCCCCAAATGTACACCACTTTCCACAATGATTAGTAATGACTGTCAAAGAAATTGCATTCCTTTAATAATACAAGCAGTTTCTTAATTGTATTCGCGTCTATTTCAATGGTGCGATGGGTCTCCGCCAAGACGAGAAGCACAATAGCACCTGTTAACATTGAAATTTGTGATGCTGTATTGCATCTTCCTGAAAAGCATCTGAGTTAGTGACAGAAATTCTATTCCTCGTCTTCCTTGGAGTTGATAATTTGGATACCTAACCCTCAGGTGAATTGTATTTTTCTCTTGTAACTCTCCATACAGTATTGTTACTGACACCAGGGCTTCTGCAGTGCACTCTTGTATTCCATTAAAAGGTATTAATGGAGCATTTGTGTTGCGGATAGTTTTGTTTTTCTTTTCAAAGATATTTGTAACAGAAACTATCATCTCTCTTCCCTGGGATCGAAGTGGAATACTCTGATCAGCAACACATGAATCATGTGCAGAATGCAGCCTTGGTTGACCTCTCCGAGAAATCATTTTCACAGCCTAACAAATAATGTAACAATAACAAAGAAGTAATAATAATATAACAAATAATGCAGATAAAAATAACAGAAAACTTCAAAAACCAGTTATAATTACTGTAAGCTTGAGCCAAGTGTTACATAAAAGGCGAATGCAAACAATGGATAACCACGTGGTACTGAGGCGGCATAGTATCAGTAACTTTGGCAATGAGGCAGATGTTACCACAGTAACAGGCCTATTGTGTTCACTTGTTTTTGTGCATGCAGCACAAGTTACGAAAATAGTACCTTAGGGTTCTAAGCGTTGGTGTTGCCTAGCATTCATGCACATCAAGGATGGAGGAGGGACAGCTTAACATAAATAATATTGCAAACAAGACACAGTTGTAGCAGTGAAATAAAATACCAAATGAAAAGATATTTAAAGTTATGCTTGAAAGCACATGTTAACTGAATTTCTTCACCTCACTGCAAAATGCTGTGCTATGAGAGATTGGTTTCTTTCTGAGAAGCTTGTCTCTAGATATAACAAGTAAAGATGTGTAATGGATGTTTTTGATCACTGCTGTATTCTCTTTATGGTTCTGCAAGGTTTAATAGCTTTACTGTATTTAAATGTTAAATTATTTTCCAGTTGGAGGACCTCTTAAATAAGTAAAAACACATAGAGTTCTGGAAATGATGCATGGACTCCACAACTCTCATGATGGTGACATTGAAGACACTCTTTGATTTGATTTGAAAGGTCCATCTCTTAGCTGCAGGGCAACCGTAGAGGAAAATGACTGGAGCCATGCTGAGATCCCCAATGCATCACCAGCAGCAGATCTTCAAGAACACGATCAGTGCAGAATAGGAAGCAAGTTTAGAAAAACAACTATTGAGGGAAAAAATGATGAATAAAAAATGGAAGTGGAAATTCAAAATATGTAAATTGTATTTAATTTGTTGATATAAAGTTATAGAATGAAACCTACAGTTTACTGGTGAGGAAAGCTAAATCTACATATTATAGTATATTTTATTTTGTTGGTGAGGAAAGTGTACAGGATATCAGCTGATATCTTGAAATTGTGTTTTCAGAGGGCTATCACAAGAAAAGGTAGAAAAACACGCAATTATAATTTATGTATGCCCCTCATAACAGTTTATGCCATTTAATACATATAATGCTTAAGTTAATATAGTAAACACTGCAATTAAAGAAAAATTTCCAATGCTAATGCTGATTAATCAATCACATTTTGATTATACACACAGAAAAGAGATTTAAGTATACTTTTACCACAGAACATGCTTATATCCTCTATCATTAATGTTGCTTCAATACAAAAGGTACTTGCTCAGATAAGGTCCCACGTATGAGTGCTGCTTGGAATCGCTATACGCATAAAAAAAAAAAAAAAAAATGTATGCGTGCATGGTAGTACATTACTGTGAAAATGTGGGGAATACACTTAAATATCACAAACTTCTACATAGCATAATGAATTTATTACATATATTTTCACTTCTGTTCCTCATAAACTACACATTTCACTCAAGGTATGATGCGTACATTTCTTCAACTGTCTTTGTATTGCCAACATTGGCAGGCCCCAAACCACAAAGCACAGCCAAGTTTGTAATGTGAATAATTCTGAAGTGAACAAGAACTTGATTCAGGTTGACATGGCAAGTGATGCATTCACAGAGGTCATAGCATCATGTTACATGGAATTAGGAAAGTTGGTATCAGTTATGAATATTGCCTTATCAACATATAATTTTACTTTGATGTGGCTTTATATTTGAAATTGCCATAATTTAAGTAGTTACCATAATCAAATGGAAATTGCCAATATTCATAGACTTCTAAGGATATTAAATTTGGTTTCGGCAAGATATGTAAATAGGAAATGGATTTAACATGTTTGGCTTAATTCTTAACTTGGTAGGTTATTTAAAGAACTTATTTTTAAAAATCTTACTTCACGTTTATAAAATAACTTATATGTTATACACTATATACATATTTTGTTGGTTTTCCTTACAAAATTTCGAATTATTTTGAATAAGAATGTGATTCCCAAGATGACCTGTTGTGAAACTAAATTTATATATAGTATGACAGAATCTGCAATGTTAGATGTCTGGATATTTGGAAAACAAACTACGTTGATAAATTATATGGTTTAAAACTGAAATATCTGCATGTTATAAACAAATTCAAAAAGAACATGTTACATTTTCTTACCAATTGTCAATATTATACAGTTAAGTGTTGTCAATACTATATGGTTAGTGTTGGAAAAGAGCTTTTTGTTGTGACATATTGTGCCATTAAGCTAAAATACTGCTTCAGTTTTTATGCAGGTAACTTTTTTGTGGGATAATGCAGGTAAGAAAACAGTAATAGAATCTTTAGCAATTTTGCATGAAAGTGAAAACCTTCAGCAAAGCCATAATAATACTGCTAGTGATATGCCAGTAAGCTTTGCCAAGTAATATAAATTACTCCTCTATTTTCTGCAAATGCACCACTCTCCACGATCAGTAGTGTCTCAAAAGTCATTGTCGAATCAGACTGCAAAATAAAAATAAACATTTTAGTCCAATGCAATACCAAGTCAGCTACCCTCATATTAGGTAGTGCAATCTCACAGCATATGGACATATTAGCAGAGTAATGAAGATAAACCCTTTGTTGGTCGTTGCGCTAAACATTTCATGATTGTGGGAGATTTAAAAATGCAAGCATGCATTGCCATGTAAGGTCTGCTACAGCATTGTTTTCTCACTCTTATTAAAATTCCTGCTTAGCTTCCGGTTCCATCTGACTTGGGAACTAGATAATTCTTTTTGGTTATATACTTTCCGTTCATGTTATGGTGAAGTTTAATTTCCTGTTTTGCTAGGTATTTTGTCTATTTTACTGCATGTGTGTGAAAGAACTAAATTAAATTCTTAATTTTTATATATTTTACTATTGCAGACTTGAAATATAATTATATTTGATATTTGGAATGTCGCCATTTAAATCTTATCTGGGTGTTTACTTACTTTTTGTGTTAACTCATCCAACAGCTAAGAATGAGCTGCAAGTTATTTGCTTGTTTGAGGGGAACAACCAGTTGAGGGCAATCACCAATTCACCATAAAATTAATGTTGGTGACCTTGCTATTGGAACCATCAAGTTAAATAGCGAAGTAATTCACTGTTGGAGGATCTTGAAAGTAGAAATAACTGTAGGATATTACACAAATTATGTCTTATGTGGGCTCTTTCTGTAGGCTTTCAATTAGCAAAAATATTTTCTGATATAAGGTGATTACTATAAACAAAAGACTACAAAATTTCAGAGACTGACAATGTAAATTGTACCTTACCTTCTAAAGTGGTTCTCTGTGATCATGTGACAAACATCATGACGCCCCCTGGCTGAGCTGGATGATGTTCCCCCATTTCTCCCTTGCCAAGTACTGGCAGTTGTAGCTGTGGGTCATTTGGGGTATTTCTTCCCCAATGTGCCTCAAAATATTGTACAGCACAGCTGCAAGCACAGCAAATTTGAGCCTGCTTGTAAAGACTTTCCTGGGGAAACTCACCTTTAGGGGAGTAATGAGATATTACCAGCAGGGATATACTGCATGTGCACCCTGCTCAAAAAGAGTTCTTTGGGTACAATTACTAAAAATGCTGTTAAGTGTGCTGCCAGGCTACTGTGCCAGAATATCTGAATATTCATTGTTGACTGTGCAGAAAAGTAACCTTTTCTATTTCAGTACTGTCCAGAATCATCATCTTTAAAGGAAGGAAAATATAAAAAAATACAAAATTGGAATGCAAAAGATGTAGACAAGACTTTTGGCCCAAAAGAAACACATAACTAGAGCTCATGAAATTGCCGGATTGAGGTTGAGTATGCACCCAGAGAGTAGGCTTGGTCTCTGCAGCCCATTTTGAAAGGTGTTGCACTATATAGCATTGCTAACTGCCTGGCAGTGAAGACTGAAAGAGAGCGCAGGTAGGCTTTGACACTGGACAAACTTGTGGATGATTCAAACATATTTTGAGTAACAGGAGGAGAGCCTTTCCTTTCGCAGTAAAGATGTATCTTGTAATTACTGCAGTGAATTTGTGTGGTTTATGTTCATTGCTTTTTCAAAGTTCTGCACATTATTATCCTGATGTTGTTTTGTAACAAGCTTTATATATCTATTTGTAAAAGTGCAAGACATTTTTATTTACTAATCATATGAAATAATTGTTTTATTGTGTTACTTTATGAACTAAAATGATGTACTTACAATACTTTTGGAACAGATTAAACCTCAGCATGTGCATGCTTATGATACAAACCCCCTCCCCACTACCCTCTCTTTATACTGCTGACTGCTCTATCTGTTTGTAATTGTGTGTGCTTTGGGACCCAAAACCAAGCTCTATATATAACAAAGTTACCTTAAACAACTTGAATACTATCTTCAAAAGTAACATGCTGTATAAGCTTTTGTCCTTGCCATTCTACTGAGTGATCCAGAAACATCCGAACTGCCTGCGCAGTGTTTTGCCTGTCCTGGCCCTCAGTGCTCATTACCATCTGCTACTATGTATATATGTTTTATTCACCAATTGGAAATTAATTACAACTTCAAGGCTTTGTCAAGTTCAAGTTACAATTATCTGAAATTTATCTAACCCTATACACAGTAATCATGATTATATTAACAGCTGTATAACACATAATGATCCTATTTACATCATTCATGAATTGTGGCTAAAGAACTCGTAAAACTCTTGTACATAGTAGAAACATTGTTCAATTAAAAATTTCTTAACATGCTTCCTGAACTTCGGTGGATCTTGTCGTTTACCTTTTTTGAGATTAAATTATACTTGAGGATTCTTGTAGTATGGAGTTAATCTTTTTTGTTGTTCTGGCAGCTTGCAAGTGAAGATTATTCTATTCTGATTTCTAGTGGCATGCTCATGTACAGTGTTTTTGAATTAAAGTGATGAATGTGCAATTATCACCCCTAAGTATACAACTTGTATCATTTGTATATAGTATGGTTTCCCCATGAGGTACATTAATTACATAGAATGGTGCAGATGAAAACAATGCAACATTTCTAAAACTACTTTTAAATGCTTTACATACCAGTGTTTTAAAGGAGATGCTGAAACTGGCCACCAGTATTGTCCATACATTTTTGGCACCTTTTTAGGAAACTATCCAACACTCGCATAGTTCACATTGAGAAATGCTGGCAATTAATGGCAAATATTTTGTTTTAATTCTTCCAGGGTGTGTGGGTTTGTCTTGGACACTTTATGCTTTAAGTTACGCCAGAGATAGAAATTGCAGGGGGTTAGGTCGGGGGACTGAGGGGGCTACAAATCTCTACTAATAATTCTGTCCTGAAACACACTTTCAGTTCTCATTGAAAGATTGGCTGTATGGGCTGTTGCAGAGTCTTGTTGAAAAAAAGGCAAAATCATGCTCCATCTGTTAATTCTCCAAAAAAAGGGGGGGGGCAAAATTGTATTCATGTATGTATGGGTATCAATTATTGACCGGAAAAAAATTGGGCCTATAATTCTTTCTCCACTAAGGCACACCGTACACCAATTTTTTCATCATGAAAGGGTATTTCATAAACAATATTAGGTTTCTCAGAGCTCCAATAACAATTATTTTGTATACACACATAGCCATGAAGGTGGAACCAAGCCTTGTCGGTGAAAAATACTAAATGTGGGTCAATTTCACCATTGTATACACTATTGAGAGTCCACTCACATATGAATCATAAGTAAATACCCACTATGCAGTAGAAAACAAATGCTGAGCCATAATACACTTTGTGTCTTTGTACAGGACAAAATAATAAAGCACACTGGTAATAACTCAACCACACGATATCACCATCAGCTCAATAATGTACTTTCAGAGCAGAGAAAAATAAGTCAGCACGTGACATTGTGTAGAGCAGCTGTGTGCTACCATGTTTCTGTATGCATAGTGGAAAATACTGTGCAGCGGTTTCGGTTGCATGGTATTAGAAGCAGATTAGAGCGGGAGATTCCTATAGATCCTTTTTTGATGCACTTTTACATTTTGCACTAGCTGCTTATTCTCCTTGTATGGGGGACTTGCCCCTTCTCCAGGTGTTAAGTTAACGCCTGGGGTCAGTGGACTGGGGGATCAGTCCAATGGCTGAAATGAAATGTAGGACTGGAAAGATGGTGATGAAGCAAATGGTGGAAAATAGTTGCAGAGCAAGCCGGAGTGTCGAGAGAAAACCCACCCAAATGCTTACTTTGCCTACCACAAATCTCACAAGGGCTACCTGCCTAGGTGGAAAGTGAGCTTACCACATAACTATATGGGTCTTAAAACAAAATAATAATTGAAAGCCCTCTCCACATATGTTATGAGGTAAGGGATTTGGGTGGATTACTGCTCACACAAAATGCATTCAGTAATACAGTATAGCTTGTGCTATATGACAAACTGCACAAATTGAATCAAATTATACACAAAGTTAGCATGCTTTCAGTAGATAACCAGTATGTTTGAGGTAGGTTGTGTTGTAATTTCTGGTTGCAGCTGAGTCTTATCTACAAATAACATAGTTAATGTTTTAGCAGTTGCATGCATATACAGTTTTCTGTAATGGCATTATGAATTCACAAAGTGTGCTATGAAGATAGTTTTTGCTAGGACATGCTCTGTTTTCTTTGTTTTCAGTAAAACAAATTATTTCACAACCAGAAATTCTCACCTGAAATACTCGCAAACTGCACAAATTCTGTAATATCTCCTTTGGTAAACTGGCAATGTCATGAAACCTAGTTGACACTGTTCAGTACACTCTGCATAAGTGGGGATTTTTACTTTTTTTACACTACTATGTACATAGTGTATAGAGAAAGTATGGTATTGCGCCAACATTTTGATACTGGATTTCACCAGAAATACATGTTTTGAGATCCCCCAAATAAAAAAAAAACATATTAGAAAAAGGTCATTGTGTGCGTGCAGCATAGCCCATAAATAAATAATCTGTTAAATACCATACTTGTTATTTAAGTTTGGAGTCTCCCAAGGGTGCAATGAAGAATTTGGAAAAAAATGTCCCCACCCCCCAACTACCTTTTATGTGGAAAATGTTTTGAAAATTTAGATTTTCTCAAAAATGGCTAACAATTTTGATTAAAATACTGTATATGGAAAATAAATGTAAAATGTAATCATGAATTTCCTGGGAATGGCCTCTCCATGAAGTTTGCCTAGTTTTGCATAACTGGTAAGCCATAAGAATCAGACAAAAACTTACTGAACTTTCTGCACAAAATGTGTGTATCTCATTAAAACATAATTTGTCATATATGCTTTCTTGGAGAGCTGACCGTTTTTGAGATATTCCTTGTTGTCGGTTTCAGATTTAAAATACTCTTTTCTCAAATGGGAATTTTTTGACTCCTACAGAGGAATTTCAATCATATAGGAACCAGCTTTTAAAATATTTGACTATAGCTTTAGCCTATGGTACTCCCTTATTTCCTTTCTGCTTACAAGGAAGCAAGTAATAAGACCATTTCTGCTAATTTTATCTTTATTAGCATGAAATAGAAGTATAAGCATTTTAACAATAATTTGTAACAAAGATGTAGAGAAACTCATGTGAATGGAACCATCAGATCATCTTATTCCTGCTATACAAACTTTGTCATAATGTTTGGTGAAAACTTAATCATTCATGCATATTATGCCTTCTTTCATTCCTCACATTCCTGTGTGCTTCTCTGGGGTAATTCTGCAGGAACACAAACTATATTCAAATGGCAAAAAAAGACAGAGTATTGCTAATCTAGATTATAACCATCCTTGCAGGCAAATTTTAAAAAAAAACTTAAAATAATGACCCTGCCAGCATTGTACATTTACCATTCAATGATGTTCATAAAAGAAAACCTACAAAAATATGCACTCCGACAGACAGTACATGGTTACATAACACAAAATAATTATACTTTAGATTTATCTTACTCAAGATTGTCAGATATCCATGGCAGCCATAAATATCAAGGGTTAAGTATGTACAACAACCTTCCAAAACATACTACCTCACTACCCAATCATATATTCAAAACATTTCTGGATAATTGGCTGAAAGATAAAACTTTTTACTCAGTAGAAGAGTTCTTTGAATGTAATAACTTTCACATAGATGAGTAATATCTAAACTAGCTTTGTAAAATGCAACCATTATACAAATTTATCAAACATGCTGTAAATAGTTCAGTATGTAAATAGTAGCAAAAATATTCAACTATGTTTTAAATGGTGTAAATAATTGTTTAAAATTTGAATTTTGTAATATGATAAATATGTACTCGACAAGACCAATTGCAATGTTGTAAACAGCTAACGATCAATAAACTTTATTCTTATGATTCTTATTGTTTATGTTTGTGCACAAAGTGAAGCCAATGCACAATTCTGTGAGCTGTAGATTTGTGTGCACGACTGTTATCTGCAATGGTTAGTTGCTCACTACCAGTAGCATAATAATTTGCTAGCTGGAGAGAGAGTTGCATTTCTAAAAGGTATAAAACTTGGTGCTTTATTTCGATAATTTATGTAAATCAGGTCTTTGTTGAATATTCATGTTTAAATTACTGCAGAGCCATTAAACTTTATTAGAGGAAATCTGCACAATCACCTTTATTTCTGTTTATATCAGTTAAAATTCAGAAATTTAATATGCATATGGCGAATGGGAAAGGAATAGAGAAATGCCCTATGTGTATATTGTTCAGGTAAATATAATCGTTTGATTTTATGAAATCACTGTAAAGCTATTTTTATTATTTAGGTGTTATGGTATTGTCAAATTCTTGTATGGAAACCCATATAAATTCCAGTCTATCACTATGACAAATAAAGAGATGAATAAATCCTGGGGGGAAAACAATTATTAAAATTTCAAGTAATACAAAGTTATGAAATTAAATTTTGTTTGTCACATGGGTCAATTCATAAAGGCAACAATGATATAAGGAAGCAATGCAAGGCAGCTGATAGAAACATGTCACTTTTTATTCTATTACATATTATCAGGAATTAAATTCTAAACATGACAATATACAAGTATTCAGGAGCATAATGAGTAGTCTTCACAGTGCTACCAGAAATAGAGCTTTGGTGTGCTGATGTCATAACAAATCCTTAATTTTTTATTATTCCTTACAAATGATAGCTTACCTATTGGACAGAAATTCCAATTCTTGCTCTATTTGTTCTAAAATAGAGAGAATGGATTACTTGCTGAGATGAAACCAAGTAACAAAATCAATATTGTCATACTCGTGGAAATAATTGGAATGATGTTTAATCCATCTTGGTTGGTGTATTCTCTTGTTCTGCAGCATTTTTCATTATACCTTCATGTGCATTCTTAAATACAAAGTCCATTACTCTGCCTAGCTATTTTCTTTTCTACTTTTAATGTCATTTTCTACCCATAAGCAGTGCTTAAACCTGCGTAATGGGCCTTGAAAGTAGCTAACTAGGTTTAAAGTGCATGGTAAAACAGCAATTTTACCAAAACCAGGTTTTTACAACCCAGTTAGACAAAATTGTTGATTTTTATAAGAATAGCTTGATACTTGTAACTACATTAATTTACCCAGATACTAGATACTTAGGAGTATATGTCACCATTAAGGTGTTCTCTGAAGAGAAATATACCGGTTGGTTGTCGGTAAAAAAAACATATGAATTAGTTGGAGGGTTGAATGTCATTCTGGCATGTTGTCACAGCAGCCATGTTCAAATCTTGGCTCTCGTACTGATAATACAAAGAAATGAGTTCATTGTCAGCTGGTTGCAACTGGTTGATGGTTCTGTGAATTTGGTGATCAGTTTTTCCTCCATTGGATCTCAAAGTTCATTAATCTTGGATGAAATCTCCAAAGAAATATTTGCTGTAAAATATTTAAATGAGCGGGTTTTTGTGTCTGCCTAACAAGTGATGCAGTGATTCCTTGAAACTAGTTGCAAGGTAATTAACCTAATTTAATGAAATGGTATATTTGTAATTGCATGCTTGTTTTAATGGTTATCAGCAGGCCATAGCCTATTATGAGACAATACATGTTAAGCTACTGATGAGCATCTAATTAAACATTATAGTAAAGGTGCAGGACAGACATTAAATTGTACATTGAGGTACAAAAAAGGAACAAAACAATACAGACTTAAGCTATATGTGACACATTGTATTCTTAATGCTATTCATAATATTCTATACAGAAACAATGTTTCTTTATATATTGTAACGATGACCATATATATTTTTAATGTTTCAAAAACAGATTTCCTTCAATTAGGGGTGAAACATGACTTATATTCCGAAAATGTTCTCTCCGCATCACAAGATGTAGTGGGAGAAAATTTAAACCTCAGATCACTTGTGTGTAATTGACTGTTCTCCACATTTTGTAGGTTGACTTTTTCACTTGCTTTTATCACTTTGCTGATATCACACAATCTTGGGTATTGTGGATTTTTCTCGAGCACATTGTTGAGTTTATTCCTCACTGATAGAGGTGCTCTGTTGGTAACTTAGAAATATTTGTGGCAAATTCCTGTACATGATGAATGGCATCTGGCAGTTCTAGTTTCTTAGATTCCAAAGCATTAATAGTTGTAGGTAAACATTTATAATTATTCTGAATGGTTCTTAAGTCTTGAATTGTTCTGAAACAAAATTCCATTAGGCAAAAAATTTGATAATGAGGTTTCAAATAAATTTGTCATTGTCAAATAATTTAAATGTATAATAATGTAAAAATATTGTAAATAATTTGTATATTCTAGGAATAAGGCTGACATCTCCAAAGTGAATGTAAAGTTGATAAACTGAATGCAATAAATTACATTACATTAAATCACATTTTAAGCTCCTCACACGTTAACAAAAATGTTTCCCCTGGTCCATTAGGAGATAGCATACCAACTACAGCAACTGGGAGGTAGTTTATATTCTATATATTTCTCCATAAATGCAACAAATGCGTGATTTTGAAGCTTGTGTAAAGGTATGCCATTGGGCACCATCATTTAACACAATTCTTTACAAAATGCATTTTCCATGTCTGGTAGTGTGTTTGAACTTGGTGGCAGAGCTATAGGCATACCTTATTTAATTTTTCAATAAAGAAATTCAAACATCCCTAGAATCTCAAATTTGAAGAGTTGCACTTTATCCCGAAGAAAATTTCTGTATGTTGAAAAACTTATTTACACTTCACTGACGTCATGGGTGCATAGCTGAAGAAGGCAAGGTCTCCTAAGTACATCAAAGGCAAACTTTTCATCTTGCAAAAGTTTATCAATTTTACACATTGTCTGATTATATTCTTCTGCAGCACATTTTTAATTTTTTGGACTAATTTTTCCTACATGAAGTCCCAAATACTGTTCTCCACATTGTATCTTCTTGGAAACTGAGTGTATCTTCTAGCCATGTTATCAGTGTTGTCAGAATGTAAAAGTTACTGTTAATAAATGCCAAACTAAATATGCTTGTAGGCTTTCACGGCCGGTGTTATTATTGATAAAATATAACATGTCCGGGCTTTTCGGCCGTGGTCGAATATTAAAATTATTAAAATAATTTAAACTTGATGTTTCATCCTCAGCTGTGGAGGACATCTTCAGAATGAGGCTGGGCAGGAACGGCTGGCGACTGCAGATTCTTGGAGCAGTGGACGGCAATATATACTATTGAAGTAGTGGGAGGGGTGTAATTGGACTGCTATGTTCTGATTGGCTATTGTGCTGGCCAGTGTGAAGATGCTGTAAGGCAGGAATCCAGGTCACTGACAGAATAGGCAAATTACTAAATAAACAGAAAATTAAAACAATATATCTTCCAAAACGAAATTTAAAACAAATTCACAAATCAGCTAAAGACCCACTGGACGCGCTCTCTACTGCTGGTGTTTACAAAATACCCTGCACATGTGACTAATCTTACATAGGCACAACAAAACGTAGTATAAAAACCCACATCGCCGAACACAAGAGATGTTGTCGCCTTGGCCTACTGACAAATCTGCCGTTGCAGATCATGCTCTCATCCTAGACAAACATGACATTTTATTTGAAAAAACAGAAGTCCTCGCAACTACCAAACATTACTACCCGAGAATGGTCAGAGAATCTATAGAAATATACAAACATCCCAATAATTTTAATAGAGAAGACGGATTTAAGCTAAACCAGACCTGGGTTCCTGCCTTACAGCGTCTTCGCACCGGCCAGCACAATAGCCAATCAGAACATAGCAGTCCAATTACACCCGTCCCTCTACTTCAACAGTATGTATTGCTGTCCACTGCTCCATGAATCTGCAGTCGCCAGCCGTTCCTGCCCAGCCTCATTCTGAAGATGTCCTCCTCAGCTGAGGACGAAACGTCAAGTTTTAATTATTTTAATATTCGACCATGGCCTAAAAGCCCAGACATGTTATATTTTATCAAATTGCCAAACTGATTAGTGTTAATCATACGAGTGGGCTATGGTGGTTGATAGGATCAGGATACTGGCTAGTTGACGGGAGACGGCAGCTTATGTTAACAGTTCCGTGTACAAGACTGCTGCTAATGTTGGGTTGGGTCAGCGCAAAATGCGTGTGGTGCCATCTAGTTTTATTGAAATTGGTTAATGATACACTAGCACTGCTGTGGTGCATGTCTCAACTAACATCATTATCATTGGTAGTTTATTCACCATTTGGTAATTACAATAGGCTTTGACATAACTAATATATATTTATACATAAATGTATAGTGAAGAAATGGTAATATTTACATATGTTGTGCATGTCATGTTGACTTAAATCTAGGAATTCTTGTAAGCTATGGAATGGGCTTTTTATTAGCCACTTATATATTTTATCCTTAAATCTCTTGAGTGTTTATGTTGTGTATTTCCAAAGGAAGTGAATTAAATATTTTTATGCCATTTAATTGTATCTAGAGCAGTATTTCCCAACCTTTTGAAGTTCACGGCACCCTTGGGAATAACATTAAACACCAAGGGCACCCTTCCTTGAATTAAAAGAAAATCAAGCTTAATATGTCAATTTATTGAAATATTATATAATAATAACGTACACCATAACATAATACAGTAAACTTTACTACAATCACTGAGTAAAAATACAACAATAAATTTTGTTCGATTAATGATTAATGTGAAACTTGTGATTGATGCTTAGAGCACAGATATGTGATGTCGGGTCTTACAGTTGACAGTGAAACACGCAAATCATCCTCAAGGTTATTCAGTCTATTTCTTGCTTTGCATTTTATTGTCACCATAGCAGAGAAGGCTTGCTCGCATAGATAGGATGTTGAAAAGGGCAAAAGTGCGTTAATTGCTTTCTTCATTAGGTTAGGGTACTCCTCTCTCCGTTGAAGCCAAAAACTAGCCACTGACGCCTCACTCTTGGTGAACTTACCTTTGAGTGTGGAATCAGCGCAAAGATCAATAAATTCATCTCGTTCGCAAGCAGTGAAATCTATTTCCTCTGCACTATCTACGAAATCAAATGGTGAGACAACCCAGTCGAGATTCGTAGTGGAAATAGTTGGAAAGTACGCATCTATTGCATCTTGCAATCTTGATAAGTGATCACAAATGCGGTCTTTCAGTTTACCCAGATCTTTATCTCCTGCCACATTAAGAAGAGATGGAAAGTTCGACAAATCTCCTTTTTGAACTGCAGACTTCCAAGAACTAAGTTTTCTTTTAAAACCTTTCATTTTATTGGTTGAGGAGATTATTGTTTCATGTCGACCCTGCATCGAAACATTCAGTTCATTCAGCTTATGAAAAATATCTGCCAGATACGACAGTTCAAAACACCAAGAATCACTTAGTAAGAGCTCATGAAATATGTCTTGATTTTCATCCTGAAAAAAAGTTTTTAGCTGTTCTTTAAGTTCGAGAAACCGGTTCAATACACGACCCCATGACAACCACCTTACTTCTGTGTGAAGTAACAAAGAGGTATGAGCTGCATCCGTTGCGCGACATAACTGTTCAAAAATTCTGCACTTTAAAGGTCGAGACTTCATATAGTTCACCATTTTCACAACTTGGTTAAACACTTCAGCAAAATCTTCATTACACACTTTCACGACTAATGCCTCTCTATGCAGAAAACAGTGAGTTATAATAATGGATGGATTTTCATTGAGAGCTCTGGCAGTAAAACCTTTAATTTTCCCAGACATAGATGGTGCACCATCTGTACATATACCACAACAGTCTTTCCATGAAAGATCATGGTCATTGAGATAGGAATTAATAGAAACGAAAATATCATGGCCTGTGGTTGTAGTCTCCAGCAGTCTACAGAACAGAAACTGTTCACTAATATCTTTTTCATCAATATATCTGATAAAACCAAGGAGTTGCGGTTTGTCACCAATATCGAGACTCTCATCTACTTGCAAAGCAAATGTTCTATAACTTTTTATTTTCTCCATGACTTGTTCGTTGATATTGCATGAAATTTCAGATAACCTGTGGCTGATTGTGTTGGACAGAGGAACTTTTGAAATTTGATTAGCTGCTCCTTTGCCAAGTATTGTTGAAACTATAACTTGATATGCAGGGCCAATGATTTCCTCTCCAAGAGTATGAGGTTTCTTTTTTTTTAGCTATCAGTTCTGCTACTTTAAATGAGGCTTCAAGAGCAGTATCACCTATGGTCATTCTCTTTACCATTCGCACAGCTGGTTTCTTCTCCCCTTTTAATATATGTGAAAAATACATTACACTTTTCTGTGACACACTAGGATGCTTTGTTGTAAGATGCCGCTTCAGTTTGCTAGTTACCATGGCCTCGTTGCTAAGTGTTTCGCCACAATCTAAACACACAGGAATAGGATTTTCCTCGTTATTCCACTTAAATCCATACACTAAGTAACTGTCCTGGTATGTTCTTTTCTTTCGTTTGTCTTCTTTATGTGGTGAATTCGACGGTCCGGGAGGAACTGTAAGATTTGGCTTCTTAAAGCAAGCAGTAGGAGCCGACTGTTCACTTTCACTATCCTGGCGTTTGCGTTTAACGATGAACTTATCCATAGCTAAACACTGTGAATCAACGCGAGGAAGACAACTGAAAGCGCCAAGCGGCGTACACTTTTATTTATTCATCTGTCGAAGTCTCGGGAATGTTCGTGAGGAAGCGAGTAGTCTCGGGAATGTTTGGCAGGGTATAGCTGTAATGCCATCTGTGGGATACTAGTATAACTGAATTATTGAAATGAATCGACCACTATCACCATCTGCCGTGCATGAGAGTAATTGATCTGACTTATTTTATTTCAAGACCTTACAAGACTTAAGGCTTCAGTAGAAGGTATTTTTTTTTTGTATATCTCAATATCTCGTGGCACCCCTTAGCCAATCACATGGCACCCTAAGGTGCCGGGGCACACCGGTTGGGAACCATTGATCTAGAGGACTTCTGAGGTCTTAAATATGGTATTTCCACTTCGTTCTTATTTCTTCAGTTGTATGTTTGTATTTCACTTCTGGTGTAATTTTGTATATTTTCTTTCATTTATGCAAGGACATTATAAAGATATAAATTGACAAAAGTTGGGATCACCAGTGTTTTAAAAAGTCATTTACGATGTTCAGTTTTATTAGACTTTGTCAATATTCTAACAACCGTTTTTTGAATCTTTAGCACATCTGTTATTCGTGGGCTACTGCCCCATAATATTAAGCCATACCTAAAAATGCTTTGAAAGAATAGTCCATACAAAGGAAGTTATTTGGCACTGCTCTTTTTAAGTTTGCTAATAAGAACATTGTTCATGACAACTTACTGCATACATAATGTGCGAGTTCCAAGAAAGATGATTATAAATTATCATTCCAAGACATTTTATGGACTCACTTGTGTCATTACCTGAATTACTACTTTTTGAATGGAAAAATAATATTTTGCAATTTGCTCTCATCAGAAAATCATAAAATCCTAAACTCTGAAACCAGGTTCTACACAAAATCGGTCAAAGGCAACCAACTGGTAATACTAGGTCCCAACTGGTAATACTAGGTCAAGAAGACTACAGCCAAAGAGTGGAATCCTTACTAAGCAGTCCAGAATATCACGAAATAGCCAATCCACTAAGTAAAAGTATAAAGACATTGTAAGAAATAGTATCAAATTGTAAAAACATAACAGAAAAACAGAAATCCAAATTAAAGCCAGATCTACCAACTTTAGCCAGATTATATACCCTACCTAAAATACACAACCTGGCAACAAAATGAGACCCATAGTAGATAATATCAATGCACCCACATATAAACTCTGCAAATGGCTCACATAAAAATTCAACTCCTTCCCAAAATTGAATAGTAAAAGTGTATCAAATTCATTGGATCTGATTAACCACTTGAAAGATTTCCGTATTTCACCTAAAGATAAGATCGTATCCTTTGATGTCACCTCCCTATTCCCCAGCATACCCATAGACGAACTCCAAAAAGTTCTTAAAACTTGGCTACAAAGCATAAACATACCAACAGAGGAAATAGAAGATCTCGTTCAGTTAACCAATTTATGTATAAGACAGAATTACTTACATTCAAGAATAAATGTTGACAACAGGACTAGCAATGGGGAATCCTCTAATCACCATTCCTACCTGACTTATAAATGAGTAATTTTGAGACACACATCACTGAGGCATTCCCACATACACAAAAAATGATATAGGTATGTAGATGCCATCGCCATAGTTCCGAAACTCATAAACAATGCACTCAAACTCCTCAACTTGCAAAACAAATTATTTAGTTCACTATAGAGACCGAACAGGAAGGAGTCCTAGACGTCAGAATAACAAGAACAGAAAAACACAGCCTGACATTTGAAATACATAGAAAATCCACAAATACAGATAACTACATAAAGTTTGATAGCTACAATCCCATAACACACAAATATGCAGTTCTGAACAGTTTAACATATAGATTAGTACACATTCCCATGGAGAATAGTGAATACCAACAGATACTCCAAATAGCTACCAACAACGGCTTCCAAAAAAGTGCAATAGACAAGAGAATACACAAATACAAAGAACTGAACTGCATAACACACACAACCACCCTACAGAACCTCCGTGACCAATCTCAGTACAGAAAATTCACCTATCATCTTTGGGCACACAACAAACTTCAGAAAATCTTCAGGAACTATCTTCTTAGTTCCAAAAAACAACTACAGCATTCAGAAACTGCTATGCAAAAATTTAAAAGATCCTATCCCTGCAAACAAAAAACCAGGAATTTATGAAATTAAATGCTCAGACTGTAATCTAGTATACATAGGAAGGACAAAGAGCAGTTTGGAAACCAGATTAATGGAACACGTGAGAAACCTAAAATACAAGCAAAGTGAAAAATCAGCATTTGCCTATCATTTTTGGATATCAGGACACAATATCACACCTAATATAAAACTATTATAACCAGCATATAATCCCACAGAATTAGATATCTGGGAGAAGATCTACATCATGAAGAAAAAGAGCAATATCATGAATTTTGACTTACCATCATACAGCAACCTTTGGAAGTTCATAGATCCAGCACCAGATGCTTCCACAAGGGATACACCACCACCCCCATCATTGACACCAATGAAGCAAGATTTAGTCGGAATGAAGGGTTGAAGATGGGAACAAGTGCTCCTAAAACTGGTCCCAGTAAGTAATTACTAAGTGATGTTTGTGTTACAAAAAATGACTCAAATTCTTTTGTTTTTAACTGTTTTAGGTTATCTCGGACGGCTATTTATGTTGAGAAATGATGTGTCATCTGCATAGACAACTGTATGATATGGGTAACAATTCAGCACATCATTAATCATTATTAAAAGCAGCAGAGGTCCAAGCACTGAGCTCTGCGGAATGGCTACTTTTTACCTCGGTTACCTGTGAATATATGTTGAGAAATGATGTGTCATCTGCATAGACAATTGTATGATATGGGTAACAATTCAGCACATCATTAATCATTATTAAAAACAGCAGAGGTCCAAGCACTGAGCTCTGTGGAATGCCTACTTTTTACCTCGGTTACCTGTGAATATTTTCCTCCAATTAAGACTATTTGTTTACGATTTGATAAATGTGACCTAAAATATCCAAGCTAGAACCTTGAATACCGTACACTTAAAGCTTCTTTACCAAGATATCATGTTCAACGCAGTCAAAAACTACATGCTATATACAGTATTTACATTTGACGAACTCTCCTTAGGTTGTAGTGGAGTGACACTACACATATAACTCCAATTTGTCACAGGTCAAAGGAGTGGATTTGGCATGCCTGTGTTACCAGTATCTGCCTATTCATAATCCCTGCTTGTCCTCTCTGGTGTGGGAAACTTGATTCACTGGGGTGTTCAGAATCATAAGTGATCATTCTCCTATCCTAGGAGCCATGCATACTATCATGATCTAGGAGGCAGAAGAGTGAGTGGAATTAGGCACCACATCCTTCCAGATGTATCATTCTCCTCCAGAGGTTCTACAAGTTGTGGAAGTTCATAAATATGACAGACCCCATTAACCACTGCTCCTCACCGGTGGCCAGGGTGTATGTCGTATCTGGCTTGGCCATACCTGATATAGGCTTTTCTGTCAGTGTGCCTCTTAGTGCAATCTGTTGAGTGCTGGTAGAACCTGTCTCATGCAGGTTGGTAATTCTCTGTTTCCTTATAGTGTCGTGTATCTTGAGGTGGTGGCTGCTTTGGCATGTAGTCACATTGTCAGCTGTCTTACACTGGTCTGTGGAGCCTTCAGCCTTGCTGCCATCTTCGAATAGAATCTCCACCATTTATCTGGTCATTTGAAATCATTGGAAAAGGCTCGTGGTGTTATGGAGCCAGTTTGTCTCCCCCCATAAGACTGTTGGTGTTACAAGTGAAAAGCAGTTTGAGGGTCTGTCAGCAGATAGTTCTTCCTGCGGTCCTGTAATCTGGCCTGGTTTCCTGCATGAGGGTCCCCCCGAGCCATTGTTGAAGGTGTTGAAGGCACAAAGATGTCCTTAGGGAGTCTTAATTGTTTGCTAAAAGACCCTTTCGGCAGTGCTCTGGTTGTCTGTACATAGCCCTGGTAGAATTTTGGGTAGGCTGTTGACCCCCACAGTGGAGTTGGAGCTGTTATCAATGAGGCTTGCAGGCTGCAGTGCCAACATTCTACTATCCCATTTGCCTGGGGTTGGTAGGCATTTTGTGGTATTCCTCTATTTCAAGCAAGTGTGTAAGCTCTGTGTATAGCTCAGCTTCAAACTGGTGGCCAAGGTCCATTGTGATCCTGGCTGAGGTGCCAAAATGACTAATCCAATGCCTGAAGAAACAGTGCTGGGTCTAACCATTTGAGGGAAATGAGCTCCATCCTCCTGGTTGCCCCATCGATAATCGTTAAAAATTAGGTGTGCCCTTTGGAGAGTGGCAGGGGTTCAATGACGTCCAGATGCATGTGTTTAAATTTGGGGGCCACCAGGAACTCCTATAGTGTAGGAGGGTATTGGTAGACTGAAACCTGGCACTGATTGGAGACCTTCACCCATTTTTTTTGTATCTACATATGTGAATGGCCAGAAATATCTTGCTGTGATGAGTTGGCATGTAACTCAGATCCCTGGATGGCTCATGCTGTGCAGCTTCTGGAACATCACCATCCTGCATTGGCAATTGTTGCTCATTGAATGTGAGTTGGTGGTGGTACCCTGGTACTCTGGATGGGACCTGCTATAGATAGAGATATAGATAGATTATTTTATCTTTTCAAGTTACAAACATAATGCATATATGATTTACTTTCCTGAAGTTGCTGAATTTAGTATCATATACAGTTAACACCCTGGTTATTATGTATATGTACCTTTCCCTTTATTTGTACATTTCTATACTCTACCAACTTAATATATTTACCTCTTCTATAAATTACAATCTCATGAGTTCTATTATTAAGATCCTCTCTTTTTTTGACAATATTCTTCCCCCATTTCTCTCTTACTTTTCCTGTATAATTACCTAGTTGTTTAAGAAATCTTTTCCTGTTGTTTCCAAAAAAATTTAAGTATAATATCTCTGCCGGTAACTTTTCCCAGTTTTTGTTCCATATTTCTCTCCCCACATTTTGGTTTCCTCGCACTCAATTATACAGCGTAAATTGTTATCAACATTGGCAAATAGTGGTTATAGATCATTTAGGCCTTTTAGGGCCGGTTGTACGAACTCTGAATAAATCCTGGAATAGTTATTCTTGGAATACACTATTCATGGTATAAATGTGGTGATGAGTTGTACGATGCAATTTTATTCCTTAGATATCTATTTGACTGTTTGTAGATTTAAAACTAATGTTGGCTATGCTGCGAGTCATTCGTGGCCAACTTGATCCGTAATTACTGCTTTGTTTTGCTGAAAACTTGTTTGTTTTCACAATCAGCTGTTCCTAAACTATATATTATTTCTTATTTTAACTACTTACGGTACTATGAAATCATTATGAGTGTTCATAAGCGTGTTCGGATGTAGAATTGCTATACATTTTACAAAACATAAACACATATGTATACTGTGACTTCTTGCGATAGGTTAGGAGTATGGGAATATAACCTTACCATATGTGCAAAGTTGTATCTTGTGCTGATGTATGACATCTTTCCGTTTCAGTGATCAAAACGTACTTAGCCTCATTTCTGTATTTTATTTATTAAAATACTTAGTAAGTGAATTTTGAAAATTACATTTTAGTGTTGCAAATGCCACTATCAACTTTAGATATGTATAATTGAATCGTTGCACCAAGATAAATAGAAAACAATTTGCTATATAAGTATTATTAACCAACAGAAATATTAGTAGTTATGTCGAATAGTACATTAAACCGTTCCCATTACAGTTCGCACTTTGCTGATGGCAATATTTAATACAACAGCTAGAAATTGTCAACCAAACCAATAAAACTGAGAACATTATATTTTAGGGAAAGTATTCTCTATTCAATCAAAATTGTCTCTAATGTGTTAAACCTACAGCATATAATACGAAAAATTATGAATTTATTGTAAAATAATATATTTAGATTTACGAGCTCTGATGGCGTCTTTTAATCTGGGCATCTCCTCCCTACATCACAAAGGTTGTTGTGTTTTAGTTTTTAAACTTGCACATAACTTCCAAAATCTGATTATAGTACAGAATGTCGCTAACATTAATACTTGTTTTTATTAAAATTTGGACATCTATTACCAACACGTGCTTCACTTGGTCATGGTATAGATGGAGTACAGCAGGGTACTCCATCTACACCATGACCAAGCGAAGCACGTGTTGGAAATGGATGTCCAGATTTTAATAAAATTGACAGCTTCACTGTATGTAATGGCTTTTTTAACATTTTAAAATTAATACTTGTGGTTATCTTACGTTTTGAAGCATATTGCCATAGAAGTAACCTATCCTTTGTATTTCCTCAATAAAACGTAACCTCACTCTTTACAACGCTATGCATTGTGCTGGTGACTTGCTGCACTACACTATTTTATATTTATCTTGGGTTGGATTAAATTTAATTGTTTCCATAAAATAGAGGTATTTTGATGATAATATTGTAGGTAGATTTTACTTTTTTATGAATGAAACTTTATTTTAACTATCTTCTTGTCATATTTATCTTATAACCATCAAGTCGTCTGTGTGATATCATTTCTCAACTTTAATTTCATTATAGCCGTGTTCATTTATCAGACTATCTCCACAAAATATTGTATTTAGATATAATATGTCCTTAAAACATATTATAAAGAAATGAATCATTTATATTGGTCAAATATGGGTCAAAATTATGCCGAGTACCCAAGCGGCCATTTTCCTTTTTATACTCTATTCTCGGAATATCGGCTTATCCCCGCAAAGAATCACGGAATAAGTTATTCCATGTTTATTCCCTTGATAGTCTCTATTCCGTTGTCGTACAACACAATTTTGCACATAACCATGGAATAACGACTAACAGAGGTTTATTCCAGTTCGTACAACTGGCCCTTAGCAGCATTGTTCCTGTTCTTGTCTATGCCGACCCTCTCTTTACATTTTTTCACAAACATCAAGGTATTTTTTTCTTCCCCATTCTTGCTTAACACTCCTATATAATATTAAAGTACTCTTATTCCATAAGCTACCTATTGTTTCCCATTTCTCTATATCCTAGCTTTTGCTTTATTCCACAGTCTTTGTTCCCCTATTGTCTGTTGACTGGCTATCTTGTCCAATCCAACTTCTCTTACAATTTCCTTTAATTGACATATCCAACTGCTTTCCCATTTTGTTGATTCTTGTTCCCTTGAACAGTCTGACAGTACTTCCTTCCTCTAATATTTGGATCCTATTCCAATGTTTCATTATGTGTTTGACCAGCTCTTCCCAATTCAACTAGTGCTACCCCATTGGGAGTTATTCTTGGTAGACCCAATATCATTGTGCAAAAGGATTTAAATTTGATTTATACATTCCCACCCTTTTTCAGTCCTCCAAATCTCTATTCCATAAATCATTCTTGTTTCCACTGTGGCTGCATATATTTTCTCTAATCACTTTACTCTTTTTGGTATTTTCTCTGAGCAGTTTCCTATGCTACTAATAGCTAATTTCCCCTTAACTAGCACATTTTTCCTTCACTCTGTGTTTTCCATTGTTATTTAGCCTTACTCCTAAGTAATCAAACTGGTTTACAACTTTGAATTCACTCCCCTCTAACCATCATCTCTCTTCTGGAACCTGCTACATATAGGTGGCTGTGACTACAACTATATGAAATGGCATCTGTCCCCCTCACAGCATTGCAGAATTGAGATGAAGCCTAGTTGTCAGATCCCAGGTAATGGCACATAGTCTGGCTTAATGTCTTGGAAAATAATTCTAGGAACTGTATGCTGCTGTAAGTTCTGTGCATACTAGATGGGTGTGCCAGTAGCTGCTTGGTGTGGTGGTTGTCTTGTTTTATCTTGCTGTTGTGGAAGAAGGTGTTCAATGCCTGCTGGAGAAGTTGACCATACTTAAGAACTGCCAAAGTTCCATAGTGTTCTGTGGTAGCAGGAATTTTGTGATGATTGTGGTTTGTAAATAGTTGTAAAAATATTCTTGAAAATAATCCTGTATAGTAGTTTTTTAGAACATTCTGGTACACTCACTTGGTAAAACATCAATAACTTTGTAAATATTACTGTTGGAGAAGAGATCTTTTTATATTTTGATCAGAAAATTTTACTTTAGCTATTCGTAGCATTGGCATCCCATTTCATATTTCCTTCATGTGAGATTTTCAAAATACTGCAAAGTTGTGTTTGGAAAGTTAGGTTACATTTTTTTTAATGCTATGTTTGAATGCAAGTTCTGAGGAAGTAAAATTGTCTATACAAATGCACCATTACCTCAGAAACTAATTGACACTAAGGGCTGAAATATTTACCACACATTAGCACCTAAATATACTTTATTTTAACGAAAGGGCTTTTATGTAATACTTTAGTTTAACGAAAAGGCTTTTATGTATATGGATTAGTTATTTTTTTAAAATTTAAAAATCATTATTTTTCAAAAAAAGTTTTAGAGCTTAGTTAAAAGAAATCGTACCTTTCGTTCTAATGGACAGAGGTATACTATTTTCATCTATCAACAGTAAAGATATTGCTGAATATACCTTGAAAAATTTAGCTCATTACGTTAAATAGTTGCTGAGATATTGGGTTAAACTTTAACATTGGCAAGATAGGGCATTTCGACTCCCTTTTGACTTCATTCAAGGTAACATTGAGGGCTTTTAACTGGGAGTTTAGTGGATCTGTTTGAATTTTGTTATATATTTATTTGTGAAATGTAATCTTCTTTATTCAAAATAACTAACTTGCCACCTTTGTCTGCTTTTGTGTATATTAGCGGTTTAGATCTTAGTGTTGTATTGATGACTTGTTTGTCCGGGAAAATATTCTGTTTTTTTTTTTTTTTTTATTGTATTTCTTCCAAGATGTTTGTACATTCTTTTCTGATAGTTGATTTGGTATTTTCATCTAAGTGATTTGTGGCAATCTCTATATCAGCTATTAAATGGTCTAATGTATTTTTGACTATGTATAGTGTAAGTGATGTATGTGTTACAACCCGACTCTTAATTTTATGTTAAATTCCATATCACTGTTATTAGATTTTTCAAGTAGTATACAAATTTAAAGTTGTTGTTGGCCCAATGGGGCTTGGACCTCCAGTAGGCAATCCTTGAGCACCTGGTAAGTCATGAGGTCGGTGATCTACATTACCGCATGCCATGGGAGCTGTGTTGGCCTATTGCTGGTTCCTCTGGAGTGACTTTGTCCAGAGTCACCTGCTGCCTGCTTGATCCTAGCACTTGTTCCACTTGATGGTGGGGTGCAGGAGCTCACTAAACACTGTCCAGGATCGGACTACTGGCTAGTTCAGGAGAGACAGGAGAATACACAAAAACAAAATCTGTATGTTTGCAGCTTACGTTAGCCATGTGAGCAGTTCCTCCTTGCTGCACTGCAAATGTCAAGTTGTGTCATTAGTACTAAATATCTGGGGTGCCATCTAATTTTACTGTGGCACATGCCTCTACAACATGCTTATATACACTATTTACGTGACGAACGTGTCCTTTGGTTGTAGTAGGTTAATGCTACAGTGACAATTAACTTATTTGTATTCATGGTTATGTTGGCAGTTACATTACATGAAAACAGTAAAGATTCAGTTATTTTAATGATTATCATGTTGGCAGTTACATCACATGATGCTATGCCCTTCAGATCCTTAAAAGAGTATTGTCCTTGAATGGCTTAAAGACAATATATTTTGGATCTGTCCATTTGCTGCTTTCTTATGGTATTTTAGCATGGGGGTCTTCTTCTAAAAATATACAACTGCTCAAACTACAAAAAGGGGCTATAAAAATAATAAAACAAGCACCAATACATTCAGATAGTCAGACAATTTTCAAAGAGCTGTCGACAGCATCCCTAACATGTATATACATTCTTGAGGCAACCTCTTACATACATTTAAACATGGATCTCTTCAAAAGAAACTCAGCCTTTGATGATCATAATACAAGAGCATCAAGCAATATGCACCTCAACACCTTTACTAGGTGTCTTAAATCAGTATACAATCGCCTCTCAAATAATGTTAAACAATTCAATCACAAAAAACTTAAGAGAGCAGTGAAAAACTTTCTCTGAAGTAATTTACCATTCTCTGGCAATGATTATATGAATATAAAATTTTAACCTCAAGATGTAAACATTGTATTTTGAATATTTTATAATTTATATGCATATAAAATGCAATTAATTAAATTCTGACAATGCCATAAAAGTACTTAATACCTGAACCCTAATTGATTTTATTAGCAATGAATCATTGCTACTTTTTTGAAGATACTGTCCTTGTGAATTTCTTTCATGGATCCTAATCATTTGGGGGGTGCACTTTGGCTTAAGAGGAAACTTACTGACTAGCTTCAAGATCAAGATTGTACTTGATGAAAAACTTGTTTCTAAACTGGGTTCCCTACTTGGTCAGGAAGTTACTTCTTAGGCAACAAACTTATTGTTACTCTAAATTAGCTCTAAGACGAAAGGCAAAAGAAGAGAGCAAGATGAAGGGCATTGCAGAGAAGTGACACACCAAGTTAGACAAAATGATGAGGGAAGATCTGGCCAGGAAAACATTCCAAGCAATTTGAAAGCTGTTTTACCTTCCTAACATGTTGTGTGCTGAAATAAACATGACCCTAACATTCCTCTGCTTAGCAGTATTCCACAAAATACTTTTTTGCTGGGATATGGTGTGTTTCAGCATCAGGTGAAGGAGTGTGTTGTTGTTGGTGTTTTAGAAGGGCTAGTAGAAGACCATAGGAAATTTGCAGTGGACAGTGAGAGGGGCTTCTCTGCCTATACAAATCTTTGTGTTGATAATATTGAAACCATGCTTGGTTTGTATTTTGGGGATGTTTAATGTAGTTATTGCAACATTGGTAGATTTAAAGACTTTTTGTATACTAGGTTAGTTTGTTCATGAAAATTTAATGTTAGTAATGTAAAAGTGGAGGATATGTAAATCAAACATAAATACAAGTTTAAAAGAAATTGTAAATGTACACATGAAGTATTGTGTTGTCATTTTATTTCATGAAATGCTCTACAAAATAGTAGTTTTAGCACCAAAATCAGTTTTATTTTACCAAAAAATATGGTCCCTAACGATTACATTCTTTCCATTCTTAGAAAATGTAGAAAAAATTAACTTAAGCTTCATAATTCCCTGATCAGCATCGTCAAAGTACATTCCCCTGATATGATTGCAGGCATTGGTGTATGTTTCCCTGAGGATTAGCTGTTAAAGCAGCTGTGCTTATTTTTATTTTTTAATGTGTGCATGCGTTGTATGAGGTGCTGCATTTTTATCATTTGACCTTTCTGGTTATATAACATTTTAAAAATAGACAGAATTGGATGTGTACAGCCTAAAATAGATGGGATTAATATATGATGGAAATAAGAGTTATAGATTTTATGTTATGCTCCATTTAAATATTTTATACAATTACTGATTATATGATTGCAACAAATGGAGTGTGTGTATTTCTTAACTGGAATATACTTACATGAGTATAGAAAGTAAAAACAAATGAAAGCAAAACATTGTTCTGCAACACGTCATTTGTAGAATATTTATATTATCTGCTTGAGTTGTTTTGGCATTTTTTACATGTGACATGCTGCAAAAAAAGTTGTTGCACAGAAGAGAATGAACTGTGGGTTTGTTCTTATGTCCTCACGATGTTGGCATGGGTAGTAGTCTGATGTTCCACATCCCAGCCTGTATTTTGAAAGGGAAGAAAATAATATGCCGCCTCATTTTCATGTGTTTGTCAAATTAGAGCAAATGCCAAATTAGTATGAAATTTTCTACTGATAGTGTGCTTAGTGGATTGTTGGCAGTGAAAGTAATATGGACATTTATACCAGCAATATCAAGTTGTCTAAACACAGTGAAACACCATCTTGTTGTGGAGTAGATTGTGCACTTTTGATCTTCTGTATCTATATTGCCCTTAGTTCTATTGTAATCCAGAATCAGTGATGTATTCTTTGTCTCCATCAATTTGTACATTATTGTCATTGTTCAAAAAAGTAGTAATATACCTTTGTTTCTTTTAGGCATAGATTAAATCAAAGTAAATTCTTTTTGGAAATTGAAAAGGCTAGAACCAATTTCGCGCATTTATTTGCATAAAACTCTGGTGGAATGTCTCTTATTGACTTTTGAGGATTTCTAAGAAATATTATGCTGGAAGATTTTATGGCGATAGTCTATATTTTGTTGCTTTATGTATTCAAAATCACATTCTTTGCTTTGTTCTGAATAATTATCATGGTTATCTTGTTGAACTTCTTGAACTTCTCCACGAGATTTGTCTGACAAATCAGCTAATTCTACCTCCTTGATAGCTGCTTCTATCTCAAGTATGAAGTGTTCCTCAGATTAAAAAGAAAAGAAAAAAAAAATTATAACTACAATCTGAGTAAACCAGTATTAAATACCTCAAGTATGAAGTGTTCCTCAGATTAAAAAGAAAAGACAAAAAAAATATTATAACTACAATCTGAGTAAACCAGTATATTGTATAAAATGTATAAGATGTCATAAATAAACCAATATTAACACTTGTAAATAATTACATATCTGGACACTTGCTGCCAAAATGCAATGTTCACTTCACAGATTATTACAGCTATGAGCGACTCCTGAAATCAGCAATCATTAAACACACATGTGTTGAATGCCTTTAAAGAAGAATACATGAGCAGGCTTCTGGAAATGCTCATCACAATATTTCCTAAATTGAAAAGGTGGCATGCATTGTTGCCAAGCAGCCTCTTAACAGTTAAGACAGTGAGATCTGGAAGGGAGACCCTTTTTCTCCAGTGGAAGACAGTAGGCTGCCAGACAGCTCTTTGATGAAAGAAAAAGAAGAAATTATTGAACTGTTATGTGATGAAACCCTCAAATCCAATTTCAACAAACATCTTTAATAACTTTTTGAATGCAGAAATTGGGCGAGTTTGCTTATATCACTGACCATGCTGTGAAGTTTAGAATACCATTTT
The DNA here is from genome assembly GCA_030762935.1 of Hymenopus coronatus. Taxonomy (NCBI): domain Eukaryota; kingdom Metazoa; phylum Arthropoda; class Insecta; order Mantodea; family Hymenopodidae; genus Hymenopus; species Hymenopus coronatus. Next base: position 544,508,136 of record CM060900.1, on the reverse strand, counting down.
CAATATCACATCTATGAGAGAATGGTGAATCTGTAGTAAGCTGGTGTGACCAAGACCAACTTGCAGAAACTTTCCCATGTGCAGCTTGACATCCTTGCCATCTACCTATGGATATTTAAGTTGTTTCCTTAGCAGCTCCAGTTTCAGTCCAAGTGGGAAAGAAGGATATAAGTATCACCACCACAAGCCTTGAGATGGGTTTGAAAATATTTGAATTAGGCCTCGTCTGGACATCACCTAAAGATTGTTAGGCCAGACCTCTGCTAGATTCTTTTAGCTGGACAGCCACACATCAGGTTCACTGTGTTAAAAATAAGTATTTTGTTAAAAATAAGTATTTTGTTTGTTAATTGACTGTCAATTGCCAGGATCACATCAGCGGTGTCTTGTGCTAGCATTTTGTCCTGCAGGAGTTTTTACATGGCAGTAAACCTACTGATGTGAGGCTATTGGTTTTAAGCATACCTAAAAGCCATTGTCTGGACTGGGTTTAAACCCACGACTGTGAGATCAGAAGGTCAGCGACTAACCGAGTTACCCAGGCTGTTATTTGAGGCTAGCAGCATTAATATCTCGTAAACCACCATACAGTACTGTTATCACCAATAACTTGATACCGACATGAACACTCAGGTTGCTTTGTTGAGATATGTTAATTTATATCTCCATTCATGATATGAGGGTGGATCGAAAAGTAATGCACTATAATTTTTTTCTGCCTTGTTATTGCAGCTGGAATGTTGCAATTTCACACAGATATAGTTTGAAGTTTTCACTATGGAGGGAATTTTTTGTTTCATGTGCAGCTCTAGCAAAAGAAGTGTGAACTATGCAACAAAGATGGCATGCATGCTACTGTTGTCCATGTGTGAAGAGCAGAGATGTGTGTTTTGATATTTGTGGGCCAAAGGGCATGAACCAAGTGAAATTCACAGGGACATGTATGGCATGTATGGGGATGATTGTATGGACTGTAGCAATGTCTTTTGCATGTGATGTGCATTCTTCCAAGAGTGCCAAGTGAACCTTAGTGATTCACCATGCTCTGGGAGGCTGGTAACAGCTGCAATCCCACAGAATGTCGGAGGCATTGAGGCAGCAATTTTGAACAATCGTCACGTGCATCTGCGAACCTTATTGTAACAGTTCAACATTTCCTATGGCGCTGTGTACAATATTGTTGATGGCACGTTGAAATTTCATAAAATTAGTGCTCACTGGGTGCCTAAGAACCTGACAGACAACCACAAGGGCCAGCGAATGATAAGCTTGGATCACTTAACATGCAGGGCATGATTTTCTGAAAGGAATCTTAACTGGTAATGAGCTATGGGCATACCGTTACATGCCCAAACAAAGCAGGCAAGTATGGAGTGGAAATTGCTAGTTCCCCAGTAAAGAAAAATTCAAAGTGACTTAATCTTCTGGGAAAGTGCCTGTGACGGTGTTCTGCGATATGCATGGTGTTTTATTGGTGGACTTTGCTGAATACGGGACCACTGTGAATGCTGCAGCCTACATTAAAACTGTGAACTTGCATCATGCCCTGTGTGACAAATACCACAACATTAATGCTGATGATGTCAAACTTCTTAATGACAATGCTCGCCCCCATGTTGCTGCTGCTGTTAGTCAGAAAATCACCAAATTTGGTAGGGAGGTGCTCCATATCCACCATACAGTCCGGACCTTGCATCATTGGGCTTTTATCCATTTGGTTCCAAGAAGAAATTCCTAGTCAGCCATCGCTTTGTGACAGATGCGGAAGTGAAATCATCAGTCTGCAGACGTTTATACTCCAGGGAAACAGACTTCTAAGAACAGAGCATATTGAAACTGGTATCACGATGGGACAAATGTGTTGAGAAAGTTGGTGACTATGTCGAAAAGCAGGAAAAAGGTGCAAGTTCATTTGTGATTTTTTAACTATTAAACTTTTTTGTAAAAAATTATTGTACATTACTTTTTGATTTGCCCGCATGTGTATTATTAATTGTATTGTGTAATTAAAAGGTATGTTCTTTATAAATTAAAAACTGTCATAATGGTTTGACATGTCATATTTTTCAACCTGTCATGTAGAAAAAATTATCGAGGGGTACATTAAATTTTTGAACATGGCTAAGGAGTACAATCAAAACCACTGCTTTAATATATACTCAAATTTTATTGTTTTTGAGTTTTCTACATATGTCGGTTACCCAAGTAGTAAACTTTGAAGGGCTACAAGTGGATAATCCTTGAGTCACTTATATGCCAATTTCAAAAGTAGACTAGTGGCAAATGGGTGATACATTCAGTACATTAAATAGGTGACTGTAAATATCCATTTTTTATTGTAGACAAAACTTGTATTGCAGTGACAAATTGTAGACAACTGGAGTTATCCATTTGTAGTAGTGTATTTATCAGTTTGTGCATCGTTATCGGGAAAATAATTTAGATTGCTGTTTTTTATTTTTTTTTGACATGTTCTGTTTTTGTTGTGCTGCCTTTGTGTGTCTTATGCAGCTCAATTTAAATGTGTGTTTTTGGGATACACACAAATCAGAATTCAGGCAAAGACTAACGTTCACTTTACAATGTGGTGAACACTATCCTAGTGGAAAACTAATCTGCTTAATGTCACATCAAATTAAATATTATTGTTTGACTAGAATTGCTCCGGTAAAATAGTCCAGACAGTGGTCTAATAATCAATTAATTCCTTACACATTATTACATGATGGATCTAAATATGCACCCAGCTAGTATAGTGAGAATGATGACAGGTGTCAAAGAACTGGGCCTGTTTCTATGAAGAGCAGGACAGGCTAGAACTACACCTGTCAACTATGGAAATATTGACAACTTCCATGATTTCAAACATAGAATGTGGTGTAGAAATTGGTAAATTATAATAAATATTGTTAGTAAAAACTGGAAGCTGCTGAGGCCTTTGCTAAATATCTGCTTGTGACAAGTTTAGTTACTGAATTGACTTCTCACCTAATGTGTCTCAATATTAACCTAGTCAAGGCAAGGAATGAAAGATACCAGTCTCAGAATAAAGGAAGGCATCAAAACAGAGTAGGAGAACACTTTGAAACCACAGAGACCTAGAAAATAAAGAAGCAACCAGACAGTGCACCTTGTAACCACAGAGATCTAGAAAAAAAAGAAGCAACCAGACAATGAGTGGTGGCACCGATCTCAGAATGTGATGCTGTACATAAAGGAATGCATCTAAAAGGAGTGGAGGGACACCCTGAAACCACAGAGATCTAGAAAATAAAGAAGCAACCAGACAATGAGTGGTGGCACCGATCTCAGAATATGATGCTGTGCATATGGAATGCATCTAAAAGGAGTGGAGGGACACCCTGAAACCACAGAGATCTAGAAAATAAAGAAGCAACCAGACAGTGAGTGGTGACACCGATCTCAGAATGTGATGCTGTACATAAAGGAATGCATCTAAAAGGAGTGGAGGGACACCTATAAACCACAGAGAGATCTAGAAAATAAAGAAGTAACCAGATAGTGAGTGAAGTGAAATCAGTCTCAGAATATGATGCTGTACATAAAGGAATGCATCTAAAAGGAGTGGAGGGACGCCTATAAACCACAGAGAGATCTAGAAAATAAAGAAGCAACTACACAGGTGGGTAAGGAACACATGAAGTCTCATAAAACTCATGGACAAATGTATGACTTTCAGGACTAAGACAATTTTGTGCAGACCAACTTTAATATGAGAAAGAAAGATACAAAGGGAGAGCAGTTCATTGGCAAAAAATACCCTGCATTAAATTGGTAACAAGCTTATTTGACTTTCTAAATTTATGGAAAATTTTGAAGCCCAAATTTTAGAGTATTTGACTTGAAGTACAATCACAAGGCAGACATAATGTTAGTCATTACATCCTTTGCACAGCAAACATACATAAGAGCCTCAACAAAGCTAAGTGTAATAAGTTAACTCTATATATCTTTTCCATAGTAAAACTAGAGCCATGTAAACAATAATTATTATTACAGCTTTTGTGCTAATTTTACCTATACATTGAGCAGTACAGGTGAAGTACAGTAAATGCTAGGAAATCCAGAGTTAATTGTGCTAAACAATGTATTTATCCTTTGTGAAGTTTGAATAAAATGTGGCTAAATAGATCCAAAGGTAAAAATCCTTTTACGTTTATTCACTGCTTAAATCACAATGTTATTCATATCAGTTTAACTTAGTGCTAAAAGTAGGTAACTGAGAATTGAATTGTGTGATAATTGAATTTGGATGTTTATATAAAAGCTGTTGTTAGAGATACATTATTTTACTGCACTTGTTCCACTGCTATATAGGGAGATGACATTATCTCAAAACAGTGGATTTTCAGTTAACTAGTTCTAGTATTGAACCCATGACATGATAGACTGAATTGGATATGCAGTTTTTATGTGTAATGAATATAATTTCTAATTTACCATACACTTTGCTTTGAGATATGTCACTTTTTAAGTCAATAGAGTCACTGCAGGTGTTGGTTAATGCAGAAAGATCAGCATTTAAAATTGATTTAACTAATGCCCATTTTGTATACAATAGTGGGATATGTTGTAACATATGGCTTTATTAGGAATTGAATTGAATTAAAAAAAAAAAAAAGGCAGCAGTATTTCATTAGATATCAGAACAAAATATGGAAAATAACAGTTTCACATTAAATATTATAGTCAGCTCAGGAGTTTTCTGGCTTCCCAATGCAATTTACAAGTAGCTTCTTGCTTCTTTGAATCTTCATCTAGACCGGGGCATACAGAAGATGGGTTAAATTCATAGTGCCAGCGCTGTTAAGTTGACATCCACTTTTTGGGAGTATCCCTACTCTGTTCAGGTGTTGAGCTAAAAGGTCGTGGCCTGATATTCTAATTTTGGCTACAGCTTCTTGGGTTTATTGTTGAAGTTTTACCAGATACCCTGCATGTTTGCCCAAGCTTTCCCTGTTGCTTTTTCATTTATATGTTTTATGTGTGTAACCATAATCTTTCAGTGAGTGAGTTTTTTTTAGTGTATCTGGAGGGAGGGAATTATTGGCAAATTTTAATTGTCACTTTTTTATGAGTGAGTCAACTTACTCATTTCCACCAATACTACATGTGAGGGTATCCATTGACTGGGTTTGTATCCCATGTGCAGATTTTGAATATTTAGGAATGATATGGAGATGTGGGTGCCCTAGCTCAGGATTTTGTTGGCATAGAATCTTTCTCAGATGTGGTAAGGCACACTCTTTGACTTCAAGGTTGTTATTGAACTAGTCTATTAATTTAGTTCGGCCTTTTCTGCCTTCAAACACACACGCATTCCTCCTAAATGTTCCCCTTTTCAACTATGCTTTATGCGGCCACTCCTATCATTCCTTATTACTTTTGACTGTCTTCCTGTGCATCAAACAATGTTTCTATCATGGCTGTATGTAGCCTGTTCATTTAACTGCAGACTCAGCTATCATGTCTTACCTCTGCGCATCTTCCAAGGCTAGTGAATTCGACTGTATTAGATAAACACTATTGCCATCGCGGCCATATGTAGCTCAATTGACTTCCCCACAGATTCAGATATCACATCTTACCTTCAAAGTTCTTCCATAGTTGGTGATTTTGTGTCGCTTGACCAGAAGGGAATTGTATCTGTTTTCTTTGTTATGTCCACCCTCGGGAAGTGAAACTTCACCCCCTTCAGTTCAATGTCCTGGCCCTTAATGGTATTATCCTACCTGGGTCACTTGTCAGCTCATGATAGCTATTTGTCCTTGCCTTCTTAGACGTGTTTTTACAATATTTCTTTTCTGGCCTTTTCCAATGTATATTTGTCCTTTCTTAGTATAATTTTTATTATATGGGATATAATTTATATCTCCCTTTTAGATGACTTTTAACCCTGTGACACATCATGTGTTGTCTCATATTCAATAATTCTACACTGTGCTGAGAGTTTTCTTCTTATATTGTGTCATAGGCTTCTTGGAAGTCTACAAAAACAGTTACTGTACTTTCCTTTCTATTGACTTCCTAATTTTATCTCTTGTATTCATTTCATAGTTCAATTAGATGTGGATGTATTGATCTTAAACCCAGCTTGTTTTTCTGCCAGTATTTCTTCAGTTTTGAGGAATTGTTGTAATCTAGAGGTTATTATTCGTTAAATATTTTTATCAACATAGAGGTTAGACTGATTGGTCAATGTCATTTGATTTCTTCCGTTGACTTTCCTGGTTTGGGGATTGGCATAATGGTGGCTTTAACCCATTCAGTTTGCAGGCTTATGTTTTCTTTCCAAAATTTGGGGTATAATGAGAGCAGGAAAACTCTGGATTTATTTCCTAGACGTTTTAAGTATTCTGGGAAGATGTATCTGGACCTGGTTGCTTCTTTTTGATCTTTAGATTAGATATAGCTTTGTTCAGCTCTTCAATTGTAAAGACAGAAACAAATAGGGGTTCTTTTATAGAATTACTTTTTGGTTTCTTTTGCTTCATTTTTCTTTCTCTCTTTTTCTGTAGTTTGTTGAGTATGTATTGTGTTAGGTAGTGTTTGTTAAATTTTTCTGCTGTGGTCCTTGGGTTTGTGCCTTCTACATTTCCTATTTTCGTAGGTTGATTTTTGTGTCTTTTTATTCAGTGTATTTATTAACTGGTGAGCTTTTACCCCATCAGTTTGATACTCCATGCTACTTAAGAAGTTACTCCATGTTTGATTTTTGGTTTCATTTATCTTTTGTTTCATTACTGTGCTTTCCTTTTGCCATTTAATGACATTTTGTTTTTGTTCTATTGTCTTCCCTTCTGTTTTCTGTGCTTGTACTCTAGCATTGTCTCTGATTTTCTTTTGATTAAAAAGATCTGTGTTCCAAAAAGGTTTATATAAATTCATTCTACCTCTTGGGATACTATGTTTTACACTTAGCCTTAAAGTATCAGAGAAGGCCGAGGCAGGTATATCAATATAAGATCAATAATCATATTCTCTATCATATTGGTAAATTTATTCCAATTTGCTTTTTTGAAATTCCATATACATTTTGGAGTTTCATTAGTTATTTCCAAAGAAGTTTTAGTCATTCTATGCTCATTACCAAGATCTCCAGTTACAAACTTTTTGCTTTGGTCGACAGTATGTATTGAAACTATGACTAGATCTGAATTGGCAGAACTTCCGGAATAATGGATGAAAGTTTTGGGATCTTTTCCATCATATAGTATGAGTAGAGCATTGCTGTCAGCAAAATGTTCAACTATTAATCCAGTCAGGTTGTAATAGGGATATCCTCAATTGGGTGACATAGCATTAAAATCTACACTACAACTGTATATTTTGTTATTATAAGTAGATCTAGGTTCAGATCTGTAAGCTCCATAGACTTTGAGCAGTGTTTTCTCATCCAAATAGTGACTAATACTATTTCAATCATGTCTTTAACTATCTCAAAGTTTGAAGTAATATACCACTGGCTATCTGTCTTTTCTTGAAGAGGCCATATATTGCATATTCCTTCATTTTGTAAAATTTGATTTCTTCAGTGATGTTAGCTTCTTGGATCATGAGGATATCTAAATTTTCTTCTGCAACTGTTTTTCTAATTTCTGACATCTTTGGTTCTGATAATACACCAGTATTCCATTGGAGGATGTCACATTTTTTGTCCCAATAAGGGGACTTTTTTATTTCTTTCTTTCTGATCTGCAAATGGTGGGATGTTTAACCTGTATTTGCATTAATAACAAGAAAATATAATTTAAGTCAAAATCAATTGAAAATATTTTCATACTCGTTAAAAATATATATTTTCATTCCTTGTTAAGATCTTTGAGTACATAATTGTACCTCTCTTCCGAATACTTATCTCTTGTTTAATATTATGTGAGACCATAGATACTGATCCATACATTGAACAAGCCAAAAGTTAAATGCATTTATTGTCATGGCCATTAGAGAATTTTATTTTGCAACCGCTTATAAATCAAATTTAAAAACCTATTTTGATTTGGGGATTACTTGAAATTTGATGTTATATTTTTATGTGTTCTTAAAGTATGATTCACTTTTTATTATTGGGCCCATTACAGCATGCTTCTAAAACACTGTTTGAAAGGCCCAAATTCTACCTTTGCTTTTTATTTTTTATGAATGTCTCGGCAAAACCCTTTTTTTAATTTATGTTACTAGGACTAAGTTGTACATTTCATTTCTTCAGAAATAACAAAAGGCAGATTAAAAGTGGAATTAAGGTCATGCATCTCTGATGGTCATTGTACCTAAATGGCAATCAAATGAAAATTGCTTCTTAGATAAGACTTCCCACCTCAGAACTAGACATTTTGTGCCCCATCAAAACATTTATGTGCTAATATATTTTGTGTTTCAGGTCCCCATGGAGCAACACCTATGATCCACCTCTAGAAGATGGATCAATGCCTTCAGAACGTCTAAGAAAACTAGAAATTGATGCAAATCATGCATTTGACCAATACAGAGAAATGTATTTTGAAGGAGGAGTATCATCTGTATATCTTTGGGATTTAGATCATGGATTTGCAGGTGAGGTGAGCTTAGATTTCAAACATTTGTCCAATTAAGTGTGTTCATGTGACCAACTTTGATTTATGTTGTCTACTTGGAAGAGAGACAGCACTGTGTTACTGCTTCAAAATGAAATGGAGTTTTATTTATGGTAGCTCTTTAGCTCCTGTGGTTCTCAGTGTTTGGTGTGAAAGATCGTTTAATTTTGCTCAGAGGCCTCTTTATCAGGGCTTGAGGTTCTTTTTTACATGCCATAAATCTGTGACACATTACCAACAGCTTTACTTCCCTTGCTAAGGATTTTTATGCCTGAAAGAAATGCATCATCCTCCACCAGGTTTGAACCTACACCACTGCTTCAGCCTCATTGGTGGTTTGTGTTGATAAAGAATAAGAAAATGTTTGTTAGGACTGGACTAAATTAGATTGGCAAAGGAGATCTTTGAAAAACACATTGCTGCTAAATTATGAGTTGTGATGCCAAACCGTATCTAATTGAAAGAAATACCGGGAGGGGATCATGTTGATAAAGGATTGTTGTTTACAAGGCTGTAGTACAGTAGAGTTATTAAAATTTGTTTCTACTTTATAATTAATATTATTGTTTGTACAGTATTCAAATTAATTTTGTTTTATCTGAATAACCTTCTTGGCCAGACACGTAAGGTTGTATCGTTCAATTTGGTTCATGGAGTATTGAAACAAACCAAATAACATGATCACTGTAATCATCATGCCAAATAATGCTTCATAATACATAATGTTTCCCGCAGATGGCAATGCTACATGTAAGAATCCAAGCTTGTAGGAATTGCATTGTGATTTGCTACACATTTCCCCATAACAATTCAGTGTAAGAAATACAATGAATTTGTGGTTTCAGCAAATGAAATAATACATAATAGATGTTTGGAGGAATTTAATAACAGTGACGGTCAAATTATATGTGGTATTAATTTGTTGAGTTGGTTTTTTAACACTACATTTTTATAATAGAAATGTAAGTGACGTAGTGTTGAAAAACCAACTCAACAAGTTAATACCACAAATAATACATACTTTAACCAATTTTATACATTTCTATATACATTATATTTTACAATAGCAACCAAATTAAATAAATCTAATTGTTATTAAGTACAATCTTGGTCTTGAAGGTAATCGTTTAGTTTCTCCTCTTAAGCCAAAGTGCATCCCCAAATGAAGAGGATCCATGAAAGAAGCTCACAAGGGCAGTATCTTCAGAAAAGTAACTATGATTCATTGCTAATAAAATCAGTTAAGGTTCATATATTAAGCACTTTTATCAAAATTAAATTGTATTGTATATTCATATAATCATTGCCAGAGAATGGCAAATTACTTAAGAGAAAGTTTTTCACTGCTCTCTTAAGTTTTTTGTGATTGAATTGTTTAACATTATTTGAGAGGCGATTGTATACTGATTTAAGACACCTAGTAAACCTATGAGTGTTGAGGTGCATGTTGCTTGATGCTCTTGTATTATGATCAAAGGTTGAGTTTCTTTTGAAGAGATCCATGTTTAAATGTATATAAGAGGTTGACTCAAGAATGTATATACATGTTAGGGATGCTGTCGACAGCTCTTTGAAAATTGTCTGACTATCTGAATGTATTGGTGCTTGTTTTATTATTTTTATAATCCCTTTTTGTAGTTTGAGCAGTTGTATATTTTTAGAAGAAGACCCCCATGCTAAAATACCATAAGAAAGCAGCAAATGGACATATCCAAAATATATTGTCTTTAAGCCATCCATGGACAATATTCTTTTGTATTTGTATTAAAGGTTTGAAAGACGTATTATAGACTGCTTAGTTTCTTACTTTATGTATATGACTTTCCCAAGTTAAATTTGAATCTACCCAGATTCCCAAAAATTTTGTGTATTGTACTTTGGTAATTTGTGCATTGTTGAAAATGATCAGCATTGGATCTTGCATATTTTGAAGGAATTCTATATATTTTGTTTTTGAGCTTGAAAGTACTATTCAGTAGCCATTTTTATAAAAGTTTTACTCATTGGATTTTTACTGCAATGTATTCTTGTCAGAGCAAATGACGCTTTGGTTGGTTGGTTTGGATCGGTTTGGTCATTCATTATCATTCTAAAGTCTCATAGTCAGTAAAGCCCATGTACAAGGGTGGTTTGATAAGTTTTTGGAATGGAATAGAACAAAGTACTTATGAAACTATAACTTTTTTTATTTTTCAATATAGTCTCCTTGTAGATTAATGCACTTGTCCAGATGTTCCAATCTCGAAAATGAGGTTCCTCTAGGCCTGCAAAATTGTTGTCAACTCCTGCTATCAATTCTTCATTTGAAGTAACTCTTCGTTCCACCAAGGAAAATTTTCAGCTTCATAGAGGTGGAAGTCTGACGGAGCCATATCAGGCAAATAAGGTAGGTATGGCAACAGTTCATACCTTAGTTCGTGTAATTTTGCCTTGTCATGGCACATGTGTGCGCATGTACATTGTCTTGATGGAAGATGACTTTCTTCCGTGCTAGTCCTGGCCTTTTTTCATGTATGTTTTGTTGTAATTGGTCCAGGAGGTTAGCATAGTACTTTCCAGTAATTTATTGCCTACTGGGGAGATAATCTACAAATAGAATCTCCTTGATATCCCAGGAAACTGATACCATGATCTTTCCAGCCAAAGAATTATCTCTATCTGTTGTGGTGGAGAATCAGCACGCTTCCACTGTTTTGACTCTGGAATCAAGTTTCATCTGTGGTCACAAACGGGTGCAAAAATGTTATTTGTTGCTCCTAAAATGGGCCAAGCACTATTCCGATACTTCCATTCTCTTGAATTTTTGATCTAGTATCAAGACTCGCGGCACCATCTTGCAGATAATTTTTTCATATCTAATTCTTCAGTCAAAATGTAATAAGACTCTTTCAGATGATATCTGGCAAGCTTGAGCTATTTCACCTACTTTCAATTGGCAATCCTCCATTACCATTTTGTCCACTTTTGCAATGATTTCTGGAGTAGTAACACATCTTGGCCAACCACTGCGTGGATCGTCATCTAAGCTCTCCTGACCAAATTTAAATTTGTTTTTCCACTTGGCAACAGTTGAATGTGAAGGAGCAGAGTCCTCCAGTGTATTCAGAATACCAGCATGAATGCCCTTTGCTTTTATACCTTTCTTTACAAAATGCTTGATTGCTCCTCGAAACTTGATTTTTTCCATCTTTGCAAATCACTTCGCGGGAACAAAATAGAGCTGCATCACCACTACAGCTGTCCTCCAAGAACGTTGATGTGACACATGTTTACAGACAACAGTCCAATGAATATAATGCAAACAACTCATGGCGCTAGGGCTGATGTCTTGTGATTCTAAGAATTTATCAAACCACCCTTGTACATTGTTATACCAAAGACCATCAGCACCCACAAATATAACTTATACTCCCTCATATCCTTCAAAATTATATCACTGGATAATGATGAACACTCTTAGAGAACACTATTCGTGGATGTTCAATTCAAACATGATTTGAATCAGACATTTACATCCTCCACCTCAGGCTAAGGGACATCAGATGGAAATTTTCTCTCTCTGATGGCATCACCACAGCACAATATTGGCTGCACTAACTTTTCCTAACTGATGCAACATGTAATCCAAACCCATTGTTTAATGATTCATTTCCTGCTATGCCTAGGCCAAAAGTGCATTCCTTTACTGTTACTCTGTATTTAAAAAAGAAACTCTCTGATCCATTTCAAGAAACTACAATCAATGAATGTTAATAATCCCAATTTTGCAACTTTGTAAGAATAATGTTTGCAGATAAAAATGAATACACTTGTATCAACATATTTTCTTCTTTTGTGAAAATACTGCAACAAATGCCATTATTGGCTCAAAATTGTTTACAAATACCGACTTTCACTGCTGCAAATAATTCACTCAAAGCATAGCCAGTTTACAATTGCATGCCATCCATGGCTTGCACAACACACCACCACCCCACTGCAATTCTTCCTTCTTGTATAGCTAGAAAAGAATATCACAGAGCTTCCTAGAAACTTGTTGAAGATACTGAATGCTCCTGGAAGCTTAAGCTTGGAGAAACAAGTTAAATATTGAGAAGAATCATAATGTCACGAGAAGAGTTTCATGTTCTGAAGAATCCTGTTACATCGCACCATTCTTGTATGTTGTTATGCATTCCAACCGCGATTACTCAAATACCAGGATAAACGTGAGAATCATTTCATAAAATAGCATTGCCACACTGCTTCCTCATCAGGGCTGGTCATCTCGACCAGCGCCATCGTAGCAGATTAGACAATCCAAATGTACTACCAGTTTCTTCCCTTGGGGTAGCCTCTGGATGCGGTAGACATCATTTATCCTCTTCATCGCAAGATACAGTCCTTGCCATGGTTGTTGAAGCATGGATCATATACCTTGGTCCGGGTAGGGCAATATAGCCACCCTGTGCACTCCGAGTCACTCCAGTGTTTCTCTCAGAAGGTTGGTCTCAAAGTTGGTGCCCTGATCACTGTGTAGCCCCCATTGGTACCCCAAAGAGACAAAACAGTTCTTCCATGAGGCAGTTCACAATGGTTCTTGACCTCTTGGTTAGGGTTGGCACACACCTCCAGCCAATTGGTGAAGTAATCCATGATAATCATCAGATACCTGTTGCCTCTGTACACATCTTACCACCCAAATATGATGGAATGTCAAACTTTGAAGTATTCTGCCAGCAACTCACCTCCATCACCACTGCCCATAAGTGATGATCAGAAGAGGAGGAAACTGCAAGAACAAGGCCAGCCTCTTGAGACAGGTGGTGGAAAGTTTACATGCGATTCTGTTGTAGTGTCCAAAGATATCAGGGAGACGCTCAAGAAAGGTTCAGGAATCATTGCATGGCTACTACCTACCACAGTCAGCTCAAGTCAAGGGAGACACTACAGGAGTTTGTCATGACAATAGGACACCTGGTGAACCTCCCATCTAGTTACATGCCTCACAAAGCTGACTACTCCATCAATGGGAAGTATGATACTGAGACATGACAGCGTCTGATGCTTGGTTATTACATGACTATCCAATAGGAATTAATGGCTGCATTGAGGGTGTAGGCAGCTGAGATAACAGTTGCACCCACTTTTAAGACCAGAAATATTCATAATGATGACAGCATTAACCCAGAGATGTGACACCTTCAAGTGGTGTGAGTTGGGGATGTGGGCAGCCAGGCCACCAAATGGTGAACTGCTCATAACCAAGCTGACAAGAGTCAAGTGGTGTATGCTGGGGGTGTGATCAGCCAGGTTACCTAGGGAAGAACTGCCTGCAATCAAATCTACCAGCAGGCAGGAAATGAAAGAGAACTGGCAAGATGAGGGTCACATTGGGACCCTCATCACAACCCCAAGGAATGAAGCTGTATGCCGAGCAAAAGAGTGGATAAAAGCCTCATGACAGACAGTTAGATACAAGGAAATCTTCGCCGAATAGTGGTCCACACAGGTGGAGCCATGACTGTAATCAGACATGACATGGGGAAGGGCTTGCTGACCTGAAAGCCCAATTGGCTCTAGGTGTCAGAACTTATCTTTTGAGGAGGAGATCCTGCTGGAGTTAACCCACATGTGAGTCTGAGTGTTCATCACAAAGGTGGCTTGAGGATGTGATGCTGGGATAGGATGCTCCCAGGAGCCATGAAGAGATGGTTGAAGTCAGGAGGAGGGTTCTGGAACTCGGCCGAAATGAGGTGATGCTTTGGCACCACCACAAACATCTGAGGCTTCTGCAGGGTGATCCTGATTGATGATATGGTTGTACCTGTAAGAAGCGAGGTGATGGTGAATGTGCACTTGGAGGGCCATCGCTCAAGGATCCTGCTTTTGGACTGGAAGACATCATTGAATTAGTTATGCATTGCTACCTTGCCAGGAGAAAGTGCCCATGGGGCAGATGAATCCATAGGACACCAATCAGGACTTCCAGATTGGAATGTAGCTGGGGAAGTGCAAGCCAGCTGTGTACGTATCACCATATGATGGATGTGAATAGCCAATATCACCACAGAATATGGGACTCTAGCTGGAAGACTTGCCAAAGAGGGCAGCCAACCATTTGACCATGATACAACTGGAAGGGTCTGGCATCTATTCAGATGATACCAGTCTTCAGCCAGGAGAATGGCAGACACGGCTTCACTGAGTACTGCATCTCATCAACACCAGAAAAGCTTGACCTATCCAGCAGCCACCAAGATGTGTTCCCATGGCAAAGCAAGTAGAGGTGCAGCACATGCTGGAGGACATGAGATACATGGAAATTATTGCAGATTGCAACAGCTTTTAGTTAGTGTTCTCCTGTAGTCTGGGTGAAGAAGGTTATTATGCTTCTGCATGGATTATAGCAAGGTGAATACTATTACCAAAACAACTGTTTTCCCTTACCCAGGATAGACTACACCCTGGATGCTCTCGTTGGTACACAGTGGTTCTCACTTTTGGACTTGAAATTAGGAAACTGGCAATTGGCTATAGATCCTCAGAGACAAGAAGATCTCATTCTTGACAGGACAAGTACTTTGGCAGTTTACAGATGTGTAATTTGACCTCTGCAATGTGACAGCAACCTTCCAACATCTCGTGGAATAAGTGATTAGAGGTTTGACTTATGATGCCTACCTTCTTTGGATGACATCGTTGTGGCAGCAACTTCGAAGACCAACTTGAGAACCTGACCAACACTGAAGCTGAATACAAAGAAATACTAACTCTTCTGCAAGGAAAGGAACTCTTGAGCCTCGTAGTATCACAACTGGGGTAGCCATGGATCTAGAAGAGGCTTGCAGACCAGAAGTTGGGGTTGTATACAGCAGTATAATGCTGGAGCTCCCTTTGAATGCATATCCATCAATGTAGCTGGGCCATTCATGTGTCTGACAGGGTCAGCAGTATCTGTTGGTTGCCATGGATTACTTCACCAGGTGGCTGGAGATGTACACCAGCCCTAACCAGGAGGCAAAAACAATTGTAGACTGCCTCAAAGAAGAACAGTTTTGTGACAATGGGGTACCATTGGAACTATGCAATGTTCAAGGCACCAACTTTTGAGTCCAACCTCATGAGAGAAACACTGGAGCTACTTGGAGTGCACAAAATGCACACAACACCTCTCCAGCCACTGTCAGATGGCATGGATGATCAGTACATCGACTCTAGAAGAACATTTGAGGAAGGTTGTGGCCAATCACCAGAGAGACAGGGATATGCGGGCCACTTTTCTTGCTGGCCTACCACTCTTCAACCCAGGACACCATCCGGTTGATATCAGCCAGTTTGGTCTTTGGTAGGAAGCTGCATTTACCATGCAACCTGATGTTTGGGAGTCCTCCTGGGGCTACATCCAGAAAGCAAGCAACCGAATGAAGACCTGTTACGACCTGCAGGCCAACAGCTAAGGTTTCCAGCAGGGTGATCTAGTTTGCCTATATTGCCCCATCCACACCAAAGGATGTGCCCTAAACTTCAACAACCATGGCTAGGGTCATACCTTGTGATGTGAATTAGATGAATGATGTGTCTACCCTATCCAGGGACTGCCCCAAGAAAGAGGCTGGTAGTACACTTGGATCGTCCAGTCCATTATAATGGTGCTGGGTGGTACCATCAGCTTAGAGGATAGCGGCTGTTCTCACATTTCCAGAAGCCTTGGTATGTGCAGGGGCAGTATCTGGATGCCTTGGTGCTGTGGCCATGCACCAGCAGCAGCTTTGGCTTCCAGTAACTTCCGTTGACAAGGAAGAGTGTCAGCCAGGTTAGCCAGTGTTAGTCGCAGTGGTGTGAGGGCAGTTAGTTATACTCATCCAAGTTTTGAGTAAATTGTTAAGCAGCAGTGAAATACAGACAATTACTTTGTAACCAATTTTGAAGCAAATATAGACTTTTGCTACAATATATGTTAGCTTTTTGAGTTAATGTAGATAGTTATTTTCTGAGGCATAGGGATTCATTCCCGATGTTTTGAATCATGCAGAAAAATAAACGTGTGAACTCGCTGTAATGTATTTGTAATGACAAATCAATGATTTCATTCAACAATGTTGCTGATTTATGAACCTACTTGATTTGAGTTAATTTTGTGTATTTTATTTTTATATACTTTGCATCATTATTTCTCTATTTTGTGTGTGTGCATGCTAGAGCCGGTCAAATCAGTTTTCAGTCTTGCTCGTTTCTTGCTGCTGCTTAGCATGCCTCTCACAACAAATAGATGCAGCGATTGAATAGTTGGCAGCAGAGAGCTTGACCAATGAGCATGTGAGAGTCTCGAATCCTCACGAGACTCATAAGTCTCATTAATCACAACACTCTGGTACAATGTCGGAAACTCGTATTATCAGTCCTATAATGATATTATTTCATCTATTTAAATGATTTAAGATTTAAATAGCCTTCGAGGATAAGGATGATATTTAAATAAAAACACTACGGAAAGAGTTAAAAATGAAATGTGGTATCACAGAATCTGCAGATATGTGTATGTGGGCCTCCCTTTTATTACAAATAATTGTGTATATTTTTATTACCTTTAAGACATTTATGTTGTAAGAAGTAATTCTATTTTCGGTTGTAATCTGAACATGTTTGGACATAACACAAAGTATAGATATGTCATTAATACCGTTGATTCATACCATTTACTGTGGATGAATTTGGATATATGTACTGTTAACCAATCACTCATCTTTTGTTGTTACTAGGGCCCAGATTTTTAGTGTTTTTTAAATGCAATTTTGGCCTTTTATTATCTTCTATTGGCCTCTTTAGGTTTTTAAACACTTTTCCTGGCTTTCTAACAATGTTCCTAACCTTTGTAAATAATTAGGAATATCTGTATGTGGTGGAGCACCATTACTGGAATCGTTTAACAATGAGTCGAAATTATAAATACTTTAAAATTCTCCACTTACATGGTCTTATTTTTTAAGACTAGTTACCTCAGTTACTGAAGATAGGGAGGATGATCCCTAAAACCAGTAAAAAAGAAGGCCAACATGCAAGTGGAGAATTTTAAAATGTTTATAATTTTGACTCATTCTTAAACATTCCTAAACTTTTTTTAGGTTTTTAAACAATTTTCTTATTTATGGAAGTGTATGACAAATGGCTTTTATAACATAATGCAGATAAAAATATGAAAACTATTTTACTTCATGAAAGTTAATATATACTGTATATACTGTAATTTAAGGCAAATTATTAGCACTCATGCTAGAGAATAGTTTAACTAAAAAACTCGGTATGTATTTTTAATATATAGCACTCATGTAAAACAAACTTCACATTTCAGCACTGTTGCTGTACACCACCAGCCACATTTTCAAATTTTCTGTTGTTTTTTTAATATATTCCTATAGGCGGAAAAATATATTTCAACATCACAAGATGTCATTGGTGTGTATTTCGTACAGGCAATTTCTGTAAGATAAAAATCATGATAAATTCTTTCCCTGGCTAACCACACGTGTACACTCAAAACAAAATTAAACAAAGTGTTAAACAAAAAGTGTAATTAAAATGAATTGAAGAAAATATTGAAACACATTCTATTGTGGTAAAAAATAGTGAGTTTTAGGTCTTAACGTCCGATTTAGCTTTTTTGAGGTTGAATAAGATTCACACATTAGTAAACACAAACAGCTTGAAACATAAAAGTGCTTTGAAACTTTCTGACATACTTATAAAGGGAAAAAATAGTTTAAAAACCTAAAAATCTGGGCCGTAGTTATTAGTAACCAGTTTACACTATGGATCATATGTCAGCTTACTTTGCCTGTAGTTATGAGAATACTCGAATTGTCTTGCTCATGAGCCCTAGTTCTCGTTAAACAAGATTCTCATTGCCACACTCTTGAGAAGTGGCATGGCTTACGAATAACAAGCAAGACTGGTACAGGTTTTGACCCCCTCTAGTGTGTGTGGGAGGGTGTGCCCATTCTGTTTTTTTGTTTGTGTTTAAAGCAAATTCACTTTCAAAACATGTGCAATTTACTTCATGCATTCTTATTTCATTATATACCTTTACAAATATGTTTTTATTTTACAGTAATATTTTGTTATAAGATTTCCCTGTTATTTAGTTAAATGTATTTCTTAAAAATTGTATTAGATACTAAATTGCAAATGCTAAAAGTAAGTAATGCAATTAAGGTTGTGGTATTACCAGAGTATCATTACCAAGCAAAAGAAAGAAACAAACAAGCTTGCTAATACATCATGCTGCTTTTCAGGTGTAATACTAATCAAAAAAGCTGGTGATGGCTCCAAGAAAATCAAAGGTTGTTGGGATTCCATACATGTTGTGGAGGTGCAAGAGAAAACAAGTGGCAGAAGTGCTCACTATAAACTCACTTCAACAGCGATGCTGTGGCTCCAGACAAACAAGCCAGGCTCGGGAACGATGAACCTAGGTGGTAGTCTAACAAGACAGGTATGTTCAATCCAGACGTTAGTTGTCAGTAGGAGTGCTAGTGAAGTAATGATGGTGCGGAAGCTGAGTTGAAGTTAAATATAGGAAAATGAAAATAAAAGAAGTTTAATCTGTAGCTGTGTCACTATTGGGAGAGGTATAAAATGTGGATCTTTTTCACATGATATCCTCTCTTTTAATACATTTTATTTCCCTTCACAAACCTAAATACAATTTCTAGTTATAACTTATGAACTGTTGGTGGGGTCACTAATGTTGGCAGTTGGTGATTAAAGACAAACTAGTGGTCTTTCCTATGAATAGCCCATTTGGTAAACTCATCTGTTTTTTCTAATTCTAACCTTCAACTTCTTCTTTTCTTGCTTGGTTTTAGCAATGTTAGCAATGTTTTAGCAATGCACAGTCCACAGGGAGTACTAGTATAATGTATAGTTAATTAAACAACAACATTTGGCTTCTCTTGCATTAACTGGTTAAAAACATTTGGCACAATTTGTTTTTTACTCCATTTAATAACTTACTTGACTATTGGGCACACAAAGTGTACAGCACTTGCAAAAGCAGGCATCATAATGCTGAATGCTCATCATCTTATGAATGAGAAAGAGGGGTGAGCTACATCAGACAGAATTAAACATCACTTGTAGAAGCAAACATCATACTGCTGACTGCTCATCATTACTGTACAAATGAACAAGAGGGGTGAGCAACATTGAACAGAATTAAAAGGCATGCTGACTGCTTGTCATTATATGAATTAGCAAGATGGTTGAGGGACACCAAAAAGAATTAAATATCAATGGTAGAAGTGAGTATCATACTCATCATTACTGTACGAATGAGCAAAATTGGTGAGTGACATGAAGCAGAATTAAACGTCACTTGTAGAAGCAGGCATCATACTGCTGACTGCTGTTTTATCATTTTATGGATGAGCAAGTGGTTTGTGGAGCAACATGAGTGTTTAGCATCAACTCATTTTCCATCTCTTGAAAACCTATTCTGGGTAATTTATTATATTTTGCATAATCAAGAAGGCAAACAGTACTCTCTTGCATACTTTGAGTTCTAGCATTGTGTTGGCAAGTATACCAAATTTGAGTTGCATTGAAGTTGATATTTGGACCTTGTGCTGTACTGGTCAGCTAGTTGGCAGGAAATGGAAATCTACAGCTATGGAAACAACTGTAAGGTTTTTTGGACTCTGAAAATGGTATTTTACGAGGGGAAAGCAATTAGCAAGGTGCTAGAAATGCAAGTACTGCTAGGTGAATTGTCCGTTTGTAAGACTGTTTATTATATTGAGTCTCAAAGTATCATACAGAAAGGGACACATGAACTATGAGGGCTGTATGAAAGAGAGCACTGAATAAATATGAAAATCATATTAGTGTGTTAATATTTTGTCTCTGCAACTTATATTCACTATGTTGAGTTATCAGTCTGACACATTATCAAATAACAGTGTGTTGTGACAGTGATGGCATTAATATTAAATGAACTAAGTAATTGAGTGCGAAGAAACTAAAATGTGGAGAGAGAAAAAATATGGACTAAAAACTGGGAAAAATTACTGCCAGAGCTGGTGTACATAAAACTTTTTGGAAACATAAGAAAGAATTTCTGAAACAACTAGGTAATTATCAGGGAAAGTAAGAGAGAAATGGGGGAGGAAAATTGCCTATGAAAGAAGAGGAGCTTAATAATAAAGCTGATAAGGTTGTAAGTTAGTAGGATATAAAAATGTACTAATAGAGGGAAAGGTACATATACATAAATAACCAGGGTGCTAAGTGTATATGATACCAAATTCAGCAACTCCAGGAAAGAGTGTGTGGGTGTGTGAGGGTGGATGGGTGTGCAGGTGTGTGGATGGGTTGGTGTGTGTGGATGGGTTGGTGTGTGTGGATGGATGGGTGTATGTGCATGTGGGTGGATATGCGGATGTGTGGGGGTGTGCCGGTGGATGTGTGTGTGTGGGTAGATGGGGTGTGGTTGTGTGGAGGATGTGCAGGGGTGTGGTGGTGTGGATGGGGGTGTGCAGGGGTGTGGTGGTGTGGATGGGGGTGTGCAGGGGTGAGGTTGTTTGGGGGGTGTGCATGTGTGTGTTGATTGGCATGTGGTTGTGTGGGGTGTGTGTGTGGGTGTTGATGGGGTGTGGTTGTGTGGGGTGTGTGTGTGGGTGTTGATGGGGGTGTGGTTGTGTGGGGGGTGTGGGTGTGTGTTGATGGGCATGTGGTTGTGTGGGTGTTGATGGGGGTGTGGTTGTGTGGGGAGTGTGTGTGGGTGTGTGTTGATGGGCATGTGGTTGTGTGGGGCGTGTGTGTGTGGGTGTTGATGGTGTGGTTGTGTGGGGGGTGTGGGTGTGTGTTGATGGGCTTGTGGTTTTGGGGTGTGTGTGTGTGTGGGTGTTGATGGGGATGTGGGTGTGTGTTGATGGGCATGTTGTTATGTGGGGTGTTGATGGGGGTGTGCGTGTGCATTGATGGGCATGTGGTTGTGTGGGTGTTGATGGGGGTGTGATTGTGTGGGTGGATGGGTGTAGTTGTATGGGGGGTGTGGTTGTGTGGAGGGTGTGCAGGGGTATGTGTGGGTGTTGATGGGGGTGTTGTGTGGGGGTATGCAGGGGTGTGGTTGTGTGTTGATGGGCATGTGGTTGTGTGGGGTATGTGTGTGGGTGTTGATGGGAGTGTGGTTGTGTGGGGGGTGTGCAGGGGTGTGGGTGTGTGTTGATGTGCATGTGGTTGTGTGGGGTGTGTGTGTGTGGGCGTTGATGGTGTGGTTGTGTGGGGAGTGTGCAGGGTTGTGGTTGATGGGCATGTGGTTGTGTGGGTGTGTGTGTGTGGGTATATATAATTTGAACATTACAGATTTAACTATATATGATATGAAATTGATGATAGCTTGTCTTGTGATGCTTAAGATATTTCCCCTAAGCTTTAATGTCACTGATTATTTGTTTCTTCTATTTACTCTATTACCATAATTTTATGATTGTTCTAGAGTTACTGTTTGTGCGAATTTGAGAAACTGTTTTTTGTACTCCTATAGCAGTTCTTTTTTAGTATTTGACCACTGTTTTTATATTATTATTTCTTAATTTAGTTCTTTCTTTTTCTAGTTTTTTACACTCATAAATCAAATGATCTACTATTTTGCTTCCATCCCCGTAGAGGCAAGTCGGGGTGTCCGTTATTTTAGAATGCTAGAAATAGAATCTTAATCTACCATGACCTGTTAGAAAAGTTGTTATGTTGCCTGTTGATTTTAAGCCTGTCTTTTATCCTCAGAAAATAGGATTTGGTTATTTCTCCTTTTGTAGTTTGCCATTCACTTTCCCACTTCACTACACTTTTTTCTTGAACTTCTCTTAGCAGTTCACTTTCAGGTGTACAGGGGGGAGTTATTTTCTTTTAAATAAATTATTTATCTAATATTAAATGAAAAGAGTTTAAGGAGGTTTTTATAGCACAAAAAATCAGATAGCAATTACTTACTGGGACTGATTTCAGGAACACCTTTTCCCATTTTCAACCCCTAATTGCGACTGAATCTCGCTTTGTTGGCATCAATGATGAGGGTCGAGGTGCATCACTTGTGGAGACATCTGGTGCAGGATCTATGCACTTCCAAATGTTATATGGCAATAAATCAAAACTCACAATATGGTTCTTTTTCTTCATGATGTAGATATTCTCCCAGACATCTAATTCTGTGTTTATAAAGCAGTTTCAACAGTGTTATATTAGGTGAGATTTCATGTCCTGATGACCAGAAATGATGGGCAACTGCTAATTTCTCTGTTTGTACTTTAGGTTTCTCATATGTTCTTTAAATCTGGTTTCCAAACTTCTCTTTGTCCTTCCTCTGTATATACTAGATTACAGTCTGAGCATTAAATTTCATAAATTCCCGGTTTTTTGTTTGCTGGGATAGGATCCTTTAATTTTTTGCATAGCAGTTTCTGAATGCTGTAATTTTCTGGAACTAAGGTGATGTTATAATTCTTGGAAGATCTTCTGAAATTTGTTGTGTGCCCAAGGCTGTTAGGTGAATCTTCTGAACCATGAGAAGCCACTCTGCATTAACTTCTGATGCCATAGGAGGCAATTGCCACTGTCTCTTTGACTTGGGCCAGATTTACTTCCATTTGCGGATGAGGCGAGATTCCTCGGGTTCATTTTTTATTGGAAACTTTGTTGGTCACCACATATAGCACAGCTTAAAGCATGATGTGACCATTCTCTGCATATTTTGTGGGTACTAAGTGGCAATTCTTGGGGAGCAGATGGGACAATGTTGCTTCATCTTTATCAAGCAGTGATTTGATCCCAATTAGACTATGGATGTATTATGTATTCCTCAGCACGACCATCTATGCTGAGAAGATTTGACTCAGTCCAAAATCAGGGCATCTGTGTGGTTGTTGGAACTTTTCCAACCAGCTCAGCTGTTGGCAGCACCCCCTCTGCGATGTCAGAGTGATGTCCTGCTAGTTAAATATGGCTGTGGTGGGCTTAACTGCTTGCCTTTGCATCCAACATTTACTCTTGTTTTGAATACTGGGCTAGACGAATACTAAGGAAACCTGTTATCAGTCCCAGGCTTGCAGGTTTTCGTTACCATGAGCTTCTTCGGAAAATGTGGTATTGCTCTGCCCGCAAGCTTTCCAATGGAGTGAGGGTGGACCCACATTGATTATGAGATCTCGTGTTGATCTTGGGATGATGGTTTACGAGAAATCCATGCTGCCTTTATCTAAAATCCATTCTTTCTTTTTAATACTTATCCCAATACAGTGACCTCATTTGTATATACAATGATGGCAGTAAGTGCAACGACATGCTGGATGTGCCTTTGTTACTGGGACCGAAACGGCTACTTTTGGTTTGTATAGTAACACCCATTTATACTGCAGAGCTTTATGCTACCTATCGAGCTCTTCTGTATGTTCGCCGTTGGAATTTGTGTGACTGCCTCATTATGAGAGATTCCTTTAGTGCCCTTCAGAGCGTTCATCAGTTGTACAACCACCATTCTATCGTGCATCCAGGACCTCCTCCACATTTTACACACTTCCAGGTGTTAATGTGGAATTTGCACAGGTTCCTGGTCATGTCAACTTGCCGGGTAATGAACTGGAGTATTTGGCAGCTATGATAGTAATAACGCAACTCAGTACTATAATTCCTTTTGTGACCTCGGCAGACTTCAGGCTTGTTGTGTGGAGAGCAGTGCTTTGGTGTTAGTGGTCCTATCTCCACGTGAACAAGCTCAGGGAAGTTAAGGATCTTCCTGTAAACTGGGAAACCTCGTCTCGTATATCTCGTCGGGAAGAGGTGAAATTGGCTCACTTGCAGATCAGTCGCTGTATTTTTTAGAAAATACTCTTATCTGCCAGAATGGCCAGGAGTGGTAATAGCATACTGCAGCAAGATGCTTTCCAGAGCAGAAGACAACTATTGCATTAGTTGACGGGAGCTCCTGGCAATAGTGAAGCCACTGGAATAAAGTACCCATATTGCCAGTCATTCCACCTGAGGATTGGCACTACCTTCAGAGCTTCGAGAACCTGCTGGATGGCATGGCATGGGCATGAGGAGAGAGCAACATGCTGACACTGACTTGTAGCCACTTCTGAGAGAAGTGGAGGCAGGGACTTGGTCATGCTGGGATGACATCGCACCCAGGAGTAGTGTGCCCAATGGTGGTCACTAAAGACCAAGGAAGTTGCACCTTCCAGAGTTTGAGTTACCTTAAAAAACATGATAAGACCCAAATAGAGCAATTGAATCTCCCTCAGAATAAGGTGAAGGAGTTCCTGAAGGAAGCACATGCGAGGACTTTGGAAGTATATTTTGGACCCAATCAATCAATAAGCTGTGAAAAAGGTTACTTACTGGTTGAGGCTATGGGCAGACACAGAGATTGTTCTGCCAATATCATGGGTGTGTGCAGCAAGTTGCATCTCACAAACCAGGAGCCATTTCTTGTTTCTGATGTTGTAACAAATTTCTATTGGTGATTATGGATTACTTAAGCTAAAGTTTGTAGGTGTACGCCATTCCTAACTAGCAGGCCAAAATGAATGCCAACTATCTTATGGAAGAACTTTTTTGTCACTTTGGGGTACTGTTGTAGTCGTACAATAAAACAGTGCACCCACACTGAGTCTAACCTGAGGAGGGAAGCCACAAGACGCACACAACACCTCTTATGGTTGAGCAGTATATCAAGATTCTAGATCTACCACTCATGACTGGATTGACAGTAGTCAGCTGTGTCTACCATGTAACCTAATGTTTGAGAGTTACAATCGACTACAAGACTGGCTATATCCCCCTACCCAGACCAAGCTGGTGGTACACTTAAATTGCCTGGTCCGCTATCTTATCTAGGTAAGCACTGTCCTCCACTATTGTAATGTCATAAGTAAAGTTTAAATTGGAAAACTCAAACCATAACAAAGAATATTTTTTAATAATTTGGAAATGTTAACTAAAAACAAAAAACAAGGTATTTGGTATAAATTGTGTGCTTTTAATATGATATACATTTTTTTCTGTAGTAAGATTTTACCAGTTATGCAAAAGATATTCAGAATTCCCTGAGGTGATGAGAAAGAGCACAGCAAAGATGAGCATGCTGAAAAAGAACATCCAATGAGATAGCAAAATTCAAGTCTTAGCTCTGAAGCAAAGCACAAAAAAAAAAGAGAAAAAAGGTTTTCTTTTCCTAAGCAATGTACACCTGCTTTAATGGCCATTTTGAATATGTCCAGCTAGCTTGCCCACTGTTATTTGTAAGTTGTGTGATACAAAATAACTACACACAGTTTTGTGGTTAATATCTGTGTTTATTTGTTTGATATTGCTCCTATGATACCTGGTCAATTTTTCATTAATTATTCATACGAAAAATCATTTGTGTTTAGGTTTACATCCCCAACTGTTTTGGATAATACATATTCTACATAATGTATTTTAGAACATAAAAAAGGAAAGAAAGTCTCTAAAATTCAGGTATATAAATTATTTGGAAGTGAAAAAGAAATATATGAAAAAATACAGTATCCTTAAAAATAATGGGATAATTATGCTTTTGTAAATAGTTATAATTTAAATTGGCTGATTTAAAATATTGCCTAATGTGCTGCATTTTATTAGCTGGTAGCAAATTTGTTAAAAATAATTTTTATTCCCCCTTCCCCCAAAAATTGAATTTAGTCAAATCTTTGATTGATATTTGGAGAAATTTAGTGACAATTACGATCAATTAAAATTTAGTTAGGTCGATTTTGTAACACTACATCACTTACTTTTTTATTTCGGAAAACATGTTTCAGAAGCCATATCTTCCATTGTCAATTCCTTTGGTCGACTGCCGGCATTGCTTGCCGTGGTGGTTGTCTCTGTCCCTGGTGGTGGTTTGATGAACCTCTGAATGAGTAGATCGCCTGGCGGGATTTCAAAATTGAAAACCAGGTTCTTGTTTTTTCAAATATATATGTTTTCCCAAACTTTTAATTCTGTCTTCCTTGTGATGTTTTTGAGGATTTTTGGGCTTCTATTTATAGTGTGTTTCTCTTTCCAAAAATGCCAAGCTACTGCAGATTTGTCTTCTTGTTTGAGTTTAATATTTCTGTGGTGTTCTTTTGCCCTGGTTTTCATATTTCTTTTTGTTTGGCCGATGTAGATTTTTTCACAGTCATTACAGCTGAACTGATATATTCCTGGTTTGTTTTCTTGTGGGATATCATCTTTTAATTTAGAATTTAAAATGTTTTTTATAGAGTAATTGTTTTTAGGGGCTAGAATGATGTTATGTCGTTTGAAGATCCTCTGGAATTTGTAGAAAGTTGTAAGGTGGTATGTAAACTTCTTGTAGATCTTGTTTTCTTTCTGGTTTTGAGTGAGTGTGCTGACCTCTTTAATTCTCTTTCTATTTTTGGCCTTATTAACTTTTTTGTACACCAGTTCTGCCCGAAATCCATTCTCTGTAGCTATGTCCAATATTTTAGTAAGTTCACATTGGTATTCTGTTTTGCCCATTGGTACATTTACCAATCTGTGTGTAAGGCTGTTGAGTAAAGCATGCTGATGGGGAATGGGATTGTAACTCTTTTGTTTTATATAGCTGTTGGTGTGGGTAGGTTTTCTGTAGATGCCAAATATAAGGTGATTATTAGTTTTGATGATTTTTAGGTCGAGGAATGGTAGTTGTCCATCATCTTCCTTCTCCATTGTGAACTTTATAGACTTTTCTTGCATATTTAGGAGTTTTAGTGCATCTTCTAGGTGTTTTTCTGGGACTATTGCAGAGATGTCGTCTACATAGCGGTACCATATTTTGAACATCCAGGGGAATGCCTTTTTAATCCTAGTTTCCATAGTGCTCATGAAGAGATCTGCTAATATTGGTGACAGCGGGCTGCCCATTGCTAAACCAGATGTTTGTTTGTAATATTTCCCGTTAAATGTGAAAAAAATTTTGATTTATGCACAGATTCGTTAATATGATGTATTCTCGGACTTCTTCTGTTGTTTTCCCTATTGCAAGTAACCAGTTTTTGATGTGGGATTGTATGCTTTCTGTAGGTATGCTTGGAAACAGAGCAGTAACATCAAAGGAAACTAACATATCGGTTTTTTCCAATTTTATGTCTTTAATTTTATCGATCAGATCTAGAGAGTATTTTATACTTGCTGTTTCAAATTTAGGGAAGGAAAACAATCTGTTTGTTAACCATTTTGCTAGATTATATGTAGGTGCACTTATATTGTTTATAATTGGTCTCATTGCGTTTCCAGGCTTGTGTATTTTTGGAAGGCCATAAATTCTGGGCAGAACTGGATTATCAACTTTAATTTTGCATTTTTCTTTTTTGTCTATTAGTTTACATTCTTGAATACTGGCATTTAATTTAACTATACATTGGTTTAGAGGGTTCTTTTGTTCTGTAGAGTATTCTTCTTTTTCTAAAAGTGTTTCCATTCTTTCTACATATTCAGTTTTGTCCATAATTACTATTGTGTTTCCTTTGTCAGCTTTGTTATAAATTACCGGTTTGCTTTTTAATGCTCTTATTACATTTTTTGTGGGGTTAGTTTTCTTTTTGCTTTCTATTGTTTCGATAATTTGGCAACATTCACTTTTTATTATGCTTTTATCAATATCATTTATGTGCTGGGTGGCTATTTGTACGTCCGCAATGTAATCGTCAATTTTATCTGAAAAATCAACGCAAGTTTTCATCCCTTTGTTTAAGAAATCCAGTTCTGATTTGGTGAAAGTTTGGTCCAATAGGTTTTTGACGTTCATTTGTGGTGTGGATTTTTGAATTGGTTTTCTTTTCCCCTGTTCTTTGCACAGCTTTTCAAGTTTACGTTTTTGCATTAAAGTTTTGTTTCTCATTTTGATGCTTAATTTAGCCAAAAGATTGCTTTCTAAATTTTCCCAAATGATGCCTCCTAATTTTTTGGTTAGTTTCAAGTGTAATTCATATAGCTGTAATTCTACCTCACTTCTACTTTTGTAATGTTTGTTCTTCACCATTTCCAAGACTTTTTTGACGACTTCTTTTTCTAGTTTACTATTGTTATCATTTTTTATTATTTTTCTGACAAATTTTGGCGTGGCCTTTTTAATTCTACATAAATTTAGAAACCGGATATCCGCGGCTAATTTGTGTTTCTTTTCTTGTAGTTTTTCGAATAACTTTATATCCTTTTTGTGGTTGGTTTCGTTAAAAGCCTCGTAAATGAATATTGAATTTGATCCTACCTTTGTAGCGTCCATCTTCTGTTCCTTTCACCACGTGTTGTGTATGTTTACGGCAATCTACGTCCACAAGGTTTGTATTCCTCTGAATTATCCTGATATATGGTGGACTTTGAGACAGTGATGTGTTTTAACAATTAAAATTTAGTTGAGTCGATTTTGTAACACTGCATCACTTACTTTTTTATTTCGGAAAACATGTTTCAGAAGCCATGTGCTTCCATTGTCAATTCCTTTGGTCGACTGCCGGCATTGCTTGCTGTGGTGGTTGTCTCTGTCCCTGGTGGTGGTTTGATGAACCTCTGAATGAGTAGATCGCCTGGCGGGATTTCAAAATTGAAAACCCGGTTCTTGTTTTTCCAAATATATATGTTTTCCCAAACTTTTAATTCTGTCTTCCTTGTGATGTTTTTGAGGATTTAACGGGAAATATTACAAACAAACATCTGGTTTAGCTATGGGCAGCCCGCTGTCACCAATATTAGCAGATCTCTTCATGAGCACTATGTAGACGACATCTTTTGCAATAGTCCCAGAAAAACACCTAGAAGATGCACTAAAACTCCTAAATATGCAAGAAAAGTCTATAAAGTTCACAATGGAGAAGGAAGGTGATGGACAACTACCATTCCTCGACCTAAAAACCCCCCAGGGGCCTACTACGGTAGGTACGGGTTAGGCGCACCCGGGGTCCCGAGCCACCTTGACTCCCTCTGTGGGCAACCTCAGAGTGGTGAGGGAGTCAGAAGGTCAAAATGCCCACCCACGTGTAGGCCGTACGTGGAGACCCGTGTCGGTGAAAAGGAATATCCTGGTTGGTTGAGGGTTGCGTACCTGAGCCTGGGCTTCTGTCTTTCAGTAACTGGGGAGGGTGCGCAGCCTAATACACTGCTTTGGTTTCTGATTTGCCTAAACGGGAGGCTAGGGACTAACCCACCCCTAGTCAATCGGCCAGGACTAGGTATTACACCGAACTCCAGGGTGAGTGGGACGGCGAGCCCGCTATATCCCCTGTGTAGCCCTGTCACCCCAGTGGGGTGACCCCCCGTTGGGCTCCGTGGCGGGTGGGGAGCACTGGGGGATGAATTTATACCATTTTTTCTATGGCACCAAAACTAAAACCCCTTAATGCAAATAAAGACGTTGGAAAGGAAGTAGTCGAGTCATGTGGTCCTCGCTACTTGGTTATTCATAGGACAGAGGAAGGTAAGAAGTTCCTTACGGTGAGCCCTTTTACTATCCAAAAGGGTCTCGATGCCATTGCTGGTCCGGTTAAATCCTGCGTTCGAGCTCGCAATGGTACACTTCTTGTCGAAGCCAACTCCGCCTCGCAAGCTGCAAGGATACTTAAAGCCACCATGTTAGCCAGCTATCCAGTGAAGGTCGAGGCGCACAAGTCGCTGAACTCCTCCCGCGGTGTAGTAACAACCCGCGCGTTGGACGGTTTGTCAATTGAGGAGATCCAAGAAAATCTTGCGACTCAGGGTGTCTCATCTGTTTATCGGGTACAACGTAAGATCAACGGTGAATTCCTGCCTACTCGTACCCTGTTTCTTACTTTTGATCGGGTTGACCTCCCTCAAAAGATTAGGGCAGGGTGTGAAGCCATCGAAGTTAGGCCTTATATACCCAATCCGCTGAGGTGCTTTAAATGCCAACGTTATGGTCACACTAGTGAGTTGTGTACCGGCAAGTCCACCTGCGTCCACTGCGGTGACATCTCCCACGATGGGGCTTGTGCTTCAGCTCCATCGTGTGTGAACTGTAACGGGGAACACCCATCTAGTTCCCGAGACTGCCCCCGTTTTGCAGAGGAACGAGCGATCCAGGAGATACGGGTGAAAGAGAAGGTGTCCTTCTTGGAAGCCCGGAAGCTCCTGCGACTCCGCCAACCCTCTGCCCCGAGGTCCGGTACCTATAGCTCAGTTGCAGCTAAACCGGTACCGCGTCGACATCTGCCAAATCCGCCAGCTTACAGAATAGTCCTGCGCCCTTGTCACCCAAAGCCTCGACCTCGGGAACTAAAGCTGGTAAATTCACGACGTCTTCTGCCCTGGAAAAACAGTTTAAGACCAAGTATGTACGACAAGACTTCTTGAAAGAGAATGTGCAATCTATTACCAAGTCATCTAAGGGTAAGAAAAGTACACGCAACTCCACACGTGTATCCTCCTCTGAAGGGTCATCTGGGGAGGAGGGCGTGAATCGGCGACGGCCGTCTTCGCCGATCAGCACATCCAATCGGTTCGAACTTCTCGGACCGAAATTTGCTCTTGAAAAAGGGACCTCCCTTGTTGAGGAGATGGACCAGGAGGATTCTGCCGCCACTGCCAGAGGGACAGTGCGGAAACGGCAGGATCATGCTCCTGAAAATAGTACTAGCCCAACGCCTAAGAAGAACAAATTGAACCGACCAGCTAATCCCAATCTGCAGAAGCGTCTTTCGATTTGAAACTTATCCCATAATATACCCAATGGCTATCCTCCATTGGAACATACGCGGAATTCGACCACATCGACCAGAGCTTGACTTGTTGCTACGCCAGCACGAACCCTTGGCTGTATGCTTACAAGAGACGAAGCTCCGTCCACAGGACACCGTTACCATCAGACAGTACTCCTCCGTACGATGTGATTTATCCCCGGAGGACGGTGTCCCGGCACATGGGGGCACTATGATGCTTATTCGAGATGATATTTTTGCCAACTCCGTACCCATACAATCTGCAATCCAGTCCGTTGCTGTCAGCATTAAGCTACCCTTCGCTTTATTCACCATTTGCAGTATCTATTTGCCTCCATCTGAGGACCTCTCGCAGAGCGACTTAGAACACCTCATTTCGCAGTTGCCACCACCCTTTTTATTGGTAGGCGACGTGAATGCCCATCACCCTCTTTGGGGCTCTCCTCGGGCTTGTGCGAGAGGTACGCTACTTAAAGACTTCTTGGATAGTCAGAATCTTGCTCTCTTGAACACCGGAGAGCCCACCTTTCTTTATGACTTATTTCATAGTTTTTCACACATTGACATTGCAATTTGTTCCCCTCAGCTAGCAGTCACCTTATGCTGGAATATCATCTCGGATTTGCATTCTAGTGACCACTTTCCTTGTCGTATTAGTGTCTTGACACCCGTTGTATGTTCCACCCGTTTACCTAGTTGGCGCCTAGACCACGCCAGCTGGGAACTGTACTCCCACTTGGCTGAATTTAGCTACGAAGAGCATGACTCTGTGAACCACTTGGTCGAACATCTCACAGGGACCATTCTTTCTGCTGCTGAGCAATCCATTCCGCGTTCGACTGGCTACAGCCGTCGATTTCCGGTACCTTGGTGGACCGATGACTGTCGGGATGCTATTCGCGCTCGCAGACGAGCTCTACGGGTTTTCCAGCGTTTTCCTACACTGGATAACCTGATACACTATAAACGGATGCGTGCACATTCTAGGCGGGTTATTAAGGATAGCAAAAAGATGTCATGGAATAAATTCGTGGGTTCCTTTAATCGACATACACCTTCCTCTGTTGTATGGGATAAGTTAAGACGTGTGGTTGGGAAACCGAACCATATGCCCATCGCCGGTCTCAAAACACCTACCGGAGCTGTTGTTGATACATTTGACGTGGCGAATAGTTTAGGCAGTGCTTTCGCTCAGGTGTCTAGCTCAGGCAATTATTCCCCTGAGTTTCTTACAGTTAAGAATCAGGTGGAATCTCAAGAATTCTCGTTTCTTTCTGGCAACCTTGAGGATTATAATCGCCTTTTCACCCTGGCAGAGCTAGACAATGCACTCTCCTCTTCACGACACTCAGCACCAGGTCCAGATGATATCCACGTCCAAATGTTGCAACATCTCTCTCCAGATGGCAAAGATTTCCTACTCGAGGTCTATAATCGTGTCTGGGTTGATGGCATTTTTCCAGACAAGTGGCGGGAGGCCACCATCATACCCATTCTTAAACCTGGAAAGGACCGCCATCTTCCAGTTACCGTCCTATTTCCCTCACCAGTTGCGTGTGCAAGGTGATGGAACGCATGATCAATGGACGGTTGGTGTGGTGGCTGGAATCCCATAATCTTCTGACGAACATCCAGTGTGGCTTTCGACGACGACGTTCAACTGCTGACCACCTTGTCTCTCTGTCAACTCAGATTATGGACGGGTTTCTTAAGAACAGCCCCACAGTTGGGATATTTTTTGACTTCGAGAAGGCCTACGACACGTGTTGGCGGGCGGGAATATTGCGTTCTCTGCACAACTGGAACATACGTGGACGCCTACCGTTGGTCATTCAGGAGTTTATGCGGGACCGCGTTTTTCGAGTGAGGGTGGGCTCGGTTTTTTCTAACCATTTTATTCAAGAGAACGGAGTGCCACAGGGCTCTGTACTCAGCGTGACTCTATTTGCTATTGCGATAAATTCCATATCACTATGTGTGCCTCAAGGTGTCTCTTCCTGTTTATTCGTGGACGACTTTGCCATCTTCTGTACTTCTCAGCGAACACCGTTTTTGGAACGCCGTCTCCAGCGGTGTTTGGACAATCTCTATGCTTGGAGCTCGAAACACGGTTTTCGTTTCTCCGCTGAGAAGACAGTCTGCGTTAACTTCCGGCGCCGTAAGTGGCAAATGCCGCCGTCTCTTCGACTCGGGCCAGATTTACTTCCTTTCGCAGACGAGGCGAGATTCCTTGGTTTGATCTTCGATCGGAAACTTTGTTGGGCACCACAAATAGCACAGCTTAGAGCACGATGTGACCGTTCTCTAAATCTTTTACGGATACTAAGTGGCAAATCTTGGGGTGCGGATCGGACGGCATTGCTCCGTCTTTATCGTGCTGTGATTCGTTCGAAGTTGGACTATGGCATCATTGTGTATTCTTCAGCTCGACCTTCAGTGCTCAGAAGGTTAGACACAGTCCATAACCAGGGCATCCGTGTGGCCGTTGGAGCTTTTCCAACGAGCCCAGTTGTTAGCCTCTACGC
The DNA here is from genome assembly GCA_030762935.1 of Hymenopus coronatus. Classification (NCBI taxonomy): domain Eukaryota; kingdom Metazoa; phylum Arthropoda; class Insecta; order Mantodea; family Hymenopodidae; genus Hymenopus; species Hymenopus coronatus. Next base: position 544,474,302 of record CM060900.1, on the reverse strand, counting down.
CGAATCGGGAGAACCTCCTCTGCGTTGTCGGAGTGATGTCCTGCTTGCTAATTATGGCTGTGGGCTGAAGTGTATGCCTGGGCATCCAACTTATCACGCGTTTTTCTCCCCTGAGCTACACGAGCGATACTGCCTCCGCTCTCTGAGCCCCAGGCCAGCAGGTTTTCGTTTCCGTGAGCTTCTACGCCAGCACCATGTTGACATTCCTCGGCTGTTATCCAAGGGAGAGAGTATACACCCCCCTTGGTTACGCGCTACCTCCCATGTCGATCTCGGGATGACGCTGTACGGGAAATCTGTTACGCCTCTTGATAGTATTCGTCGTTGCTTTTTAGAATTTTTATCCAAATACAGTGGCCGTATTTGTATTTACACCGATGTTAGTAAGAGCCCCGACGGTGTTGGATGTGCCTTTGTCACTGGCACCGCAACTTCTACTTACGGTTTGCCTAGTTGCACATCTATATATTCTGCCGAGCTATATGCTATTTATCAAGCCCTTCTGTATATTCGACGTCGAAAATTAGGTGACTGCCTTATTCTTAGTGATTCCCTTAGTGCCCTTCAGAGCATTCGTGAGTTGTACAATTACCATCCTTTGGTGCAGCGCATCCAGGACGTTCTCCACATTTTGCACGCTTCTGGTTTTAATGTGGAGTGCGCATGGATTCCTGGACACGTTGGCTTGCCAGGGAATAACACGGCGGATTTGGCAGCGAAATCGGCAGTCACAGCGCCCAGTGTTACGATTACCCATTCAACAGCAGAAGATTTTAGAGTGGCTGTACGGAGAGCCGTTTTTTCGACTTGGCATGCGGAGTGGTCGGCTCTCTGTGGTAATAAGCTGCGAGAGGTGAAGGACCTCCCTGTCAACTGGGTAACCTCCTCTCGTTTATTCCGCCGGGAGGAGGTAGTACTAGCTCGGCTAAGAATTGGCCACTGTATTTTTACTCACAGTTACCTTTTTAAACGTGAACCTGTTCCTGTCTGTGCGCTCTGTGGGGAGGCACAGACAGTTCGTCATGTGTTGCTGGAGTGTGGTCACCTGGCACACATTCGGTCATCTATGGGCATGCCGGCCTCTCTTGCTGAGGTCCTGGCAGATGACCCAAGAGCAGTGGACAGGGTTTTTAAATTTTTAGCAAAAGTTTCTTTTACCTTGACGTTTTAGTGTGATAGCGGTTTTTTAAACTCTTTTGGTTTTAATGTGTTGATTTTAGATGGAGTTTTATATCCAGCTCTGGTTAGAGGGCTGGACAGTTCTGTTACTTCCGTTTCAACTGTGTTAGCTCTTTTACTTGTGTTTACTTTTTTGTTTGGTATTTTCTTACTGCCTATTGCCAAGTTTTAATCATAAGGGCGCTTATGACCTCGGCAGTTGAGCACCCTTAAACACCATTATCATCATCATCATCATCGACCTAAAAATCATCAAAACTAATAATCACCTTACATTTGGCATCTACAGAAAACCTACCCACACCAACAGCTATATAAAACAAAAGAGTTACAATCCCATTCCGCATCAGCATGCTTTACTCAACAGCCTTACACACAGATTGGTAAATGTACCAATGGGCAAAACAGAATACCAATGTGAACTTACTAAAATGTTGGACATAGCTACAGAGAATGGATTTCGGGCAGAACTGGTGTACAAAAAAGTTAATAAGGCCAAAAATAGAAAGAGAATTAAAGAAGTCAGCACACTCACTCAAAACCAGAAAGAAAACAAGATCTACAAGAAGTTTACATACCACCCTACAACTTTCTACAAATTCCAAAGGATCTTCAAACGACATAACATCATTCTAGCCCCTAAAAACAATTACTCTATAAAAAACATTTTAAATTCTAAATTAAAAGATGATATCCCACAAGAAAACAAACCAGGAATGTATCAGTTCAGCTGTAATGACTGTGAAAAAATCTACATCGGCCAAACAAAAAGAAATATGAAAACCAGGGCAAAAGAACACCACAGAAATATTAAACTCAAACAAGAAGACAAATCTGCAGTAGCTTGGTATTTTTGGAAAGAGAAACACACTATAAATAGAAGCCCAAAAATCCTCAAAAACGTCACAAGGAAGACGGAATTAAAAGTTTGGGAAAACATATATATTTGGAAAAACAAGAACCGGGTTTTCAATTTTGAAATCCCGCCAGGCGATCTACTCATTCAGAGGTTCATCAAACCACCACCAGGGACAGAGACAACCACCACAGCAAGCAATGCTGGCAGTCGACCAAAGGAATTGACAATGGAAGATATGGCTTCTGAAACATGTTTTCCGAAATAAAAAAGTAAGTGATGTAGTGTTACAAAATCGACTCAACTAAATTTTAATTGTTAAAACACATCACTGTCTCAAAGTCCACCATATATCAGGACCATCAGGTAGTGTTAAAAAACCAACTCAAAAATTAATACCACATTTAGTCAAATCTGCTTTGAATACATATAAGCACATTCTCTCTTGTGGTGGTATAGTCCCCTTTTATGATTTTTCACTTATCAAATCTCACATGTTTTAAACTTCTCCAGTCACTTATTTTTGCACATAAACACTGAAGAATTTTAAATGCATTGTTGACTAATGAAGGGTTGAAAGCTGAAAAGAGCTCTGATCTTGGCCATAAAAGTTTTCTTTTGTAACCTGTCTGCCTTAGAAATTGATCCTCTTTTTCATTTACCTCTATATTTGGTACTTAGTAATGTGTGCTTTCCAGCTAACACCTGATTTGCAAAACTGTGCTTAAAAATAGTAAAATAAAGAGAAGTTTTAAAGGTTGAGGTACCTTAGTTTCGGTGTGTAAAGAGCTGAAAAAAATTGATATCTTAAAAAGTAATGAAGTAAACTGTGCTTTGATAAACAATTTTAAATCTAAATCACTTTGAAACTTATAAATTTAAATGCCGGTCTGTGATTTAAAGGCAATATAGGCTTAATGTGCTGCATTTGAATGACTGATAGTACATGTTTCTTCTCTCCAGAAAAATAATTTAGCCAAGCTACTTTAAACATAAATACCGGTCCAGTAGATTGTCTTATTTAAGCCTTAACTAAACCTAGTGTAATATCAGTGCTGTTGAACAAGTATTTCAAGCGATCTTTTTCCTAGCATTTGGTACTTAGTTAACTTCGTTGTTGGAAATGCACTATCTACCAAAAAGTAATGAAGCACCTGTTCATAATGTTTTTGTTTGGGGTTTTAGGCTCATTAGAATTTAGTGAAATGGCGGTGCCATGGCCAAGTGGTTAAACTGCTTGCCTCCCATCTAGGTGGCCCAGGTTTGATCCCAAGCGCCAGCAAAATGGGATTTGTGGTGGATGAAGTGGCATCTGGGTGGGTTTTCTTGGGTTCTTCAATTTGCCCTGCTCCTCATTCCACCAATTGCTCCATTATCACCTTTTGTATCATCCATCTCACTTGCATTTCATATTATCCACTTCATCACGATCATGCCTGGCTGCGGGTCAGGTTCTCCATTCTGCCATTGGCTCGTTGACAGGCTTCTGACCCCTAGGCATGTGCTTGCAAGTCAGTTCTAAATACTGGGAGGGTAAGCTGACAAAAAAAAAAAAAAAAAAAAAAAAAATTGGAGATTGTTACAACACAGCTGCGTTACTCAAACCTTTTGGAAAGAATGGTAGAAATATTGGAAAGCTTTTAAGTTAAAACAAGTTGAATTGGTCTATCAAAAAAGAGGAAATTGAACTATTTATTGGTAAAATTAATATACCATATAGTCTATGAATAATTAAATTTGTCTATTAAAATAAACGAGTACTGCCTTAGTCATATCCATAATTTGTAGTAGCTTAGCATAAATAAATAACAGCAGTTCACTCTCAACTAATCTGTGGAGCATGTTCACTACTCCTCTTAGAGCATCTCCTGAGGTAGTGAATCTCAGCAGACCAGTCTAATTGATTAACTTTGTTTTCTGCTTACCAATATCACACTTGAAAGTAATGAGCATGCCTCAATGCTGGAAGCATTCCCAGAATGCCATTAGCTTATGCTGTCACCATGGCATTAAACATATCCATGAGACTGAAACAATGTGAATCTTGATTTATTACTCCACAGCTTTAGTGTCCAAGAGCTACCTGAATATTGGAAAATGAGACTTATGTGCTATTACTGTTCTGCCTCCATTTACACAGCTCGAATGAAAATGGAAAATTCCGTTGCTGCCTCAAATGACTATCTGATGGCAACCATTATTTGTCTCTTTGTTTGTGACAGTTTCACATTGTTGGTTCTTTGATGCCAGCTGGTCAGGATTTCCATAATGCAGAATATATACATTTCTTCAATCTCCATCCACCTACCAGTTATGAAAAAAAAAACATTGCAATGCTGCATTGAAATGCTACACAGGAGAAATGTTGCAATGCAGGGCATGTGCACAGTAGAAATGTTGCCATCATAAACAGGGGAAACATTACTATGCTATGCAGGAGAATTGTTGCCATGCTAGATAGAAGAATATTGCAGTACTATACAGGAGAAACCTTGCATGCTAGATAGGAGCAACATTACCATGCCAGAAAGGAGAAATGTTGCCTTGCAGACAAGAAAAATGTTGCCATTTGTTATCTCTCTTCTTGTATAAGAAAAGGATGAGGTATTGCCGAGTGGTTGCAATGTTAACCGAGAGGTTGGTGCTGGTTGACTGATAGTGCCAAGTAAAGCCGATGCAGAGTTGACTTAGGCTTATTGTAAACATTTTGGTAGGCATGTACCAGCCTAAATAATATCTGCGTTGTGACATCAGCGCATAAGCCTTTGTGATGCAGAGTAACGTTACAGGGTGACATGCCCTGCCCGATGTCCTTTCGTAGCGACCTCGCTACATCAATATTTCCTCTAACTCTGCATACCCGGACCAGAAATCAGGGGGTTTTTATAGAAAACTGACATAAGCTTCTAGTACCTTCTGGTTGCTACATATGGTCAGTTTGTCATGTACACAATGAACTTTCATCACATTTCTAACATATGCAGTCAGGAGGCACGATTCCCTATCACTGCTCCCGGTTTACCAATTGTAGCTATTGCATCATGATGTCACCCTTAATTACAAGCAGGCTTTATGTTGTGATATCACAACAGTACACAAGGAAAATGAAATACAAGTGATACACAATTATACATATCAAATATTCCAAGTACCACATCATATTAATATTATCCCTCTACAACACATTGCTAGACTGAATAAATGTTGCCATGCTAGACTGAATAAATGCCATGCTAGATTGAATAAATGTTGCCATGCTAGACGGGACCAATGTTGCCATGCTAGACTGGATAAATGTTGCCATGCTAGACAGGTGAAAGTTGCTATGCTAGATAGATGAAATGTTACAATGCTAGACTGGATAAAGGTTGCCAGCTAGACAAGAGAAATTTTACTACGCTGTATAGAACTGTTGCAATACTAGACAGGCGACATGTTGCCATTCTACACTGGAGATATGTTGCCATGCTGGACATAGCATGCTAGATGGGAGAAATGTTGCCATGCTAGACAGGAGAAACTTTGCCATAGTGGGCAGGAGAAATGTTGCCATGCTAGAGAGGAGAAATGTCATCCTGTGCAGCAGAAATCTTGCCATTCTGGATGGTGCCATGCCAGACAGAAAAAATGTTGCTAAGCTAGACAGAGGATTACAGCATACATCAATAATTATATCTTATGCTAGACAAAAGAAACATTCCTATACTAGTCAGGAGAAATGCTGCTCTGCTAGATAATACGAGGGCTGATCAACAAAGACGGAGACTGATTTTTTTCCTGTAGCTTCCGTGATAGTTTCGTATCTGTAACATAAATATTTGAAAAGAGCGGGTTTTTATGTATAATGTCGGTAGGCGGCAGCACTCTCATATTGGTAGGTTGGTAGTGATGCTCTATTTTGTAGATCCTATGTACATTTCACATATCAGACAGTGGAGGTGACGCGAGAGGAGCAGTACAGCACAATCAAATTCTGTTTTCGTTTAAACCATACAGCCACCAAAACTTATGAAAAGCTGAAGCAAGCATACAGTGAAGATGCACTACCTCGTGCAACAGTGCTTAGGTGGTTCAAGGACTTCAAAGAAGGCCAACTTGTCAGTGTTAAGCAAGGTGGGCCTGGTGTTTTGGCTTCTGCTGTGACTAAAGTCAACATCAACACAGCTGCTGTGATTGTCCAAGAGGATCAGTGTATAACATTACTTAACCTCAGTGAAGTGTTGAGAATTTCACATGACAGTGTGTTTACAATTATGCACGACCATCTCCATATGACCAAGTGCTTGTTGGGTGCCACATCTGTTGACTCCCGAACAAAAGGCTGTGCGAATGGAGACAAGCCGTGAGGTGCTGCGTCTCTTTGCTGATGGAGGGGATGCATTCTTTAAATCGATTATCACCGGTGATGAGTCATGGCTGCATTATCATGATCCTGGAGGAAAACAAGCCAGCACAGGTGGAAATCACCAGGTTCTCCAACACCAAAAAAGGCAAAAGTTGTTCCATCTGCAGGGAAAGTAAGTGATCACATTTTTTTACTGTAATGGAATGATTTACCAGCATGCAGTTCCCCCTCACACTACTGTTACAGCAGCATACTACACGTCAGTATTGGCTACACTGAGGAAGCACATTACAAAGAAACAACCAGAGCTTTTTTGGACTGGGTGGCGACTTCATCATGACAATGCACGGCCTCATGTCGCAAATCAAGTCATGCAGTTTCTGTCTCAATTCAACATTACCTGTGTACCACATCCACCTTATAGCCCCGATCTTGCACCCTGTGACTTTTTTTTATTCCCATCACTAAAGGCAAAGCTTAGGGATATTCGATTTGAGAACTCTGAAGCAGTGCTCAAGAAAAGTGAGGCGATTCTCAAGGACCTGACAAAGAATGGTCTGCAGCACATGTTCAAGGAATGGCAGAGACGCTATAAAAAGTACATTGAAGTAGGAGGGGACTACTGTGAAAAAGATCATGTAAACATTGAATTGGAGTAATAAACACCTGTGAAAAAAAATCAGTCTCAGTCTTTGTTGATCAGCCCTCAAATAAAATACATGGCAATATTGTTAGACGCACTTTGATTTTTCACTATAATACAAGATTAGGAGACAAAAATGCCACTAATATTGTATTTATTTTTATTTTGATAGTCTACATTGAAACATTACATTTTCTTAAACACTGATGAATTTGAAGTATAATATGCATGCTTATGGTGATAATTGGGTATATTTCTGAATTGTTATCAGATGTTTACAATTTTATGAAACTTATATCTTAATTGAGCCACCTTTGGCAGCTACCAATGCTTTAATTTGTCTTGGCATACTATTTATACATGCCTGAACCTCTCTTGTATATGTGAATAATGATTCCAGACCCCTTAGGACCTTTTCAATAAGCCTAGTTTTCATATAAATCACTTCCTTTGCCACTTCTTTCTTCACTAGCTTCCAGACATTTTCAATTGGGTGTAATATCTGGTGAATTCCCCAGCCATGGCAACAAAGACATATTTTGTTCTCTCAGAAAAGCTACTACTGATTCTGCAGTGTGACATCGTACACCATCTTTGCTAAATATGAATGATTCTCCATTTGGAAAGCAGTCTCTTATTTGAGGCAGCAGTCTATTCCTCAACACTTCTATGTATTGATCCTGCAACAACAGAGACGTCCAGTACCTTTGCCACTTATGTCTGACCATATCCTAACTTTGGTGGAATGTTTCATAGTCCGCAAAACACATCTGGATGATACATTTCACCAGGATTCCTTCGCTTAAACTGAGCTTTGTTTGCAAGAATTTTAAAAGTGCTTTCATCACTAAAGTAAACCTTAAACAAAAGAAGCCAATGTGAATTGTTTCAAATGTGACCTTTAGTCCTGGATAATCCATTTCAAATGTAAAGTTTAAATCATTAAGAATTTTTACAATGAAGATTTTGACATTTACCAATTTCCAGAAGTTTAGGTCTTTATTTTGGAGCTCCTTTGCTCAGCTGAGTTGTTTAGCAACCATAGCAGGAGTTAATTTTGGTTTCTTGACAGGTCTGCAGCTCTTTAACTTCATTTCTGAAAGTTTACCCCTAATAGTTCTTTCAGATGAAGCAATTCCACTCTCTTCAAACTTGAATTTAATTTCTTTTGCACTAGCAAACCTGTTTCTTTTACAGATGTTTTTCAAGCAATGCGCACCACCTCTTGGTGTGAAAATCTGTTTTTGCCCACATTTATTCTTCTTTTGTGGGGCTAGGTCCATACCAAATTCAATTTTCTTTTTAATTCGCCTCATAGATGATTCAGACACCCCTAATCGTCGAGAAAACAAATCAGTTTTAATCAACATTTTTACCTCTGAAACTTTTTGAGGTGTCAGATCACATGATTTGCCCATCATATTGTGAGTAGAAAACACAAAATTATAAAGTTCACCTTTCAAACCTCAAATAAACTGACAAATTTAAGTATTAATAGCACAAGCTTATAATGCACCTTCTCCTATTGTTAGCATTACTGCAACTAATGCTTGTGAAGCAACAATTTTGACTCTTAAACACAGAAACAGCATAACACACATTCATTGTAGACAAAATGGTCCCCTATCATTGTCCAGTGAGGCTCACAGTGATAGATGAGCATTGTTGTTATGCTAGTCCTCAGAATTCAATGAACTGTGAAATAGCCTAGGTGGGTCTAATAATATGGTCATGCACTGTAACATCTATCTTAGACAGGAGTAGTGTTGCTATGCTAGACAGCAGAAGCATACCTATGCTAAGCAGGAGTAGTGTTGTTATGCTGGACAGGAGAAGCACAGTTATGTTAAGCAGGAGTAGTGTTGCTATGCAAGATTGGAGAAGCATTGGTATACTAGACAGGAGAAATGTTGCCATTCCTGACAAGAGAAATGTTGCCATGCTATGTAAGTGAAATGTCACCATGCTAGTCATAACTGTTGTCACATTAGGCACGAGAAGCATTACCGCGCTAGATAAGAGAAATGTTGCTATGCTAGACAGTACCATGCTAGAGAGGGGAAATATTTCCATGACAACAGGAGAAATCTTGACGTGCTAGCCATTGCCATGCTAGATAGGAGAAATGTTGCCATACCATACAGAGGAAAGTTGCCATGTAGGACATCAGAAATATTGACATACATGGATAGTGCCATGCAAGAAAGGAGAAATATTGTCATGCCAGACAGAATGAATGTAGCCAGAAATATTGACATACATGGATAGTACCATGCTAGACAGTAGAAATATTGCCATTATTGACACTGCCATGCTAGAGAGAAGAAATATTGAAATTATAGATATGAGAAATGTTGCTATGCTGGAAAGCGCCATGCTAGAGAAGAGAAATTCTGCCATGCTGGACAACACCATGCTATAGAGGAGAAATGTTGCCATATAGACCTACATCTATCTCTCTTGTCTGTTTTCTCAAAAATATTTGAGAAATTAATGCTCAATATGCTTTATAATTACTTGGAAAAGAACTTACTTGCCAAAGAAAAGTTTGGTTTTAGAAAAGGAGTAGTGACAGATAATACAACCTACAAGCTCATGCATAAAGTGTTAACAGCGTTAAATGAAAAGAAACATGTCGGAATCTTTTGTGACCTAGCAAAGGCTGTTGACTGTGTGAATCACAAGATTCTGATAGCAAAACTACATTACTGTGGAATAAAGAATAGCATATTAGATTGGTTAACTTCATACCTAGAGAAGAGAAAACAAAGGGTCAAAATTAATAGCTCCAATGTGTATCAAAACAGTGCCTCAGAATGGAAATAAGTAAAACATGGTGTTCCCCAGGGATTAATCTTAGGGCCTCTGTTGTTCTATGTTTACGTAAATGAGCTCCCATTGTACATTAATAGTATTGCAAGTGTTTATTTGTTCGCAGAAGGCACTAGTGTTCTAGTAACAAGTAAAGATTTCAGTGACTCTGTAGTAAAATTAAACTATGTTCTAAATTGTATGTGAAATTGGTTCAAAGCAAACAAACTCTCAGCAAACCTTGAAAAACAAAATCGATTAAATTTGTAACTACTTGCTCGCCACAAACACACATAGAAATAGAAATTAATGATACATTGTTACAACAGCTAAATGAAGTCAAATTTCTGCCTTCAGGTAGATAAGCATTTGGACTGGAGGTCACATTAGCTACATCACACCTAAACTTAGCTCAGCATGTTATGCTCTCTGAGCACTGGTTAAATTTCACTCAATTGATACACTTAGCTTAGTGTATTTCGCCTACTTTAACTACATTAATGAGTATGGAATAATATTCTAGGGTAATTCAGTGTAGTAAATGCATATCCAGATACAGAAGAAAGCTACATCTGTAATGCTTATAGCAGACAGTCATGCAAAGAACTATTTCAATTATTGGGCATAATCACCTTACCTTGTTAATTAAAATTTAGTTAAGTCGCTTTTGTAACACTACATCACTTACTTTTTTATTTCGGAAAACATGTTTCAGAAGCCATGTGCTTCCATTGTCAATTCCTTTGGTTGACTACCGGCATTGCTTGCTGTGGTGGTTGTCTCTGCCCCTGGTGGTGGTTTGATGAACTTCTGGATAAGTAGATCGCCTGGCGGGATTTCAAAATTGAAAACCCGGTTCTTGTTTTTCCAAATATATATGTTTTCCCAAACTTTTAATTCTGTCTTCCTTGTGATGTTTTTGAGGATTTTTGGGCTTCTCCATGGAGAATGGATTTCGGGCAGAACTGGTGTACAAAAAAGTTAATAAAGCCAAAAATAGAAAGAGAATTAAAGAAGTCAGCACACTCACTCAAAACCAGAAAGAAAACAAGATCTACAAGAAGTTTACATACCACCCTACAACTTTCTACAAATTCCAGAGGATCTTCAAAAGACATAACATCATTCTAGCCCCTAAAAACAATTACTCTATAAAAAACATTTTAAATTCTAAATTAAAAGATGATATCCCACAAGAAAACAAACCAGGAATATATCAGTTCAGCTGTAATGACTGTGAAAAAATCTACATCGGCCAAACAAAAAGAAATATAAAAACCAGGGCAAAAGAACACCACAGAAATATTAAACTCAAACAAGAAGAAAAATCTGCAGTAGCTTGGCATTTTTGGAAAGAGAAACACACTATAAATAGAAGCCCAAAAATCCTCAAAAACATCACAAGGAAGACAGAATTAAAAGTTTGGGAAAACATATATATTTGGAAAAACAAGAACCGGGTTTTCAATTTTGAAATCCTGCCAGGCGATCTACTTATCCAGAAGTTCATCAAACCACCACCAGGGACAGAGACAACCACCACAGCAAGCAATGCCGGTAGTCGACCAAAGGAATTGACAATGGAAGCACATGGCTTCTGAAACATGTTTTCCGAAATAAAAAAGTAAGTGATGTAGTGTTACAAAATCGACTGAACTAAATTTTAATTGTTAAAACACATCACTGTCTCAAAGTCCACCATATATCAGGACCTTACCTTGTGTTTATATATTATCCATTTTTAAATTCTATGCATTTAATTGACATAGTTTTATAACAAAACATGGAAATTCATAACATTAATACTAGACAAAAGGGATATATTCATCGTCCCAATGCTAATCTTCGTTGCTTTCAAAAATATATATATTATGAAGCAGTCAAGATATTAAATGCTCTCCCCAGTAATCTCAAAGAAAAAGTTGGGGAAATCAGGGCTCTTAAGGCTTCCCTTAAGGAGCACCATTGCAATAAATCATTTTACTCTGTAGATGAGTATGTAAGTGACAAGTCTGTCTGACAATACTGTAATAATCATTGTATTTATAAGTATTATAATGTATTGCATTTTGTGCATATTAATGTGTATATGTTTAATACTCAAATTAAACTGCTGTATACTTTGACTTACCCAAATGTGTCAAATGAAATTATTAGTATTTAGCAATGATACAAAGTCTCTAAAGCCTGATCCTTTGATATTTTACACTGTAGTACATAATTGTAAATTTGTGAATTTTTGCATTGTAAATTCTATAACATATTTGTAAATATGTATTGTAATTTGTTGACATTTATGCACTTAGGAGAGTACGTAATACAATAATATCTTAGTTTTATATTTTTTTTTTTTTTTATTTTATTTATTTATGCTAAGCTTTATACAGGTGAATATGACCGGTGTTCAGCCCTGGCTCTTTACCGGTCATACTCATATTTTACAATAGTTTATTAATTCTAGTTTATTACATCATTTTGTCTATTTACTGTCCATATCCATTTATTTTTCACTTTGCATAAGAATTGTCCAATCTTCTTACTATCTTTTTGAAACATTTCAACTACTACTACATTTCTATCTATTTTAAACCATTTTTTATTAATATACTCTTTTCTCCAAATTTCAGTCCCTTTGCATTTAAATAAAATGTGTTCCATATCTTCATTTCCGCCACATATAGGACATTGATTTTGTGGAACACCTTTCCTTAAACCTTTTAATCTCCATACTCCTGCTTTCAGCCATGCAATACCTTCTCGCTCCTCTTTATTTGTCACATCAATGTACTTTTCCCTTCCCCATGAGACTTTCATTGGTATATAGAAAACTAAAGATCTCTTTTCAGTTATTTCACTAAATATTTTTTTTATTTCTATATCCTCAAATCTTTTCCTTGCCAACTTCCAGAAGTTATTCACATTATTTTCTCTTCTTCTCCACATTTCCCCTAACCCACTACTTTCCAGGTTATTTTGAAGACAGTCTACCCATCCCTTGTTCTTTAAACTTTTCTCTTGATATACTAAACACTGTTTTAACAAATTCCTTTCTTCCAATTTCAATATTCTATGCCAAAATTTCAATGCCCTTTCCATAATCTTTCCCTTACTTGCCACTCTACCCAGCTCTATTTGTGCTACCTGCCTAACAGTTGCATTTGGTAACCCCAGTATTTCTTTGCAAAATTTCCTATGCACCTCATCTATGCCTTCCCATCCTCCTTCTACTCCCCATACTTCTATCCCATATAGCATTTTTGCCTCAACCACCATATTGTACACTTTTTCTAACCATCTAATATTTATATTAGGTGCTTTGTATTTGCAACTTCTAATAGCTGATAAAGCTCCTTTTCCTTTTGCCAATGCAAATTTCTTTTGCTTTTCCCAATTGCCACCACTATCAATTTTAACTCCTAGATAAATACATTCTCTCACTACCCTGTACTCCTTTTCATTCTCATTCTTCCATTTTTCGTACTTGCTCAATTTTCCCCCTTTTTTGAACACTACAATCTGCGTCTTGTCCTGGTTCACTTTTAAACTCCACTCTTTACAGTAATTATTTAATGTTTGCAAGGATTGTTTCAAGCCATTCACTGTAATTGCACCTATAACTAGATCATCTGCAAACAGTAATCCTGGAATCTGAATATTATTAATTACTGGCATCGAGTTATTATTTCTCCCAATTTCTGTTAATACATCTATATATAAATTGAATAGTACTGGACTTAACTTACATCCCTGTCTAAGGCCTTTCTCTTGTTGGATTTCTCTTGTTACAACCCCTTCCTCCACTCTTATACAAAAAGTATTTTCCTTATATAATGCTCTAAGGGTGTCCACCATTTGTTTACACACTCCTTTAGTCAACAACTTATGCCACAGCAATTGAAGCTCTATCCTATCGTATGCTTTCTCTAAATCCACAAAAGCCATATATAACTTTCCTCTTTTGTCTTTCAAGTATTTATCTACCAGTGTTTTTATAATAAATAAGTTATCAACTGTCCTCCTCCCTTTTCTCCAATCGATAATCCACGTTGAACCTTACTTATGTTAAGTTTTTGTATACCATCTGAAGTTCCGAGAGGATATTATATTCTTCAACCCATGTTTGTATCGTCCTTGCCATAATACCAGTAAAAATTTTTCCTACATTTGATAATAATGCAATGCCTCTATAGTTGTTTGGTTTGTCAACACTACCCTTGCCTTTGTATATTGGATGTATGATTGCTTTCCTCCACTTATCTGTTATATAACCCTTCACCTTAATTGTGTTAAATAAGTCTACTAAAACCTTAACTCTGTTTATTTCAGTGCACCATTCCTTAAGGAACTCTGCTGGGATTCCATCTATTCCTGTTGCTTTATTTCTCTTCATTATTTTCACCTGTTGAATTATTTCTTCACTTCTTATTATATCGAGTATATCTACATAGTTATTACCTATTTCCCAATTTCCTATCTCACTTTTACTCTTTTTCTCCCCATACAAATTTTTAAAATATTCCATCCATTCTCCTGGTTTTATACTTGGTTTTGTTACATATTTATTATACATTGATTTCATAACCTTCCATATCTCATTTGCATTATTTTCATTTAGGATTCGTATCAAATTACTTTCATATTTTTTCATCCAGCTTGTTTTCTTTTGTTCCAGTAATGAATTATATAAATCCCTCCCTTGCATATACTCTTTCTTTAATTCTATGTATCCTAATTCCCTCCACTTTATGAGCAGCTGTTTGACTTGTCTTTTAGTTACTCTACATTCTTCATCAAACCAGCCCTCATCTCTTTTGTAAACCTTCTTTCTCATTTTCATTTCCTCCCCAGCCCTTGGCATAATGATATTTAAGATATCCATAGCACTTTCAATTTTTTGTTCCTTTATCATAAAACTTATTCCACACTGACATATCTGGCCATAATTAGAGTTTAGTGTCTGCCTAAATTTATTGCAATACTCCTCCTTCCATTTGTATCTACTGTATTCTTCAATGTTACACTTTTCCTCCCTTAAATTATAGACTATTTGCTCTGTGCATGTTTTTATGTCTACTATCAATGGAAAATGCCCACTGTTGGAACTTAAATTTAGTACCTTAAAATTACTTAAAATATACCCCATATTAATTGGCCATAATACATAATCAATCACACTTTGACCATTATTACTAACATACGTATATTCTCCATTCACATCTTCTCCATATTTCCCATTCAAAATATCAAAGGCATTCAATTCACAGAATTCTATAAATTTCATATAGCCTTTGTCAACTATCTTATCTTTGCTGTATCTAATTTTCTCAGGTTTCTCTAATGTATCATTACTCATCCACCTATTCCCTCCAATAACATCATTTTCGCCAATCCTAATGTTAAAGTCTCCCATTAATATAATCTCAGAATTACCATATCTCTCCTTTAAATGTTCTATTTCTATCTCTAGGTGTTTAAGGAGGTCCGGATTATGAAAGCGCGAAGGAAGAGGAGGATTGTATACTATGCCTATACATATAACATTTTCAACTATTTGTTTCTCCTCTAATACAAACCATAGTATTTCTTTTCTCCTTGACCAAGTTTCTTTAACTCCTTTACTTAACATCTTCTTTACAAAAAAGCCTATGCCTCCAGATGCCCTCCCCTTTCTTGCTACCTTATCTCCTTTTATCCCTACAAAATCAAAATGCTTTACGTAAACCTGGTCCTCTTTTAACCATGTTTCAGCTACCGCGAGATAATCAAGTTTCGTCAATAATTGATTTAAACTCCCCGCATATATTTTGTTTTTAACTCCCTCACAATTCCAGAATCCAAGCCTCCTTATATTCTCCCTTCCCTATTGTGAGCCTGATCTAAATCTAAATGTTTCTAGTGTTCTTTTACTCCTTAATTGTATCCCTTCTCCGGAAGGAATAGCTTTATTTCTGTCTAAAACTAGAATGCTGCCATGTTCAGATGATATAATGCTGTCTTCTTCCCCTTCTGTATTCTCCCCACTACTCTGTTGCCACGCCTTCTTTCCCTTCGAAGCCAAATTACGTGCTGCTATTACTTCCCCTCTTCTCGATGACACTATTTTCTTGGGTGACGTCACTCTGGTGGCTCCTCCTCCTGTTGCTTCCTCTGTTGACGTCATTACTTCGTCAGCTGTTACTTCTCTCGTAAGGATGTTGGATGACGTCCTATCTGCATATGCCGTTCTCATATCCATGCTGACAGGCAGATTTCGGTTCAAACACACACTTTCCCTGTCTTCACCCACATCCATTCCTTTTTGCTTGGACTTTGATCTTCCTGTTGTGCTTCCTAAAGTTGGCGTTGACATTTGCTGAGTAATTTCCTCTGTGCCTGATTGGGGTTCTCTTAGCTCCTTCTTGTCCAGATGCGATGTCTTTTCTCCGTCAATCCACAATTGGAAATTTCTAATATAAGCTCTTCTTCCCTGGGCTCTTGCTTCTTTCATTTTTTGTACCAAATTTCTTTGCAGAGCTCTCTTCTTAGGTGATAAATCTTTATTAATAAAAATGTCTGTTCCTTTTAATTTCTTGGCTCTTTTAAGTACTTCATGTACTAATTGGGCTGTTGCAAATTTCACTATAATTGCTCTCTTGCCAAGTTTTCTTCCAACTCGATAAGCTTCAATAATTTCCCATCTATACAATTCCAAATTCAGCTTTTCCTTCGTTATTTCTACTATTTCTTCTGCTGGCCATTTATACCTTCTTTCCTTAACTCCTATGAACACTAAATTAAATCTTCTCTCCCTTTCTTCCAATCTTTCCATTCTTTCCTTAACCATTTCAACTTCCCTTCTTGCTTCCTGCACCTCAACTCTAACATCTTCTTTGAAATCTGTTGCCATCTTTTCCAATTGTTTACCTATTCGTTGTTCCATGCCTTCTATTTTGTTCATTTTCTCAGTCAGGTTTTCCAGCATTGTTATTATATCTGCAGGGCCGGGGTTTACCTCAATTCCTCCAATCACTAACAACAAAGTTATAACACTTGCTAAAACCAATATGTTTGTCATCTTCTCTCCAAAACTGTGTTTACTATTCACCAATTTTACTTTTCTAAACTGTCCAATTCTTGCTCTATACACTGTAATGTCCACTCCCATCGTGACTTAGATCCTTCTTCCTTCACCGCAGGAGCACCTCTCAAAACACAACCTTCCTCTATCACTGCTGGCTTAGCACTCCCTAGTTTTATATAATTACTAGTACTAACTATTATGTCCATAATTGGATAGCTATCATCTGCCATTACATCAGTGTTACATAATAAAATTATATTTATTTATACATTTTAACACTAATGTTTGGTACTCTTTGTTTATATGTGCATGCAAAAAAGGAAGTACTTATGCTTTTATGGAGCATATTAAGTATAGTGCAGTGGCATACGGGCCTCAAAAGCAAATGATGTGATTATATGTCTATTCTGCTGTTTTTGTAACCTGTGCTTTTAGCACTAGAGCTTTATACATTGTTTCTTTTTTCCGTAGTGTATAAACATATCATGAACATCCCTTGACAAGTTCTATGTTCAGTGGCTTCCTGGCCTAAACGAAACTACAGAATGCTTTCTAATCCAATCTGCTAACAAGGGGAAATGATGCAGAGTTAAACAGGAGTTGTCATGCTACTGATTAGGTCCTTATCATTTTATCCTGCAAATTGCTCCTGAAACACATATAACATTAATTAATGACTTAATCATCATATGTGTTTAATCCCAGTTTTTGTATAATATAGGAACTCTCCTTCCATCTGTCTCCATTTGCCTGCAGATGAAGTGTCAAAGATAAATTACACTTGCAGACTGAGAAGGGGATTAATAGGGAAGCCTTTGACACTTTCATTTGAATTTATGCTTGTTATAGCCATATATGTTTAATAAATTGTATTTTCTCTAATTAACACATGAGAGTTTGAATAACGTGGTTGTTATAGCCATGCATGTTTAATACACTGTATCTCCTCTAGTTGACACACAGCTGCTTGTTACAGCCATGCATGTTTAATACACTGTATCTCCTCTAGTTGACACACAGCTGCTTGTTACAGCCATGCATGTTTAATACACTGTATCTCCTCTAGTTGACACACAGCTGCTTGTTATAGCCATGCATGTTTAACACACTGTATCTCCTCTAGTTGACACACAGCTGCTTGTTACAGCCATGCATGTTTAATACACTGTATCTCCTCTAGTTGACACACAGCTGCTTGTTGCAGCCATGCATGTTTAATACACTGTATCTCCTCTAGTTGACACACGGCTGCTTGTTTCAGCCATGCATGTTTAATACACTGTATCTCCTCTAGTTGACACACAGCTGCTTGTTATAGCCATGCATGTTTAATACACTGTATCTCCTCTAATTGACACACAGCTGCTTGTTACAGCCATGCATGTTTAATACACTGTATCTCCTCTAGTTGACACACAGCTGCTTGTTACAGCCATGCATGTTTAATACACTGTATCTCCTCTAATTGACACACGGCTGCTTGTTTCAGCCATGCATGTTTAATACACTGTATCTCCTCTAGTTGACACACAGCTGCTTGTTATAGCCATGCATGTTTAATACACTGTATCACCTCTAGTTGACACACAGCTGCTTGTTACAGCCATGCATGTTTAATACACTGTATCTCCTCTAGTTGACACACAGCTGCTTGTTACAGCCATGCATGTTTAATACACTGTATCTCCTCTAGTTGACACACGGCTGCTTGTTTCAGCCATGCATGTTTAATACACTGTATCTCCTCTAGTTGACACACAGCTGCTTGTTACAGCCATGCATGTTTAATACACTGTATCTCCTCTAGTTGACACACAGCTGCTTGTTATAGCCATGCATGTTTAATACAGTGTATCTCCTCTAGTTGACAAACACAAGCGCTTGTTACAGCCATGCATGTTTAATACACTGTATCTCCTCTAATTGACATACAGGTGCTTGTTATAGCCATGCATGTTTAATACACTGTATCTCCTCTAGTTGACAAACACAAGCGCTTGTTACAGCCATGCATGTTTAATACACTGTATCTCCTCTAGTTGACACACAGCTGCTTGTTATAGCCATGCATGTTTAATACACTGTATCTCCTCTAGTTGACAAACACAAGCGCTTGTTATAGCCATGCATGTTTAATACACTGTATCTCCTCTAATTGACATACAGCTGCTTGTTACAGCCATGCATGTTTAATACACTGTATCTCCTCTAGTTGACACACAGCTGCTTGTTATAGCCATGCATGTTTAATACAGTGTATCTCCTCTAGTTGACAAACACAAGCGCTTGTTACAGCCATGCATGTTTAATACACTGTATCTCCTCTAATTGACATACAGGTGCTTGTTATAGCCATGCATGTTTAATACACTGTATCTCCTCTAGTTGACAAACACAAGCGCTTGTTACAGCCATGCATGTTTAATACACTGTATCTCCTCTAGTTGACACACAGCTGCTTGTTATAGCCATGCATGTTTAATACACTGTATCTCCTCTAGTTGACAAACACAAGCGCTTGTTATAGCCATGCATGTTTAATACACTGTATCTCCTCTAATTGACATACAGCTGCTTGTTATAGCCATGCATGTTTAATACACTGTATCTCCTCTAATTGACATACAGGTGCTTGTTATAGCCATGCATGTTTAATACACTGTATCTCCTCTAATTGACACACAGCTGCTTGTTATAGCCATGCATGTTTAATACACTGTATCTCCTCTAATTGACATACAGCTGCTTGTTATAGCCATGCATGTTTAATACACTGTATCTCCTCTAATTGACACACAGCTGCTTGTTATAGCCATGCATGTTTAATACACTGTATCTTCTCTAATTGACATACAGGTGCTTGTTATAGCCATGCATGTTTAATACACTGTATCTCCTCTAGTTGACACACGGCTGCTTGTTTCAGCCATGCATGTTTAATACACTGTATCTCCTCTAACTGACACACAGGTGCTTGTTATAGCCATGCATGTTTAATACACTGTATCTCCTCTAGTTGACAAACATAAGCGCTTGTTTCAGCCATGCATGTTGAATACACTGTTTCTCCTCTAGTTGACACACAGGTGCTTGTTAAGTGCATGTTTTATTCACTGTATCTCCTCTAATTGACATACAGGTGCTTGTTACAGCCATGCATGTTTAATACACTGTATCTCCTCTAGTTGACACACAGGTGCTTGTTATATGCATGTTTCATTCACTGTATGTCCTCTAGTTGACATACAGGTGCTTGTTATATGCATGTTTTATACACTGTATATCCTCTAGTTGACACACAGGGACTTGAAAATTAGTGGAGTCAATTTTGTAACACTACATCACTTACTTTTCTCTCTCTTTTTTTTTTTTTTCTCCGGAAAACATGTTTCAGAAGCCATGTGCTTCCATTGTTAATTCCTTCAGTCTACTTCCGGCATTTCTTGCAGTGGTGGTTGACTCTGAAGCCGGTGGTGGTTTGATGAACCTCTGAATCAGTAGATCACCTGGCGGGATTTCGAAATTGAAAACATTCTTGTTTTTACAAATATATATGTTTTCCCAAACTTTTAATTCTGTCTTCCTTGTGATGTTTTTGAGGAATTTTGGGCTTCTATTTATGGTGTGTTTCTCTTTACAAAAATGCCAAGCTACAAATCCTCAAAAACATCACAAGGAAGACAGAATATAAAGTTTGGGAAAACATATATATTTGGAAAAACAAGAACCGCGTTTTCAATTTCAAATTCCTGCCAGGCGATCTACTGATTCAGAAATTCATCAAACCACCACCGGGAACAGAGTCAACCACCACAGCAAGCAATGCCAGCAGTCGACCAAAGGAATTGACAATGGAAGCACATGGCTTCCGAAACATGTTTTCCAAAATAAAAAGTAAGTGATGTAGTGTTACAAAATCAACTAATATTCAATTGTTAAAACACATCACTGTCGCAAAGTCCACCACATATCAGGAATAACACAGGTGCTTGTTATATGCATGTTTAATACACTGTATCTCCTGTAGTTGATACACAGGTGCTTGTTATATGCATGTTTAATACACTGTATCTCCTGTAGTTGATAAACAGGTGCCTGTTATCTGCAAGTTTAATACACTGTATCTCCTCTAGTTGACACACAGGTGCTTGTTGCAGCCATGCATGTTTAATACACTGTATCTCCTCTAGTTGACACACGGCTGCTTGTTATAGCCATGCATGTTTAACACACTGTATCTCCTGTAGTTGATAAACAGGTGCTTGTTATCTGCAAGTTTAATACACTGTATCTCCTCTAGTTGACACACGGCTGCTTGTTATAGCCATGCATGTTTAACACACTGTATCTCCTGTAGTTGATAAACAGGTGCTTGTTATCTGCATGTTTAATACACTGTATCTCCTGTAGTTGATAAACAGGTGCTTGTTATATGCATGTTTAATACACTGTATCTCCTGTAGTTGATACACAGGTGCTTGTTATATGCATGTTTAATACACTGTATCTCCTGTAGTTGACACACAGGTGCTTGTTATATGCATGTTTAATACACTGTATCTCTTGTAGTTGATACACAGACTTTTGTTATAGCTTTGTATGTTTGCCTTTATTTTAATACCATACTTACTGTTATCTGCTTTGTGCTTTTCAGGTTGAAAGTGATGCGTCAGTAAGTGAGGCCTCACCACATATTGCCAACATTGGCCGCATGGTGGAGGAAATGGAAAACAAAATTCGCAACACGCTCAATGAAATTTATTTTGGAAAGACAAAGGACATCGTTAATGGTTTACGTAGTGTGCAACCTTTGGCTGATCAGCGGCATAAGGCAGCCTTACGACATGACCTTGCTGCAGCACTTCAGAGAAGGCAAGCTAAAGGAGAGTCAAATTGAATGTGACAGACTGCAATGTTAATGAATATAATGCTGATGAATTTAAGAGAGCAATTTAATTTTAGTTTCTAAAAATGGTAAATTATGATCAGAAAAATTGGTAATGCTGTTCTAGGGAATGAGGTTGGCAATAGAGGATTTTTAATAAGTTGTATTTCCTGTGAGTTTATTCTGTTAATGCTATTTCTGTACTTACAATTGGCCCATTCTTTGCTCTCAAATATTAAAGTAGAGTCTAAGCCACAGCATTTAATGAAATTTACACTGATGCAGTGCTTGGGACTCAAATATGAGTGCAGGATATCTCGTGTCATGGTATTAAACAAAAGTGTGGATACTTATTACTGTGACTATGCCTTGCCGACCTTGTTTGCGTTCTAATGTATGGACTAAGGCTTTCATGGCTGGCATCCATTAGAAGTAAAATTCTTCCAGGCTTGTAGCCATGGTTGAAAAGTAGGATTTGCTCCTGATGTTTCTTTCAAAACTGTGTTGATCAAAATGCCAGGAGCAAATCCTACTTTTTGACCAGGCTTACAAGCCTGGAAGAAATTTTACTTCAAATGTTTGTGGCCATTATCATGTTGCAGAAGCCTTAATATGCATGGTGTAGTCACATTACCAGCATTGAAAGCAAGTTATTGATGAAATGTATAATATACAATCATAAAGCAATACATAATATTATGCAAAAATGTTATTAAATATTGCCATTTAATATAACTTTATTTTATGCAGTAGTGTTATTCTAGCATATTAACTTCTACTTTATCCCTGAACATATGTGCGGATGTATTTTCAACTTTGTAAGGGATTACAAAGCATGTCCACAATAAACAGCAGGAATTGGCTGTACAGTTTCTAGAGAAGATATAGCTGATTATCTAGAAGGGATCCAATGTATTGTTTGCTAACCGAAGAAAACTCCCAAGTCTAATCTTTAACTTTAACTTAAATCTTCACTTCATTCTTATTAATTTTAGCCTATTGTTTGGCATCCGTAAGTGTTAATACAGTGATATTAAAATGTTGGCTACCTTGTTTCTTACATAAGAACTAAGCAATATGTAACAAATCATATTTATTATATATGATCATAATATAGCACAAAGTGATAATGTTTATATTGAACTGACATGACATCCTCACAAAAGTTTATTATTGACAGAAAAGAATTTGGATTGCAAAGAGTATAATGCTAACAGGATGAATTTAGAAAGCATCACAATATGGGATCAACCTGCCTGGCTAGTGTGGTGGTAGTGTGTCTGCCTCATATTCAACAGGTCACGAGTTCGA
The DNA here is from genome assembly GCA_030762935.1 of Hymenopus coronatus. Lineage (NCBI taxonomy): Eukaryota > Metazoa > Arthropoda > Insecta > Mantodea > Hymenopodidae > Hymenopus > Hymenopus coronatus. The sequence goes on along the minus strand of CM060900.1, from coordinate 544,451,212 downwards.
ATCTCGCTTAGGTTGAGTTACCTGGATAAGGTTTTTTGGGGGTTTTCCTTTTTCCTGAGAAGATGAATGTCGAAAAGCTTTGAGCTCTATGGACCCTGATACCATTTGAGCATCATTTCACCAATTTTATTCATCATCCGATATGACCAACCAGGCTAAAGGACATTAAGCTAAAAAAAAAAAAAAAAAATTATATGGGCTCAATATGGTTGCCTGCCTGTGAATTAAAAACTTTGAATTACTCTTACCCAAAGCAAACATTAAAAAAATACATGCATTAGTGTTTTGGAGCTCTGAAGTATCAATGAGAGGCTCACAATATTGCACTCTGTGACCTCTGTACTATAATAATAATAATAATATTTATTTCGTCCAGTTTATCAATACATTGATTTTAGACACGTCATTTCATATATACATTTGTACAAAATCATAATTTATAGCTCATCCAAATCATATAAACATCTATTTAACAGATATGCCTTCAATTTTAAGTTAAATTGTCGTTTTGACACCTCTGCGATTGCTTTAATTTTTGGGGGTAACTTGTTAAAAAGCTTAATTCCTAGATATTGTACATCTTTCACTGATACAGTTTTATTTACATTACATCTATAATAGTTCATGTTGCCTCTTGTATTGTATTCATACATTTGTTTATTTTTTATTTGTTCACACTTGTCAATTACAAACATTATTGCTCTATAAGCATATAGAGAGTAGATGGTTAGTATCCTTTTATTAATAAATGTCTCCCTGCATGATTCCCTGAATTTTAAATTAAACATGATTCTAACACTTTTCTTTTGATATAGAAGTAATTTGTCCATATGTGTTTTTGCAGCAGCGCCCCATATTTCAATCCCATAGATTAAATGTGGGTAAATACATCCATAATAAATGAGTTTTAAAATGTTAGAATTTTTATAACTGCTAAAATATCTTATTAAGTATACTGACTTGCTGATTTTATTACATATAGACTCAATATGTTGTGCCCACGTTAACCGGTTATCTACAATAATACCTAAAAATTTTTGTATTTTCACTTCTTGTACAATGTTGTTATTAACTTTTAGAGTTAGATTGCTACTTTTATTCAACATACTATAATGCATTACAGTAGTTTTACGCATGTTACACTGTAGATTTATGGATTTAAAATCATTTAACAGCACAGAAGTCGTTTTATTGAGGGTTGCATTTAGGCCCTCTATGGTTTTATTCCAGCACACCGCAGTAGTGTCATCTGCATATGTCATAACAGAAGTGTTTTGCAAACATTTTATATCATTGATGTACATAATAAATAACAGTGGACCTAATACTGAACCTTGTGGTACACCATACTTCACAATTTCCAATTTTGATTTTACCCATTGAATTTTATTCCCCTTTTTACATGATATTTCTGTATACTGTCGTCTTCCAATCAAGTAACTACAAATTAATTCTTGTGGTAGTCCCCTAATGCCATAATTTTCAAGCTTACTAATTAGGATATTGTGGTCAACACAATCAAAAGCTTTAGATAAATCTAAGAATAGAGTGCTGACCTTCTCATTGTTTTCTAGTTTACCAATTACTTCATGTATATATTGATTAATGGCAGTAATAGTGGATCGTCCTTCTCTAAAACCGTGTTGAAAATTTTTTAGCATATTGTATTTATTTAGATAACTATTTAGCCTTGACAATAAAACTCTTTCAAATAGTTTGGCAATTTCAGATGTTAGAGTAATAGGTCTATAGTTATCAGTATGTTGTTCATCTCCCCCTTTTAATATTGGTCTTACCACACCCAATTTTAGAATTTCTGGAAATCGACCCTGTTCCACTGAATTATTAATTAAATATGTTATTGGCTTTAGGATAGCACTTTTACACCTTTTTAACAACTTAGAACTAATTTCATCCCATCCACTGCCTGTTTTATTGGGTAGATTATCAATTATTTGACCTATTTCATTTTCTGTTGTCGGCTTGATAAAAAACGAAGAAACTGCTGAGGAACTGGTATTCATATAATTTGTCAAGTTTGGTATTTGAGAGGGGACACTTAGAAAGAAATCATTGAATTTTTGACTGACAATAATAGGATCATCTGTAATTACCCCATTTATTTTTAGTGTAATATTTTGATATGATGGAGATTGCTTTCTGGTTTCATTAATCAGGCTCCATGCAGTTTTGCAAACATTTTCAGTATTACCCATTTTCTCTCTGAATTCATTAATTTTTGTATTACGTAAGCTATTTAAGTAATTTCTTTTTACGTTCTTATATTTGTTTTTATAATATTCCAGAGAAGTACTTTTATACAAAGCATACATGTCTCTCATTTGCTCTTTTAGTTTGATTGTCTCTGTTGGTAATTTTGTTTTTTTATTATTATTTACAACTATACTTTTCTGTGGACATGAGGCATTAAAATTTGTTTTGAATATCTTATAAAATTCATTCCATTTATCATCTACATTGTTGCTATTACAGAAAACAGTTTCCCAATCTACATCAGCTAAGTTATTTATTAAATTGTTTATATTTTCATTGCTCAAGTCCCTTATGATTCTAGTTTCTCTATTTTCATTCTTACACCCAACAACAACAAAGTCAACCAATTGTGCATAATGATCAGAAATGTATGTTTCAAATACAGTATATGAAATGTTTTTAATATTAGATGCAACATGATCTATAATGGAGGAAGTTTGATTTGTCACTCTAGTTGGTTCCTGAATTATATCTTCAATATTATAGGAACTAAATATTTCCTTTAGATTTTTGTACGATCTGTCACAGAGATCAGCATTAACATTAAAATCCCCAGCAATAATCACTTTTGAATCAGTACTTAGATGATGATCTAAAATAGTTTCCAGTTGTAGAAGGAATTCATTAACAGCTGTAGAGGGTGATCGATAAATCCCAAGTATGAGTATGTTGCCCATGTTTGTTGCCACTTTAATTGCAGCTGCCTCTAGGACCTTTTCTGTGCAATAGCTATTTACATCAATTTTCTTGACTTTAATTCCATCCCTGATATATATAATAACCCCCCCTCCCCGATAGGTTGATCTAGAATACTTGGAACCAACTAGGTAATTATCAATTTTACATATTTCATCATCCCTTGTCCCATGTTCAGTTATGACACAAATATCTGCATTTACATCATTTAATATTTGAGTTAATGCCAATAGCTTAGTTTTTATATACTGAATGTTCAAATGTATCACCCTGAGCTTGTTACAAGTATCACTATTTGTAACTGTTGGCATTACCTTAGGGGTGATATCCAAGCCTACCACATTAAAATTAGCATCCACACTGACCGGTATCAGTTTCCCTTGCACAGTATAGAGGATACCACATTACATAACAGATTACCCAATATAAACGACCCTCTTCTGTTCAAATGCACCCCATCTCGGCCATAGTCTTTTAGGCTCAGCCAACAATTGCCATCAACCATCACACAATTTTTCACCTTGCACATCCAGTCGAGTTCACTATTTATCAATGATATACGCCGATCACTAACATCGCATCTTCGTAGAATGCTGCTGACGGCCACTTGTGTTTCTGGCACTTGTTCCTGGATATATTGAACTAGATCCATGGTGTCCCCCATGATCTCCTCGGCAAGAGTTCCCTGGTTAATATTATTTGTACCCACGTGCAGAACCACAACTTCCGGATTGAGTTCTTTTAGATTTAACTGCTCCACTTTGTGTTTGAGTTCTGTAGCTTTAATCCCTGGGAAGCATCGAACATCATAGCCTTTATTCCTGCATACTTCACCCGAGAATTTCAATAGAGAATCGCCAATTATCATAACATTCCGTGTTTTATCTGATTTTTTCACTTCTTGCTTTTTAAACCGTACAGGGTTTTCATGCTTAGGACTAGTAGATATTTCCAGAATATCTTCTTGATCTTGTAGCGCTTCATATCTATTAGATAGCGGTACATCACACTGATGGAGTCTAGTTATGTTTGGTTCAGAATGCCTTCGCAGCTTTTTACCTTTTCTGCCTACCACCGTAAAAACATCGCGGCATTTCTGTAATGATGTTGGAGTCGGTTCCGAATCAGATTTTGTTGATAGCTGTATTTTCAATGCTTCGTTTTCTTTTCTCAGAGCAATCACTTCTTCCTGCACACGCTTTAGATCTTTATTTAAAATATCAACTATAACATGTAGCGACGCTACCACCTCACAGTCATGCATTTCCCGCCTTTTTTTCGTTGCCGCTGTAGCCACGAACACTTGTTCTAATTCTTTTCGAACTTCTGATTCTCTCAATACCCTATCTTCATTTCCGTCATCTTCTCTCCTATTTCTAACTACTTTACTGCAGTTAGAAAGCACAGCATTGTATTTATTTCCACGATTTTCACTACTTTTATGAAGCTGACTTCTCGTTACAACACCACGCGCCGCCATCTTTCTTGAAAAAAGAAAAAAAAAAAAAAAAAAAAAAAAAAAAAAAAAAAAAAAAAAAAAAGGTGTATTTGATGGACTTAAGTTTCCCAGTTATGTGAAGAAGAAAAGTTGCAATAAACACAATATTATTTATTGTTATTGGACTGTGCAGCTCTACTACTTTCATGTCCTGCAATTGTATGGATATATTTGTTGCTATGGCCTATGTGAATACATATTTTACATAATGAATAAAATGACAGATCATCTTAGTTTGTTAAAATGGCCCTGACATTGGCTATATCTTCAATCCAGTGTCGTGGTTTGGACTTGTAGTAGAGCATAATAACACGCTTGCAGCACAAGTTATATTATCTATGATTGGGCTTCAGTTTCTGTTAAATACTTTGCAACAATATTAAAATATTTCATGTCTGTAATGTTATTTTGTATAGGAAACAATTAACTAAGCTACTATAAAAACGAATGTGCACAACTGAAGAGGAAAATAGAAAAGTGTGTATTTGTCTCTTTTGTTGAAGAGTTGATTGTAAAAGCTTGTAACAACAGTGGATGGAAGGATGAACACACTTCAAAAAGTGAGACACAAATGTATGGGTTTGAACAAAGTTTCTGTGACATGAAAGGCCAATGTGCTTTATTCAGCTTTCTTTTTACTCATTCATTGTTCTAAATATAAGCCAATACATGGCAGAAGTAAAAGAAACAAGTTATAAAAGAAAAGAAAGAAAAATTATTTGATGTGTTTAGAGATACTGATTGGTTTTCCTGTAACCCACATTTTAAAATGAGAATCCATAATTCACATCTCAGCAAGACATATGGCACTAGCAGGGAAACTGCTCAGTCTTTGCCTGGATGTTAGGATAGAGCACACCTTATTTCTTATTCACACTATATGGTTGCCTTGAATGAAATTTTGTAAATGAGTTTTAACATTCATCATGGAGTACCTAAGCTTTTTTGGCATTTTTGAAAAGGACAACTCAATAAGGTAAGAAACAAAACCCCTCAAAAGTAGGAATAACAAACAGAAGATATAATTGTTCTGTCTTTATAATATTTCAAATTATATTAAAAATTGTGTATTTTAAATGTGTTAAGAAGGTGTAACATGAAAATACCATTCTTTATCTTTATTTTTTCTTTATAAACACTGTGCATTTGTAAAATTGAACTCTTCTCAAACATATTGCACAGGTTTATGGTTTAATTAATTTGTTTTCCAAATGTGGCAGTAATTTAGAATAATTTTGCCACTTTGATCTGCATACTGATCCAATAGCCATGATTTTTAGAGCAGGGCTGAATGTGCAAAGCTCAGCACTATCTGGTGATTTATTTGTATTTCCTATAAAATTTTCATTACTCATTGGGTTTATTATATGGAATCTATTTTGTGTGCAGGCTCTAAATAGGTTGAGGATGTATTGTTTCTCTGGGGAGGGAGGGGAGTTTTAATCCCACAGTGTTGCATTATCATGGTTTATCAATGAGACGAATATAGTGTTCCCTAGTACTCGATTCCTTCAGTCAGTGAAAGCTTCTTAACACCAAGAAGTTCATATAATATGCTACGCATATTTGGTTGAAGAAAATGGGATATTTATCTTCTGACTTTGGAGCAACTGCACTATTCATATAGTGCAATTGCTTTATGGTGAGACCACAGTTTACTCAGTGGTTAAAGCATCCACATGGAGAACAGAAGAACCGTGTTCAAATCCTGGCTGTGGCATTGAAGTTTTCAGCATGTTCTAACAGTAAAACTCATACCCTTGGAAGAACTTTTTTTTTTTTTTTTTGGTAGTGTTTAATGCCCGCTTTAACTACTTATGGCACTGCAGGCGGTATTGGAAGAATATTGATATAACAGTACCAACATAATAATAAAATTAACCATTAGTTGGCATAATTATTTGAATATTACCTGGGTACTAAGTACTTTTGATATGTAAGTCAACATTAAGGTTTTTTCTGAAGTTAAGAGACCATGACTTGATGCTTTCCTGGCGGCGGTATGAAAATAACTTTTCTCGGGCTATCAGCCAGGTGAATTCTGGAATAATTTCCAAGCTTTCAAGAGCTAACGTCGCTCTCATCTTCAGGGAATGATGTAGAAACTGCGGGTACGCCTTATATATAGTAGTCCGGTGGGGGGGACCGGCCAGATGCCTGTGATTGGCCCGGGTCCGGCATGGGAGGCGTTGACTAGGAACCAATGGTCTCCGTTGCCGGGGCGGACTGCTCTGATTGGCCCGTTGCCAGATGTGAGCCTGTATTAAAACTAGGGCTAGCTTTTGGCAGTTTCACAAATCTTTGCGAGTGTTTGCTGAGTGGAGTGGAGTTCGGTGCTCAGCAAACACTCGCAAAGATTTGTGAAACTGCCAAAAGCTAGCCCTAGTTTTAATACAGGCTCACATCTGGCAACAGGCCAATCAGAGCAGTCCGCCCCGGCAACGGAGACCATTGGTTCCTAGTCAACGCCTCCCATGCCGAACCCGGGCCAATCACAGAGCGGCATCTGGCCGGTCCCCCCCACCGGACTACTATATATAAGGCGTACCCGCAGTCTCTACATCATTCCCTGAAGATGAGAGCGACGTTAGCTCTTGAAAGCTTGGAAATTATTCCAGAATTCACCTGGCTGATAGCCCGAGAAAAGTTATTTTCGTTAAGAGACCAGTTGGTTGAGTAAAAAACATGAATCCGTGGAGGATTGAATGTCATAATGGAATGTTGCCACAGTACTTAATGGTAGAGCAACTGCCCAGAGAGCGGAAGAATTGTGTTCAAAACTTGGCTGTGGCCACAGGATTTCATGGTTTACATGTAATTATTGGAATTACATTCCTAGTTACATGTTTATATCAAATATTATTTATGCCTTTTATTGAATTTTTCAGCTGGTTCTAACACAGTATGTAGCCTCAACATAAAACAGTGTTTACAGCATGAACACAGTTAACAAAGTTAATCTTGAACATGATTCGCTGCTAGGTCATTGCAGAACACATTACATGTACACAGTATGTAGCCTCAACATAAAAGTGTTTACAGCATGAACACAGCTAACAAAGTTAATCTTGAACACCAATCGCCACTAGGTCACTGCAGGACACATTACAGATATATGCGGTTTGTGTCCTTGACATAAAGCTGTGTTTACAACACAAATGTAGCATAGTTACTGCAACACAGATAACAAAAGTCAATCTTGAACATAATGCACTCTAGAACACTACACATATACACAGTTTGTGTCCTCACCATAAAAATGACATTGCTGTTTATTTGCATACCTTGTGTATTTAAAAAGATAAGTGTTTAAGTGAAGCAGTTTTGTGCCATAATTGGAAGGCAGAACTCTTAAACTTGAATACCTTGGCCACAGCTACCTTTATTAATAAATGTTGAAGTTTGATATAAAGCACTACCATTAACTATATTTGGAAAACTAGTCTTGTTGATATGTTGCCATGGTAACTCAGTGTGAGAGCAACTGAATGGAAACTGGAAGACCTGTTATTTAAATCCAAGCAATGACTGAATTTCTCCAACTCTTATCTTACACATGGCTTGTGTGGAAAAAGCAATTGTCATTGGTAACTATATATGTTGTGTTGCAGCAAGTTTATTGTTGTCCATACCTATAGTCCTTTGCTTTCCATTAGTGGATGCTCTCTCTTTAATGATGAAATGTTTCAGCATTGAAAGTAACCAACATGTCAGAAAAGATAATAGTCCCATAGATTAGGGGCTAGGATGACTTTTTTGCGCTTATCCAGGCCTTGAGCTCTGGCTAGCTCCCCAATGCTTAGTGTGGAGCTGTAGGTGGTACAAGGTTTTTCATCAAGACTGTTTAAGGGGACGAGGTAGTCTGAACATATGCAAATTACACCTTAAGTGGGTTCAATTGCCACTGCTCTTCAAGTATTAAATTGTTTTTCCAGAAATTTATATCTATTATTTTATAAATCATGATAATTGTTTCAAGTGGTTGTTTGTATTAATAGCTTATGTGACTGACTATAAAAAGTCTTTCATTCAGTAGAAAAGTAATAAAACTTAAGTCTTAAAACATGTGAATTCATGTGCCTTTTTCTCTGATACTGCTTGTAATACATAATCACACTTTTGCATGCTTGTTCTTAGTATAATCAGCTATCTTTTGAACCTCAATTATTTAGCTATAATACAATTTCACTAGAAATTAAAAAAGAAATATATTTCCAAATTCAAAGAAATAAAAATAAATTGCAATGTTGTTGCTTTCTTAATATAATCAATAGATATTATAACATCACAATTGTGGTTCAGAAAGTTCAACTATATGTTGTATATATATGTGCTGAAAATTTCAGCTTTCCTGCTCTCATAGTTTCTGAGAAAAAGGTACATAAGTATCCAAAAATGCTGTTTTGAGAAAACTGAATTTAAAGATATACATGTTCTAAAAATGCCATTGCATATTGCTTTTAAAGAAATGCAGACTAGCATTTAAATTATGTTTAAATTGATTAGAATCCTCTTAACCCCCCAAAAGTATACATTTTCTGAAACTACAAATAAGAGGTTTTATTAGTGTCTAAAACAAAAAATGTTGTTTTTTACCATTTCAGAGTACTTGTCCCCTTGAATTGAAATTTGCAATAAAGCTTGTGGCAGATAAAATTAATATGCATTGGTAAGAGTTGAATGGGTTTTGTAACACAAAATATTGCTTACTGGGACTGGCTTTGGGAACGCATGTTGTTCTCATTTTCAACCCCTAATCCCAGATGTTTCTTCTTTTGTTGGCATCAGAGATGAGGTGGTAAAGCTCACCAGCTTTTCCATTAGATGTGCATGCAGGTTAAATGCCTTAACATATTTTCTAAGCCAAAGAATATGACACTTCTGATCTGAAAGTATTTACCAAAAACAAAACAAAAAAGTAAAGTATGCAAATTGCTATGATGTTGACCTAATATGAGGGTCACTAGATAAGTGTTGAGACATCCTTGGGTAGCAGCATTCTTGTCTTTGAAGTCTGGAAAGTGTGCAACAGAGATTCTGCAATGATCAAGGATATTAAGCTGGCATTAGCGAATGCTTTGAGAAACTGGGATAAAGAAAACATTTCTTTTGATTATTCATTATTTGCTATCTCAATATTTATTTAGTGACCCTTGTAACAAGCAATTGGAAGGCACTTGCAACCTTCAGCAATTTGTCCCTCATTGTACCATTTTGCCTGATTGTATATTGAGACTCCACTGAACATAAAATAAACTTAAATAAATGGCAGTTTAATAATTAATGATGATAATAATGAACATTAAGGAAAAAAAGAATGAGATTTTTCCTTGCAGTGCCAAGAAACTTGCTGAATATGTAACATGCTGGAAGCTCAGTGTATCTGTAATATTTTGTATGCATAAAACATAAAGTGCTTTATCTGGCTGTTTTAATTCAGCTTTATCTGGCTGTTTTAATTCACTTTACATGTATCACTTTACACAGATAATTTTATTTCACATATTTTAATTTGTTTTATCTTACATAATTTTAAAGTGAACGTTATGATAGTCTTTTTTTTTTCCATTTTAAGTATGTAATTTTATTGGATATATTAAACATTTTGATATATCATTTAATCTCATGTGTATTATTTCACTTAGTTAGTTTTTCAGCTGTTTTATCCTATGCAGTAAATGGTGTATGAGCATATGCCAAGTAACAGTTGTGCTAAAATAATTTTCCAAACGTAGGCATTATGAGCTGGTATGCATAGCAGCCATTAAGAGATTTCTGTTTAATGGAGGCATACAATGTTTCTAGTGAAACCGAGTTGTGAATACAAATGTCTGTTTGAATCACAACCCAGGGTGGAAAATTCTCCCCTACAGAGCCTCTGGATTCTTCATCTTTACCCTCAAATAGAAGACTGGAGGACTTAAAAGCCAGCACCTGCAGTCAGAAGCCTGTTGAGCAGACTGACTCTGGATCAGAGGGATTAGTGAGGATGGCTGGTATGAGAGCGAGGAAAATTTTATGAAACACTGTTAAATGGATGAAAGGAGAGCTGATATGAATCAAGTTGTGGAACGAATTGCAGGGAAACCAGAGAACCCAGATGCCACTTTGTCCACCACAGATACTAAGTGCACTCCCCTAGGTGAGAGGATAGCACTATGGTGCCACCAGCATCTCCATTTGTGTGTTTATTTACTTCGCCTTGTTTACACTAAACTCAAGTTTTGTGTGTGTTTATTCAAGGGATACATAAATTAATACCTGTAAAACAACTAAAAATTAAAAAGCTACAATTTGTACTCCATTGTACTTGATTTATTGTTGCAATCGTCAGAAATGTTGATCATTTTCGCCTGCATCTTGCCTTAAATTTTATTTTCTGTTTAAAATGAGCATAATTTTCATTGTTTATCATGGTGACATAGTTCCAAAGGATCATTTAGTTCAAATTTAACCTTTAAGTGCACAGTTTTGCACGTACGAAAATTATTTCAAAAATTTTGAGAATGGATACAATAAGTATTAAACATTTAGATGTGATGATTGCATCTTTACAAAATATTCTGTACTGCATTCTATGCATTGGCTCATCCTTTCAAACCATTTTACAAATGCTGAATGTCATTCTTCTTTGGAGAGAGTGCAAATACATTCTTCTTAAATAGCTACTGCAGTTAATCATTGACCTCAAATTTTGTCTTTAATTTTAGCGAATGGAAAAAAGTCCTCTGGACTGCAGGGGTGATGGGATAAATATCTAACTTTGCAGAAATTGGGTTGTTTCTTGTGTAGTGTGGGCAGGCATTGTCATGGTGCAACAAAGTTCCAAGCACAAATTTTAGGATGCTTCTTTCTCAGTTCATTAAAACTAGTGGTGTACCATGTGGCATTAATGGTCTTTTGTCCCTCAATGTGGCCACTTGCTGAGAAGAACAAAGAGATCTTCTTTCTAACACTTGTAATTTGTTTTACTTTTGTTGTAGGATCTTCTAATGTAAAGACCAAACCCATGACTGCCATTAGTTTCTGGATCATATTGGTAAATCCAGCTTTAGTAATCCGTGACAATGTTAAATATGTTTTTGGATCTTCCTCCATTGAATTTTTCAGTAATTTTCTGGCACCATTGTACATGTGCTTTTCTGTGCTCATTTGTGAGTTGGTGGGGAATCCAGCAACTACAGAGCTGCTTGACATCAAAGGTGTCTTTGAGGAGTGTTTTCACTGTTTAGGGCTTCTTGAATCTGATTGTGTGCAACGATCTTCTTACAACATGCACTCTTTCACAATATTGATCCTGCTCAATGTTCATCGATAAGGAAATCCCTTCCTCTTCTGAACTCTGCATACCATTGATAAATGGTGGATTGCGAAGGGCAAAGATCCCCAAATGCATGATGCAGTCTTTCAAGGCATTCTCTCGTTATTGAAAGTCATAGAAAATCATAGAATGGAAATGCTTTTGTTTGAGATCCATCCTAGCATATGGCTTAGGAACACCTGCAGTACTGACGATGTCCAGACTTGCACATATCTGAACTTCAGACTCATTGTTGTGAGTGGCCCTCATATTTAATGTCAGGACGGCCTTGAAATGTTAGCAGATGCTCTAATCAGCTCAGTAAAAACTAAAATACATTTTACAGATATAGCCTGAGTGGGGTGGGGTCTAAGTTGCATGTACAAATCTTAAGTCAAAAAGTGAATGCCCTTAATTTATTGTAGGAGGACTAGTATAGATTGAAGATAGATTAAACTATTTTAATATTCCCAAACTTAACATGTTAACAAAGGAATTGAACTAATTGTCATAATGCACAAGGAGGTCAGGTGGCATCTTGACCATTTAGGGTGTTAGAATGAACAGGTAATCTTCCCCTCAGTTGTATCTGAAATGTTACAAATGGATGAAAGTCCAAGAGGGTAAATACAGGTTGTGTGATGAATATGATATTGCACCTTGCATAATCATACATAAGTAAAGCACAGTTTTTTTTTTTTAGATGCATCAATCAGGATCAATTCTTGAAAGTCACAAATGATTCATATACAGGAAGGGCACAATATATAAATTGCAGCATGCTCCATCTATGATTTTCAAGTATGCAGATTTGTTTTTATATCACATTTTTGTGAATTTAAGTAAAAAAATAAAAAAATGGTTTTCTCAGTATTTGAAATGTTTCAATGTACAGTACCCACTGAAATACAGCTTATTCTGAGAACATTGTATGTGCTTATTTGTTCTTGATGCACTTCTTTATTGATTTGGAGATTTTAGAAAAGCCTCTTTGGAGCCACTGCATTGAAAGGTACCCTTGCTGTACTCATTCAGCCCAGGGTGTGGCTTAAAACTGGGATACAGTGGCACAGAACATTTACTATTACTTAAGTATTTAATATGCAGTGTCAAATTGAGACTCATTTTTTTCAAAACTTGATAACTGTAGCATATACCTACAGTTTTTCATAAAATGAGTGTTTCTATTTTCACCTAGACAGATATGTTTGAAAATTCTAAGTTTTACATATTGCACAGATCTTGCAAACATAAATAAAGCATTGGAATAGAGTATATTAAAATGTAATTTTTATAACAGTATATTAGGGTGTGATGTGCTGCAGTTTTCAAAAGTAGATAAATTCATATAATTGTTGCTGGTATTTATATGTTACTTTGCATTTTTTAAGAATAAGAATAAAGTTTATTGATTGTTAGCTGTTTAACAACATCACAATTGGTCTTGTCAATTACATATTTATCGTATCACAAAATTCAAGTTTTAAACAATTATTTACACCATTTAAAACATAGTTGAATATATTTGCTACTATTTACATACTGAACTATTTACAGCATGTTTGATAAATTTGTACAGGGTTACTACAAAAGAAATAGACAACTTCAACTGCCTGTAAAACAAAAACTATTAGAGATAGCAACCTAATTATTTTGGAGGTATGTTGAGAAACTCTCAAAGTTTTGTTTTGTTACTATTGGTAACGCTGTAGTGTTTTGTTTGTTTTTGCAGAAGCTGAAATGGCGGAAAATCCTGTGGAAAAGGCATATTGCGTGTTGGAATTTACTAGAACGCAATCAGCAACTGTTGTCCAACGACATTTTAGAACACGTTACCACAAAAATGAAATGATGTGCTCACAAAAACCAGCATCGTCTTCATCATGTCGCAACATGTCGATGCAAAAGTCACACCGTATGACCTTATCTTCTTCACTCAGAAACTGCAACATCTGTAAGGCATCATGTGCAGTCGCTTCCGCAAGATTTTCCATACAGTTTGCTGTGGAATTTGTAATTGCATGCTTGCCCTAGATGTCGATTTCTGTGGGCTTCTTATGTAGGCAGAACGAACACGTTCAACGTTTTCTTCCGAAACTCTTGGTCTTCCCGAGCTCTTCCCTTTGCACAAACATCCCGCTGTCTCGAATTTTCTATACCAGTCGTAGATTGACTGTCTAGTCGGTGGCGTTTTGTGGTAACGTGTTCTAAAATGTCGTTGGACAACAGTTGCTGATTGCGTTCTAGCAAATTCCAACACGCAATATGCCTTTTCCACAGGATTTTCCGCCATTTCAGCTTCTGCAACAACAAACAAAACACTACAGTGTTACCAATAGTAACAAACAAGACTGAGAGTTTCTCAACATACCTCCAAAATAATTAGGTTGCTATCTCTAATAGTTTTTGTTTTACAGGCAGTTGAAGTTGTCTATTTCTTTTGTAGTAACCCTGTATAATGGTTGCATTTTACAAAGCTAGTTTAGATATTAATCATCTATGTGAAAGTTATTACATTCAGAGAACTCTTCTACTGAGTAAAAAGGTTTATCTTTCAGCCAATTGTCCAGAAATGTTTTGAATATATGATTGGGTAGTGAGGCAGTATGTTTCGGAAGTTTGTTGTACATACTTAATCCTTGATATTTATGGCTGCCATGAATTATTGATAATCTTGAGTAAAATAAATCTGAAGTATAATATATATACTTACTAATATATATTTCTTGTGTTATGTAGTCATGTACTGTCTGTCGGAGTGCATATTTTTGTAGTTTGTTTTTTTTAAATGAACATCAGTGAATGTGCAATGCTAGCACAGTCATGATTTTAATATTTTGAAAAATTATCTGCAAGGATGGTTATAACCTAGATTAGCAATACTCTAACTGCCTTTTTTTTTTTTTTTTTGCCATTTGTATATAGTTTGTGTTGTTGCAGAATTACCCCAGAGAAGTATACCATATGAAACAGGAATGAAAGAAGGCATAATATACATGAATGATTAAACTATGATTAACACTATGATGAAGTTTGTTTAGCAGGAATAAAACGCGAGCTAATTTTACACTTGTGTAATATATGTGTTGGTTCCCAATTAAGTCTTTTGTATACGTAAATTCCTAGAAGTTTGACAGACTTTTTATTCTGATTCTTTGCATTTAATTGAAATAACAGTTCTCCAGTTTTTGCAGTATTTATCTGTAGTATGTTTGCATTAAACCATTCAGTTACTAAATCCACCATATGTTTATTTAAATTATAAAATTCTTCTAGATTTGTGCTTGTTATTAATCTAGTATCATCGGCATATAAAGCTGCTCTACACGAAAGATTAATGGACAAATCATTTACGTATATGGGCCATTTTTTTTTCAACCTCCGATGGGTTGTAAATAAAAGACAAGTTCATAGAAAACAATTATTTTATTGCTAAAAGTTTTGTACACTTATGATTGATTACTTTTCAACATATTCACCGAAAAGATTAAGACATATATCATACCTGTGCACAAGCTTTGCAACACCCACTTCAAAAAATGTTGCCGCCAATGATTTCAAATGAGCATTGACGTTGGTTTGAAAGTGCTGCCCTCCTAGCCACGTCTTCAGTTCAGTGAAAAAGTGAAAGTCGCTGGGTGGCAGGTCAGGACTGAATGGCGGATGATCGAAAATGTCCCATTGAAATTGTTCAGGGAGCCAATGGGTTATGCCAGCAATGTGTGGACAAGCATAGTCCTGGATCAACACAATTCCTGAAGTCAGCATTCCTCTTCGTTTGGTTTGAATGGCTCTCCACAAATGTCGTAAAGTATGAAGATCTTCAAAACGACGTCAATGCTCATTTGAAATCATTGGCTGCAACATTTTTTGAAGCAGGTATTGCAAAGCTTGTGCACAGTTATGATAAAAGTCTCAATCTTTTTGGTGATTATGTTGAAAAGTAACCATAAATGTACAAAACTTTTAGTAATAAATTAATTGTATTTTATGAACTTGTCTTTTATTTACAGCCTATTGGAGGTTGAAAAAAAAAAAAAAGTATGGCCCTCATATAATGACTAAGAAGGGACCTAATACAGAGCACTAAGGTACTCCTTTAGTTTGAATCAGACATTAAATTTTTTATTTGTACTATTTGAAGTCAGTTTTCTAAGTATGACTTTATTAGATTAATAACAATTTCAGATAATTTATACTGCTTTAATTTTTTAATCAAAATTAGATGTGATACTGTGTCGAACGCTTTTCTTAAAGCATTTATAGATATGATCTATGTTTTTAATAGCGTTTACTGTAGAGAGCTTAGGTCTAAAGCCAAATTGAGAGATGCTTAGTAAAGAGTTATTTTAGTTATGTAACTTTTTAAATAGTTTTTTACAAATATTTTAATGTTTTTTAGTGTATATTATATGCCTGCATTGTTTTTTTTATAGATTTTAACTTTATTGAGAATGCAAACAAAAATAATAGAAATTCAGTGGCATAGAGTACAATAATGATGATGATGATAACTTAACATTGTTTAGCTTATATCATTATTTTTAATGCTACATAAAGTAATGAATAACTAGTAAAAAATATTGCATAACTATTCACTTTTACATCTATAGGTACATTATTCATCTAGAACATCTTTGTAAAGCTCCTATGTATCATCTGGAATTTCAAAACACTTTAGCAAAGCAGACATATCTTTCTTTGCTTTGCTCTGCTCAGTGTATTTTGTTTTGGTAGAAGGGTGGATAGCAATGTCAACTTGTACTAGATCTCCAAAGCAGGTGTTATTTGCTGACACACTAGCAAATTTCTTCACTTTCTTGTATGAGAACGTTGGCTGTTCGTTTTGAATGGTAGATTGGATTTTAATAACATGACTGCAATGCAGCACATCTATATAAAATAGGAATATACCAGAGCAAAGAGCCTGAAACAAGAATGGACTCTGATCACCTGCTGCATTGCACGGGACTTGATTCTAATTTACAGAAACAGAAAGAATTACCAGCATTATATTGTGCTGCCAGGAGCAAAATGGATAGAAGACAATAAAAGCTAAATCTTTTAACTAGATACTGACTCATTTGTGAATCTATTTTAAAATTGTATTATTAGTAATTAAATTTCTTATGTTGCTATATTTGTATTATATTTGTGCATTTCAATGCACTTGTAATGAGATGTTGGTACCTAATGGATTAAAGTCCAATAAAGCCATATGTATCAACAACTTTCTGCCTATATTTTAGATTTGTGACAATCCAGTCTGTGTTTAGAACTTTGAAGTTCTACAACATCAGTATTCTTTAGGAGACAATGCTTTCTTTTCTTCTGTAAGACTTCCTAATTGTACAAACACTCTGTCTGGAGGCATGTAGCTATGGCCAACAACAGGAAAGGAGTGACGATTGTGATTGAATTTTGTGTTTTCCAAGAATGCCTTAAGCCTTGCCATCATATTACTATTTTTATTTTGGCTGCTGCAAGAATCTGAGAATAGATATATAGTATTGGTGCCACTTGATTACTTCTTAACTAAATCGGAAAGAAAGTTCAGCTAAGCCAAAGCAACTTGATTGCATCATCTTGAAGATTCTGCTTCCAACCAAGGGTAGAAAACGATGCTTTTCTTTTTTGCTCCTCATGATGCACAGATTGTATAGCCACACTTGTCCAGCATAAAAAATCTCGCTGATTTGTAGTTTTGGAATAGGCTTGTTCTGTTGCTTGTCAAAGCAAATCTTAATGACAGTTTGATTATCTTCATTATATTGTAAAATCACTTTGCACAAATTTTATGTAATTTGTGTCTAGTTCATAGTTCACTCTTCTTCTCCAGACATGTTTCTGCTTAACCTTGCATGCTTGTATTTTGATAAGCAACATTGTTTCCTTCTTCACAGACTCTTATGAACATTTTATTGACTGTGAGATCAGGCTTGTAGACTTCTTCCTGCCATGGTGCGTCTCTCTGCAATTTATTTCATTGTATCACTATTGATGGCAATGCTGTTGCCTCCTCCTCTTTCCTTTGGCAAGTTTCCTCCTTAATGAAAGCTACTTGTTAGGTAGGATAACCTATGCTTGGACATGCCAGAAACTCCTTTGAAAGTGACAGTATAAACAGACACAACTTCAACATTCTTTTTTCTGATGGTATAGCTCAGTGTTACTGTTTTCTTCTTGTTTGCACTCAAGGTTGTTCACTGAGGTGAACTGTTAGCAGAAACTTATCTTGGTCTGTTTCATTTAATGATGTCACATGATGAGATTGGGTAATATCTTGATAGCAGAGGTTGTTCACTGAGGTGAACTGTTAGCAGAAACTTATCTTGGTCTGTTTCATTTAATGATGTCACATGATGAGACTGGGTAATATCTTGATAGCAGAGTTCAGCAGCTTTGCATTCTTTTATCCCTTTAGCTTTTGAAGGCGAAACCTTAAATCCATGAGTGCACTTTATAATAGGTTCCTTTTCACTCTTTTTGCTTTGCATCTCAGGTTGACATAAGCTGTTTTTGAACCAGGATTTTCTCTCACCAAAACATTCTTTGACATGTATGCCATTTTCAGAATCGCAAGAATCATGATCCATTCTACTTTTGTTTGTACACTAACACGAGAGCATCAAGTGCATACTTGTCTAAAAGTAAACTCTAGGTGCTCTGACGACAATAAAGCTTGGTTCCTGCCAGTAAATATTGTTACAATAATGAGGCACCATTCTACTACATTAGTGTCAACTGCTTGTTATGGAAAGAGGTAAGAAGCTGAAGTGTATTATTTGATTGCATTTGTCGACTTTTGCATTAACTCTAAGAATGCATATATCGATTTTGCTAAAACCTTGTGATTTGGAGTGCTTATACACCTGGCAATATTAGATTTTTGCCGAAACTTTGTTCAGAAATTGATGCAAAAGGTCAGCACTATTCCATTACCATGCCTAACTCAATTTTGAAATTTTTGCATATTTTGAGTTAAAAAAATGCTCCTCAATTTTTTCAGTATCAAATGCAACTACAGTCAGAAGCACAAAGTGGGCTTCTTGAGCTAACAGCTATTTATTTACAGTTTTAAGAGGTACTTTCTTAATATTAAAGTATAAAAGTGATATATGATTCTGATATTTTAGGATTAACTTAACTCCATGGCACGACAGCTCTCGGGGAGCCTTGGCCTACTGCCTGGCTGCTGCGTCCCCCATCTCGGTCCACTACAGACGTCATGGATGGGGTGCAGTATTGGAGCCCCTCCCGGCCGGTTAATGCGGTCCTCACGACCTGGAGCCGCTACTTCTCCATCAAGTAGCTCCTCAATTGGCCCCCCAGGGACCTCACGAGGCTGAGTGCACCCCAGTCCAGGTCTCCCAGTGGGGGAAAAATCCCCACGCCGGTACTGGGGATCGAACCCAGGTCTCCCGCTTGGTAGGCAGCTGCGCTACCACCGCGCTAAGGAGATGACCATATTTTAGGATTTTAATTCTTTTATTAAATGACTGAACTGATATGATCTGAGCTAAACTAAATAGTTGCATTTATATTAGACATACTATGCAATTTAATATACTTTATATAATAGATAATAAAAATATATCTAAAGTGATTTTTAAATCTACTTTCCTTATGGTTGTAGAGAGAACCTAAGCTTAACAAAGTAAAATAGAAGTTGAATGTTCTAGAGAATGAGGTCTCCAGAGAGAAAATAGTTGTCAAATATCCTAGTTGATAGGTAAAAGAATGCACAGTTCTTAGAAAGAGAATTCATTAAAGAACATAGTGGATGCTGCCAAGGAGCTTGATCAAATTCAGTGACTGATATAAGCTCAGCTGCTCTGTGATCGGACTGTCATCAATATGTCAAATGATATTGAGGACTAGTTAGAAAGAAAACTGGAGCACCTAGTTATATATCACATGAGTGCACAAATAGAAGAGGTGCAGCATACTGGGCTATATTTATAAGAGACGTGAAGCAGAAGAACCACTGGCTCTGGTTCTCTTGCTTGGCGTCATCTGGAAGCTGGGCTTAAAGTTTCATTAACTTAATTTACACTGGAGAAAATTGGTATTGGTTACAGATAGAGCACCTGCAGTGAGTGGAAGCTTGATTGGTTTTGTGGAAGAACTGTGATGATGATAGCTGGCATCTCTTGCTAGATGTCAGCTATTCATTGTATAGAGAGAAACTGCAAATCAATGTTATGAACCTAGTGACAAAGACTGTTAACCTAATAAAAGGAAATCATTTTGGACAGGCACCATTCCAGAGAGCTATCTAGAAGAGGTACAATCGAATTTCAAGATCTGTTCTATTGTCAAGTAAGATGATAAAACAGAGGGACAACATTAAGGTTAAAGTAGAGGTGGAGCTTTCCTGGCGATGTATCAACACTAAATTTTCTCGGGCTTCTAGCAAGGTAAATGCATGAATTGACTCCAGCGTTTCGAAGATGTGCATCATCTTTGTCCTCAGGGTAAACTGATGAATTGAAAGTCCAGAATTCCATATTTATAATGCTGGAATGAAGCTAGCATCTGATTCTGGCCATGAAGCAACTGAGGCAAGGGCACGGACCTGTTAGAACACAATATATTGCAGTAAAGTGCCTAATGGTTTTGAACTTGAACATGGACCCGTTAATAGCACACATGTTTTTAAGCACAATCCATTGTATAAGAGTGCCGTGAAGTTTTATAAAGTCTAGAGAGAAGATAAGTTTCGGAATTAAGTCTTAGGCTCTTTATCATTGGTGCCCATGTTGTACTTAGTTGTAGGCCACAATTGCTATTAAGATTATTTGCATCAGATGAGATGGGTAAGGCTTCTTTCCCAGTACCTCCAACACTTTTAAACTATCCTGGTGTTGTTAAATAGGCCCTGTAGCTGTTTTCAAACATTATTTGGGCTGCATAAGCCACATGGTTCTTTGATGATCAATAATGACTGTGGCAATAGTGCATCCTATTTGGCCCATGTATGCTGCATCACATTTGCAAGACATATAGTAGACACCAGGAACCCTTAGATCTAAAACACCTTTTACTGGCCTGACCAAATTTCTGATTTCAGACAGTGGCTTATGAATAGCTTTAATGCCATAAATGAAAGGCAGTCCACTTATTTTTTTCGAAAATTGCCTGTAAATAGTATGTAGGATATAGCGGCTGTCTTAACTTTCCATTGAGTGATGACTGCATTGTTTGTGTGGCTTTACTCATATACGACTGAAAGGTTTGTGTGTGGCACAGCAACAAGTGTCTAGACTGGACACACATGACATTACTCATATACGACTGGATTGTTTGTGTGTGACCCAGCAACGAGTGTCTAGACAGGACAAACATGACATTACTCATATACGACTGGATTGTTTGTGTGTGGCACAGCAACAAGTGTCTAGACTGGACACACATGGCATTACTCATATACGACTGAAAGGTTTGTGTGTGGCACAGCAACAAGTGTCTAGACTGGACACACATGACATTACTCATATACGACTGCATTGTTTGTGTGTGGCACAGCAACAAGTGTCTAGACTGGACACACATGGCATTACTCATATACGACTGAAAGGTTTGTGTGTGGCACAGCAACAAGTGTCTAGACTGGACACACATGACATTACTCATATACGACTGGATTGTTTGTGTGTGACCCAGCAACGAGTGTCTAGACTGGACAAACATGACATTACTCATATACGACTGGATTGTTTGTGTGTGGCACAGCAACAAGTGTCTAGACTGGACACACATGGCATTACTCATATACGACTGAAAGGTTTGTGTGTGGCACAGCAACAAGTGTCTAGACTGGACAAACATGACATTACTCATATACGACTGGATCGTTTGTGTGTGGCACAGTAACAAGTGTCTAGACTGGACACACATGACATTACTCATATATGACTGGATTGTTTGTGTGTGGCACAGTAACAAGTGTCTAGACTGGACACACATGACATTACTCATATACGACTGGATTGTTTGTGTGTGGCACAGCAACAAGTGTCTAGACTGGACACACATGACATTACTCATATATGACTGGATCGTTTGTGTGTGGCACAGTAACAAGTGTCTAGACTGGACAAACATGACATTACTCATATACGACTGGATTGTTTGTGTGTGGCACAGCAACAAGTGTCTAGACTGGACACACATGACATTACTCATATATGACTGGATTGTTTGTGTGTGGCACAGTAACAAGTGTCTAGACTGGACACACATGACATTACTCATATATGACTGGATCGTTTGTGTGTGGCACAGTAACAAGTGTCTAGACTGGACAAACATGACATTACTCATATACGACTGGATTGTTTGTGTGTGGCACAGCAACAAGTGTCTAGACTGGACACACATGACATTACTCGTATACGACTGGATTGTTTGTGTGTGGCACAGTAACAAGTGTCTAGACTGGACACACATGACATTACTCATATACGACTGGATTGTTTGTGTGTGGCACAGCAACAAGTGTCTAGACTGGACACACATGACATTACTCATATACGACTGGATTGTTTGTGTGTGGCACAGCAACAAGTGTCTAGACTGGACACACATGACATTACTCATATATGACTGGATCGTTTGTGTGTGGCACAGTAACAAGTGTCTAGGCTGGACACACATGACATTACTCATATATGACTGGATTGTTTGTGTGTGGCACAGCAGCAAGTGTCTAGACTGGACAAACATGACATTACTCATATACGACTGGATTGTTTGTGTGTGGCACAGCAACAAGTGTCTAGACTGGACACACATGACATTACTCATATACGTCTGGATTGTTTGTGTGTGGCACAGCAACAAGTGTCTAGACTGGACACACATGACATTACTCGTATACGTCTGGATTGTTTGTGTGTGGCACAGCAACAAGTGTCTAGACTGGACACACATGACATTACTCATATACGTCTGGATTGTTTGTGTGTGGCACAGCAACAAGTGTCTAGACTGGACACACATGACATTACTCGTATACGACTGCATTGTTTGTCTGTGACCCACCAACAAGTGTTTATGACTGCACACGCATGACTTTAGTGATATAGGATTGCATTGTTTGTGTGACCCAACAACAAGTAGTAAGACTGGACTCACATGACATTACTCATATAGGACTGCATTGTTTGTGTAACCCAGCAACAAGTTTTTAGACTGGACACACATGACAGTACTCTTATAGGACTGCATTGTTTGCGTGACCCAGCAACAAGTTTTTAGACTGGCCACACATGACAGTACTCATATAGGACTGCACTGTTTGTGTGACCCAGCAACAAGTATTTGGACTGTACACACAAGACATGACTCATATATGACTGCATTGTTTGTCTGTGACCCAGCAACAAGTATTTAGACTGGACACACATGACATTACTCATAGTCAACTGCATTGTTTGTCTGTGACCCACCAACAAGTGTTTATGACTGCACACGCATGACTTTAGTGATATAGGATTGCATTGTTTGTGTGACCCAACAACAAGTAGTAAGACTGGACTCACATGGCATTACTCATATAGGACTGCATTGTTTGTGTAACCCAGCAACAAGTTTTTAGACTGGACACACATGACAGTACTCATATAGGACTGCATTGTTTGTGTAACCCAGCAACAAGTTTTTACACTGGACACACATGACAGTACTCATATAGGACTGCATTGTTTGTGTGACCCAACAACAAGTAGTAAGACTGGACTCACATGACATTACTCATATAGGACTGCATTGTTTGTGTAACCCAGCAACAAGTTTTTAGACTGGACACACATGACAGTACTCATATAGGACTGCATTGTTTGCGTGACCCAGCAACAAGTTTTTAGACTGGCCACACATGACAGTACTCATATAGGACTGCACTGTTTGTGTGACCCAGCAACAAGTATTTGGACTGTACACACAAGACATGACTCATATAGGACTGCATTGTTTGTGTGTGACCCAGCAACAAGTTTTTAGACTGTACACACAAGACATGACTCATATAGGACTGCATTGTTTGTGTGACCCAGCAACAAGTATTTGGACTGTACACACAAGACATGACTCATATAGGACTGCATTGTTTGTGTGTGACCCAGCAACAAGTATTTGGACTGTACACACAAGACATGACTCATATATGACTGCATTGTTTGTCTGTGACCCAGCAACAAGTATTTAGACTGGACACACATGACATTACTCATAGTCAACTGCATTGTTTGTCTGTGACCCACCAACAAGTGTTTATGACTGCACATGCATGACTTTAGTGATATGGGACTGCATTGCTTGTGTGTGGCACAGTATCAAGTGTTTAGACTGGAAGCCCGTGCCTTTACACATGTACGACTGCATTGTTTGTGTGTGAGCCAGCAACAAGTGTTTAGACTGGACACACATGACTTTACAGATATACGACTGCATTGCTTGTGTGTGGCACAAGTGTTTAGACTGGACACACATGACTTTACTCATATAAGACTGCGTTGCTTGTGTGTGACCAACCAACAAGTTTTTAGACTGGACACACTTGACTTTACTCATATATGACTGCATTGTTTGTTTTTGACCCAGCAACAAGTTTTTAGACTGGGCACACATGACTTTCCTCATATGCGACTGCATTGTTTGTGTGTGACCCACCAATTGTTTACACTGGACACAGGCTTTACTGATATATGACTGCACTGTTTGTGTGTGGCAAAGCAATAAGTGTTTAGACTGGCTTTACTCATATACGACTTCATTGTGTGTCACCCAGCAACAAGTGTTTAGACTGGGCACACATGACTTTACTCGCATACGACTGCATTGTTTGTGTGTGACCCAGCAACAATGTTTAGACTGGACATACATGGCTTTGCTCATATTCAATGACTGCATTGTTTGTATGTGGCACAGCAAGAGGAATAACGACTGAATGCACATGGCTTTACTGATATACAACTGCATTGTTTGTGTGTGATCCAGTAACAAATGTTCACACTGGACACACATGGCTTTACTCATATACGACACCAATGTTTGTGTGTGGCACTGCAAGAAGACTTTAGAAGGCACAGATTTGACTTTACTCATACATGACAACTGCAATGTTTGTGGTACAGCAGGAAGTGTTTAGACTGGACTTAAATGACTTTACTCATATACGACTGCACTGTTTGTGTTTGACCCAGCAACAAATGTTTAGACTGGACACACATGGCTTTGCTCATATACGACTGCACTGTTTGTGTGTGACCCAGCAACAAGTGTTTAGACTGGACACAAATGACTTTACTCATATACGACTGCACTGTTTGTGTGTGACCCAGCAACAAATGTTTAGACTGGACACAAATGACTTTACTCATATACGACTGCACTGTTTGTGTGTGACCCAGCAACAAATGTTTAGACTGGACACACATGACTTTACTCATATACGACTGCACTGTTTGTGTGTGACCCAGCAACAAATGTTTAGACTGGACACACATGACTTTACTCATATACGACTGCACTGTTTGTGTGTGACCCAGCAACAAATGTTTAGACTGGACACACATGGCTTTGCTCATATACGACTGCACTGTTTGTGTGTGACCCAGCAACAAATGTTTAGACTGGACACACATGGCTTTGCTCATATACGACTGCACTGCTTGTGTGACCCAGCAACAAGTGTTTAGACTGGACACAAATGACTTTACTCATATATGACTGCACTGTTTGTGTGTGACCCAGCAACAAATGTTTAGACTGGACACACATGACTTTACTCATATACGACTGCACTGTTTGTGTGTGACCCAGCAACAAATGTTTAGACTGGACACACATGACTTTACTCATATATGACTGCACTGTTTGTGTGTGACCCAGCAACAAATGTTTAGACTGGACACACATGACTTTACTCATATACGACTGCACTGTTTGTGTGTGACCCAGCAACAAATGTTTAGACTGGACACACATGACTTTACTCATATATGACTGCACTGTTTGTGTGTTACCCAGCAACAAGTTTTTAGACTGGACACACGTGACTTAACTCATATACGACTGCATTTTTTTTGTGTGTGGCACAGCAAGAAGTGTGTAGACTGGACACAGATGCCATTACTCATATACGACTGCATTGTTTGTGTGTGACCCAGCAACAAGTGTTTAGACTGGACACACATGAATTTACTCATATTCAATGTCTGCATTATTTGTGTATGGCACTGCAACAATTGTTTTTACTGGACACACATGGCTTTAATCATACACGACTGCATTCTTTTTGTGTGGCACAGCAAGAAGTGTGTAGACTGGACACAGATGGCATTACTCATATATGACTGCAGTGTTTGTGTGTGACCTAGCAACAAGTGTTGGACACACATGACTTTACTCATATGTGACTGCATTGTTTGTGGCATAGCAAGAAGAGTTTAGACTGGACAAACATGGCTTTAATCATATTTAATGACTGCATTGTTTGTGTGTGGCATAGCAAGAGGAGTTTAGACTCGAAACATATGGCTTTAGTCATATTCAGTGACTGCATTGTTTGTGTGTGGCACAGCAAGAAGAGTTTAGACTGGACACACATGGCTTTAATCATATTTAGTGACTGCATTGTTTGTGTGTGGCACAGCAAGATGAGTTTAGACTCGACACATATGGCTTTAGTCATATTCAGTGACTGCATTGTTTGTGTGTGGTACAGCAAGAAGAGTTTAGAGTGGACACACATGGCTTTAATCACATTTAATGACTGCATTGTTTGTGTGTGGCATAGCAAGAAGAGTTTAGACTCGACACATATGGCTTTAGTCATATTCAGTGACTGCATTGTTTGTGTGTGGCACAGCAAGAAGAGTTTAGACTGGACACACATGGCTTTAATCATATTTAGTGACTGCATTGTTTGTGTGTGGCACAGCAAGATGAGTTTAGACTCGACACATATGGCTTTAGTCATATTCAGTGACTGCATTGTTTGTGTGTGGTACAGCAAGAAGAGTTTAGAGTGGACACACATGGCTTTAATCACATTTAATGACTGCATTGTTTGTGTGTGGCATAGCAAGAAGAGTTTAGACTCGACACATATGGCTTTAGTCATATTCAGTGACTGCATTGTTTATGTGTGGCACAGCAAGAAGTGTTTAGACTAGACACATATTAGCTTACTGATACAAAGTGGTTGCTGTATTTGTGAGTGCCACAGCCAGTAAGAAAAGTTAAGACTGGTTAGGTATTACTTTACTCATATAAAAGGTGTACTCTATGTTTGCCTCAGCCAGCATGACAAGTTTAGACTGGAAGTATTTTACTTTGGTCATAAACCAGGTTTACAACATTTTTTGTGGAAAGCCGGAGCGACAAGTTTAGCTTTGACACACACTACTTTTCATATTTACCATGGTTGCTCTCTTTGTATTGCCACAGCTAGCAAGGCTAGTTTAGACTGGAAATAAATTACTTTGGTCTTTAACCACAGTTACAACTTTTGTTGTGGCTCAGCCAGCAAGACAAGTTTAGACTGGAAATATATTACTTTGCTCACAAACCACAGTTTCAATGTTTGTTGTGGAACAGCCAGCAAGACAAGTTTAGACTGGAAATATATTACTTTGCTAATAAACTGTGGTTGTAACGTTTGATGTGGCACTACCATAGAGATGGGTTGAGACTTGACACACAGTACTTTACACATTTACCATGGTACTCTCCTTGTGTTGCCACAGCCAGCAAGACTAGATTAAACTGGAAACCTATTACCTTATTTACCATGGTTTCACTGTTTGTTTGTGTCAGAGACAGCCAGATGAGTTTAGACTGGAAACATTATTATACTCGTAAACCATGTTTCACTGTTTGTGTGCATCAACTTGCAACTTATGTTTAGATTGGAAACATATTACTTTACTCATAAACCACGGTTGCACTGTTGGGGTGTGACGCAGGTTGCAATATGAATTTAGACTGGACACACATTACTTTATTTATACCACGGTTGCCCTGTAGGTGTGTTGACTGAATATATATTATTTTATACTCATATATCGTGGTTGCTGTGTTGCTACAGTCTATAAGACAACCTTAGACTGGACACATATTAAGTTACGCATATAAAACGGGTGCTCTGTTTCTGTGTGCCAGAGCCAACTTGCAGAGAATAACCTGGTCACACATAAACTTACTCATATAAAACAGTTGCAGTGTGTGTGGGTGTGTCCAACAAGAAGAGTTTATACTGGACGCATATTACCTTATTTATATCAAACAGCTACTTTGTTTGTGAGTGCCTTAGCCAGCAATAAATGCTTAGATTGGAACATAATACCTTACACATATAAAACGGTTGCTCTGTTTGTGTGCCACAGCCAACCAGAAGAGTTCAGACTGGACATGTATTGATTACTTTACTCCTTAAAAACAGTTGCTCTGTTTGTGTGCCCCACAGTTAGCAAGAAGAGTTTAGACTGGACACACATCACTTTACTCCTTAAAAACAGTTGCTCTGTTTGTTTGCGTCACAGCCAGCAAGAAGAGTTTAGACTGGCCACATATTACCTTGCACGTAATAAGTGGTTACTCTTGTCTGCACCACAGTTAGCAAGAAGAGTTTAGACTGGACACATATTACTTTATTCCTTAAAAACAGTTGCTCTGTTTGTTTCGTCATAGCCAGCAAGAAGAGTTTAGACTGGCCACATATTACCTAACACGTAATAAGTGGTTACTCTTGTCTGCACCACAGTTAGCAAGAAGAGTTTAGACTGGACACACATCACTTTACTCCTTAAAAACAGTTGCTCTGTTTGTTTGCGTCACGGCCAGCAAGAAGAGTTTAGACTGGCCACATATTACCTTGCACGTAATAAGTGGTTACTCTTGTCTGCACCACAGTTAGCAAGAAGAGTTTAGACTTGACATATATTGCCTTACGCATATGAAACAGTTACTCAGTAGCTTAGACTGGACACACATTAGCTTACTCACATGAAACAGTTACTCTGTGCACCACAGCCAGCATGAACAGTTTAGATTAGACACACATTACCTAACACACATAAAACAGTTGCTCTGTTTGTGTGTACCACAGCCAGAGGAAGAGTGTAGATAGCATGCATATTATCTTATATAAAATGGTTGCTTTGTTGAGTGTGCCACAGCGGGTGGAGACTGGTTGCTCCATTTGTGTGCGGCACAGCCAGCAGGAAGAGTTTAAACTGTGTGCTTATTACCTTACTCATTAAAATCAGTTGCTCTCTTTGGGTGAGGCACAGCTAGCAAGAATTTAAACTGGACACACATTACCTTACTGATTAAAATTGGTTGCTCTGTTTGTGTGTGTCACAGCCAGCAAGAAGAGTTTAGACTGGACACACATTGCCTTACTGATTAAAATTGGTTGCTCTGTTTGTGTGTGCCACAGCCAGCAAGAAGAGTTTAGACGGGAAATATATTACCTTACTCAAATAAAATGGCTACGCTAGTGTACGCCACAGCCAGCAAGAAGGGTTAAACTGGACACATATTACCTTACTAATGTAAAATGGTTATTTTAGTGTGCGCCATAGCCAGCAAGAAGAGTTTAGACTGTACACATATTATCTTACTCATATAAAATGGTTACTCTAGTGTGCACCACAGCCAGCAAGAAGAGTTTAGACTGGACACATATTACTTTACTCATATAAAACAGTTACTCTAGTGTGCACCACAGCCAGCAAGAAGAGTTTAGACTGGACACATATTACCTTACTAATGTAAAACGGTTATTTTAGTGTGTGCCACAGCCAGCAAGAAGAGTTTAGACTGGACACATATTATCTTACTCATATAAAACGGTTACTCTAGTGTGCGCCACAGCCAGCAAGGAGAGTTTAGACTGGTCACATATTATTTTACTCATATACTATGGTTTGCACTGTTTATGTGTGCCTGAACCACCAAGACGAGTATAGCTTGACACATTTTACTTTACTCATATACTATAGTTATACTGTTTGTGTGTGCCACAGCCAGCAAGATGAGTTTAGACTGGAAACATATTACCTTACTGCTTTACCATGGTTGCATTGTTTGTGTGTGTCAGAGCCAGCAAGATAAGTTTAGAATAGAAACATGTTATTTTACTCATAATCCACAGTTGCACTGTTTGTGTTGCCTCAGCTTGCAAGACATTTTAGACTGGAAATATATTACTTTACTCGTAACCCATGGTTGCAGTGTTTGTATGTGCCTCAGCCTGCAAGACAAGTTTTGACTGGAAACCGCTTTACTCATAAACCACAGTTGCTATGTTTGTGTGTGGCACAGCAAGCAAGAAGAGTTTATACTGAACACACATTTATTTATTTTTTTATTCTTTTATTTATCCTTTTGTAACAATTTACATTGTTATTCGGACATGTCAATGGTATATATCTTCCACTAACTTTATACATGTGTACAGTAGTACTGTAGCTAAATGATAAAACAATAAACAATTTTCAATTACACATCAATAAGTTATTAAGAGCTAGTAATTCACATTATATTTTGAAAACACACTATAACACAGATTTATTAACTCATGGGGTTTGTACAATATGATACATACTCATCTATGGAATAAAATGTGTGCAGTAGCAGGAACGATTTTAAACGTTTTTTAAAATGGTGGATTTTATAATTACTTTGATATTCTGAGGCAATATATTAAATAGTCTAATACCCAAATTCTTTACATTACTTTTAGTTATGTTAGTTCTACAGAACTGAGTATGCAGTGCATTCTTTTGTCGAGTGCTGTATTGATGGAGGTTTTGGTTTATTTCAAGCTGATTGTACATCTTTTTAATATAAATACGCAAGTAAGAGGCAATATTTTTTGTTCTTTGAAAAGAGTTCTACATGAGCACCGACTATCCTTGCCACTTATTATTCTAATTGCCCTTTTCTATAGTTTAAATATTTGCTCACTCTCATAGCATGTTCCCCAGAAAATTATGACATAGCGCATTAGGCTGTGAAAATTTGTATAGCAAACATTGCTTTGGATATTTAAGTTTACTTTATTTTTAATAGATCTTAGTAAGTAGCAAGCTGAGCTCAATTTAGACGCTAACTTTTCAATATGGTTCTTCTACTTTAGGTTCTCATTTTAAATGCTTCCCAGAAATTGTGTATCTTTCCTATATTTAATGTTGAGATTGTTATAATAAATTTGGGGTACAAGATTTGCTTTATTTTGGTATGTGTGGAAGGATATCGCAGTAGTTTTGCTTTCATTTATTACTGGTTTGTAATATCCTGATATATGGTGGACTTTGAGACAGTGATGTGTTTTAACAATTTGAAATTTAGTTGAGTCAATTTTGTAACGCTATATCACTTACTTTTTTATTTCGGAAAACATGTTTCAGAAGCCATGTGCTTCCATTGTCAATTCCTTTGGTCGACTGCCGGCATCGATTGCTGTGGTGGTTGTCTCTGTCCCTGGTGGTGGTTTGATGAACCTCTGAATGAGTAGATCGCCTGGCGGGATTTCAAAATTGAAAACCCGGTTCTTGTTTTTTTCAAATATATATGTTTTCCCAAACTTTTAATTCTGTCTTCCTTGTGATGTTTTTGAGGATTTTTGGGCTTCTATTTATAGTGTGTTTCTCTTTCCAAAAATGCCAAGCTACTGCAGATTTGTCTTCTTGTTTGAGTTTAATATTTCTGTGGTGTTCTTTTGCCCTTGTTTTTATATTTCTTTTTGTTTGGCCGATATAGATTTTTTCACAGTCATTACAGCTGAACTGATATATTCCTGGTTTGTTTTCTTGTGGGATATTATCTTTTAATTTAGAATTTAAAATGTTTTTTATAGACTAATTGTTTTTAGGGGCTAAAATGATGTTATGTCGTTTGAAGATCCTCTGGAATTTGTAGAAAGTTGTAGGGTGGTATGTAAACTTCTTGTAGATCTTGTTTTCTTTCTGGTTATGAGTGAGTGTGCTGACTTCTTTAATTCTCTTTCTAATTTGGGCCTTATTAACTTTTTTGTACACCAGTTCTGCCCGAGATCCATTCTCTGTAGCTATGTCCAATACTTACATACTTACTAAAATATTGGACATAGCTACAGAGAATGGATTTCGGGCAGAACTGGTGTACAAAAAAGTTAATAAGGCCAAAAATAGAAAGAGAATTAAAGAAGTCAGCACACTCACTCATAACCAGAAAGAAAACAAGATCTACAAGAAGTTTACATACCACCCTACAACTTTCTACAAATTCCAGAGGATCTTCAAACGACATAACATCATTCTAGCCCCTAAAAACAATTACTCTATAAAAAACATTTTAAATTCTAAATTAAAAGATAATATCCCACAAGAAAACAAACCAGGAATATATCAGTTCAGCTGTAATGACTGTGAAAAAATCTATATCGGCCAAACAAAAAGAAATATAAAAACCAGGGCAAAAGTACACCACAGAAATATTAAACTCAAACAAGAAGACAAATCTGCAGTAGCTTGGCATTTTTGGAAAGAGAAACACACTATGAATAGAAGCCCAAAAATCCTCAAAAACATCACAAGGAAGACAGAATTAAAAGTTTGGGAAAACATATATATTTGAAAAAACAAGAACCGGGTTTTCAATTTTGAAATCCCGCCAGGCGATCTACTCATTCAGAGGTTCATCAAACCACTACCAGGGACAGAGACAACCACCACAGCAAGCGATGCCGGCAGTCGACCAAAGGAATTGACAATGGAAGCACATGGCTTCTGAAACATGTTTTCTGAAATAAAAAAGTAAGTGATGTAGTGTTACAAAATCGACTCAACTAAATTTCAAACTGGTTCGTAAACTTGAAACCAGGAATATAATTCTGCCATTACTTGATTTACTGTCTTTTGTAAACTATCTTGATAGTTACCTTTCATCAGCGAAAAGAATTATGTCCGCTTGTTTGACAGATGATGGCATGTCATTTATATAAATTAAAAATAATAACGGACCAAGGTTAGAGCCTTGTGGCACGCCTATATTAATTTCCCTGTCTTTTGACATATATCTGCTGATTTTATTACCTTTCAAGAATTCCAATTCTACAATTTGCTTCCTATTTGTTAAATATGATTTTAATAAGCATTTATTTTTCCACGAAAACTGTATTTTTCTAATTTTGATAACAATATATTGTGATCCAAAACATCATAAGCGTTGGATAAATCCAAGAAAACACCAATGCTTGGAATTTTTCTGTCGACCGACTGTTCTACTATATCTAATAATTGATAAATTGCTGATTCTGTTGACCTGTTTTTTCTAAAGCTGAACTGTGCATCTGAAAGAATATTATATTTGGACAAAAAAGAGACCGTACGATTGCATATTAATCTCCCTAAAATCTTAGAAAATATTGATAACAAGGATATGGATCTGTAATTCTCCATTTCTAACTTATCCTCTTTCTTGAAAAAGGCCTTACTTTAGCAATTTTTAGCTTCTGAGGAAATTTCCCTATTCAATTGATAAATTGTATATATTTGCTAATGGAAACTTTATGTAATTAATACATTGCTTAACGATCCAGTCTGGTGTGTCATCCATTCCCGAGGACTGTTTATTTTTCATATGCCCTGCTACTATTATTATTTCTAATTCTGTAATTGGTTCTAAACACATACTACTATTTACTCGTATTTTATCAATTACATTCCCATAATTTGCGTGATATGTATTAGTTTCAGTTAATTTGCTAGCTATTTCTGAAAAATACACATTGAATGAGTCTACAATTAATTGGGGTTCTGTTATGTTCCCTTTTATGCTCTTTATTTCCTGTATTACCTCTTTGTCAGTACTTTTCCCAATTTCTTTGTTTACTATTTGCCAAGCAGCTCTAACTTTATTATTTGACCTTACTATAAACTTGTCATTTCCCATTTTCTTTGCCTGTCTTATAAACTGTCTATATATCTTTTTATATTTGTTCACATAATCTTGTTTGACTAAACCTTGTTTTTGAAGAGCATTTAATTGTCTCAGCTTCCTACTAGATATTGTTATTCCTTGGGTTACCCAACCTTTTTTATTATATTGTCTGAGATTCTTACGTCTTAATGGAAAGCCTATATTAAACCAATACAAAAAGATATTTAGAAATGAATTAAACCCACTATTTATATAATTTCCCTGGTATACACTTTCCCATTTTTCAGTTTTCAGTAAATTCCTAAAATTAATCATATCCTCCTCTCTAAAATCTCTTCTCAAAACTCTGTTTCTAATTTGATTCGGTTTTTGAATCTGAAGTTCTAATACTTGTGCACAATGATCTGAGAAGCCTGTATCAATAATTTTTGCTAGGTCCTGTTCTGTAGCTTTTACGATTATTACATCTAATAAAGATGATTTTTTTCTCAGTAATTCTGATGGCCGCAGTCACTGTATTTATAAACCCATATAGAATTAACAGATTTTTTAATCTAACCAATTTCTCATTATTTACAAAAAAAATCAATATTCCAGTCCCCACATAACACAAGTTCTTTGTTTTTCATTGCATAGAATTCCATTACCCTCTCCAGTTTTCCCAAAAATAAATCAAAATCTCCATCTGGGGATCTATAAATACATGCAATTATTACATTTTTATTTTGTATTTCTGTTGTTGACAATTCAAAATTTTTGTCCTCTCTTAAGGAGTTAAATGCATTGACATTGTTTGTTTGTATATGCAATCGCACAAATATGCTTGATCCCCCACTCTGGTATCGTACCCTAGAATATGCGCTTACTAATTTAAATTGATTGATGCAACATAAAGGTATCTGTGAATCTAATAACCAGTGTTCAGTGATACACAGTATATCAACATAAGCGAGATCCCCATTTAGCAATATTTTAAGTTCTAGTAACTTATTATTTAAACTTTGCACATTTTGATGAAATATACATAATCTGCCTGTTATTGAATAATTCGCACTACTGCATACCCTGGATTTCATGACACCTTGATGACCTCTGTCCATAAAAAATGTTGATCTCTCATTGGTGGTTTATGATTTCTCTTCTCTCTGCTTTTTTCTTCAGATCCTGGAGCTTGCAGATCCCTCATCCTGCCCTCCACAGCTATCTTGTTTGTTTCTTCTTTCCAATTCCTTCCTTGCTTTCTTCTTTCCAGCTTACTGCTATTGGTGGTTGTCGATTTACATCTGCCCTTATTATTTCATGAGCCAATGTTGTGATTTCCTTGTTAATCTTTGCTTTCCCCTTATAGTTCATGTGCAACCCATGCCTTGTGAAATCACTTCTTGCCATCACTATGTCCATTACCTTTGCATGGCTGTTATTCCTCATTCGTTTCTTTAATTGTCTATTAAAAACCTGGACCTCCTCATTTACACACGAATATTCTGGTAAATCAAAACATTTCGGTGTGGCCATTACAATGACATTTGTGTTGTTAGTTTGTTCTGCAAAGTTGGTAATGTACTTCAATCCTACCTCGGAATTGTTTCTAGCAATGTCGTTAGTACCACCCCACATGATTACCACATCATTCTTGTTCATTTCTTGAATTTCTTTATTTGCTGTTTTAGTTATTAGTTCTAGGCCCACTCCGGGTCTAATGTAACTGCATACTTCAGCATCCTCTGCCATTACGTCCGTTAATTCAGCTGCCGAAACTCTTGAATGGCTGTCCCCTATCACAATGATGATGTCCCTCTTCTTCTTATTCTTCTGCCTCTTCTGCCCATTTCATTTGCATTGATTTGCTGACTAATTACCTCATCTGTTTTATCAACTTTATTTTCCTCTATTAGACTCGCAAATCTATTGAACGTTGCAATGGGATTTTTAATCTTTCATATGGTTGGACGATTACCTTTCACTACTTTAGTCCACTCGTCATGCGCATGGCATCCGACATCGGGTAACTTCTCATTTTGCAGAACACGAATTATCTCCCACATAAATTTTAATTCTGAGGTTACTTCCTGGAGTCTTGTCTCCAATTCTATACACAAAATGCACTCCACACTACTTCCACAGTGGTTATTATTACAATTCTCACATGAGCTACTAACACGCTGAACCGATGTAACCGCCATCTTATTGCACCATATAAACTTACTCACATAAAACAGTTGCACAGAGTGTGTGTATGTGTGTGTGTGTGTGTGGGGTCGGGGGGGTGCCACAGCCAGCAAGAAGAGTTTAGGCTTGACACACATGACATTACTCATATACAACGACACATTCTTCATATGTAGCACAACTACAAGAGTTTAGACTGGATACACACAATATTACACATATACAACAATGCATTGTTAATGTGTGGCATATCAAGAAGAGTTTAGACTGGACATACATGAGTTAACTTTTATGCAGCAACTGTATTGTTGTGTAGGACACGGTAAGAAGAGTTTATAGTGCACAGGTTACAGTTAACTCATATACGACTGCATTATTTGTGTGACACAGCAAGGGAAGTTCAGACTGGACATGCATTACCTTACTCATATAAAATGGCACTGTTTGTGTGTGCCACAGGCAGCAAGAAGAGTTTATTTGGACACAAAATATTTTACTCATATAAAGCATTTACTCTGTGTGACAGGGCAAGAAGTGTGTAGACTAGACGCACATGTCTTTACTCATATGCAACGAGTGCACTGTCGTCTTTGACAGAGCAAGGAGTGTGTAGACATGACAAACATGATTTCTCATATAGAACGACTGCATTGTTGTCTTTGACACAGCAAAAAGTGTGTACTCTGGACACATGTGACTACCCATTTACAATGACCACACTGTTTGTGTGTGACAAGGCAAGAAGTGTGTAGACTGGACACATGTGACTTCACTCATTTACAATGTCCACACTGTTTGTGTGTGACAAGGCAAGAAGTGTGTAGACTGGACACATGTGACTTCACTCATTTACAATGTCCACACTGTTTGTGTGTGACAAGGCAAGAAGTGTGTAGACTGGACACATGTGACTTCACTCATTTACAATGTCCACACTGTTTGTGTGTGACAAGGCAAGAAGTGTGTAGACTGGACACATGTGACTTTACTCATTTACATTGACCCCACTGTTTGTGTGTGACAAGGCAAGAAGTGTGTAGACTGGACACATGTGACTTCACTCATTTACAATGTCCACACTGTTTGTGTGTGACAAGGCAAGAAGTGTGTAGACTGGACACATGTGACTTTACTCATTTACATTGACCCCACTGTTTGTGCGTGACAAGGCAAGAAGTGAGCAGACTGGACATATGTGACTTTACTCATTTACATTGACCGCACTGTTTGTGCGTGACAAGGCAAGAAGTGTGTAGACTGGACACATGTGACTTTACTCATTTACATTAACCGCACTGTTTGTGTGTAGACTGGGCACACATAGCTTTACTCATATACAACGAGTGCGCTGTTTGTGTATGACGAGGCAAGAAGTGTGTAGACTGGACACATGTGACTTTACTCATTTACATCGACCACACTGTTTTTGTGTGACACCTCAAGAAGGGTGTAGACTGGACACACATGTCTATACTCATACTCAATGGGTGCTCTGTTGTGATTTTCACACAGCTAGATTAGGTTAGAGTGGACATACATGTCTATACTAATACTCAATGGGTGCTCTGTTGTGAGTTTCGCACAGGTAGATTAGGTAGTGGACACACATGTCTATATTCATACTCAGTGGGCTGTTGTGATTTTCACACAGGTAGATTAGGTAGTGGACACACATGTCTATATTCATACTCAGTGGGCTGTTGTGATTTTCACACAGCTAGATTAGGTTAGAGTGGTCATACATGTCTATAATCATACTTAATGGGTGCTCTGTTGTGAGTTTCACACAGGTAGATTAGGTAGTGGACACACATGGCTATATTCATACTCAATGGGTGCTCTGTTGTGAGTTTCACACAGGTAGATTAGGTAGTGGACACACATGTCTTTATTCATAATCAATGGCTGCTCTGTTGTGAGTTTCACAGCTAGATTAGGTTAGAGTGGACACACATGTGTATACTCATATTCAATGGCTGCTCTGTTGTGAGTTTCACGCAGCTGAATTAGGTTAGCGTGGATACACATGTGTCAATAGTTGCTCTGTTGTGAGTTTCACACAGCTAGATTAGGTTAGAGTGGACACACATGTGTATACTCATACTCAATGATCTGAAGCTTTCCTGGCGACGAACATGTTCTAGACGTTCTCGGGCTTCAAGCCATGTGTAGTGATGAAGAATCATCGACGCTTCGGGAGCGTGCATCTCTCCCATCATCAGGATGATGAATGGCTCAATTGGGTAAAATTGTAAAATTGGCGATGTATATATATATATATATATATATATATATATATATATATATATATATATATATATATATATATAATCTCGTCCGCCGCGGCGAGTGGCACGGATCTGGTAGATTTTTTTTTTCCCCACCATGGAGAGGGAAAATGCATTACGCATTCAACCCCCAGCCGAGGTGCAATGGCTGGGAGGATATGTGGGACTCTCCGCTTCCTCATGCGGCATACTCACTAAAAAAACCCTCCACGTTATATCACGTAGCTGACTGAGTTAAACATGCTGTGTAGCATAGCGCGGTCCCGCTGATGCGCCCGCGTTAGTAAATGAAAGGTAGGAATGCTGCCGCACAGTGTGCGGGAGCGAGGTAAAAGTTGCTGCTAGGCTACAGTCATGAAATCTGACTGCAGCCTAGGGAGATTAAGGTAAAAGTGTGTAGGAAGTTGAAGGAGATAGTAGGTGAGGACGTTGGAATAATCGTGGAAGCTTACTTGTGTTTGTGTTTTTTATGTCCTGTCAGAGTCCCGTGCATTTCGCCGCTAGGGTGAAGTCCTTCTCCGTAGGGCACTTCCCGTCTGAGGTAGTGGGCCTTGCAGGAGCGACAGTGTTGGGTGGCTGGCTCCGGGATCGGAACAGCTCTGCGGAGTACGCTGCTTGCTGGCTGATGACCTGCTTGAGCTGCGTCGTGTTGCTGTCCAGTCTGGATGCTAGATCAGCTGTGGTGGTTTGATGCATGGAGATGGCGGCGGTGGTGGAGGCCTGAAGGTCTTGCAGCTTCGGATCCATGACGCTGCTGCACACTTCTTCAAGGGCAGCTAAGCGAGCGCCGACGTTCAGGATCTCCGCGTGGAGGTCCTGAATGGCGTCCGGCGTCGCTGCGTCTGTCGAGGGTGCAGGTGGTGTGGCTTCGATGGAGATGGTCGGCGGTGGTGTAGTCCGGGCTGGTGGTGGTGAGGTCCTGCTCCTCGGGTATAGGGGGCACTGAGCTTACCCGGTGAAAGAACCGGCGGGATGGCGTAAATCATGCTCAAAGCTTTCAGCGGTGGTGTTGTCGGAGCCACAGTAGTGACACCGCGGCGACGAAAAGCAGAAGTCGGCAGTATGCCCGAAGGAACAACAGCGACGGCAGGGCCGGTGACGCTCCATCTTGCTGGCCTCGACGACCAGAAGTCGCCCTAGCAAGGGCAACAATGACGCCAAGGCAGCGTCAAGGTCCGTTTGGTCCTGGAGCTCCAGCCTCACAAGTGGTGTAGGACCCCGGTTGCAAATTATTCTTGTGGCCCTCAATCAAGAAGGCCACTTGGATTTCGCTGCGGCGAGGAGGTGTCGGATGGAAAGGTCCCTAGGGACCCCCCGTACCAAGGCACTGAACCGGGGTTGAGGTGTGGAGCTAGTCGGCGGTGTAGCTGGAGATGGCGGCAACAGCGGTTGCAGTACCGGCGAAGCTGCGGTGGCGGCCGGCGGCGAAGTGGAGCTTGCCCCGACCGGTAGCGACGGAAGTGCTGCTTCCTCGGCGGCTGCCGGGGAAGAGGCGTCGGATGCTGCCTCGGCGGCGGCTCTGCGCTGTTTCTTCTTACCCATGTTGAGAGCTCGAAGAAGAAGCTCCGAATCCTCCCTGGCTGAGCTTCCTCACCCATCTCAACAGCCTCCGACCTCAAATCCAGTTTACAATGGAAGTGGAGAAGGACGGAGCTCTTCCGTTCCTGGACATTTTAGTTTCCAGAAATAGTAACGGTACATTGGGACACGCTGTATACCGGAAACCTACACATACCGACCTCTATCTGAATGCTCATAGTTTTCACCACAACTCGCAACGAATAGGAGCACTCAACACTCTTGCTCACAGAGCATTTACCATCTCTGATCCCAGCGATCTCAAACAAGAACTACAGCACCTGAAGCACACTTTCCGCCAAAACGGTTACTCCGATTATGACGTAATTTTATCTATCGCCAGAGCAGGCATGGACATTATATCACAACAAACGTCTGAAAAGCCTACCGCCACATCCTGCATCCCGTTCACCGGCAATCTATCTGGCAAAATCAACAGGATTCTCGCCAAACACATTATCAGGACAATCCACAAACCACCATCGAAGATTAAACAACTTGTGAGACCGGTGAAGGACCGAATACACCTCAAAGTTCCAGGGGTGTACCGCATTCCCTGCAAGTGCGGAGCCCCATACATAGGGAAAACCGGCAGGACAATTGCAGCCAGGGTCCAAGAACATGAGAGAACAATCCGCCTAATGCATCCTGAGAAGTCTGGTCTGGCGGAACACTGTTTTGAAAAAGATCATAAACCCAACTTCCAAGAGACGACCATTGTGGCCAATTGTGACGGTTTCTGGGAGCGCAGGGTAAAGGAGGCCCTAGGCATATCCTCCGAGAGGAGCACACTGAACCATGATGCTGGGCTACAGTTCAGTTCCACGTGGAAACCGGTCATAAAATTGGAAATTGACCGGCTCAGGAAACATAGATTGCAACTCTTTTTTGGGGTGTAGGGGAAGGGGAGACAGAGAGAGAGTTGGAAGGTAGAAAAAATGGCTTATCTCGCCATTAGGTGAAGTGCGGGAATGGGAAGGAAGTGTCGGGTTCGAAGGAGATAAGTCGGGATGGTGAGGTTCCGCTGAGCACCCTCATTAGTGCGGCGGTTGCTGCTGGCCGAATTGGCGGCTCAGCAGAAGGTAGCGGTAGTTCCGGGTGACAGTCATGACCGAGGTCCTGACCCGGGGAGTAAAGGAAGGTTTGAAAGGAGTTCAGGGTGTCTTTATTTTCTGTTCATTTGTTTTTCCTTAATAAAGGCTTTATTGTTGGTGTGCTGTTTTTTTTTTTTTTTTTTTTTTTGGCTTGTCCTAGGGGAGGGAAGTTTTCGTTGAGTCGGTCCAGGTCGTTGGTTGGTTGTTGTGAAGTACTGTGATGAAGTGGTGTGAATAAGTCAGTAAGTGATGGGGAAATGAAGGGCGAAAAGGTCAGTGCAGTCTGTGAGGTTGTGTCCGTAGTCCGTCTGCTAGTTCGTGGGTTTATGGTGGCGTCAGTATTACCGGTCAGAAATCTGTTGTTTACTGTTGTGATTAGTCTGGCGAGGCCGTCGTCTAGTGATGTTTGTGTGGCCGCTGCATTCAGTTGTGTGGTGCAGCTGGCGGCGAAGGTCCATAGTGCGGTTGCAGTGGCAACGGTTGTCTGTTGGAGGTCCTGGACTCCGGCCTCAATATTGTGTAGTCTTCGGGGTAGGGTGGCGTGCGTCTTGACCGCCGCCTCTAGTAATGCCAGTCGGGCGCTGATCTGCAGGACCTCAGAATAAAGGTCCTGCACGGCATCCTTAATGGCATTGTCAGTTGGCGCTGCTGGTGCAGGTTGCGGTGGAGTGTTGGTGATGGCTGGTGAAGAACTTGTAGTGTCTGGTCTTAGAAGTGGTGGTCGGCGTCTACTTGGGTGGAGCGGGCACTGCGCTTGCCCCGTGTAATGGCCGAAACCATTACACGTCGCACAGTACCTGCGGCGGCGTCGAAGGTCATGGGCTGTGCATTCAGCCATCAGGCTGCGGTAGCCACAGTAGTGGCAGCGTGGTGCAGCACCGCAAGCTTCAGCGGCGTGGCCGAAGGCACAGCAGCGGCGACGGGACCTGGCGGCTACCTCTGCTAGCCTCAACTGTGTGACGGCGCCAATAAATGAGCAAACCGTCAGTCAAGGCTGCCGTGTAGTCGACTGGGTCGGCGAGTTCCAGGCGGAACAACGGAGTTGAGCCCCTCGAACATGTGATACGGGAAGCCCTTGTCACTGAGGGCCATTGATGACGAGCAGCAGCGGTGATGAAGCGGTGGGGGAGGTCCCGCGGAACTCCCCGGATCACCGTGCTGTGCCTCGCAGGAAGCACCGCCGCCGGTTCTGTGCCACCTGTCGTGGCACAGGTCACTTCACGGGACAATCCCAGTGCCCTAAATATCCGAGGAGCAGACTACCGCTGGCACAACCAGTCCTTAACTCACCACAGCAGCCTTCCTTCACCAGCGCCGCACTGCCTGTGACCTCAACAGACTCAGCGACGCGGGACGCCATTCAGGACCTCCACGCGGAGATCGTGAACGTCGGCGCCCGCTTAGCTGTACTGGAAGAGGCGTACAGCAACGCCATCGCCGAGAAACTACAAGAGCTTCAAGCATCTACCACCGCAGCTAACACCACTCTCCAATCTACAGCTGCTGACTTGTCAGCAAAAGTAGATGCCATCTCACAACAGCTGAAGCAGGTCATCCTGCAGCAGGCTACATTCTCCGCAGAGCTCTTCCGTGTGAAGAGCCAGCCCAACGCCGCTCCTCCTCCAACTCAAGGAGAGGGGGCAAACATCCTCAACGAATCCACGGGACCCTCGGGTCCAACCACGAACTACAGCTGGAGTAAACAAGTCAGCCTACATCCAAGAGCTGCTGAATGGACGCTAAATTAACCTTTCCTGCACTACCTACACCTTCATTCCTCTCTACCACCACCATTGACTCCCCTAGGCTGCAGTCAGGTTACATGGCTGTAGCCTAGAAACTACCTATCACCCGCTCCCGCACATCGTGCGGCAGCATTCCAGAATCCACTTACTACCGCGGGTGCAACAGCGGGACCGCGCAAAGCTTCATGCACGAATTTACTCAGCAAACTACGTGATATAACGTGGAGGGTTTTTTTAGTGGGTATGCCGCAGGAGGGCGGAGAGTCTCACATATCCTCCCAGCCATTGCACTTCGGCTGGGGGTTAAATGCGTAATGCATGTTTCCCCTCAACGGTAAAAAAAATTCTATGAGCACCTCCGATGCTACCGGTCCCGGCAAGCCCTGCTTCGCCGCCAGCCGCCACCGCAGTCTCGCCGCAGTTGCCAGCATTACCGCCGCCACCGACGCCTCCGCCCAGCTCCACGCCGCCGCTACCCTGGTTCAGTGCCGTGGTACGGAGGGTCCCTCGGGACCTTTCCACCCGGCATCTGCTCACCGCCGCGCAGTCGCGGTGGCCTTCTTGCTTGAAGGCCACCCGTATATACTGCGACCGGGGACCAACGCCGCTGGTTCGCCTGGAGTTGCAGGACCAGGCTGTCCTTGAGGCTGCCCTCGCTTCAGGGTTGCCCTTGTTAGGGCGACTCCTGGTAGTTGAGGATAGCCGACAGGAACGCCACAGGCCCTGTTGACGCTGCTGTGCCTTCGGGCATCAAGCTGACACCTGTTCCTCGCCGCCGCGGTGCCACTACTGTGGCTCCAACACGACCACCGCCGAGTGCACTGGGCATGATCTGCGCCGTCGCCGCCGGTTCTGTGCCACCTGTAGTGGCACATGACATTTCACCGGGTAGGCCCAGTGCCCGCTATACCCCAGGAGCAGGCCATCTTCACCACCAACCCGGATTACACCACAGAACACCACATCCACCGACGCCACACCACTGCGCCACAGAGTCAGTGACGTGGGACGCCTTACAGGACCTCCACGCGGAGGTCCTGAACATCGGCGCCCGTTTAGCTGCTCAGGAGGAGGCATTCACCAACGTCGTTACACTGAAGCTGCAGGAACTACAAGCTTCCATCACCGCCGCCATCTCCACTTTACAGTCTTCCACCGCTGAGCTGTCCACCCAAACAGCCAGCATCCAAGCACAACTACAGCAGCAACAGGAATGCCAGCACCGCCAATCCACCGGGAGGGCCCTATTCCAGAACCACATATCAGGCCCAACGAACCCAAGGACATCACAAGAGGCTCTCAAGTTACTGAGAAGTAAACACAGAGACGCAGCGGACTCTAGGTAGCACGATTTCCTTCCCACTCGTCCAATTAACCTACCCCATAAATTCTCCTTCAAAATCTCCTGAAATCCGCCAGGGGGCAGGCTGGGCCTAGGTCAAGCCTGCCTGCCGGCACTCAACATCTCTTCTGGCGACCGTACAGCGGGCCAGTTATTACCACCAGTACTACGCGGGTGCATCAGCGGTACCGCAGAAATCCTTCTCCCTATTCACTCCAGCACCGGTTGAGGTTTTTTAGTCGGTAGGGCCACGTGGCAGAACCCGACACTCCGGACGTGCCCGGGTAGTCTATAAGGTAGATTTTTCCTCCATTCGAAAACAAAAGTCTATGCGTAGGTGCTTAATGCGGTACTGCAACAGAGGCATGGGCCTCCTACTTCCGGTGTTTTTTTTTTTTTTTTGTGAGTAGTGCCACCCTGGTTCGATTCCAGGATGGGGAGTCTCACACTCCCAGGCTTGTCTGGAGTTAGGGCGTTAGTTGCCTTTTCCCCCATCAATTAAAAAAAATTCTATCGGGGAGGAGGATGGCTAAGAAGAGACAGCGCAGACTCCCCGCTGCTAAGGCAGCCCCCGACGCCTCTTCCCCGGCAGCCGCCGAGGAGGCAGCTCCTCCGAACTTACCGGTCGCGGCAAGCTTTGCTTTGCCGCCACCGCAGTCTCTCCGCAGCAGCAAC
Source organism: Hymenopus coronatus (assembly GCA_030762935.1). Classification (NCBI taxonomy): domain Eukaryota; kingdom Metazoa; phylum Arthropoda; class Insecta; order Mantodea; family Hymenopodidae; genus Hymenopus; species Hymenopus coronatus. The sequence continues at coordinate 544,406,617 of CM060900.1, read as the reverse complement.
CGCAGTTGCCGCCATCGCCGCCGCCACCGACGCCTCCGCCCAGCTCTACGTTGCCGCCACCCCGGTTCAGCGCCGTGGTACGGGGGTCCCTCGGGACCTTTCCACCCGGCATCTCTTCACCGCCGCGCAGTCGCGGTGGCCTTCTTGCTTGAGGGCCACCCCTATATACTGCGACCGGGGGCCAAAGCCGCTGGTTCGCCTGGAGATGCAGGACCAGGCTGACCTTGAGGCTGCTCTCGCTTCAGGGTTGCCCTTGTTAGGGCGACTCCTGGCAGTCGAGGCAAGCCGACAGGAACGCCACAGGCCCTGTCGACGCTGCTGTGCCTTCGGGCATCAAGCTGACACCTGTTCCTTGCCGCCGCGGTGCCACTACTGTGGCTCCAACACGACTATCGCCGAGTGCACTGGGCATGATCTGCGCGGTCGCCGCCGGTTCTGTGCCACCTGTAGTGGCACATGACATTTCACCGGCAAGCTCAGTGCCCGCTATACTCCAGGAACAGGCCATCTTCACCACCAGCCCGGATTACACCACAGAACACCACATTCACCGACGCCACACCACCTGTGCCAGTAGTATTACATACGACCTAGCAAAGTCAAGTAACGATAATTGTGCCACCAGTGGGAGCTTAGGCGCTAGTGTCGCGTTAATCCGCCGCCATAAGAAAATGGCGGGAAATTTGAAAATTGAAAAGGTGTATCCGCTGATCCATACCTTTGCAAAATTCAAATTTCCCTCCATTTTCTCTTAATGCGGTGGATTAACGCGACACTAGCGCTTAAACCCCTGGTCACAGGATTATGGATAACTCTACTTGCCAAGCCGTATGCAAAACCTAATAAACAACAAGTTCATATCGCAGATATACTTATTACATATTCTCATGCAATACAATATTGAATACTTGCAAAAACTGATTTTTATCTTTTTTTTAAGAAACCACATGCACAATTGTTTATATATATATATATATATATATATATCTCGGTATCGACTTTTTTGGTGGAGTGCAATAATTTCTCTATTCATTATGTACATAGTGTGTATAGAGAAAGTAAAAATGGATCTATCATTTTTACATTCACCCTAATTACTGTAGAACAACAATTACATTTCGTACTCTCCAGAACTCTAGATTTTTCCAAATTTAATGATTTATTTCCCAAAACTGAAGTAATTACGAATCTAGCCTCTGTCGGTTCTATCTCCTGGCTATCCGCCTGCGCCACCATTGTGCTAGTACTGGGTATATTACCCACGTTTAATGTATGTTTTAACAACCCACTAATGTGTATAGTGTATATGTGTTTGTGTATGTTAACTCTTCAGGCTCAAATACTATTAGGAAAGAATGTGTGTTTTTCTCTCAATATGTTATATTATATTCGTTGTACAAAAAATGTATTCTCTAAAGAACGAATACCATAATTAATTATTTCTTTCTCACAGAGATTTGTTCATTTTCACCGCTGTAACCGGACGTCATTAGCTCAGCTTATTGCACAATCTACCAAGTGGTTGTCTGTCTTGCGCAAGGTTGCAGCGTCGGAGTGCTGACTCCACATTCTGTTCCGTGTGATCGCCTTCTTGCATTTTCAACACCATGCTAATAGAGATAAACATTAGCAGAATCTTCTTCTTATTCAACTAGAAGGGAGCGATAGCTATGGGCTATGCATTGTCAAATGTTTTAATTGCTGTGTTTATGAGATTGTCATTGTAAATCACTTCTTTGCTTGGTCTGGACACTTCCTGTCTTTCTCTGCCCGTTCTTCCTTTACATTCACGTCACACTCTCGGCACGTTCATCTCTACACTCACATCATCTTCTCGGCCCGTTCTTTTTTACCATTCACAACGCTTTCCCACCACGTTCTTTTACGCTCAAATCGTATCGCCTTCTCGGCCAGTTCTACCTTTACACTCACATCACACTCTCGGCACGTTCACATACTCTTCTCGGCCCGTTCTTCTTTAACATTCACATCGCTTTCCCTGCACGTTCTTCTTTGACTCACATCACCCTCTCGTCCCGGTTTTCTTTTACGCTCACATAGCCTTCCCGGCCGTTCGTCTTTTACGTTCGCATTACCTTCATTGGCCCGTTTTCATTTACTCTCACACCACCTTCCCAACCCGTTCTTCTTTTACGCTCACATCACACTCTCGGCACGTACTTCTTTTACACTCACATCGCCTTCTCGACCGGTTCGTCTCTACACTCACACCGTCTTCTCGGCCTGTTCTTCTTTAACATTCACAGCGCTTTCCCTGCACGTTCTTCTTTTACACTCACATCACCTTCTCGTTCCGGTTTACTTTTTACGCTCACACAGCCTTCCCGGCCAGTTCGTCTTTTACGTTCGCATTACCTTCATGGGCCCGTTTTCATTTACTCTCACATCACCTTCCCAGCCCGTTCTTCTTTTACGCTCATATCACCTTCTCGGCCCCCTCTTCTTTTACACTCACATCACAATCTCGGCACGTACTTCTTTTACACTCACATCGCCTTCTCGACCGGTTCGTCTCTACACTCACACCGTCTTCTCGGCCCGTTCTTCTTCTTTAACTTTCACGGCGCTTTCCCTGCACGTTCTTCTTTTACACTCACATCACCTTCTCGTTCCGGTTTACTTTTTACGCTCACATGGCCTTCCCGGCCAGTTCTTCTTTTACGCTCACATTACCTTCACGGCCCGTTTTCATTTACTCTCACACACACAAAGTGGGTGTGTGGTTCACATCCGGTGGAGTTTTTCTGGCTGACGCAATCTTACACCATCACCGGTCGGAGTGCTGACATTGCTTTCTGTTCCGTGTGAACAGCTCCCCCCACCCATCGCCTTCTTGCTTTTTTCTGCTACATATAATTGCAGCATTGGCATTCAGTATTCAGCATGGCTAGTGTACAATCCACAGATTCTTCTTCCTCTACATCTGCATCACCTGTTTCCTCTTTAGACGTCAGTGCTCGATCGTTTTTCCCATCAGCGCAGTGGACATCATTTATGAAGCGTCCACCGGGTCCACCATCGTCGATGTACCCCTTCCATTTTCCAATCATCGCCATCAATTCTCCTTTTATCATTCCGATTAGCAAGGTCGAGTACCCATAATCCTGCAACCAAGGGGTAAAGCGCTAGTGTCGCGTTAATCCGCCGCCTTAAGAGAAAATGGCGGATTATCTCTTAAACTTTCATAATTATTTTTTATCCTGTGCTATGACCAGTGAGCGTGTGATATTCAAAACAAGCTAAAGACAAATATATATATAACAATTGTGCATGTGGTTTCTTAAAAAAAAGATAAAAATCAGTTTTTGTATGTATTCAATATTGTACTGCATGAGAAAATGTAATAAGTATATCTGCGATATGAACTTGTTGTTTATTAGGTTTTGCATACGGCTTGGCAAGTAGAGTTATCCATAATCTTGTGACCAGGGGTTTAAGCGCTAGTGTCGCGTTAATCCACCGCATTAAGAGAAAATGGAGGGAAATTTGCATTTTGCAAAGGTATGGATCAGCGGATACACCTTTTCAATTTTCAAATTTCCCGCCATTTTCTTATGGCGGCGGATTAACGCGACACTAGCGCTTAAACTCCCACTGGTGGCAGAATTATCGTTACTTGACCTTCCTAGGTCGTATGTAATACTACTTGCGCCTACAGAGTCAGCGACGGGATGCCATACAGGACCTCCACGCGGAGATCCTGAACATCGGCGCTCGTTTAGCTGCTCTGTAGGAGGCATTCACCAGCGTCGTGTCACAGAAGCTGCAGGAAGTTCAAGCTGCCATCACCGCCGCCATCTCCACTTTACAGTCTTCCACCGCTGAGCTATCCAAGCACAGCTACAGCAGCAACTATGCACGAAACGATCATCCGTTCAAAATTAAGGGTAGAAGATACAGAACTGACGTGGGAAAGTTCTCCTTTGTAAATAGAACCATCAAAGACTGGAATGAATTGCCTGGAGAAGCCTTTCGGGGTTGTCCCCTGTCTCTGAAGAAATTTAGGAAAAATCTTGATTTTAATGTTGGATAATTTTTGTAAATATTCCTTAAATGAAATGCTTGTGATTTCATATTGTTGTAAATACAAATGTTAAATTGGTTGGTGATTCTAATTATGAAATTAATTAATCTGAATTGAGAGAAAAATTAATATTTTCATATTTGTGTAAATAACTATTATATCTAGCTTACAAAGCCATAAACTTGCAGCTGTGATTTATTGTTTATATATCTTGTATACATATATAACTCTGCCACCGGGTGATACCCACTTGCAGAGAAATACGTACATACAACAGAAATGCCAGCACCTCCAATCCGCCGAGAGGGCCCTATTTCAGAACCGCACATCAGGTACAACGAATCCTAGGACACCACAAGAGGTTCTCAGGTTACTGAGAAGTAAACACAGAGACGCAGCGGACTCTAGGTAGCACGATTTCCTTCCCACTCGTCCATTTAACCTACTCCATAATTTCTCCTTCAACATCTCCTGAAATTCGCCAGAGGGCAGGCTGGGCCTAGGTCAAGCCTGCCTGCCGGCATTCAATATCTCCTCTGGTGGCCACACAGCGGGCCAGTTATTATCACCAGTACTACGCGGGTGCAACAGCGGTACCGCAAAATCCTTCTCCCTATCCACTCCAGCACCGGTGGAGGTTTTTTAGTCGGTAGGGCCACGTGGCAGAACCCGAAACTCCGGACGTGCCCGGGTAGTCTATAAGATAGATTTTTCCTCCACTCGAAAAAAAAAATTCTATCGGGGCTCTACGAAGATCTACGAGAGATAGCTACTAGAGGAACCGAGGCACAGCGAAGACCAGCGAAGCTCTACGAAGGCGGGTGGAGATCTGACGGTTGACGCCGACAGAGTGCTGGCACTCGGTAACCACCGCACCGACTCGCTCCGCTCCTCCTGCTCGGCGAGCGAGTGCTCAACAGCCGGCATCTCAGCCGCGGCAGCCTCTGACGCTCTCCAAGAGGTCCGCCACATACTAGCTCAGCCTGGGCTAGCATCTCTTAACATTTAGAGTTAGAGTAGAAGAGTACAGGACCGCAGAGGAGCCCAAACAATGCAAGCGTTGCCAGATGCTGTGGCACACGCACAAAGAGTGTCAGGCACCCCACGAAACCTGCGCCAAATGTACAGGCCAACACCCCTCTTTTAGCTGCAGGGTTCCCCTGGAGGAACGTAGGTGCGCCCTGTGTAATGCCACAGGACATGGAGCAACTTGGCGCGGTTGCCCCAGTTACCAGGCCGCACTGAACGGGCCACGACCGAGGGAGCAGCAAAATAGGGCCCCCCGACCCCACCGAGAACATCGCCAGAACCAGGTTGCTGCTCCCAACAACACAGAAGGGCAATGGTACGTACAGGACCGCCGCGGAAGAAACAGACCAGCCCCCAACCAGACCCCTTCTACAGCTGAAGTAAGACGGGTAGTGCCCGACTTGTCTCCAGCTAATCAAGAGTGCACCCTAGTAGAAATAGGTACACCACACACACACACACTGACACACCAATTCAGACACAAACAGAAACACACCAACCTCCCCCACACCTACATGAATGTAGCGCATTCAATGTAACGGCACTCACCGTCCGGGAAGCATTCTACAATGGCGTGGCCCTGAGTGAACTCCTGAACAGCATGGGAGTCTCACCTGCTGTAGGCTGGGAAGCCTTCAAAGAACACACTAAGTGGCTCCTATAATCAATCTCCGATCCCAAATTCGACGCACTTTACCTTTTCAACTATGTCGCCAGATATCTGCACATACAACCAGCATCTAGAAATGGCTCTCGCAACAACAGTTAACATTCTATACTGGAACTGCAATAACCTCCGAAGGAAACGCAAAGAACTCACAGATTTCCTTACTAGGAACTCAATCCAAGTAGCTCTACTCAATGAAACCCATCTGGGTACAGGAGATAGGTTTACAATCCCTGGATACAACATTTACCGTAACGATAGAAATCGCAGAGGCGGGGGAACGGCTATAGCAATACAGAGCTCCCTAACACACTACCAAAAACAAGTCCCGCAACTAAACAGACTTGAAGCGACAGCGGTCAATGTGCAATTGCACAACACGACTGTCACAATGATTGCGGCATATAACCAGCCCGGTGACATAGACACGGAGGACGTAGACGCCCTTATGAGAATGGACGTCAAAGTCATGGCCGCAGGGGACTTTAACGCCAAGCACTTCCTGTGGAACTGCAGGACTGCCAATGTGGCAGGTAACAAACTTTTGGCATATATAAATCATTCCAATACACTAATAACAGGACCAGAAGAACCCACATATATCCCGCGAATACAACAACATCTACCAGATATTCTGGATATTGCGTTACTAAAAGGTATAACTCACGATACACGGAACACAGTTATAAATGAACTCACGTCCGATCATCTGCCAGTAATACTGGAAGTTGCTGCCCCAGTATCCTTTCGGCCAGAACAGACTAGACCAAATTACAGACTGGCAGACTGGCCCACCTTCGAAGAGGCCATTGACGCTCAAATAAACACCGCAGCGATCACGACGCATGAGACACAGGAGCTAGCGGTGACACAAATTACAAACGCGATACACCACGCCATAGAGCAACACGTCCCCATAAAAAGGTGTACTAGGAATGTCAGGGTGCAATTTCCGCAAGACGTCAGGCAAACAGTTAAAGAACGGAATAATGCCCGACGGAAATGGCAACGCAGCCGAAACTTAATCCATCGAAACCAATACGAAGAGCAAAGAATCAGGGCCAGTACCCACATCGCCGAATATACACGCAACCAGTGGAACAATACCCTGGAAAACTTGGACCCACAGACCCAATCGGTTTGGAGGATTGCGAAATGCCTCACGCGGACAGCCACAATTATCCCACCTCTCCGCATTGAAGGCCAAATAAAGGAGACGCCCGAGGATAAAGCGGAAGCATTTGCAGACGCGCTGGAAAATACCTTCCATCCAAACGCTCATCCCTGCGACCAAAACTTCGCGGTGGACACGGAAAGGTTGGCACTCTCCTTGCGAACAGCACAAACGCACAATAAAACAAGAAAAACGGATGCCGGGGAAATTAAATGGCTAATTATACACCTTCCCAACCGCAAAGCACCGGGACCGGACAAAATCCCGAACGTTGTGCTCAAACACTTGCCGATGAAGGCAATAAAATTGCTTGCGGAAATATTTAATTATACCTTAGAACACGGAAGATTTCCCCTTCAGTGGAAAGAAGCAAAACTTTTGCTTTTCCCTAAGCAACACAAAGATCTCTCTCAGCCCACCAGCTATAGGCCTATCAGCCTTCTAAACACGATGAGTAAACTCTTGGAGAAAATTATACACAAACGACTTAACACATTTATAATCAAGAATAACCTATTGACCAAGGAACAGTTTGGATTTAGATCCAAACACTCCACCACTCACCAACTATTGCGACTAACCGAAAATATTACGAGGGGTTTTAACACCAACCGCTCAACAGGAGCAGTTCTTCTTGATATAGAACGCGCCTTTGACAAGGTATGGCACGCGGGCCTCATACGAAAACTAAGCACGTACGGAGTGCAAGACTCAATGATCACCTTAATTGCAGACTACCTGAAAGGTAGGACCTTCAAAACAGCAGTAGGGGAGGCGGAGTCATCCCTCCGTCCTATCCAATCAGGCGTACCCCAAGGAAGTATCCTAGGGCCTGTGCTGTTTAACATCTACATAAACGACCTCCCTCCACTTATCCGGGTAGAAAAATACATCTACGCCGATGATACAGCACTCGTAACACAGTCAACCCAACCACGGATCATTCACCTAAGACTCCAGAATGCTCTAAACGAACTGGAGCCGTGGCTTACGAAATGGAGGGTAAAAATTAACGCCAGAAAATGCCAAGCAATAGTTTTCACGAAGCGCCACTTGCATAGGCAAAGAAGGCATGCCCTCCCACCGCTTACGTACAGGCAAGAGCCTATCGAGTGGGGGAGCTCAGTCACTTACTTAGGGGTAAGGATGGACGAATGCCTCACGTGGAAACAACACATAAACATGGTACGAGCAAAAGCTAACGGTCAACTTAACAAACTTTATCCGATAATAAATTTAAATAGCGGCCTCAAACTTAGCATGGGGCTAACACTATATAAAACCTTGATTCGCCCAATATTAACATACGCCGCACCCGTATGGGGATATGCGGCCAAAACACACATCAAACGGCTACAAACAATGCAAAACCGTATACTGCGCATTATAGCTAAACTACCAGCAGTAGCACCAACGTGGGCTCTGCATGAGGAGCTCAAAATCTGCTCCATCGAGACCTACATAAAACACTTGGCATTCAACCTTTATAAACGCAAAAACAATAACCACAACGAGCTCATCCAAAACCTAGGAAATTACGACACCGAGCACGATAAGCACCCCCGCCCACTGGCAGTCTTTGACAGAACCATCGGAATAGGAGAGCCTGAAATCAACATACAAGAATACCTGGACACCCTGATTAGGGTATAAAATCTAGATCTGGTACAGCGTAGGGCAGTGACTGCGACAATCCTTCCAGTTCCTGCCTCTCACTCACAACAAACACACACACATCCACACTCATTACTAATCTTCCTTTTCAGCAGCCCTCTAAGCCCTTGAGCTTACCCAGCCAAGGCGGTCCCGGGGGAAGAGGGCCCCCCCGCGAGTGGCACGGGTCCGCACCTGCAATATGATAGGCAGGCAGCCAGACATGTGCGCACTCTATACGACAACGCCCAGAAAATGGAGTATGACTTGGACGGATAATATCATATACTTTCTAACACACTTTAACGATGTCTCAGGTTGAACAGAACAACTCATGTATATATGTAACAGTATATGTAATAGTATTACTCGTAAAATAGGTAACAACACTTGTATAAATATTACAAAGATGAAGCCTACATAGGCGGAACCCACACAAAAGCTAAGCTTAATTATAACTCTAAACTTAGTATATACTCACAGACGGAGCCATTGGCAGACCTCAACTATTACCTTATAATAATAAGCGATTGTAGTTTTAGGACAGACAATTAACAATAAGTTAGTTTGTTTCAGAGACGCAGCGCCAGCGTAGCAGCACCCACTAAGACCTAGCAGACTCTAGGTAGCACGATATCCCTCCCACTCGCCCAAATATCCTGCTCCTAAAATTCTACTTCACAATCTCCTGAAATTCGCCAGGGGGCAGGCTGGGTCTAGGCCAAGCCTGCCTGCCGGCACCCAATATCTCCTCTGGCGGCCGCACAGCGGGCCAGTTAATACCACCAGTACTACGCGGGTGCAACAGCGGTACCGCAGAAATCCTTCTCCCTATCCACTCCAGCACCGGTGGAGGTTTTTTAGTCGGTAGGGCCACGTGGCAGAACCCGACACTCCGGACGTGCCCGGGTAGTCTATAAGGTAGATTTTTCCTCCACTCGAAAAAAAAAAAAAAAAATCTTAACAGTTCACTTCGTCTCTGCTTCGATGGGGAAGAACAAGCAACGCCGAGCCGCAGCCTCTAGGAAGGCCATCTCCGCCGAGAGTATTGCCTCAACATCGACGGCGATACCCGAGGCAACTCCTGCCTTGATTGAATCGCCTCCGCCAGCCGCCGCTACTTCACCGACTGCTAGCAGCGCTTCACCTCGGCGATTGCAGCCGCAGTCGCCGACTGCGCAGAGCTCCACTTCCGGGTTCAGCGCCGTGGTTCGGGGGGTCCCTAGGGACCTTTCCACCCGGCTCTTCACCGCCGCAGCGAAGTCGCAGTGGCGCTCATGCTTGAGGGCTACTCGCATAGTCAATGGCCGGGGACCAACACCACTGATGAGGGTCGAACTGCGGGATCGTGCGGATCTGGAGGCTGCCTTAGCGACTGGGTTGCCCTTGTTAGGGCAACTGCTTGTTGTTGAGGCGAGCCAAAGGGAACGACACAAGCCTTGCAGACACTGCTGCGCCTACGGTCACACGGCCGATGCCTGTACCTCTCCGCCGCGGTGCCACTATTGTGGTGCCAACTCCGCCACCGCAGACTAGAGGTCATGATCTTCGTCACCGCCGCCGGTTCTGTGCCACCTGTCGTGGCACAGGTCACTTCACGGGACAATCCCAGTGCCCTTCATACCCGAGGCTTAGGAAGACACCACCGCAGAACTACAACACCGACGCCACACCGCCTGAACCCTCAACTGACTTAGCGACGCGGGATGCTATTCAGGACCTCCACGCGGAGCTCCTGAACGTCGGCGCCCGCTTAGCTGCGCTAGAAGAGGCATTCTCCAGCGTCATACACGAGAAGCTTCAGGAACTACAAGCTTCCACCGCCACAGCAATCATAACATTGCAGTCTACAGCAGCTGACTTATCAACACGTGTAGAAGGCATCTCAGCACAGCTCAAACAGGTTCTCCTGCACCAGGCTGCCTACTCCGCCGAGTTATTCAGATCAAATCGCCAGCAAAACAGCGCTCCTCCTCCTGCACAGACACAACACTGAACTCCGGAACGCTCCTGTCCAGCTCCGTTCGAACACCAGGGCAGCGGGGTCAAAGCTTTCACATGACTACATGAATCGTCAGATTCACATGTAAGTTCACCACCTAAACTCCTGCACAACCTTCACCTACATTCCTTCCCAACATCACCTTTAATTCCCTAGGCTGCAGTCAGGCTGTAGCCTACAAATAACATAGTGCGGCAGCATCCTAAATTCCACATACTACCGCGGGTGCAATTGCGGGACCGCGCAAAGCTTCGATGAAATACAGCAAACTACGTGATATAACGTGGAGGGGTTTTTTAGTGGGTATGCCGCAGCAGGGCGGAGAGTCCCACATATCCTCCCAGCCATTGCACTTCGGCTGGGGGTTGAATGCGTAATGCATTTTTCCCCTCCACGGTAAAAAAAAAAAAAAAAACTAACAGTTTAGCAGGGTAGAGAAACAAGGCCGCAGCCAACAGTTTCACGACTGGTACCAAGGCGCCCCACGGGCAGGTCCTCTGTTTCTCGGGCTTTTCAGCGCCCTCTAGCTGCTATCTCTTCTCCTATCTCTATTTTCATCTATCTGTCTAGTTTTTAAGTTTCCCCTAGTTTTAAGTTAGGTGCTGCTAGCTGTAGCCACAAGAGAACAGTGGTCCTACAAGTAACTGTGGTACAGCAGCAGAGATTCTAGGCTTTGCTTATCTTCTCACTTCATTTCTTCTTAGCTAGCTTCCATTTAACTTCCATAAATAAATAGCACTGAAATATTTGATGATGGTACGTCCAGGGACATCCACGACTGTTCGACTTTCCCCATCATCACTGTCCAATACCAAAAGGCCCATAGTGGCTAAGGCTCTCAAAATGACAGAGGACAAACCATCACCACCTTCACAGCACACCTCACGCCCACGCACGCGCGCGCACTCTGCGTAGTAATACTCCTGAGCTGGAAATATTGAATGCACCATCTACACGTAACACCAGACGCTCTCTCATACCCACACCACCTCAGAGGCGCAATAGCGATCAATCATTGTACACACACACTACCACACCTACACAAACATCACCATCACACACACTGACACATACACGTACACACACCAACACACCCCCACATACACCAACAGACGACCAGACTTGTACACTCACACGCACTCAGACTCCTACGTACACTCAGACTCCTACACACACACACACACTCAGACTGCTACACACTCTCAGACTCCTACACTCACACACAGTCAGACTCCTACACACAGACTGCTACACACACTCAGACTCCTACACACACTCAGACTGCTACACTCTCTCAGACTCCTACACACTCTCAGACACTCACACTCACCAACACACCCACTCAGGCATCACCACCACACACTCCAACACACACACACACACACACACTCTCACAGACGCAAGCGAACACAGCACACATATCACACCCACCTCACTTCATGACGTCGACCTCATCGACCTGTCAGACATAAGACCTTCACCTACTCCACGTGCACACTCACCTTTACCTGAGAGCTACGCGCAGGCAAAATCCAACACACACACAAACACTTTCACGGAGTTTAGGTCCGATCTGGCACCTATCTTCGTGGAAAAAAAAGCCAGAGAACACATACACTCATTCTCACTCAATTTTGATAGAACACATAAACCTATACACAAGTACACTATACGCATCGCGCCACGCTCCGGAGACTATGCGGTGAAGCTGTTTTGCAGGAGGGACTACAATGCTTTTGTAGATCACCTCAAGCGGGAACGCATACAGTTCCACCTCATGCCCGAACCTTCACTTAGGACTATTAGATTTGTTATAAAAGGGCTGTATGCGGAAATCTCCGGGGGAACACATAAAGCAGGAACTGGCAGCCCACAACCTTGAGGTCCTTAGGGCTGTGCAAATGCACAGAAGGAATAGGTTTAGAGCCCCTCTCCCCATGTTCCTTATGGAACTGGGGGACACCCCTGAAAACAAAAAGATAGTGGGCCTCAAGTATATAGCTCACTTTAGGGTCAGGATTGGAGAATACAGGAACGTTCCAGCGCCGAAACAATGTAAAAATGCCAAATGCTGCACCATACACATTTAGAATGCCAGGCCCCCCAAGACATCTGCGCCAAATGTAAAGGCCCCCACCCCTCTTACTCTTGTAGAGTTCCCCCAGAGGAGCGACAGTGCGCGCTGTGTAATGGTACGGACATGGGGCAACATGGCGCGGTTGCCCGAAGTACCAGGCGGCACTGAACTCAAGGCCAAGGGAGCAGACATCTAGGGCCCCCCGACCACAACCTGTAGAACAGCAACAGAACACCATGGCTGCTCCCACTAACGCCGAGGCAGAAACCGGCCAGCCCCCGAACCCTGCCCCTCGAGAGCGGATGGAGACCGGGTCACAACCAGTCTGCCACCAGCACAACATGAGCGCGCCCCTAACGCGACACCACACAAACACACACAGGCTAACACTCAAACACGTACACATAAACCACCACCACCGTTGGGAGATTCAGTCTTCTGCCCAACAGCGCTCAGCACCCGGGATACATTTGAGAGTGGAATGGCCTTGAGGGAGCTCCTAAAAAAGCTAGATTGCTCCTCAAAGATAGCTTACAACAAGTTTAAAATACATAGCAAATGGCTCCTGGAACTAATTACAGATGACCGCGCAGGCCCAATGTACCTGTTCAATTACCTCAGCAGATATCTCCTAGTAATTGCGGAATCTTATCATGGCTAGTACAACAGTAGTAAACATAATATACTGGAACTGCAACAACCTCCGACGAAAACGCAAAGAACTAGCAGACTGCCTAGTCAGGAACTCCATTCACATTGCACTGCTTAACGAGACCCACTTAGGACCAGAAGACCGCTTCACGGTACCGGGTTACAAAATCTACAGAAATGATAGAAATCGTAGAGGCGGAGGTACCGCGGTGGCCATCCAAAATTCGATAACACACCATCAAAAACACGTGCCTCAACTAAACCGTCTGGAAGCAACTGCAGTAAATGTGGAATTGCATAACGACGCAGTAACAGTTGTAGCTGTTTACAATCCTCCAGGCGATATCGACGTATAGGCTGTAGACAAAATTATGCTCCTTGACCGCAAGGTGATTGCTGCAGGTGACTTAACTCCAAACATCACCTTTGGAACTGCAGAGCTACAAACACTTCCGGCACCAAACTGCTAACGTACGTTAACAAGTCAAACGTTCTACTAACAGGACCAGACGAAACCACGTATATACCCAGACAGGTCAATCAAATGCCAGATATTCTAGACATTGCCCTACTTAAAGATATGCCATATGACACAGAAACAACGGTTATAAACGATCTCATTTCAGATCACCTTCCAGTACTAATGGAGATCGCAGAGCCTCTAGCGCTCAAACCAGAGCCAGTCAGGCGCAATTTTTTTTTTTTTTTTTTTTTTTAACGCCAAAGTCAGACGCAATTATAACCAAACAAACTGGCCGGAGTTTGAGGCGCAAATAGAAACTGAACTTGGACAAAGGGAGGCTAATGTCAACTCCCACGCACAAGACCAAGCGGTTGACACAATAACAGAAGCTATGCACCACGCAACAGAAAGACATGTGCCAATAACACGGCCAAGCAATTACGTGACGACACAATTCCCTCTGGCCGTAAGACGGGCGATACAAGACCGCAACAGAACCAGACGTCAGTGGCAGCGCACACGTAACATCATACACAAAAATGAATATGAAAATCTCAGAATTGCTGCCAGCACGCATATAACAGAACACATACGAGACCAATGGAACGCTACACTAGACACTATAGATCCACAAACCCGAAAAGTGTGGCGAATCGCGAAATGCCTAACGCGTGCACGATTCAACATCCCGCCCCTGCATTCCGGCGGCCGCATAGCGGAAACAGATGAACAAAAGGCCGAAGCCTTCGCGGATGCGTTAGAAGAAACATTCCAACCGAATGCTGACCCGTGCGATATAAATTTTGCAGCAGCAACGGAAGATCAAATAGCTGAAATTGGCAACACTGCAACTCACAACAAAATGAGAAAAACCAGTGTCGGAGAAATTAAATGGCTAATCATGCATCTGCCCAATAGAAAAGCACCGGGCCCGGATGTGATTCCCAAACTGGTGCTCAAACATCTTCCACCAAGCGCACTAAAATTACTAGCGGACATATTTAACCATGCCCTCCAGAATGGAAAATTCCCAACACGCTGGAAGGAAGCACTAATTTTAATGTTCCCCAAACAACATAAAGATCCCTCCATTCCAACGAATAATAGGCCAATTAGCCTTCTTAACACTTTAATTAAACTCCTGGTCGTTCTGAAACGCCTAAACTCATTCCTAGCCAAAAAATAACATCCTAATCAGTGAACAGTTTGGTTTTCGGGCTAATCATTCGACAACGCTACAATTACTCAGAATAACAGAGAAAATAACTGCAGGGTTTAATACCAAGCGATCCACGGGCGTAGTCCTATTGGACATAGAACGCGCCTTCGACAAAGTTTGGCATGCAGGTCTACTTAGAAAGCTAATAAACATAGGCGTGCAAGACTCGATGATCATATTAATCAAAGATTATCTTAGCGGAAGGAGTTTTCGCATCTCCGTAGGTGAAAGTAAATCTACTGCTCGCCCAATTGGCGCTGGAGTACCCTAAGGAAGTTTACTTGGGCCCACGCTGTTTAACATCTACATCAACGACCCTCCCCAATTGGTCAGAGTAGATAAATACATATATGCTGACGACACAGCCTTAGCAACACAATCAACCCAGCCGCGCATTATACATTTAAGGCTGCAGAATGCGCTTAACACTATGGAGCCGTGGTTCACTAAATGGCGGGTTAAATTCAATTCAAGAAAATGCCAAGCCATTATTTTTAGCCGAAGAAACCTGCATAGACACAGGAGGCGAATCCTCCCACCCCTCACCTACAGACAGGAACCAATAGGGTGGGAGACAAATGTCACATACCTAGGCATTAAGATGGATGAATATCTTAGCTGGAAACACCATATAAACTCAGTTAGAGCAAAGGCAAATGGCCAACTTAACAGACTGTACCCACTCATAAATCTTAATAGCAGCCTCAAACTACAAATGGGACTTACGCTATACAAGACGCTAATCCGTCCCATCCTAACTTACGTTGCCCTCGTATGGGGATATGCGGCAAAAACGCACATAAAGCGCCTCCAAACAATGCAAAACAGAATACTGCGAATAAACCCCCCAAAGAAGCTCCTGCGCTTGAAATGCATGAAGAGCTGAAAATGCTGACAATCGAGCAATTCATCAAACACCTAGCATACAACCTATACGCGAAAAAGAACAAAAACTACAACGATCACATTAGAATGCTAGGAGAATATGAAACGGCGAGAACCTCCGCCCTCTGTCACTATTCAAACGCACTATCGGCATTGGCGAACCAGAAAGTGCTATAGAAGACTACTTAAACACCTTAATGCACTAGCCATGATGCGAGAACGCAGGAACTCATAGGCACATATCACTCACGCACACATACACATTCCAGTATTCAGCTGCCCTCACAAGTCCTTGTGTTACACAACCAAGGCGGCCCCGGGGGTTGAGGCCCCCCCCGCAAGTGGCACAGGCTCGCTCCTGCACTAAGGCAGATATCCCGCCATATGTGCACTATATACAACCCTGCTACACACTGGTTAACGAGATGGTAACAATTGAAGGAGCCGACAGGCGGAAATCCTTATACATATATAGTAATAGATAATAGCAATATTACTTACATTAAGCCAAAATGAAGCCGCTAGGCGGATACTTACTCAAATACTCCTCAACTTATTAGAGATAAGCAAACCTACATTAATTAAGCATAGATACTAAGAAACTTGAAACGAAGCCTCTGGCGGATATTATATACACTGCAAATACTGGTAAATAAATACACGTATATGTAATCGTTGGGGTAACAGTACGACTACAAGGTGCAGCTTTGGATGCATCATTGCATGAACACTCCAACATATATACACCCCAAATTAAACTAAGCACACTTAATGAAGCCAATAGGCAAATGTATAACTCTTCCTTAGGCTAACTCTTACTTTAGGTTAACTAATTACTGACGAGGCCCGCAGGCTGTTACACATAAAGTACCACCATCTACTACAAAACCTATATCACCACCAACTCCCCCCAGGGTGCACTCAGGGCGCAAGCCATGTGTGTACCCTGGCACTTCAGTCTTTCACTCGCTGTTACTGCCACTGGCACGCAGCATCCACTAATCACAAGAAATGCGCAGGTGCTTAATGCGGTACTGCACAAGCGAGGCAGGGGTCTCCTACTTCCGGTGGGGGTTTTTAGTGGGTAGTGCCGCCCTGGTTCGAGTCCAGGGCGGGGAGTTTCACACTCCCAGGCTTGCCTGGGGTTAGGGCGTCAGTAGCCTTTTCCCCCACCACTAATAAAAACATCTATCAGGGCGGGCTTCGGAGACTACTTCTCTCGACACAAGATGGTGAAGAAGAGACAGCGCCGATCCGCCGCTGCTACGGCAGCATTCAGCACTACTCCCCCGGCAGTAGCCGAGGATGCAGTAGCTCCGTCTCCGCCGACTGAGGCAAACTTTTTTTCGCCGCCAGTCGCCAGCGCAGCTTCGCCGCAACTGCGACCGCAGTTGCCGCTACCTACATCACCGTCTCCGCCGAGCTTCACACCGCCGCCCCGGTTCAGTGCCGTGGTACGGGGGTCCCTCGGGACCTTTCCACCCGGCATCTGCTCACCGCCGCGCAGTCGCGGTGACCTTCATGCTTGAGGGCCACCCGCATTTTCTGCGACCGGGGGCTAACTCCGTTGGTAAGAGTGGAGCTTAAGGGCCCGGCTGACATTGAAGCTGCTTTGACGTCAGGGTTGCGCTTATTAGGGCGACTTCTGCCAGTCGAGGCAAGCCGACAGAAACGCCACCGGCCCTGCCGCCGCTGCTGCGCCTTCGGGCACAGCCAAGACGCCTGCACTTCAGCGCCGCGGTGCCATTACTGTGGGACCAGCGTCTTGACGCAGTGCACTGGGCTTGATCTCCGCCGCCACCTGCCGTGGCACCGGACACTTCACTGGCCAGGCCCAGTGTCCCCTTTTCCCGAGGGTCGGGCGCACCACTCTGCCGCCAGAACGATCACCGCAGATCCAACACTCAGACGCCATACCACCTCCAGTTTCTATAGACGCAGCGAAGCGGGATGCCATTCAGAACCTTTATGCGGAGATCCTGATTATCGGCGCTCGCTTAGCTGCGTTGGAAGAGGCTTTCACCAGCGCCATTACCGAGAAACTGAAGGACCTACAAGCTGCCACCACCGCCGCAATCTCCACTCTACAGTCCTCCACCGCTGAGCTGTCCAACCGGACAGCCAGCGTCCAAGCGCAGCTACAGCAGCACTACGAATACCAGCAGCTCCAATCCGCCGAGAGGGCTCTATTCAAGAACCGCACATCATTTGCAATGACTCCAAGGACACCATAAGAGGCTCTCAGGTCACTAAGAAATAATCACAGGTAATAACCATTCATTATCACCAACCGCTTCTCCAGGGGGACACTCAGGGCGTAAGTCACGTGTGTCCATTGGCAAATCATAGTATCACTCGCTGTTACTGCCACTGGCAGGCAGCATTCATCACCAGAAATGCGCAGGTGCTATATGCGGTACTGCAACAGAGAGGCATGGGCCTCCTACTTCCGGTAGGGGTTTTTTGTGAGTAGTGCCACCCTGGTTCGAGTCCAGGGTGGGGAGTCTCACACTCCCAGGCTTGCCTGGGTTAGGGCGTCAGAGTCATTTTCCCCCATCATCAATTAAAAAAATCTACCAGAGCTCTCCACACACCATGGTGAAGAAGAGACAGCACCGAACCGCCGCTGCTACGGCAGCACTCACCTACTCCCCCGGAAGTCGCCGAGGATGCAGTACCTCCGTCTCCGCCGGCTGAGACAAACTTCCTTTTGCCGCCAGCCGCAACTGCAGCTGCAGTTGCCGATCACTAAATCACCGCCTCCTCCTTCATGCTTGAAGGCCACGCGCATCAACTGCGACCGGGGGCCAACTCCGTTGGTAAGAGTGGAGCTTCAGGACTCGGCTGACCTTGAAGCTGCTTTGACGTCAGGGTTGCCCTTATTAGGGCGACTGTTGCCAGTCAAGGCAAGTCGACAGGAACGCCACCGGCCCTGCCGCCGCTGCTGCGCCTTCGGGCACAGCCAAGACGCCTGCACTTCAGCGCCGCGGTGCATTACTGTGGGACCAGCGTCCTGACGACGCAGTGCACTGGTCATGATCTCTGCCGCCGCCGGTTCTGTGCCACCTGCCGTGGCACAGGACACTTCACTGACCAGGTCCAGTGTTCCCTCTACCCGAGGGACGGGCGCACCTCTCCGCCGCCAGAACGATCACCGCAGATCCACGACCCAGACGCCACACCACCTCCAGCTTGTACAGACGCAGCGACGCGGGATGCCATTCAGGACCTTCATGCGGAGATCCTGAATATCGGCGCTCGTTTAGCTGCGTTGGAAGAGGCCTTCACCAGCGGCATCACCGAGAAGCTGCAGGACCTACAAGCCGCCATCTCCACTCTACAGTCCTCCACCGCTGAGCTGTCCAACCGGATAGCCAGTGTCCAAACGAAGCTACAGCAGGACCACGAAAATCAGCAGCACCATTCCGCCGACAGGTTTCCATATAACACCCCATTATACGCAACTCCAGTTTCAAGAGACACTTTATCCAGGCTCCAGCAAGGACTCCGACTCCGAAAGCACCAACAGATCCACTCAGAACACTGAATAAAATTCACCGGAAATAACCACTCATTTTCACCAACCACTTCTCCAGAGGGGCACTCAGGGCGCAATTCATGTTTGTCCACTGGCTAATTTCACTATCACTCGCTGTTACTGCCACTGGCAGGCAGCATTCATAATCACCAGAAATGCGCAGGTGCTTTATGCGGTACTGCAACAGCGAGGCATGGGCCTCCTACTTGTGAGTAGTGCCACCCTGGTTCGAGTCCAGGGTGGGGAGTTTCACTCCCAGGCTTGCCTGGGGTTAGGGCGTTAGTTGCCTTTTTTCCCATCATCAATAAAAAATGTCTACCAGGTAACTAAACAAGGAACTCCGCTTCCGCATTACGCAGCACATTGTCGATCAATGGAACAACAAACTCGCGGACCTTAACACCGAACGCAGCGACATCTGGCGTATAACCCGTAACCTAACCAAGAAGCGCACTGACATTCCCCCTCTGCACCATAACAACGACATAGCGGAGATAGACCTCCAAAAGGCAGAGGCCTTCGCCGATACCCTCGAACAAACCTTCAAATCAAATCAAGAACCCTCATCCGTCCCATTTATTCAAGAAACACAGCGAATTACGGCCGACATCCAAAACCTACCAGCCCACAACCGCCTGCGTAAAACGTGCCACACCGAAATAGCATGGATCATCCAACATCTACCACTAAGGAAAGCCCCGGGGCCGGACAAAGTCCCCAACACAGTGTTAAAGCATCTCCCTCTGAAGCTACTGAAATACCTGGCCACCATGTATAACTACTCTCTTGAACACGGCCACTATCCCTCCACTCTGGAAAACCGCCCTCGTACTACACTTTCCAAAAAAACATAAGCAGCTCCACAATCCTCACAACTACAGACCCATCAGCTTACTCAACACCTTTAGCAAAATCCTTGAAAAGGTAATACTAAAACGCCTGAACACACACATCAAACGTAATGAACTACTTATTAACGAACAATTTGGCTTTCGCACACAACACTCCTCAACTCTCCAACTGATCACAGCCTCCGAACATATAATTAACGGTTTCAACAGTAACAGATCAACGGGGGCACTCCTACTGGATCTAGAACGTGCCCTCAATAAAGTATGGCACCAAGGCCTACTCCGAAAAATGATAGCACTCAACTTTCCCGGCTCAACCATCAAATTAATTGCAAACTACCTTACCTCCCGCTCCTTTAAGTCAACAGTTAATAATGTTACCTCTGTCCCATTTGTGCCGGCGTTCCCCAGGGAAGCCTCCTAGGACCCTTCTATTTAACATGTACATAAATGACATCCCCATACTGAATTCGGTTAAAACCTTTATCTACGCTGACGACACTGCCATCATGGCCCAATCCTGGAAACCCCGCCTTATACACCAGTGCATCCAAAACTTTATTACGGACCTAGAGCAATGGCTGACTAACTGGCGCATAAAACCCAACCCCTCCAAATGCCAAGCGATACACCTACAGACGCCACAATCTCCCACCACTACAACTTTTTGGAAATAATATTCCCTGGAACACCACAGTAAAATACCTCAGTCACAATGGACGTTGACCTCACGTGACTCGACCACATTAGACAGATCAGAGGCAAGGCATATGGGCGCCTTAGAGTACTATCTACCCACTACTAAACCATTCTAGCCTTTTTCCTATAGAAACTGCCTTAGTCATCCACTAAACGCTACTACGACCCCTAATTACCTACGCCTCCACGGCATGGGGCCTAGCCGCCAAAACACATATCCAATCACTCCAAACATTTGAGAACAAGATCCTACGCCTAATTTGCAAGCTCCCCAGAACCACCCCTGCTGCACAACTTCACAGAGAACTCAGAATGCACACGATATCTGAATTCATAAAAAAAAAAACAAAAAAACAAAAAAAACAAAAAAAAAAAACTAGCCTTCGATCTCTACAAAAAGTCCAATGACCACTCATAGACAGCCTCGGTAACTACGATCCCCTAGCGGGCAAGCACAAGCGTCCCCCGTTGCTATTTCGTAGACCGACTGACAGTGACATCAAGCACCAAGACGTCCTTGATCACCTTCACAACCTAATTCCACCCTAGGTAACACCCTCTTCCTCTATCACAGCTACACCACCTTTAGCATGCCAAACTAAATCGCATGCGAGCTCCTAACTTCCTATTACACACACTAACTGCTGTGACCACCTATTGCATGACCACGCTTAAGCAAGTACTATTACTGCATGCCAACATTAACTTAGTATCCCCGATTCTCAACACTAACCTCCCTAGCTTCACCCCACTACCCCTCTAAACCTACCTCTACCTACAATTTTCCTCATCAATGCCATTCTATATAACACACTAACCCCTGCATATTAACATCCTACCTTACTAATCACCTCGGCGCATGTGTGCATGCACCGCAATTCGCACTCATTCATACCACCGACGCACGAACACACCGCACGACTACTGCATGTGCTAATTACCACCCACTGCCCTGTCTGGCAGTCAGGACATCTTGCCATGTCTGCCACTCAGGATTTCACCCACTCCTTGAGCATATCTGTTGCCATATTTATACCTTACCTCAATCACCAGAGTGCTTATTGCGGGATCTGTCTAACAACCTAACCTCTTTCGCCTAACCCCGCATCCCTGCATGGTAATACCAACAGCATAGGGAGGCGATGTAGATGCTTGCCGGAGAATGTTGGGCGATCGCGACGTGTGGAGAATTGCCAAAACTCTCCGACACCGCGGAGGTCAAATTACCTCCCCAATCCAAAGCACCCAAGGCCTGCCTTATGAACCCCAAGCCAAAGCCGATTTGTTCGCTGACTACCTCGAAAGGTTCTATGAAGGCACGAGATGACCCCCAGGACGTAGTCTTCTCAGACCGTCTCGTCGGGAGGTACTCGAATGCTCCTTCGACGTCCCCCGGACGAGGCGGAAAGACTTCCTGTCATCCGACCTAGTGAGCTCCAGGGCGCACTACAGGGTCTCAAACCAAAAAGGCAGCGGGACCTGACGGGCTAATTACCGCCATGCTTCGCTGCCTTCCCAACAAGGCTGTGCTCTTTCTGACCAAGGTCTTCAATATGTGCCTCAGACTGTCATATGCATATTGAAACCAGGGAAGCATCTACTCCATCCTTCCAACTACTGATCCATCAGTCTCCTATCAGTTCTCTCGAAAGTCTTCGAGAGGCTACTGCTAAACCGCTTGTCCCCTCTTTTGGGTGACATTCGAGCCATCCCAGACAACCCGTTTAGTTTCCGTCCTGGGCATTTACACCCCAGCAACTACTGCGAGTGGTTCCGGCCGATGACCTAGAATTCCATAACAGCGCCTATACTGCGGCGGTATCGCTGGACGTGAAGAAGGCCTCTACGACCTGGCCCGCGGGTCTGCTCCTTAAACTCATCCTGTCACACATACACCTTCTACACTCATACCTAAGACATAGATCAGTTGCGGGACACAAATATACACTTACGCCAATAAGAGGCGGATTCTCCAAAGGCTCTGTACAATCCATCACGCTTTGCAACGTCTACGTGGCCTATCTATCAACAGAGCAGCACGTCAATATAGCTCAATATGCTGATGACGTGCTGTTATTCTGTACCAACAAAAACCCACGCAGAGCCTTCAACCCCATCCAGACACACCTCACCCTCCTCCAAGAGTGTTGTGAGCCTTGGCGGTTGCCCATTAACCCGGAGGAGAGCTACGCTATCCTCTTCACCAATCGCCGCTTTCTCGCAAACTTCCCTTCATTCACGTACCTCAGACGAAGGATTGAATGGACGAACACCATCACCTTCTTGGGGGTAAAGCTTGACAAGAGCGTCACTTTTGGGGAGCACACCAGGGAACTGAAGTGTCGGGGCACTGGGGCTACGACCTCCTTGTACCCGATGCTGAAATTCACGATGTCGGTTCCCCTTAAGTTGCGCCTTTTGAGGGCTTTCATAGTCCCCTTGTTAATCTACGCCTGCGAGATCTGGGGCATGGCGGCCGACTCCAGTCTGCTATTGCTTCAGTGGGCACTGAATAGGTGCCTTCGGACCCTCTATTCTGTGCCTCTTGGATTTCCTACGAGACTCCTGCACCAAGCCTCTTGTCTACCACACCTAGAGGACGAGATAAGGTGTCGGGCAACAAAATTCAACGAAGGGTTACCATTACATCGAAGCGCCCTCGTTAGTTCTCTTGGGGATTATAATCTCAGAAACCGCCGTTTCAGGCGATACCGGCTTCCCCGCATGGCTTGCGGGCATCCCCGGTAACGAAGGAGCACCTCCAACAGCTAAACTCCTTATAATCCTTCAAGAGTAGCTTGGACATCAAAATTTATAACCCCAAAAATACATTTTTTTTTTTTGCAAAACCATTACACCAGCGGTGAACAAGGGACGTTGCACCATGACTGGCAACCGCTGAGGAGCACAACTTGCCTCCACCTGTCACTCCACAAACTCACTCTCACCCGCCATCCTGTAAACCCCTCATCCCTGTCAGAACGTGGTTAAGTTCTCTTAAAAATAGGAACACATTTAACTCACCATTGTGCTGCCCTCAGCCTGTCATCTGCTCGTTGCTTTGCGTTGCTCACTGTTTACCGGAAACCCACTCACACCGAGATATCTGCATAAGACCTCTAACCATCATCCCGGACAAAAATTCGGCATAATTAGGACGCTCACTGAATGAGCCAACAAAATCTGTGAGCCACAAAAACTGGAGAAAGAAATCCGGCATTTAATCGAGGCCTTTAGCAACAACGGCTGAAGAACACACGCAAAGAAATAAAAAGAGCCCGTCATCCAAGGTATCCTTCAGCCTGGAAATGCAACAAAGAAGAAGCAAGAACCACCGTATGTTTACCATACTTAAACAAGGTCACGGACCATACATAAGGACCATTTATAAACCAACAAGAAAACTCTTCTCTGTAAAAGATGAGCGACACCCACATTGTACAGCAGGAGCTTACAAAATACCATGTAGTTGCGGACAGGTAGGTATATAGGTAGCACCATGCGGAGCATCAGTACACGTCTAAAACAGCATGAAAGACACAGCCGGTTAGGACAGGCAGAAAAGTCACCAGTGGCAGAACATTCGTTACTATTCGGCCACGACATAAACTACAGGGACACTACGGTGATGGCAAGAACCAATCAGTACCAGGTTCGCTTGACACGAGAAGCGATTGAAATATTCACACATAAAAACGTTTTCAATCGAAGAGAGGAAAGACAGCAAATAAGCAAAGCTTGGATTCCGGCTCTGGAAAGAGCGAGAGTGAAAACTAAGAGTGTGCGTGCGAGATCTGGTAGACTCGTGGTGAGCCTAGGTGTTGCTGCTGTGTACCTACCCTGGTAAGGGTTTAACCAGGAATGAGGTGAAAGTTAAGGTTCTATATTTGAGGTATCGGGTGATAATGTTAAGGAGGTAGCGCTAGATAGGCTCCTCGAAGGGTTGCATTTTTTCAGGAGCAGCATCATTTTCCTCTGCTCCGCTGGTGTTTAATTTGTGAAAAATTGTTTATGTTGGAGAATTTTGATTGACCACTCCCAAAGGGAGAGGGGGTATTTAGTCCAGCTATTTTTCTGTTGGCTGGTTTGAAGCCGATGTTACCGAGTGTGCCGGTAAGCCATGCAAGGAACCCGAAACTGTCTGTAGCAGCGTTCAATTGGGTAAGTACTCCCCCAGCGATCTAACAAGTCCGTTCTCATGTTCGCCCAATCCGGCGTAAAATTTCTGAGCCCGGCGCCTAAAGACATCTTCCACATATGGGAGGGCCGAAGCTTCATGTAACAGCCTCAAAGGGAAACATCGTTATACAAAATATATGGACCGGAGTCCTCTATTCTGTATCCATTGTAACCAGAGAAGCCAGGAGCCACACTTTGTAGGTGTAGAGAATCAGGGGGACTATGAGCGCCTTCAAAAGACGTAACTTTAAGTGAACCGGCATTTGGGAGGCCATAACAGGGTAAAGGGACTCTCTGTCCGACGTTCCCCGCACGTGTTCACGAAAAGCCAGGCCCTTATCAAGTGACGCCCAGGAATTTGATGGAATTTCACACTCTATCCTGTGGCCCCGATAGGAAAAGTTGGGTAACTGGGCTGATGGGGGACGTTTTCTAGTGAACAGAACAGCCGGGGTTAACGGATATCCGCCACTGTCTGCACCAATCCTGGACGAGACGGAGGTGTCCCTGTATTGGTTTGAAGACCCTGCGTATGTTCCTGTCTGTGCGGTAGAACAGGCCGTCATCAGAAAACTGGGCCATGTTGACGCCTTCGCTGTAGGGAAGTCTGCCATAACCATATTAAAGAAAGTGGGTGATAGGACAGAGCCTTCGGGACTCCGCCTCGTAAGGATTTTTGTGTTGATGTTTGCACCACAATCGCTACTATGAAGGTGCGTTGGTGTAGGAGGCTGTGTATTATGTTGATCAGCTGTCTCTGTCGGCCAAGCGGGATAAGTTTGTATAGGAGACCCTCATGCCAGGTGGTTGAGAAGGCCTTCTCGACGTTCAATGACACCGCTGGCGTAAAGGCCCCGTCCTGAAGCCCCAGGGCGGCAGCCTCCACTACCCGCAGCAGCTGTTAGGTGGTCGAGGGTCCAGGACGAAATCAAACTGATGGAGTGGGATGGCTTGAATGTCGACAAGTGGTATAGTACTAACCTCTCGAAGACCTTAGGTGGGAAGGAGGCTAATGGAGCAGCAGCTAGAAGGAAGCGCAGGGTCCTTGCCTGGCTTCAAAATGCACACCACCCGAGCCACCTTCCACTCGCGCGGAAAGTGGCCTAAGGTAAGGCACATGTTGAACACCATGGTGACGAACAGCACTGCTCTGAAATAAACGTTGCTTAGCTTGGCGGGAGTCAGCTGGTCCTGACCGCAAGCCTTTTTGGTGTTGAGACTCCAGAGTGCGCCTTGGACTTCACCAGGGCGGCTGATTGGGAGGGGGTCCTCAGATTCATCAGGCTGAAGCCGCAGGTGGCGGTCAACTTGCTCATGAACGCGGGCAGTGAAGATTATGTCCTGGGGGTCCTCTCTCGGCTTGCAGATATCCTCTATGTAATTCGCAAACACATTTGCTTTGGCTTGTGGTTCGTATACAAGGCCAAGATTGCCTTGAAGTGGGGAAAGGTACTGATTCCGTTGGCGTCGGAGGTCTTTTGCGATTCGCCAGACGTCGCCACCCTCCAGGTCTTGCACGGCCATTGTGGCCTCCCACGCTTGCACTCAGTCTCGCGTAGTCGGACACGGAACTCTCGACGGAAGCGCCGTAGAATATCACGATTGTGTGGCGTCCGGTTTCGCTGGAATAGTCTGCGGGCTGTTCAGGAACGGCGGATAACGAGTTCCAGTTCTAAGAGGAGGACGTCAGGATGGGGTGTTGGGGGGTGGGGATGGTGAGACTGTGTACCGTCCTTACCACTGTGGTTGTGAAGGTTTGGACTGCTGTCTCTAGAGTGGGATTAATGCGCTGAGGCAATCCTTTACGCATTCCCAGTCGATTTCTCTGTTGTGATCTGAGAAGTCATGTCTAGCAACACTGGTGTGGACTTCTGCCAACACGGAATTATGATCGGAATAAAGTGCTGCGAATGAAGTGAATATGAGATGAAAGAAGTAGTGCTTAACGATCGCAAAGTCGATTACAGATGGCTGTCCTCGACCATGCGGATGGTGTGTGGGTTGCATGGGCTCAGGGCTTCTAGCTGGGGATCCCTATCAATCATGCGAATCATTGCATTGCCTATAGGATCCGCGCGGGGGCCTGAACGCAAACGCCGGCGAGGATCACGCTAGAATGGAGGTTGAAGAGGCATTGGTAGTCAGCAGGTAAGAACGGCCTAATGGGTTGGTGGTAAACAGAGACTATTACTACCTCCGTTCCTCCGAGCTCAACACTCACTGCCTTCACCTCAAGGGCTTGCAGGGCGGGGGGGGGGGTAG
Organism: Hymenopus coronatus; assembly: GCA_030762935.1. Classification (NCBI taxonomy): domain Eukaryota; kingdom Metazoa; phylum Arthropoda; class Insecta; order Mantodea; family Hymenopodidae; genus Hymenopus; species Hymenopus coronatus. The sequence continues at coordinate 544,379,223 of CM060900.1, read as the reverse complement.
GTATGGGTTTATGGACCTCGTTTTGCCTCACAAGAATCGCGGTGCCGCCTCCAAGGCGGGGCACCCGGTCACTGCGGTGGCAAACGTAGCCAGTTAGGCGGAAAGGAATGTCGGGACGCAAATGTATTTCCGAAATTAGAATATGGTCCAGAGCGCTGAAGCTAATCCCTCTGATCCCTCACGCCACTGGCATTCCAAAAGACGAATCGGAAGGAGGTACGAGACCTAGTTCCGTCCGCCATTTTGGGTCAGTGGAACAAGGCTGAGCACGAAGGTGAGGCCCTCAAAGAGTATCATCGCCTTGCTGGTTGGATCTGTAGCCTGGAAGTACCTGATGAGGAGATCCCGGACTCTCTTGGCGTGGTTCAGCAGCAATTGCTGAAGCCAACCCAGAAGGTCCGTAAGATTCACAGCAGGTACAGTGGAGGTAGAAGTTGGTTGGTTGGTTGAGGAGGTGGAGCATCCACCGCTGGCCGTTCCTCACGGGAGGCACACGTCGGCGCCGGTGCTGGACCGGTTACCGCAGGTACCTCCCGATCGGATTCGCGGTCGGTCCTCTGCCTCTTGAGACTGAGTTTTGGGTTAGCCGGTTTAGGTTGGCCCTTGTGTTGTGTGACGGGGGTGTTAAGTGTTTTTCCCCTTCCAGAGACCTTACTCGAGTACAAGTTTCCCCGTGGTGCTGGTATTGGTTTCTGCCTGGGTGCCTCCTGGTGTGCTCGGGGCTCCTGCCTCGCCGATAGTCTGGCTTTGGTGCTCTGACTCAGTGGTGTCACCCTCTGGTGTTCTTCCCTTCTCGGTGGGGCTGATGGTTGAGAGGCTTGTCGTGGTTGAGGCTCCGGTGGGGTGGGTCTCGACGACGCGATGACCTTCAGCCTCACAGAGTAGCCTCCATAACAGGCGATGTGCCTACCCCTGCAGTTGGTACACTTGGGTTCGTCCTCCAAGGAATACGGGCAGGCCTCTTTGGGGTGTTTGTCACAACACTTAAGGCAGCGCAGTATCCGGTGACAATATGTGCTTGAGTGGTTGAAACCCAAGCATCGATGTCACTGTGCGGGACCGCCAGGGCTTCGGGATGCTTCTACAGAGCCCCGGAGATAATAGATCGAGGTTACCCGATCTATCTTGGTGTCCGGATCGTTAACCCGCTCCACTATTACTAGGAAGAGGGGGGTGGGGATTTTTGTTGGCTGCTGCCCAGCTGGAGCGGGTTTGGTGAGCTGCTTCATCAGTTTGGAGTTTATACCCTGGCGGGTGAGGTCCTTCTCGATCTCCTCGGTGGACATGTCCACTAGAAGGCCCCTTACGACTCGTTTAAGGTCTCTGGTTTTATCAAGACCAAAAGTAAAGTGAGGGATTTCCTTGTACCTAAGCTCACTCAGGAGGCGCACATAGTCCTCCGGTTTTCTCACCTGAAAACATAGCGGCTTTTCCTCCGCGTCACCGTGCACTCCTGGCAGAGAGTTGGCATGACCACCCGAAGAAAGCCTACGACACCTTGGAAGGAGTCCACGATGATGGGTGGAATATGACGCCTCTTCGATCCGTCGGCGGCGGAGCTGCTGGGTCCTGCATTGGTCTGGTTTGCAGTAGTTACGGGTTTCCCTTTTTTACCTACGACGATGAACACATCGCTGGCCTCGGGAGGTTCAGCGTGACTTTCTTCGTCCTGTCCCATTATGTAAGAGTGAAAGGAAAAGACCGAAGTCTTTTTGAATAAGCCGAGATGCTTGTGACTACACTGTCACAATCTGAGATATCCTGGTCGGACAATTTGTCTGCACGGATAGGAGATCGCTCTCTAGATCCGCCCTTGTCAGATGATTTGGTCGAAATCGAACGGAGTGAAGTCCCCTTTCCGCTCTTGCGTTGGCGGAACTTCCTTGGTTTCCGGCTGCTGCCGGGCCCGGAGGCCTTGGCTACGCCGTTGGTGACACCAGTGCTGGTGCTCGGAGTAGGTTCCTGCTCCTTACTGGCAGGACCGTTGGGTGCCTCGCTACTGGCAGAGGGCTTCATGATGGGAAGAGAGTAGGGTAGGTACACGAGTGTGCAGCGCACACACAACTAGCTTAGTTCACCACTCACCTACAGGCAGCAGGTGCTCTTTACCGTGCCGAAACAGAGGGTGGCTGTGGCTTTGTTCGGCTGCCCGATGCCTGCATTTCCGCTGGTCTGGAAGTATGCTGCTGGTTGGCCGGTTACGCCTGAAGCTGCCCAATAGCTCGCTTCTTGTAGTGGCGGCCGACCAATCAGAATCTAGAAGTTCTTGTTGGCTGTTGTAGATGTAGATTGAAGACTGGCTGCAATATTGGATCGTGATCTTCTGCTGAATGACGCAAAAAGTACCGTAAACGACAGACTACCGTTTTGTGGTGCTAAGAAGCACCGGAAGTTTTTGCGAAGCTCTGGAACAGGTCTGCGCTCGAGCGCTCCTCACCGCAGTAGCTTCTCCAGCAGCCACCGCTTCTCCGATATCTGCCGGTAGGGAGCGCTCGCCGGCATCTCCGCCACCTACCGCTTCACCGGCAGTGAGCGCTTCACCTTCGCCGCGCGCACCAACTCCGATGCCGCCACCATTGAGCTCCACGCCGCCGCCACCCCGGTACATCTAGATGGCCTTCATGTTTGAGGGCCACTAGAATTATCTGCGACCGGGGCCCAACACCACTGGTTAGAGTGGAGCTACAGGACCGAGCAGACCTGGAGGCTGGCTTGGCGTCAGGGTTGCCCTTATTAGGGTGACTTCTGCACGTTGAGGCAAGCAGACAGGAACGACACCGGCCCTGTCGTCGCTGCTGTGCCTACGGGCACATCCAAAATGCCTACTCTTCGCCGCCAAGATGCCACTACTGTGGCACCAACGCCTACACCTCCGAGTGCACTGGGCACGACTTCCGCCGCCGTCGCCAGTTCTGTGCCACCTGAGCCTCTCCTTACTTCCTTCTAATACCGGTGGAGGGGTTTTTTAGTCGGTATGCCCACATGGGAGACCCCGACACTCCGGGCTTGTCTGGGTTAGTCCTTAAGGTAGATTCTTTCCCTCCACTCGGAAAAAAAAACAAAAAAAAAAAAGGGGGGGAGAAAAACAGTAGCGTACTTGATTAACGCGCGGTGTTAGCATGAGTTCGATGATGCTCAATTCAGGTTCAAATCTTACCAAAACGTTGGCATTTTTTTAACTGCTCTGGTGGCTTAATGCGTAACGCGTAAAGCTGCTATCCCAAAGGTCACGAGTTTGATTCCTGTCATAGAGTAAATATTTTACCAAACAAATATAACTCAGAGGTAACGCAAGCGCTTTGAAAATTACCGAGCCGAAGTTCAAACCTCTACAACAGTATAGATTTTTGCAGGACTTCGGAGACTACTTCTGTCGACACATCATGGTGAAGAAGAGACAGCGCCGAGCCGCCGCTGCTAAGGCAGCAGTCACCACCACTCCCCTGGCAGCCGCCGAGGAAGCAAAAGAGTCTCCGCCGGCAGCGCAGCCTCGCCGCAACCGCAGTTGCCGGCCTCACCACCACCGCCACCGCCGCCCCGGTTCAGTGCCGGGGTACGGGGGGTCCCTCGGGACCTTTCCACCCGGGATCTGCTCACCGCCGTGCAGTCGCGGTGGCCTTCTTGCTTGAGGGCCACCTAAATATACTGCGACCGGGGGCCAACTCCGTTGGTAAGAGTGGAGCTACAGGACCCGGCTGACCTGGAAGCTGCCTTGGCGCCAGGGGTGCCCTTGTTAGGGCGACTTCTGGCAGTCGAGGCAAGCCGACAGGAACGCCACCGGCCCTGCCGACGCTGCTGCACCTTCGGGCACAGTCAGGAAGCCTGCACCTCAGCGCTGCGGTGCCACTACTGTGGTATCAACGTCTTGACGACGCAGTGCACTGGGCAGATCTCCGCCGCCGTCGCCGGTTCTGTGCCACCTGTGTTGGTATAGGACATTTCACCGACCAGGTCCAGTGTCCCCTCTACCCGAGGGACGGGCGCTCCACTCCGCCGCCAGCACGCTCCACTCCGCAGCTTCACACCGGGAACGCCACACCGCCTCCAGCTTCTACAGACGCAGCGACGCGGGATGTCATTCAGGACCTCCACTCGGAGATCCTGAACATCGGCGCTCGCTTAGCTGCTTTGGAAGAGGCCTTCACCAGCGTCTTTACCGAGAAGCTGCAAGACCTACAAGCTGCCACCACCGCCGCCATCTCCACACTACAGTCTACCATAGTGATAGGAGTATTCGAATGCAAAATGTAGATGTATTCGATTCTTGGAAGTTCTCGAGATGTTCTCGAATTCTGAATGTTGTATTCGAATCCTTCACTCGGATGAGTTCTCGTTTGAATATGTCCTGAATGCTGTATTCGAATCCTGCTCTCGGGTCTCGGATCTCGGATATGTGCAGGTGCACCGAGAATCGAGATCTCATATCTGATTGGTCCTTTTACTTAAAGGTCATTCTAGCGCTTGGATCGTGTAGGGGAAGAGCGGGGAGAGGGGTGAGCACGCTGATAACAACCTACGAGATAATCACCTGGCCAGAATAGAATGAGAGTATGCTATCAAGTAAAGCTAAGAACTTATCATTCCAAAGCAAACGAACGATTCCCATACATATACGCGATCATAATATTTTAATTTTATTTCGTGTTATATCGGAATGTGCGATCGGTTAAGGCAACTAATGAACAATATTAGAAATTGGAACTAAACGATTGCATTCCGTCTTCTCAACCCAGAGGTTCTGGGTTTGATTCCCAGCTGGGGCAGGAATTTTTCTTTAACCAGAATAATTCCCTATCCCTAACGGAGTCGGAAGTATGCATGTGGGAGTGAATGTGTGTGCATTTTTATAGCATTTTAAAACTGAAAAAAAAAGTGTTCCATTCTCATGACTTTCTCTAGCTGTTCCATACACAAAACTATTCTTTCAAAATATTATTCATCTTTTACATTATGGTAATCGAGAAAAACATTAGCAGAAATGATCCTATTACTCGCTTCCTTGTAAGAAGAAGGGAAATAAGGGAGTACGCTAGGCTAACGTAATACTAAAATAATTTAATAGCTGGTCGTTATGTGAACGAATGACGCGGTTCGCTTTGGATGGTCCAGTTTGAGAAGAGTTAGGTATTTTAAAACTGAAACCAATAACAAGGAATATCTTGAAAATAGTCAACTTCTGTTTTTAACCAGATCTCCATATTTATAGTAAGTTTTTGTCCATCTCTTACGGTTTAACCGTTGTGCAAAATTCTGCAAAACTCATGCAGAATAAACAGCTCTTCAGAGGCCAATCCCAAAAATTCAAAATATACATTTTATCTGTCATGTAAATATCTTTAATACACGATATTTTAATCAAAATCGTTAGAGCCATTTTTGAGAAAATCATTATTTTCGAAAAATGTTTCATGTAAAGGATAGCTGGGGTTGGGGGATTTTCTTGAAAATGTTTCGTGTCGCATCCTTGGAATATACTAAACTTAAATACCGAGTTTGGTATGTTACGGTCTTTTCGATTTTGAGCTATGCTGTCACTCCCCCCCACAGAAACGCGCGCGGACCTTTTTCTAAAAATTATATTTTTCAACTCAGGGGACAGCAAAGCATTTATTTCCGGTGAAATCTCGATATCAACTTTTTGGGTGGAATACAATACCTTCGCTAGCTACTATGTACATTGCTATGTACACACGGCTAGAAAAAGTAAAAATGCTTTTTGGACTCAGGGGACCTCAAAACGTATACTTCCGGAGAAATCTCGGTATTGACTTTTTGGGTGGAATACAACACTTTCACTATACACTATGTATGTACATAGCACGTGTAGAGAAAGTAAAAACAATAAGAAAGCCTACAGTTCAGCGAGAAAGACACCAGCAGTTGTTTTACCAGTCAAGGCCCTGATGTAACCATACAAATTAAAGGGGGCTATAAAAACCAAACAAAAGAGCACAAATTCTGATGTGTTTCTTTCACATGACTTTCTCTACCTGCAAGCAAAATTTTCTCACAAAACATTACTCTTTAATTACTTCGTGTTAGTCCGGATAAATTTTAGCAGATATGTCTTATTACGTATTTCCTTGTAGGTACAAGGGAAATGAGCGAATATACTTGGCTAAAGCCATAGTCACATATTTTAAAAGCTGTCGCTATGCGATTGACTTTGAAATTCGATCATCTTTGCATGGCTATGAGTAAAACAAAATAAACACGGATGACGACTACCTGTTTGAGAACACTATTAGTTAAATTTTAAACCTATAGCAAGGAATATCTTGGAAATCGTTAACTGTACAAAAAATTAAAAAAAAAAAAAAATAAAATAATATATTTTAGCATTCAATTTAATGGAAAGAAACGGTTATGAATGAAAGTGCATAGCGCTTAAGCCACGATAATCTTGAATGGAAACTTCAACATTTTGAGAATAACATGTCATATTTTTTGTCCATCATTTAAATTACATGTCTTGTTTGAGATCAACCATGGCGAGAACTGCGAGCATCACTCGAGTAGCGATAGCGTAGCATCCGAAAACTTGCTAATGAATACAAGCTGATTTCCATTAACGCAAGGTTTGTAGTATTCGAGAACAAGCATGCCGAGAACTGAGAACGTCTCTCGAGTGACGATAACGTAGCATCCGAGAACTTACTAATGAATACAAGCTGATTTCGATTAGCGCAAGGTTTGTAGCATTCGAGAACAAGCATGCCGAGAACTGAGAACGTCTCTCGAGTGACGATAACGTAGCATCCGAGAACTTGCTTATGAAGAGGCTGATTTCGAAACCATTGTGATTACAGTATTCGAGACCTTGTTCTCGGATGAAGGTTTCGATTCTCTTTAGTATTCGAATGCAGAGGATTCGATTCTGCCCATCACTAGTCCACCACCGCTGAGCTGTCCAAAAGGATAGCCAGTGTCCACTCGCAGCTTCAACAGGACCTCCAGCAACAGCAGCTCCACTTCGCTGAGCGGTCCCTCTCCAGGGGCCAATCACACAACGGGGCTGCTCCACCAAACAACGCTGAGTATTGGATTCAGCGTGCAAGACAAACGACCACAGTCAACAGAGCCCAAGAGGACGCCATGGCAGCTGATCAGCTGCAGAAGTCTCTTGAGAAATCGCGGGTAACTAATCATGCATCACATTTCACCAACTTCTTCAGTGGGGCACTCAGGGCGCAAGTCATGTGTGTCTACTGGCAAATCTCTATCACTTGCTGTTACTGTCACTGGCAGGTAGCATCCACATTTCACCATGAAATTCGCAGGTGCTTAATGCGGTACTCCACAAGAGAGGCATGGGGCTCCTACTTCCAGTGGGGGTTTTTAGTGGGTAGTGCCGCCCGGGTTCGAGTCCAGGGCAAGGAGTCTCACACTCCCAAGCTTGCCTGGGGTTAAGGTGTTATTAGCCTTTCCCCCCCATCATTAAAAAAAAAAAAAAAAAAAGTCAAATAGGAATGGAGGAGGTAAGAGAACAAACAACATGATTAAAAAGGAACAAAACATGTGGTATAGATGGGATCCCAGAGGAATTTTGGAAGGCATGGCGTAGAAATGGAAGTACATTAGGATTACTAGTGAGAACTCTGAACAAATTCTTAGAAGGAGGTAATGTTCCAAGTAGTTAGAGAAAAGCAATAGTTGTGCCAATATAGTTTATAATCTGTACTGAGTAAGATATATCCTAGGGTTTGGCAGAAGATGAGAGAATGCAGGCTTTAGATGGCACAAGATAACAGTGGATAAAGTTCAGCAGACTAGAGAGGGAGAGTATTAATGTTATTATTGTTGATATACAATAAATCGTGAAGCACTATGGTGCAAATTCAGTAAAATAGGAATAACTGCTAGCTTTATAAAGGTTCTATAAGAAATATATTCAGACATTGAGGTTTGTATAAAAATGGCAAATAATAAAATAATCAAAAACATTCAAAATTTATGGGACTAAGGCAAGATTGTAAGTTGAGTCCAGCACTGTTTAATTTGTTTATAGATCATATTCTTGATGCAGTTAGAGTGGAAAATAGGCATGTGCCAATAATTATCAACAAGGAAATACCTGGTGTGCTTTTTGTGGGTTTAGTAGCAAGAGCTATATCCAATGAGGGAATAGAAGAATTGAAGCAATACATACATTTTGTAATAAATGGAGTCTTAAGAATTAATGTAAGCAAAACAAAAATTCTATTTAAAATTGAAACAAGCTAGGACAAGATGATAAATGGTATTGGCAAGGAAGAGAAGTTGAGGTGATCAATAAGTTTTATTATGTGGGAGTACGATTAAGTAGTACGGGTGGTTGGAGCAAGCGAAAGAGAGTGATACTGGCTAAAGGTAAAAGTGCACTAAAAGCTATCAAAGCATGCCTAGACAAATTACCAGGAATTTAAATAAAATAATTAGAGTGAGTTTACACAGTCATAAAGAAGACAAAAATGCTTTAAGAGGTGGAGAAGGGAATTTGGAGTTAGGGGCCACAATTATGGATATGATCCACAGAAACTTTTGCAAACAAATTCAGGGTTTACCAAGAGCTTTGCCAAATAGAGTAGCACAAGCAGAATTAGGAAGATTGGGAACTAGAGGAAAAATTGAGGAATCAGTGTTAAAATATAGGACGAGAATTAGAAAGTTAGATGAACAGAACATTGTACAGTGCAACCCAAATACATCCAAAGTGCTGTGAAGTGTTTTTCCACTATGCATACAGAAACATGGTAGCACACAGCTGCTCTACACAAGGTCACGTGCTGACTTATTTTTCTCTGCTCTGAAAGTACATTATTGAGCTGATGGTGATATTGTGTGGTTGAGTTATTTCCAGTGTGCTTTATTATTTTGTCCTGTACAAAGTCACAAAGTGTATTATGGCTCAGCATTTGTTTTCTACTGCATAGTGGGTATTTACTTATGATTCATATGTGACTGGACTCTCAATAGTGTATACAATGGTGAAATTGACCCACATTTAGTATTTTTCTCTGATAAGGCTTGGTTCCACCTTCATGGCTATGTCTGTATACAAAATAATTGTTATTGGAGCTCTGAGAAACCTAATATTGTTTATGAAATACCCTTTCATGATGAAAAAATTGGTGTACGGTGTGCCTTAGTGGAGAAAGAATTATAGGCCCAATTTTTTTCCAGTCAATAATTGATACTCATACATACATGAATACAATTTTGCCCCCCCCCCCTTTTTTTTTTTTTTGGAGAATTAACAGATTGAGCATGATTTTACCTTTTTTTCAACAGGACTCTGCAACAGCCTAAACAGCCAATCTTTCAATGAGAATTGAAAGAGTGTTTCAGGACAGAATTATTAGTAGAGATTTGTGGCCCCCTTGTTCCCCACCTACTCTATGCAATTTCTATCTCTGGCGTAACTTAAGGCATAAAGTGTCCAAGACAAACCCACACACCCTGGAAGAATTAAAACAAAATATCCACCAGGAAATTGCCAGCATTTCTCAATGTGAACTATGGTAAGTGATAGTTTCCTAAAGAGGTGCCAAAAATGTATGGACAATGGCGGTGGCCAGTTTCAGCAACTCCTTTAATAACATCGGTAAGTAAAGCCTTTAAAAGTAGTTTTAGAAATGTTGCATTGTTTCATGCAGGCCTCTCTATGATAACGGCAAATGGTAATGAGCGTCAAGGTTGCAGACAGGCAAAGCACCATGCAGCTGGTTCAGACGTTTTTGGATCACTCGACATATCACTGTTTGGTAGTACAGGAATGGCTAAATCAGAGAGATTCAGATAAAGGTAGTGATGTTGAAAATTGGATTTGGGGATATGAAGAAAGGTAAGGAATTACTACAAAATAGGTTTTGGAAAGAAATTAAGTTAAGAATGGAAGATACTGAAAGACAATAAATAATAGTGAGTTTGGATTCAAAAAGCTCTTGACAATATATAGAGAGATGAAAGTGGTCTGGAACAGTGTGATAAAGCAACAAGAGCAGGGCTGGTGAAATACCCCTTGTGTCATCTGAAACCAGAATGGGCAATATTACCAAAAGAAATTCAAGTGATAAAAACTGGAAATTGTTTGGGTAGAGAAATAGCCAAATATCTGAGGAACATTAAATGTTAGTAGGTAGTATGTATTAGATATAAATACGACCCAATAGCTTGATAACCTCAGAGTAGTGATAAGTAAAGGAATGTATACTCATTTTTGAAGCTTATGAAAATAAACTTAAAGTCAAAAAAAGGGAAATTAAATTTATATCTTGAATTTTTTGGGAATAGCCTCTGAAATCCTCTTCATTCCAGAAGACTTTTGTAAAACTGGTAAACGTAAGAGATACTAAAAATCTTGGTATACAAAAAATGCAGATCTCATTAAAACACACAATTTATGCCCACACATTTTGCTTTTGTAGAGTTAAACTATTTCTGACATCCTTGTTATCAGTTTCAATTTTTAAATACTTGTACTTTTCTCAAATGTGAAATCATTTGTTTTTTTCTAGGCCTTGCAAAGAGGAGTAAAATTCCATGTCATTGCATTGCGAAACACCATGAAGTAGATAGAAGAATAACCTTTTATAAGAATAGGTTGTTTGGTAGAGAAGAGAAAGTCACGTGAATGAAACATGAGAGTCTTAGAAAAATATCCATGTGTGTGTGTCTGTTAACAGCATAGGTTCAGTTAAACACCAAACTGAATATTTAAGTTTAGTATTTTTCAAGGATGCAACATGATAATTATAAGGAATCCCCCTCCCCACCCAAAAAAATTACCCTTTACATGGAAAATGTTTCAAAATATTCAATTTTCACAAATAAGGTTCTAACAACTTTGATTAAAAAGTCATATATTAAAAATATTTACAAGAAAAATAAACTGTATATATATCTTGAATGTTCTATGAATGGCCTTTGAAGCTATCTCCATTCTGGAGGACTTTTGCATAAACGATAGACTAAATGTATCTATAGGAAAATGTGGATCAAAATTTATGATGGATACTTTTTCTTTTTTTCAAAGTAAAGAATATTTCAGAGATATCCTTTATTATTGGTAAGAAATGTTAGGTACTTTACTTTTTTAAATCAAAAATGTTTTTCCCTGACAATGCAAGGAGAGTGGATTTTCAGCTTTTAAAAGTTTTGAATATCACTTTAGCCTGGTGCATTTCTCTTGTGCCTACAAGGAACTAAGCAATAAATTCATTTCAACTAATATTTATCTTTATTAGTGTCAATTAGACAAAAGAATAAGCTTTTGTAGGATAATCTGTTGCAGAATAAGTAGAGAAAGTCATGTGAATGGAACACATCAGATATTCTTTTTTTGTTTAACAATAGACCTACCTATTTGTGATGTACATAGGTACAGCATTTTAATCAAAATCATCAGAACCATTTCTGAGAAAAACAAAATTTAAAAACATGTACAGGTAATTCAAAATCTTCTCGGGCTTCTAGCCAGGTAAAAAGTTTTTACCTGGCTAGAAGCCCGAGAAGATTTTGAATTAACACGTCGCCAGGAAAGCTTCAGTTCTTATGTACAGGTAGTTTATAGTGGCGATATTTTCTTGAAAGCTAATATATCTCTCTCGTGCTCTCGCGCACGCACACACACACACACACACACACACACACACACACACACACAAAGCCTTTTTCTAAAAATGCTTTTGGACTCAGGGGGCCAAACATATTTCAGGTGAAATCTTGATATTGAAATTTTGGGTGGAATACAATACCTTCCTTAGTTACTATGTACATTATATGTACCTACATACCAACTACAGAAAGTAAAAAGGCGTCTCTAGTTCAATATCTGTTGGAGGAGACAGCATTTGATTATAGCTAATAAAATTGATCAAACTAATTAATATATGAATAATTCAATTGGATATTGAACTGAAATTTTGTGTACACAGTTCTTTAGTTCCTACTAATACCGGTACAAAAAGTTAATGTTTTTCTACCCATTTTCTGTTGCTCGTAATACTATTTGCAAAAGTAGGTTTCTGATAGTTAATACTACAAAGCTACCCATGACAGATACTGCTAAAAGGCAAGTCGGTGGACCAGTCATGCTAGTCATATTGCTACAAAAGTTTTCCGTTACCTATTTACTAAGAAACAATCTACAGTAAGAGCCGGCGATGGGTACTATGCTATGGGGTAACTTTGATAAACAGTCCATAATGCGTAAACATTTCACCTTAACACTATATAAAATAAAATTGTTATATTTTTACTTAAAGAAACTCGTAATGCTCCTATTTGTCCCATACATTACACCAGTGGGTTACCTTGTCTCCCTGTAGTGAAAGAAACTGACACCAAACACGTTTTCTGTGTTGACGGTCGTCATCTAGTTGATGATCTAGATGCCTACAATTATGATGATGGTGCACTTCGTGCTTTGGATTTTTGTAAGTACAGATTTTGTGACATTCCCTTAGGGACCCAGTTGGTAAAACGTCTTGCCTAACTAATATTTTGCAAATTCTGTCTTATGCCGAAAAGATAACGACAAGGCATTTGAAATCCGCTACATTGCCAAATTTTTACCTTCCTCTTGGGGGTTTTATGTTCACAGATCCTTCGGTAAAGCTATACGACGGTTCCACCACCCATATACTGACATGCGCGCGGCACGCACACACGCGTTAAGTTGTTCAGATGTGAAAGTTGTCAGATTGCCAAAATTTTGACTTCTTCTTGGGAACATTGGGGTTTTAGCTTCACAAATTCATCGTCTACACCCTGTCGCCTTCGGCCGCAACTGTTACACTCCTCAACTTATAAAAAAATATCCCTCGGCTACGCATTGCGGCTTAGGGCCCTCCACGTTGGGCTACGCTTTGCAGCTTAGGGCCCTAAATGTTTATAACAGACCAGTAAGTAATTACAATGCGGCTCTGATGACGAAATAACAAAAGTACCCGCGTATAGAAGTAATGCCAAGTGGTGGAACCATTGTATACTAATAATGATCCTTCGGTTACGCACTGCCGTCACTCCGCAATCGGCCGCGACAGCTCCACTCCTCTACTTATAAAAACATCCCTCGGTTACGTTTTGCGGCTTAGGCCCTTAAAAGCTCCTGGCCGCTGTTGCACATGAATAGCAGACCTAGCTGCACATCTGAATCTAATAATTAGGGCTCGTTTACACCCCAGTTCCATTAATAAATTACTCACTCACCTTCCTAATAAAATTTCATAAATGTATAGGCCATTTTACCTTTGTGTGTATACCTAACCTCGTTTAACTGTTGACTCAATAGAGGGTAAAAGTTACATTTCAAAAGCAGCGCCCTCCTAGTGTTTAACAAGAGCAGTGATGCCAAAATCGCGTCGGTCTGTAGTATTGTAAGACATCGCGCGTTGGCCGTTGCAGGTGTGTGTTTATTAAAATACAACATAGGAATTAATGTTTGTGAATGACAGGTGTATTGGAGATAAACAAGGACTAGTCTCCCTAGGTGAAATTGTTCCGTTAAGGTGTAAGGTAAAGTAGTTATATGTCAGCGTACACATAAGGTTAGAAGGGGTTTGACATTTCCAGAACACGAAGTAAGCTACTGCATTTCGAATTTTTATGATTCACATATATCATATGAAATGAAACCACAGCTTTTGAAAAATGGCTCTGCAGTGTGAGAGTAATGGATAAGACCAGAGCCACCTAAAAACCCAAAATTGATGTACCTAACCTCAAAACAGAATGACAGCTATTTGCTACACGGACAGATTTATTTCATACCACATTTCCATGGGGAAATTGAAATCGATTTGGGTCCAATTCCATCTCAATACGATCCCTGTTTCACATGTTAAATTCAATACGAATTGAGATCGTTTTGAATACGGAAGCTTCGAGAATAATTTTATTCATCCATTTATGTTGGTCAACTTTTAATTGCGTTGGCGAACCTGTTAAACATAATGCATGTGTTATCTGTGTTTACATGCCTATGTAAATAGGAAATTACGTTCAAAAGCATTTTTTCAACATTTATTCTTTGTTCAAAATTTTATTCTACTCCAGTGCATAGGTATTGTAGGGCTGTGTATTTCTTAATATGTCCATGATATTGGACTGCTTCTGAGAGGAGTTCACAAATGTTCTTGCATTAAGTTCACGAATCCCGTGACGTTGTTTGAATCTGGTTGGTCAACCAGATGAGGCATTGAATTCTCCCTCTAACCTTAGAGCTTCATGAAAAAATTTAGCCCTTTCATCATGCCTGAAACAATGACACCTTGTGCTCATTTTTGGCTGAAACATGGTGAAAGAGCAACATCGAAATCATGGAATGTAGATCTCTTCAGGCTTTTTTGTGGAGATGGTCCAGAATTAGAATCACAGTTCCTGATAAAATTCTGTATTTTCTGCCTATTGTTTTTAAGGTCCCGAACATTCTGCATTCCAATCCCATAATAACCAGCACTTAGTTTCGCAATAGTTTCCCCCTTCTCAAATCTTTCAATCAATTCTAATTTTTGTTTTAATGTAAACACACTTTTTTTGTTCGTTTCTCTGCAATCTGTTTTACAAATATCTTTTAACTTGCTTTGTTGACACTTACAAACTGATTAACATAAAAAAAAACAACTTATTTTTAATTTGCATGTCACCGGCAAGCCAAATACAATTGAAATGGTTTTGTGTTGTCACCCGGTGATCCTTCAACCAATGGAAATGACACTTGTCACACGGCGAATCCTTATTGCTGTTTCCTAAAGAAAAAACAACCTACAATAATTTTTTTTGGGGGAGGGATGCAAGGATCGTCTGCAAACTGGATAATCCACACACGAATAATCGGGGGTATACTGTATGTACATTGCGAACTATAGAAACTATAAAAGTGGTTCTGTTATAATCTACCATAGAGCAGTTTAAAAAATATATATATTAACAAATGACTAGCGCAAACAATGAGTATAGCAGAAGAAGAATTTCTTTACCATATTTAAAACGATTTGAATACGAAGGTGTTTCCATGCAACATATTTGGATCTGATCTCATTCTGATGCCACTTTCTAAGAGGATTGGATCCAATTTAAATCTGCATTTCTTGCAGTATTCAATATGATAAGTGCACTCAAATTGATTTCAATTCCCCTTGCAAACGTGGTAATTAATTGTTCACATAGGTAACAGCATTATATATTATTTTTACACCCTTATGCACTATAATACATATGTAACTAAAAAGCTTGAATAATTTATCAGGTGTGGTTTTGGTATGTAAGATTCAATAAAACGTGCCATATATGACATTAACAATACAGCTCCCTGTAAGGGCCGGTTTCAAAAGCTGAAAATATTGACATTTGTGAGTACATACTTGTGCTTACATGTTTCCATATAAAAATGAAAAATGCTTTACAAAAAATCTTGAGAGTGTTCCATTCACATGGCTTTCTGACCATCTTTAACAAATTATTGTTAAAAAACTTATTTTTCTATCTGCTTCTTGCTAATCAAGAATTGTCTTAATACTTGATTCCTTGTAAGAAGAAGGGAAATTACAGAATACACTAGATTAAACCAATGTCAAATCTTTTAAAAGCTGGCTGCAATGTGGTTGAAACAGCTGGAATTTGTTTCATACGGGAGTTGACAAATTCCTGTGTGAGAAGAGTGTAAATATTTTAAACCTGAAACTAATGACAAGAAGCTTAAGCGTAAGCTTTCAAGGCGAGTGTCCATAGTTTTAAAATTTAAAATATTTTAACTAAACATATTTTAACCTACAGACCATGGCAAAATAGCCTGAAAATTTTAAATTTTAAAACTAATGACAAGAATATCTTGGAAATGGCCAGCTATTAAAAAAAAAAAAAAAAAAAAAAAAAAAAAAACGAATATAAGATAAACTGTGTGTTTTAAAGTGATCTAAATTTTTCTCTTATGGTTCACTGGTTTATATAAAATTCAACAAAATTCATCCAGAATAAAGAGGTATTCATAGACTATTCCTCAAAAATTTAAGCTATACATTTTATTTGTCTTGTAAACATCTTTAATATACAATATCTTAAGCAAAATCGTTAGAGCCATTTTTGAAAAAATCAAAATTTTAGAACATTTTTGTTTGTAAAGGGTATTTGGGAGCGGGGCTTTTTTTTTTTTTGAACATTTTTCTGTCACATCCATGGAAGATACTGAACTAAATATTGAGTTTTTTATTTAACAGACTTTTCGATTTTGAGCTATGCTGCACACGCATGCGCACACACACAACATATGCACACAATCTCTCACATATTCACACTCACACGCATTCACTGGCACTATCTCTCACACACACACACACACATGCCCTCGCACACACTCTCACAAACACATACACTCACTCTCCCTCACACACGCACTCAAACACATTCACAGACACATTCTCTCATACACACACTCAAATATGCACACACTCCCTCTCTCACACACACACTTTCTCACACTGTCACTAAATCACACTCTCACTAACCCACACTATCCCAATCTCACGTTCTAACACACTCACACCCACACACACTCATACATGCTCACACACACTGACACTCTCTATACACACACACACTGACTCTTGCACAAACACACATTCTCTCACATACACACTCACACTCTCACATACACACACACCCACGCTCTCACACTCTCACGTACACACACACAGTTACACTCACACACCCACACTCTCTCACACGGACATACTATCACTGTCACTCACACTCACACTCTCTCACACACCCACAACAATTTCTCACCTACTCCCTCAAATTCTCACTCAGCCACACTCACACTCTCTCATACATTTGTACACCCATGCTCAAATTCTCTCACACTCCTACACCCTCACTATCACACACACCCATATGCACACTCATATTCTCACACACCACCCACACTCACATTCTCACACACCACCCACACTCTCACACATACAGTCAAACACACTCACACCTGCACCCACATACTCTCACTCAGACACATGCACACATCTGCACTCTCACACACACAGGCTCACATTCTCTCACACACTCACAAATTCCCTCACACACACACACACACACACACACACACACACCCATGCACGCACAACAAAAATCTGATGTATTCCACTGATGTTACTTTCCCTAGCTGTTCCACATACTAACTATTCTTACAAAACATCATTCTTTTATCTACATCATGCTAATCAATATAAACATTTGCAGAATTAGTCTTATTATTGCCTCTTTATGAGCAGAAGGGAAATAAGGTAGTATATTGGCCTAAAGCATAGTCAAAACCTTTAAAATCTGATCATTATGTGAAACAAAAGTTAAGTTTGCTTTGCATGGCCAGAAGTAAGACTAGAGAGACGAAACAAAAGGAGGCTTCCTGTTTGAGAACAGTTAACAAAGTAACTTAAAAATTGAAACCAATAACAAGAAATATCTCAAAAATGGTTAACTTTAAAAGAAAAACATATATGACATAAAAATGTATTTTAACATAACGTATCTCTCATGGTTTATCAATTAGGTATGCAAAATTCATGCAGAATAAAGAAGTCTTCAGAGGCTATTCCCAGAAAATACAAGATAGGTATACATTTTATTTGTGATGTAATATCTTTAATATACAGTATTTTTGGTCAAAATCGTTTGAGCCATTTTTGAGAAAAACAAAATTTTCAAACATTTTTCAATGTAAAGGGTAGTTTGGGTTGGGGAAATTTTCTTGAAAAATTTTGTGCCCCATCCTAAACATACATAACAAGTTTGGTTATTAATAGTCTTTGAGCGCATGCGCATGCGTGCCCACACACACACTAGGCTGGTTAGAGCACATGCTTCGATCCCAAGCAGCTCAAGTTTGGGTTTTCTTCAGTTTTCGCCATTATCACAATCCATAGGTGCTCCACATTCATTTCATGTATCAACAGTGTCATCGCCTGTGGTGCCACAAGTAGTAAAGGCGGGTGTTAAACACTAACAAAAAAAACACACACACATGAATGAGCCTTTCTCTAAAAGCCTTTTCTTGGGCTCAGGGGACCTCAAAACATATATTTGGTGAAATCTCTACAGAGAATTTTTGGGTGGAATACAATACAATCTCTAGCTATTATGCACATACATGCTAGAGAAAGTAAAAAGCAAGTGCTGTACAAAGGACAACAAGCCTATACACACGAAAGAATAGAAAATAAAAGTCCATGGGCCTGATAAGAAAGACAAATCCTCTGAAAACAGTCTAAGTTAAGAATAAAACATCAAAAGAATATTATTTTACATACTTATTATTTATTTAGTTACTTTGAAACAGAAGTGTTTGTATAATAGTTCCACAGTGTTAAGGAGTGCAAAAACCAATTTTTGTAGATCATTATAAATAATATCATATTTCAGGTGCCTGAAAAGACAAAGAATGATGAAAGTGAGCAGTTATATATATTTGTATCTGTATTGATGAAACTCATAATTTAATAACCTTTGTAATAACTTAATTGATATAATTCAAAGACTTGTACTTAATAAAATACTTGTAGTTCCTGTTAAATATATTATTGCAATATTGCCTTGGTTATAAAAGTCTACTCATGTAATCACTTTATTCTTGCTATTTGATCTCTTTTTTTGGGTCCCCTTACCCTAATGTATCTGTTTCCTCTCCATCACCATCATATCATCATTGCCATAATCAACCTCACGTTCATAACCAACATTATAAGCTGGTCTTCCTGCTCTTACTCGTCTCCACAGTCTTGGGCCAAGAATCTCATAATCATGTTCCTGGAAATGTTTATTATGGAAAACCATAAAACATAGATAAATGAAGGTACTCTGCAGCAGCTAATGTTACTTTTTATTATTGAATCAGTAAAAAACATATCTATTAAAACCAAGTATTTTGTTAAAGAAGCCATAAAGTATGTAGATCAGTCACAATTGATAAGTGACTCTTGCAGTTTTAGTCTTAGAACAGTAACATGCGATGAGGTTAAAGATGTTTCTACGAAACTGAAGAACTACAAAACTAGAGATGTATATGTCATATCTAACAATCTTCTTAAAGATATATTACCATACTTTCTTGTGCCTCTCACCTTCTGCATTAATAAGTGTTTAAATGAAGGGAATTTTCCAAAATGTTTAAAGTATTCGAGAGTGATTCCCATTTACAAAATGGGTTTAAAAATGAGTTAGCTACAGACCAATATCAGTAATTCCAAAGTTATCCTGATATATGGTGGACTTTGTGATAGTGATGTGTTTTAACAATTGAAAGTTAGTTGAGTCGATTTTGTAACACTACATCATTTACTTTTTATTTCGGAAAACATGTTTCAGAAGCCATGTGCTTCCATTGTCAATTCCTTTGGTCGACTGCTGGCATTGCTTGCTGTGGTGGTTGTCTCTGTCCCTGGTGGTGGTTTGATGAACCTCTGAATGAGTAGATCGCCTGGCGAGATTTCAAAATTGAAAACGCGGTTCTTGTTTTTCCAAATATATATATATTTTCCCAAACTTTTAATTCTGTCTTCCTTGTGATGTTTTTGAGGATTTTTGGGTTTCTATTTATGGTGTGTTTCTCTTTCCAAAAATGCCAAGCTACTGCAGATTTGTCTTCTTGTTTGAGTTTAATATTTCTGTGGTGTTCTTTTGCCCTTGTTTTTATATTTCTTTTTGTTTGGCCGATGTAGATTTTTTTCACAGTCATTACAGCTGAACTGATATATTCTTGGTTTGTTTTCTTGTGGGATATCATCTTTTAATTTAGACTTTAAAATGTTTTTTTATAGAGTAATTGTTTTTAGGGGCTAGAATGATGTTATGTCGTTTGAAGATCCTCTGGAATTTGTAGAAAGTTGTAAGGTAGTATGTAAACTTCTTGTAGATCTTGTTTTCTTTCTGGTTTTGAGTGAGTGTGCTGACTTCTTTAATTCTCTTCCTATTTTTGGCCTTATTAACTTTTTTGTACACCAGTTCTGCCCGGAATCCATTCCCTGTAGCTATGTCCAATATTTTAGTAAGTTCACATTGGTATTCTGTTTTGCCCATTGGTACATTTACCAATCTGTGTGTAAGGCTGTTGAGTAAAGAATGCTGATGGGGAATGGGATTGTAACTCTTTTGTTTTATATAGCTGTTGGTGTGGGTAGGTTTTCTGTAGATGCCAAATGTAAGGTGATTATTATTTTGGATGATTTTTAGGTCAAGGAATGGCAGTTGTCCATCACATTCCTTCTCCATTGTGAACTTTATAGACTTTTCTTGCATATTTAGGAGTTTTAGTGCATCTTCTAGGTGTTTTTCTGGGACTATTGCAAAGATGTCTTCTACATAGCGATACCATACTTTGAACATCCAGGGGAATGCCTTTTTAATCCTAGTTTCCATAGTGCTCATGAAGAGATCTGCTAATATTGGTGACAGCGGGCTGCCCATTGCTAAACCAGATGTTTGTTTGTAATATTTCTCGCTAAATGTGAAAAAAATTTGATTTATGCAAAGATTTGTTAATATGATGTATTCTCGGACTTCTTCTGTTGTTTTCCCTATTGCAAGAAACCAGTTTTTGATGTAGGATTGTATGCTTTCTGTAGGTGTGCTTGGAAACAGAGCAGTAACATGAAAGGAAACTAACATCAGTTTTTTCTAATTTCATGTCTTTAATTTTATTGATTAGATCTAGAGAGTTGTTTATACTTGCTGTTTCAAATTTAGGAAAGGAAGAGAATCTGTTTGTTAACCATTTTGCTAGATTATATGTAGGTGCACTTATATTGTTTATAGTTGGTCTCATTGAATTTCCCGGCTTGTGTATTTTTGGAAGGCTATAAATTCTGGGCAGAACTGGATTATCAACTTTTGCATTTTTCTTTTTTGTCTATTAGTTTACATTCTTGAATACTGGCATTTAATTTACCTATACATTAGTTTAAGGGTTCTTTTGTACTGTAGAGTATTCTTCTTTTTCTAAAAGTGTTTCCATTCTTTCTACATATTGTTTCCTTTGTCTGTAGTAAACTATCTCATACAGTATTTATGCTAGCTAACCTGAACAAATTAGTGCCAAAAGAATATGTAAGAGCGGCCTATTTTTCTTTTTTTCCAAAGTATATATAGATATAGTTTAATATTATGGGGTAGCAGCTCTAGGATTTCTGAAGTACTTATTATTAAAAAAAAAGTTGTGATAATCTTCTTCCCATAAAAAACAGCATTGCAAGCCTCCATTTAAGATTGCCAAAATTCCCACAATTATTAACTTATATGTATATGATGTTCTAGATTATATGAAAGAAAATGTAGATATGCACACAAAAAGAAATGAAATACATACATATCAAACAAGAAATAATAACGAAATAGAAATGCCTTTTCAGAGACTCCAGAAAACAGCCAAATTTTATAAAACCATTAGAATTCAATTGTATAACAGCTTGCCCATTGAAATAAAAAATTACAGTTTAAATAGATGTAAATATAGAATGTATAAATGGCAGATAAAATACCCATGCTATAGTGTAAATGAATGTCAAAATGAATTGTGTCAGATGTCTTGTCTATATAATCATAGTCTATAAGTATATAATTTCTAAGCTCTATTTAGGATATAGGACAAAGTCTATTGCAATTTTTGTAATTACCTAATGACAGATAATAAATTATTATTATTGAATTATTATTATTATTATTATTATTATTATTATTATTATTATTATTATTATTATTATTATTATTGAATTATTTGAAAACACTCTTTTGCCTGACCAAAATATCTTTGTATTATAACACATTCCTTGGCAAGATACCTGTCCATAACCCTCATCCTTAAGAAATAACAAATTAATATTATTATTGTTATTACTATTATTGTTATTATTATTGCTAATATTTCTGCAGACATCAGAATTTTGCTCCTGAATAGAACCATGCCATTTTGTATCACTTGTAAACAATGCCTTTCCTGATAATGATTTTGTCTATATGAAATTTTAGTTTCTGGATTATGATATGGGTATAATCCAAAGCTCCAATTGCATCAGTGAATGTAACACACTGTTGCCATACTGTTTGGTTATTTGAAATGCAGCAGCATTTGCCAGAAATTGGATCCAATCAAATGCTCGTACTGTTGTATAGTAGCAGCAGACCAACTTTCCAAAAAGAGATTTGGATATTGAATTCTGAGAGGCCTCTGTATCTTCTGTGATGCCACACTGAAACCCTTTACTACCTGTGGCGAGATGGTCAGCATTCTGGCTTCTCACCCAGAGGTCCTGGGTTCGATTTTTGACTGCGGCAGGGAATTCTTTTTTAACTAGAATCACCTTCTATCTCCAGAGTCTCTAAATATGCTTGTGTGTGTATGCGTTTAATGGTATAAAATTGAAAAAATGGCCTTAATAAGCCTTATAGTTCAGCAACAAATCACCAGCAGTTATTTCTAAAGTAAACCCCCCCATATGACCACAGAAGTTAAAGTGGACTATGTAAAAGAAAAAATGACAATAATATTCTAATCTTTGCTCATTTGCATAAAGCTCCAACTCTTGTTCCTGTTGCTTTGGGAAGAAAATGTTGTACAAGTCACTGCACATTCTGTTTTAATCTTTGTGTTGGATATACTTTTGCTCTTCAGAATCCCTCCTAATATAATAAAGCTTCCTTCTGAGCTCAAAAATGCCAAAACTGGTACCAAAGCTTCCTATAGTTTGTTGCAAGAAGCTGTGTCTCACATGTTGAGACACCTTCTGAGGTAACTTAAAAATCATAAGATGCATCTCATGAAAATGAGACATGGCTACTTCTTATTCACTGCAAAACCTGAAACACATCTCATTATGTAAGCGAGTGAGACTTTGGTCGTGATTAAGGTCACCATCTTGAGTCATAGAGTTTTATTCATACGAAAGTGAGACACGTCTTGAAAATTGCACTTTTTGAGACACATCTCACTTTTACTCATACCACCCAATGTGTCAGAAGAGATTGCATGTCTTGTTTTGATCTAACTAGTTTTTATCTTGTATGTTACTTAACCCTAAGTTTATTAAATAATACATTAATACTGATGATGCATAACATTTACTCACATTAAACAATGAATGGTATAATAAGCTTTCTTTATAAATTAATTTCAGAATGACAAACCTTGCATTAATATAACAAATAGGTTCACATTAAGTTTGCAGAAATTACAATGAAATGTAAAACAAGAATCAACAAAGTGAATATCTTTATAACTTCAAATAAGTAATAACTCTAATCTTAAGAATAGCTTTTGTGATACACTGAAACTGAAGTGTAATATCTTGCCTATTTTACTTTTAAAAATGTTGCTTTTTTATTATTTATAAAAGATAATGATTTACTGTTGTATTCAATTAAAACTTAGCTATTTTAATTTTAAAAATTATGTTTTTTATTGTTTATGGTAACAAATAATTTACTATTATATTCGATTAAAACTTTTAACAGATGGAGTAGGTCATGGAATAAAATGGTTTTGGATAAAAGGAATAAGTAGTTTTGTATCACTTCTACAAACAATACACATCTTGTGCTGATGTTGACTACAGATAGGCTGGTCACATTTGCAGTAGCAAGTTTTATTATGTCATGTATGAACAAGAAAGCACGGTATTTAGTAGGTCTTTTGATTGCTCCAGTTTCCTCATTATTTTCAGGAATGTTTGTCTTCCTTTCATCACCTGTTGCTCTTTCTATCTTTCTAGGTGGTGTTGCCGTTCCTTTGTGAGCTGTCAAAGTAATGTTAGCATAACATGTTCCAATCCGGACAGGGGTTGCCATTAGAATTGTGAATCACAATTGCATATAAGCAATGTTTAGCATGTAAAATGTACACAAATGCCACCTTCCTGATAGTGTGACACACTTGACTCAAGAAATGCAGATGATGCCAACAACACTAGTTTGTCAGTCTTGGCTTATATGAGAAACACATCAGATTGTCATGAAAAAGGAAATTTGATGTCAAAAATCTCTCTTATTTTTCTTCACTGTGCATATTACAGTCAAGGAATCCCCTTTCAGAATGAATCTATTGGTGAGCAGATTTCATAGCATTGATTGGTAGTCAGGGGCTCATACTTTTAGCCTATAGCCAGACTTTAATAACACTTAGAAAGGTATACACATATACTTTTTTAAATGGAACAATGCCTGTTTACATCAACAAAATGTACTTAGAGTAAATTAGAATGTCAATGGTGTTTATCACAGGATTCTACTGCAAGTAGTTTACAAGAAATTTTATTTTGGAATTTTTTACATACTGATGCTTGCACAACCTATGGTGGCACAAACTAAAGAAAAACAAAGGAAAAACTAACTCCGTGCATTCTGACAAATAAGGGGAAAATTTACCTTCTAAGGTTGTGACTGACAGCTTTAATATATGGTTCCAGTCTGCTATGGAAAGATTGCTGCACATGTTCTAACATTTTGGCAGCAGTAATACATCATTTCATATCATCTAGTGTAGTTGGTGTGTCCTTGTAGACAGGGTCTTTCAGCTTTCTCCAGAGAAAAAAGTCTAAAGAAGTAAAATCCTGTGAACAGGCCGACCAAGGTTTTGGAAACAATCCGTTAAGATAAGCGTAGTAATTTGTGCATTATGTTGGTAGCACAGGCCTCTCCTAGTCTCCAGAAGTATGTCTTCTAGCATCTGTGAAAGATTTTAGGAATCTGCGATACTTGTGCAAGTTCAGTGTTTCTTCCATGAAAAAAGGGCCTATGAGCTGATTGTTAACTATCCCATACCACATGGATGCTGAAGTTCCACCTGATGAAGCCAACAGACAAATAGTGCATATTTCTGTGCTTTACCTGGCCATGATTAGTAAATGTTGCTTCATCACTAGACAAGATATAAGATGACTCTATAGTATCATTTAAAACTTATGTGCAAAAGTTAACATGATACTCCAAATTGTTTCTATGCAGCACTTGATGGAGAAAGATGTGATAGAGATGGAGTCTATGTCAGTGGAGAAGGTACACTTGCCGGACTTGTGCCATTTCCACATGCAACAGCAGTCAAAACATTCATTTCTCCCTCTTCTCCAATCACTTGTTTGTTTCCATTATATTTTCTAGGTGTTACGCTTCCACTTTCATGTAACTGGTTGAAGAGGTTGATAAATAATTGCCAAGATGGTTAATGTGTGCTGGGATATATTTCCGCATACACCTAACAAGAATGAATTGCATTCTTCCTAGATTTTCCATACACCATGAGTATGTCTGCTTTTTCTGCATACCTGTATTATCATAAACCAACTGACTAGAAAGTTGCAATGCAATCAATGAATAGAAAATACAATGTAAAGAAACAGAAAGTATTGTCACAGAGCATTATGATTTTAATCCCATATTTATCAGGCTTAATGGTAGATATATTCTAAATGAATATTTCCTCCTAAAACCAACAAGCTATTCATTGATGGTGGTATAAGCTCCAGGTTTGTAGTTGGTAATGATCTCAGCAGTTCTGGAGGAGAATTCCCCATATTTCTAAAATATGAACAAACTTATTTTCAGACTGCCATTGTTGCTTTGCAATCAAACCTTAAGCAGTTCATTGGGAAGTTGAATCTTTTTTTGGACTTGGTTACCACAAAAAATGAAGAATCAAATAATAGATCAATTGATAAAGGTTATTCTTCATTGCTGCATTTAAAATAATCAAATATGTTAGTGCTTTCACTTCAGGAAGTTGCACATTGGAGGTAGTGGCTTTATTTTGCACTTTGTATTTCAAGGATAGATGTTTGAACTCTTAAATTTTGTTGTTCGAAAGTTACATTCAAAACATCTTCTGAAAGGAAAAGCTGGAAGCATTGAACTGGTTCATTACACGAATGAGCAGCACTGGTGGACTGGGCTGAATGTGCACAATATTCCTTATTGGGATTTTAGTTTTTGAAGGCATAGGATATACCTGTTTTCCTTTTAAACTCATTTTTTCCTATTATTTCTGCCTCTGGAAAAGTTAAAAATTGAGAATTTTCTTCTACATTATGAATAACTTCTCTGCTCGGTCCTCCTTTCTGATGAGCTACCTAATTTCTTTTTTTCTTCTGTACACTGTTTACAATTTCACATTCTCTAATGTTTTCCACGTGTTCATTTTGGTCTTCATTTGCTAAAGCATTTTCATTCAGAGTGGTGGCAAAAACTCCAAGTAAGCTCAAGAATTATCAGAATCAAACTGTAATTCATCTTCAAAATTTTCGCCACAGTCAGGTGTGTGTTCCAACAACATATTTCACATTTCATCCTCTTGTCAGAATTCATTTAAAATGCAAAACCTAAAATTTAACATAAAACTATTTGATCTAACCCAGCAAAAACACATGAAAATTTTACCTTATTAGTATTCAGTCATCAAATTTACTCTCATGAATCTGGAAGAAGTGCATGAGCTGCATATACAAGCACACAGACACTGAACATAAAATATAAAGTTTTGTCAAACCAACCCCGTGAAAGCTCGCAAACATATTGTCTTATTACTTATCTACATGTAAAATTACTCATCCAATTCTAGAAGAAACACAGTCAGATTTATAAGGAGGAATACATTTTAGTCATAAGCATTTAAAGACAAAGGAGCAATATGTCACAAACGAAAGTGCTAAAAATATCCATTGTTTCAAACAATATGCATATATTATTTGCAAAATAGTATTCCTGGGTTAAGCAACTTTTTCATGAATGTAGGTAATGAGAATTGTATAAAATCGTATTGTAGTAGAAAATAAAAATAATGCACGAGTTTTGGGACCAAATGAACAAAACAAAGTGACGGGCAGAATGTAGCATCATGGCTTCTAGAAACTCCACAGTAGATAATGAGGTTAGTTTCATTTCTTAAATGCATTATGTTAGATACTGAACGAATATAAACTTATAAATAAACCAATATTAGTAGACGTTTATTATTATTATCATCATTATTTATTTTGTGTTTTAAGTTTACAAGCCACAATACTATGTAATGTACAGAGGCCTCAGGAATGTTCCACAAGTACAGTTACCATTCAGCTGTGTAGATTCCCTGGAGTTATTTATTTAATGCCTTACAGGAATATGATGTTTTAAATAACCTGTAAAGCAATAGGAAAGGCTAAAATAAAATAGTGTTACTTCTCCATATAATAAGGTAGTTTGTTGTTGTAAGACATGGTCTGTATCATGGAACTTTACCAAATATAAATGGGTGCAGTCTGCATTTGTAAAATACAGTTTTGGAAAACTAATGTAGAATATGTCTTTGGTGTCTAATTATATTTCTATCCTTCTTCATTTATGAATAATATAAGTATTACATTATTTTTCTTTCAGTGAGCCGCCTAACTACTTCACCAAGGATTATATCCATCAGTCACGTTGGATTGTCTGTGGCACCTTTACGTTGTAGTGATTAGATTTTATAGACATAGACTTAAGAAAAGCCAGAAGTTCATTCATAATCTGACAAAGATGCCCACACAACTGTCAGCTGATGCAGATATTCCAGAGATCCGAGTGAAAACTGCTTATAATGGGTAAGTGACTCTTTATTCTTTCATTTCTGTATGTGTTTTAATTTATTTACTCTAATAGGTACCTCAAATTTTTCTCCTACATTCTGTGAGTTGCTGTTACATCACTTAGGTCACCATGGTTATTATATAATGTATAATATTTTACAGTTTTGTTATACATTCTGCGAGTTGCTCTCACATCTGTTTGGACACCATGATTATTAATGTGTAATGTTTTGAAATGTTGTTATTCCTTCTGTGAGTTGCTGTCACATCCCTAGGACACCATCATTATTAACCCTCTGTGAGTGTGGCCTGGTCTCACAGACCTACTCCTATAACATTTCTGGTTACTTTACTGACCAATAGAATATGCAAGATGTTCTGCCGTTTACCTTTGTCACTCACCATGATCTATTTGCCGTGATTTTATCTGTTGAGTAGTGGCTTTCATATAGACATTAGGGCATGTATCGATCCCTTAGACTGAGCACACTAAGTTTGTAGTCCAATTGTTAGCTGTTGACTAAAAGGTATGTTTAACTCAGTATCTTGACTGTATAATTAGCTTTTATTTGCCAGTATCTAGTTATAACATATTGAGGTTTGTTGCGAAAATCTTAGGCATAAACTCCACCTATTATAAACACCATTTTCTTTAATTAAAGGTTACATGAATAATGGACGACTATGAGAGAGAATGTGAATGCATGAGAAAGTTTACTGGAAAAAGTTGCTACAGACTCTGAACCTGAAGACAATCCGGATGTTGGTGAAGAAGACACAGAAAGTGAGCAGGATATAGATCCTGATGAAGACGAGACCACCTTATGAGAGCAGTATTTCCATTCAGCTAAAGTTACATATTTTTATTTCAGAAAAGACTGAATGGAGGAATTACTAGAAATGTAAGAACACTAAGGAACAATATCGTTACTCAGCTTCCAAGTGTCAGAGGTACCCTCAGAGAAAAGGTAAACCCTACTGGAATATGGAAACACTTTATTGATGAAGAAATAATTGTTATAACTGAGAAATATACTAATCAACATTCTCAAATGGCTTCTCAAGGAAAATATCATCAAGACTTCTACACTCCAGAAACAGATAACAATGAAATCAGTTGTTTACTGGGTATTCTGTGAGTGGTGTGAAGAAGTCAAACAGGCTAAATTTAGCAGAATTATTCTTAACAGATGGAAACCTCTTGCTGTGTCACATCAAAGATTTTCTTTCTTACTTGCCAATCTTCGATTTGAGGACTTGGAAACAAGGGAGGATAGGGTTCCAATTCGACAGATACTTGATATATGTGTAAGAAACTGTGAGACCTCTTTGAGCTTGATGAGTTCACAACAGTTGATGAGATATTACCAGCTTTCTGCAATACATTCCATCCAAACCCAGTAAGTATGGGATTAACCCTTTTAGTGCCAACCTGAATAGCAAAATGCTGTCTGAAAAATGCCAAGTAATTTTAGAGGAGAATGCAGGGTTTCAAATTAAATTTTAGTAAATGCTTTTATCAACTGTATAACATGCATTATATGGATGAGAAGTTCTCTTCAATATTTTTAAAAAATTAAAAACAAAAAGAAAAATTTGAAAATCAAATTAATAATCCCAAAATAATCATTAATTATACAAAACCTTACTACACAGAAATTTTAGGCTAATTAAATGAAATTAGATATTTCTTTACTAAAACTGTATCCTGTTTTGGTCTGGTGTTTTATTTTTTAAAATACAAAAAATGAATTCACTTAACCTGTAGGCTGAAAACTGAAAAGTATCACTAAAAACTAAAAAATATCACCAAAAAACACACCTCCTCCTAAGCATGATACCACTACTAATGAAAATGGCATAAAGCAATGGGATACAAATGTAACGTAGATTACTGTACAATTTAGCATTTGTTGTTAGCTCAATGGTTGATTCATATTGTAAGCATAATCTGATTACACCTCCGTAAATCCATTTTGATTAGTACACCAATTGTTTGCTTGCTTACCAGGGCCATTGTTATCAGATGCAATTTCATTGCTGGAGCTAGAATATTTATGGTCAATGGGTATTGGTTTAATTGTTTTTTCACACAAGTCGTGTGTAGGACAGGAGTTGGATAGGTAGAGTCAGACTGAAAAATTCAATGCCATAGCCAGGATTTAAACCTTGGGACCATTTAAATCCTGGGACTTAAAGTACTTACAGCAATGTAAGTCACCATTGGGGTTGTTATCTCAAAATAATTTCAGAACACCTTGTGGCTTACCGGGAAACATGCAAGTCAGTTCAGAAATTCAATGCTATGCCGGCATGTTGCCATGGTAGCTCAGTGGAAGAGCAACCGGCTAGAGACTGGGAGATCCGTGGTTCAAATCCCAGCTATGGCATTGAATTTTTCAGTCTGATTCTACCTATCCAACTCCTAGAATATATATGTTTCTTTCTTATGTCGATGTCAGAAACACTTTCATCAAGGTCTGATAATTCAAAATCACTCACTTTGTTCTAATACATCACGAGTTGCAACTCTTATTTCATCTTCAGTTTGTAACCTTTGGCTAGACGACACCATGTCTCAACCAACATAAACAAACACTGGTTAGAGAAATTAAGATTGATGCTAATTTAGTGCTATGGAGTGTAAAGATAAGGTCCTGAAGCACTCCAGAAAACCTTTCTCTATGGCTATGATGTAGAAAGTACACAGACTTTCCTACTGGAAAGAGTTAAAATGTTTGAAAATGGCATCATGTTTAGATCATGATTGGCAATACTCGCAGAATTTTCGGATCACAATTAGATCGTGGTTGGCACTAAAAGGGTTAAAGTCTTTGCATTATGTGATGCAAAAATTGGAAGGTATGTTGCAAAAAGCGTGAGGGATCTGAATTTGCTTTGAGCAATGGTCCAGCTGATGTAGAAAGAATGGTCCAGCCAATTTCCAGAACAAGGAGGAATGTAACTTCCGACAACTGGTTTACCGGCACTGAAGTTACTCCACAAACATAATCTCACAATTATAGGCACTATCAGTAAAATCAAGCGGAAGCTTCCTCTGCAGTTCATACAACAGGTTGGTTTCAAGGCCAATCCCATCGAGTATATTTGCATTTCATGATTCTTGTACACAATATCATATATACCAGCCAATGAGAAAAATATACTTCTGATATCTTTCATGCATGGTGATGATTGTGTCGACAAGGAAAGTGGAAAACCAGAAATCATTTTGCACTACAATAAAACAAACGGTGGTGTAGATGTGGTGCATAACATTGTGCCCATTACAGTGATGCCTGGAATTCAGCAGGTTGACCAAATGGTAATTTTTTATGCATTGATAAACATTGCTGGAATCAATGCTGAAGTTGTGTTAACTCAAAATGCACCATCTCGAAATATTTTCGCCAAAGTTTATCACAGAGTTAGCTAGCAGCCTTATGAGAAATCATCTTGTTGCTAGAGCAAGTATGACAAACATCCCATGCCTTTTGCTTAAGAGAATTTCAGAGGTGGTCAAACTAGATCAGCAATTGCAACATGACATAGCTACAGTCTGTACATTTGGCAAATGTTGAATATGCACATCAGAACAAAATGTCACTGCAGAAAGTGCAAAAAATACATGTGTCTTGAACATATTAAAGTTTTCTACAAGGTCTGTGAATAAATCTATACCATGACATAATCAATAATTATATAAATAGCTTTTTCTATCATTGTCCAATTTATAACATTCATTACATCATAATCAGATGTATATTGTGTATAAATGTGTAAAACTATTGTTGAAAAATATTTTGAAATTTTGTTACACATCCTGTGAGTTGTTGTCACATCCCTTAGGATATCATGACTATTAATGTATAATATTTTAAAATATTGTTACACCTTCTGTGAATTGCTGTTACATCCCTTAGGACATCATGATTATTAATGTATAATATTTAAAACTTTTGTTGCACATTCTGTGAGTTGTGGTCATATCCCTTAGGACACCATAATTATTAATGTATAACATTTAAACATTTTTTTACGCATTCTGTGAAATGCTGTTACATCGTTTAGAGCACCATATTGTATAATATTTTCTTATACATTGTGTGAATTACTGTCACATCCCTTAAAAAACCATAATTATTCATATATATTATTTTAAAATATTGTTACACATTCTTTGAGTTGCTGTCACATCCCTTAAGACACAATAATTATTAATGTATAATATCTTAAAATTTGTTACACATTCTGTGAGCTGCTGTGACATCCCTTCGGACACTGTGACTGTTAATGTATAATATCTTACAAATTTGTTATACAGTGTGCGTGCCTGCGTGGATGTATGTTTTTTTGTACTGTAACATCCCTTAGAAAACCATGATTATTAATATAAAATATTTAACAATTTTGTTACACATTCTGTAGGTTGCTGCCACATCCTTTTGGACACACTGACAGTTAACATATAATATCTTACAAATTTGTTATACAATGTGTGTGTGTGTTGCTGTAACATCCCTTAGAACACCATGATTATTGATATAAAATATCTAACAATTTTGTTACACATTCTGTGAGTTGCTGTGAGATCCTTTAGGCCACCGTAATTATTAATTTATTAAATTTTATAATTTTGTTGCATATTTTAAGAGGTGCTGTAACATCCCTTAGGGCACCGTGATTATAAATGTATAATATCTTACAATTTTGTTACATATTCTGTGTGATATCCCTTAGGTAGATAGATACACAGATAAATTTATTGTCTGTTGCTATATACTGTACAGATAGACTCATCATAAATGTAAATTAGTACATCAGTATGCCAGTAATCAAGACTACAAGAATTTTGTAAATAATTGTAAATACAACTTTTACATAATATTGACTTATCCTATATCATAGTACCCATGTACATTTGTATGAGCTACAGGACGAATAACATATCTATCTATCTACATTAATTTGATAATTTGCTTAAAAGTTGCGTAAAAAGTTTTGTCATGTATAAATGAACATAGTGATGTTTTAAATTTACACATGTCATCTATTTTAATAATGTCATATGGGAGAGCATTGACAATTTTACTTATTAGGCACTTTGGTGATTTTGAATATTTGGTTGTTTTATATTTTCCTATATGGATGTCATTCATAGTTACACAGATGATACTAATTTTATTTCACTGAGCTCCAAATTCAAGCAGATAATACAATGCTAAGTATGGAAAAGTGGTTAATAGCAAATTAACTAGTACTAAATGGAAAAAAATCACAGTGCATGCATATCACACACTCCAATAGAAGCAATAAAATAATAGGACCAAAAATTGTGTGTAATAAAGAAACCATACAGTATATTGCTGAAGCAAAATTTCTTGGAATATTAATTGATCAACACCTAAACTGGAAAGGTCGTATTAAGAATGTCACATCCAAAATAAACAGAGCCCATTATATAATATATGTCTTAAAGAGAATTAGTAATCTGCAAACACTAAACATGATTTACTTTTCCTATATGCAAACTGCGCTTGCATATGCTATATTTATTTGGGGAACCAGTAATGAAATGAGCATCATATTTATAATGCAAAAGAAAATGCTTAGGCTAATGTTAAATCTGCATAGAACAACATCATGCAAACCACACTTTCAACAAAATAATATTCTTACACTACCAAGTCTCTATATTTTTGAAACTGTCTGCTTTATAAGCAACCATGCATACTTATTTAGTACAAACAACACTGTTCATAAATATAGCACCAGAACAGTAATAAAATACTCATACAGACTGCCAGAGCAACCAAAAAGCTAAATTCTATACTGCACAAGGGCATACAAATGTACAACCAAATCACAAATGAAATTAATAACAGTAACTATACAAAGATTAGGAAAGAAGTAAAACATTTTCAATTGAACAGAGTTTCTATAACATGCAGGAATTTTTTGATTATTTTAGAAAGTAAGCTAATTATTTTTGATCTGTATATACAGATTGTAAGCATTACTTATGTTTCCAATAATGTTTAAAACTGATTATATTTTTTTGCTATTGTACAAAGACTTATGTATTTATCAACTTATATATAGGTGTCTTTTTGTTATTTCGTATGTTAATTTACTTAATGGTTCTCATAATGTATATAGTAACTATTAAGTCTGTTTTCTGTATATAATATTGTATTCTTGACAAAACCATGAAATTGTAAAATTTCCAACGGTGAACATACATACTTACAGTAAAGTGATTATGAACATCACAATTAAGAGTGAATAAGTATGAGTTGTTTTTTATAAAATAGTGCAGCATTATATATTAATAAATCAAAGAAAAAATATATAGTTGTTTAAAAACATGTCTTAATGAGTCTCTTGGCTTCATATTAAAAATTATTCTAAGTACTCTCTTCTGAATTAAAAATACCTTATCTACTTCTGTTGCAGTTCCCCATATTAAAATATTGTATGATAAAATTGATTATACAGTGGTATAATATACAGTAAGCAAGCAGTTAATGTCCAAACTCATTTTCAGGCATCTAATAGCAAAGCATACTTTATTTAATTTAGTGCATATATGATCGATCTGTTCATGCCAAGTAAGGTTTTGATCTAAAACAATGCCTAAAAACTTGGTCAAATCAAGACACCTTAAAAGAGTACCACCCATGTTAAAATTCAGATTTGTTAAAATCTTTTTGTTACTAAAATATAAGCAAGCAGTTTTGTCAAGGTGTAAAATAAGTTTATCTGCAATGCACCATTTTTTGAAAGAATTCACAGAATTTATAACTTTCATATTAAGTTCTTCGATGCTATTGGCACATACTGCAACTGCAGTATCATCTGCATACATAGTTAAGCAGTCTACATCACTGTGATGTTCTAAATCATTTACATATGAAATAAACAACAAAGGTCCCAAGATTGAACCCTGTGGTACTCCATAACTAGGGGAATGCTTCCTGGAATAATAGTTCTTCGCTTTAACTACAGATTCTCTAGATCTAACGAATGATATGATTAATTCATGTACCACGCCTCTTATACCCACATGATAGAGCTTAGTTTTTAAAAACAGATGATCTATCAAGTCAAGTGCACTACTCAGATCTAAGAACTGACCAACTACATGCATATTTTGATCCATACAATCATGAATAAAATCAGTAAGTTTAATTTTGGCAGTACTAGTTGATTTCCCATGTATGAAGCCATG
Source organism: Hymenopus coronatus (assembly GCA_030762935.1). Classification (NCBI taxonomy): domain Eukaryota; kingdom Metazoa; phylum Arthropoda; class Insecta; order Mantodea; family Hymenopodidae; genus Hymenopus; species Hymenopus coronatus. Next base: position 544,344,441 of record CM060900.1, on the reverse strand, counting down.
CTGATTTTCAGTTAACACATTGTAGCTTATTAAAATATTAGGCATCTATACAATATCTTTTAAAATATTTTAGAAAAAGAACTTAACAATGATATATGTCCATAATGTCTTATATGGGTCACCATTTTTAAATACTGCTACTATCCTATTCATTTTTATGCAGTCTGGAAACTCACCTGTCACTGTGGCGAAATTGAAAAAATATGTTAAAGGATTAATGACGTTATTAAATATAGCTTTTATAACGTTTATAGATATTTGGTTGTATCCAGCTGCTTGTGTATTTTTAAACTGTTTAATGTTTTTTTCTATTTCCAATTCAGTAACAGGTAAGAAAACCATAGATTGCTTGTTAAAAGTACCTAAGGTAGCTTGACCATTTAAATTTGGAAGATGCTGGTTTAATTTATTTGAAATTATAGTGAAAAAATGGTTAGCAAAAGCATTGGCAATCGTAAGTGGATTCTCTGTATATTTATTGCCAAGAAGTACTTTACTTATCACTAGGACACTGTGATTATTAAAGTGTCATATCTTACAGTTTTGTTATGTATTCTGTGAGTTGCTGTCACACTGCTTAGGACACCATGATTATTAATATAAAATATCTAACAACTTTGTTACACTTTTTGTGAGTTGCTGTGAGATCCCTTAGCACACCTTGCTTATTAAAGTCAAATATCTTGAAATTTTGTTACACATTCTGTGAGTTGCTGTCACATCCCTTAGGACACCTTGATTATTAATGTAAAATAAAAAAGATTTTCTTCTACATTCTGTGAGTTGCTGTCAGATTCCTTAGCACACCATGCTTATTAAAGTAGAATATCTTGAAATTTTGTTACACATACTGTGAGTTGCTGGCACATCCTTTAGGACCATGATTATTAATGTATAATATCTTGAAGATTTCTCCTACATTCTGTGAGCTGCTTTCACTTCCCTTAGGACACAATAATTATTAATGTATAATGTCTTAACATTTTCTTCTACATTCTGTGAGTTGTTGTCACATCCCTTAGGCCACCATTATAATTTTTTAAACATTTGTTACTCATTCTGTGAGTTGCTGTCATATCCCTTAGGACACTATGATAATGTACAATATTTTTATATCTTGGTACACCTTCTGTGAGTTGCTGTCACATGTTTACTTTCTCTACACGTTCTATGTACATAGTGTATAGAGAAGGTATTGCATTCCACCAAAAAATTTGATACTAAGATTTCACCAGAAATGCATGTTTTGGGTCCCCCTGAATCCAAAAAAAAAAAGCATTTTTACAAAAAGGCCCATGTGTGTATGTGGGGGTGGGGGTGTGGGTGTTGCTCAAAAACGAAAAGAACTTGGTATTTAATTTTGGTATCTTCCAAGGATGCGACATGAAGATTTTCAAGAAAATCCCTCCACCCCCAACTACCCTTTACAAGGAACTTTTTTCAAAAATTTTGATTTTCTCAAAAATGGCCCTAACGATTTTGATATTTACTTGACAAATAAAATGTATATCTTGAAATTTCTGGGAATAGCCTCTGAAGACTACTTTATTCTGGATGAATAAACTGTAAACTGCTAAACTCTAAGAGATGGGCAAAAACTTAACCCACAAAAAATGTAGAGCATATTAAAACACACAATTTATGTTGTATACATTTTTTGGTGGAGTTGATCGTTTTTAAGATATTCCTTGTTTTCAGTTTCAGCTGTGAAAAACTTTTCTCATACAGGAATTTGTCAACTCCTGTCCGTACAAACAAAGGAACTTCAATCATAAAGCAACCAGCTCTTGACTGTCTCTTTAACCCATGGTATTCCCTTATTTTGCTTCTACTTACAAGGAAACAAGTAGTAAGTTTATTTCTGCTAATTTTTTCTCAATTAGCATGAAGTAAATAGAAGCTTAAGCTTTTTAACAATAATTTGTTGCAGAGATGTAGAAAAAGTCATGTGAATGGAACACATCAGATTTTTCAAGATGGCGACTACTGGAGTTTTAATATGGCGTATGCACCAGAAAATATGTGATAATAGTGGAGACAGTTATGGTAATACTAATACAGAGTGGAATGTTTTAGTTAAAAACAGTAATGTAAATGACAGAAATAAAGGCCAAGTGATGGATGGCGATGGTGAGGAAAAATATCAACAAACTATGACATGCATATATCTGAAAGGCGGGAAACCGACAATAATGAAATTATACCATCACCATACAATAGTGGACATCCAAAATAAGGATTTGAAACGTGTGCAGGAGGAAATGAGAGTGATGAAAAAGGAAAATGATACTTTGAAGGTACAGCTGGCCCAACTTAACGCAGAACTGAAACAGGCTTTAATGCAGTTGGAAAAGCAGAAAAGGAGGCTTCTAGCCAACAAATGCTGGATGGATTCACAAAGGTGATTCATATGAAAAACAGACACGTGCAAAGGTATTCTGAGCCAAATAGGATTGTTGCTGAGAACAAAATTAAGGGAATCCATTGTGCAGTACAGACATCAAATGGATTTGGGGTGCTAAATGTTGGTAATGAGGTTATGGGTAAGTCTGCAAGCAAAAAACCTACATATGTAAACTCCAAGTGCGCTAAATTGCAGTCTGAGATAAATCTAAAAAAAAAAAGCCTAAAGCATTAGTGGTAGGTGACTCTTTATTGAAATTTGCTGGAGAAATTTGTAGGGACAAGGATATGATGTCCGATGTTTTCCCAGAATTTGGGCTATGGAACTAAAACATCAAATTGAGCAAATGAACCTGAAAACAATTAGACCGGAAGTTGTGGCTTTATATGTGGGAACAAACAATGTGAGAAATGCAGTTTGTGCAGAAGAAATTATGGGGGAAATTATGGATATAGTTCAGACTATCAAACAGCAACTTCCAGAAGCAAAAGTGGTTGTAAGTGGGGTATTGCGAAGAAAAAGTGTGAGTAACAGAAGATCATTCTGGATCAATAGTGAAATAGATTAGATGTGTAAAGTGAAAGACTGTGAAATTGTAGATGGAAACTGATGACAGTGACTATTCTAAAGATGGGATTCACTTAAACAAAAGAGGTGTTTTTATATTTGGCAATTTATTGTGTAATACTATCTCCTCTGTTATGTGTAAGGGAAACTAAAGGTAGGTAGTGAGGATGTTAAATTAAACCCCATGATGGAAGAGTCCAATACCATTCATGTCGACTAGGGAACAACAAAACTCTAATATGTTAAAAGTATTTCATTTAAACATACAGTACATACAATCTAAACTGTTAGCATTGTCAGAAATTCTTAATGACGTAGACGCTGATATCTGTATTATAACCAAGCATGGTGCAAAGAGTGATAAAATTTGTAATATTGAGAACTATATAATAGCTTCTAAATTCTGTAGATCCAAGTATAAAAGTGATGGGGTAATGGTATACATAAAGCCTGAAATAAAGTTTACTGAATTAAATATAAAGGATTTATGCATAGAAAAGGTTCTAGAAGCATCTGCAGTTAAAATTGCTACAAACATTGGTAATGTAACTGTACTTGGAATATATCGTTCGCCTTCATCTCCTGTTAATGAATTTATATTACAACTAGAAATTATACTCCAACAATATTTAAAGAAATATGCTAAAGTTATTCTAGTAGGAGATCTTAATATTAATATAAAACCTAATGATAAATCATACAAAAGCCTAAAACAGGTGTTTAATTCATATAATATAAAAGATTTAATTTAATTCTGTTGTGCTAGAAACTTATATTTTTGATCACTATGCCAAATTAACCACTTTTAATGTAACTATGGATTAGAATGTAAAGATACAAGAACTGTAAGGGATTTGAGTACTGAAAATTTAAACAATTTAACAAACAGTTTAGTTGTAATAGACTGGGAAGTGCATTATGTGGTTGTGGTAATGTAAATGATAAATGGAGTCAGTTTTATAACTTATTTAAACTGAATTTTGATGCTACATGCTCAATAATAAATGTAAACGTAAACAATACTGGAAGGAAAATGAGTAAAATTACCTTTAACAACGATGAAACTCAAAGAAAAAATGAAGGATATGTATGTTCTGTTTAAAGTTCTTCACTTAAATACTATAAAAATAAGTATAAAGCAGTAAGATGTGAGTATCTCAAGAATTTGAAAGCTGTTAAAATAAGTGCATACATAGAAAGATGAGGAAGTCCAAAAATGTCAGTAAAACCTTGGGGATTAACAAATAAAGGTAGAAGATGCATTGGTTTACACAAAAAACATAAAATTAAACATTGGTTTACACAAAAAACATAAAATTAAACATAAATGGGGATGTGGTTGACAATCCTGTTACTATAAGTAAAAAATTTAATGATTATTTCATAAATATACCCATACGAATGACTAGTGGGTATAATTCTGTAAATGTTAATAACACAAGTAATTTTTCCTTCTTTCTCAGACCTGTTACAGAAGATGAAATCATTAAGATAATCAACAAGTTACCAAATAAAAAGAGCAGTGGGTGGGATGAAATTAGCTTATTTTATTAAAGAGATGTAAATATGTTATTGCAAAGCCATTAGCTTATCTAATTAATTTCTCCATTGAACAGGGACAGTTTCTAGAAGTGTTGAAACTAAGCATAATTAGGCCAATATTTAAAAAACGGAGATGAACAAAGTATTGATAATTATAGACCTATAGCTTTAACATCCAAAATAGCCAAATTGTTCAAAAGGGTTCTGCTGCTAAGATTAGATAACTGTCTAAGTAAATACAATATATTACAGAACTTTCAACATGGATTTAGAAAGGGAAGATCCACTATTTCAGGTATTAATCAGTCTGTACATCACATAATTGGGAATATAGAAAATAATGAGAAGGCCAGTCTATTATTTTTGACTTATCTAAGACTTTCGACTGTGTCGACCATAATATTCTAATTAATAAATTGGTAAACTACGGTATAAGAGGATTACTCCTGTATTAAATTTGTAGTTATCTGGTGGGAAGAAAGCAGTATTCTACAAAAAAGGGAGACACTTACAAAAAATCAAATCAAATTTGGAAACAGTGAAGTATGGCACACCGCAAGGGTCAGTGTTGGGGCCATTATTGTTTATTAATTTATATCTATGATATTAAAAAAACCCAGAATACTTCAGTGGTAACTTATGTAGACGATATCACAGCTGTATGTTGGATTAAAACGGTAGTAGGATTAAATACAACACTAAATATAACCACCTCTTGACCTCTTGTCTGCTAAACTACTTTAAATCAATAAATCTACACTGCAACATGCAAAAAACTAAAATGATGCAATTCAATAATAATAGTAATATATCATTAATAGTAGACAGAAATAGTATTTTTGAAGTTAAGGGGCACAAATTTTTAGGTCTTCTTGTTGATAATAAGCTAACATGGGCTGAGCACATCAAACACTTATGTGGGAAAATTAGTAAAACAGTATATCTACTTAGATACTTCAGCAATTATGGTAATGGTAATATATTGAAAGTAATATACTATGGATGCTTTTATCCCCACATACTCTATGGCATTGAAATTTGGGGTGCTGTTGCAAAAACATATTTGGATAAATTGCTTATATATCAAAAGAAATGTATTAGAATAATGTGTAATTGTGTAAAGAAACTTTTATTCACAACAAATTTCTTACCATCTATTCTCTGTATGTTCTCAGAGCAATAATGTATGTAATAGACAAGCTCAAACCAATTAAAACAACCACATGCATAATCACTGTAGAAGAGGTAACATGGACTACTTTAGGCATAGCGTGAATAAAAGTGTGTCTCTAAAGATATACATATTCTGGAATTACACTCTGTAACAAACTACCACCAGAAATTAAATCTGTAGCCGATGTTTCCAAACAACAATTTGAAAGGAAGTTAAGGATGTATCTTATACATAAATGTTTATACAATATAAAGGAACCCTGAAACTAATTAATGCAAATGTAAATATGCAAGTGTATAATCTTGACATGTCTAAAATCATATGTATGATAAACTGGATGAAATAAATAATAATAATAATATTATCATTATTATTATTATTATTATTATTATTATTATTATTATTATTATTATTATTATTATTATTATTATTATTATAATGTGTAATATATTACAGTTTTGTCACATATACTGTGAGTTGAACCATGATTATTAATGTGTAGTATCTTACAATTTTTTTTTTAACTGTTTCATTTATATAGCCCCCTTTAACTTCTACGGGGCTTTCCACTTGAAACAACTCATTGTCTGTAGGTACTTTTACGCTGGTTTAAATCATTTTGTTTTACTCAAACATGCACACATTCACACTCACATACAAACTTCCAGATATTACACACTGTGGGGGATAGGGAATACTTCTGGCTAAAGAAAAATTCTCCGCCCCAGCCGGGAATCGAACCTGGGACCCCCGGGTGAGAAGTCAGCTTGCTGGCCACTCGACCATGGAGGCAGTCTCTTACAATTTTGTTATACATTATGTGTGTTAAATCACATCCCTTAGAACACATTGATTAAAATGTATACTATTTTAAACTGTGTTGCACATTTTGTGAGTTCTGGCATATCCATTAGGACAGTATGATTATTAATGTACAATATCTTATAGTTTTGTTACACACTTTGTGTGTTGCTGTCACATACCTTAGGACTCTGATTATCAATGTATATCATCTTACAGTTTACTTATACATTCTTTGAGATGCTGTAACATCCCTTATGATGCTGACTATTGTGTATAATATCTTACAATATTCTTCCTCATTTTGTGAATTGCTGTCACATCCCTTAGCATACCTTGCTAAGTAGAATATCTTGAAATTTTGTTACACATTCTGTGAGCTGCTGTCAGATCCCTGAGCACACCTTGCTTATTACAGTAGAATATCTTGAAATTTTGTTACACATACTGGGAGTTGTTGACACATCCCTTAGGACCATGATTATTAATGTATAATATCTTAAACATTTCTCCTACATTCTGTGAATTGATGTCACATCTCTTAGGACACCGTGATTATTAGTGTGTAATATCTTACAATTTTGTTGCGTATACTGTGAGTTGCTGTCACATCCCTAAGGACACCATGATTATTAATGTGTAATATTTTAACATTTTGTTACAAATTCTGTGAATTGCTATCTCATCCCTTAGGACACCATGATTAGTAATGTATAATATTTTAATATTTTGTTACACATTCTGTGAGTTTTTGTCACATATCTTAGCACATTGTGATAATTAATGTATATCATCTGTCAATTAACTTCTTCATTCCTTGAGATGCTGTAACATCCCTTGGGATACTGAGTATTAGTGTTTAATGTCTTACAATTTTCTTGTGTATATTGTGAGTTGATGTAACATAGCTTAGGGCACCATGAATATTAATGACTCAAGATTCAAGATGGAGGCCTGTAAAGTGGTAGCCCATAGCATGGTATAGAAAAAGTGTGAAAATAGTGGAAATAACAGTGAAGAAGTGATAAATACAGTAAGTGGTTCACCAATTTGTAATGCAGGAAGCTGTGTAAATGAAGATAAAGAAAACGGAAAGCCTACGGAGGAAAATTTTATGATGCCGAACATGTGTGCACCATCATGCAAGTGGGAGGTTATATCGTATTTCCACAAAATAGTCGATATGTTGAATAAAGATTTGAAACATGCACAAGAAGAAATTATAACACTGAAACAAGAGAGAAAACTAGTGCAAGAAGAAATCTCATCGTTCAAAGAAGAGAATATAAAGTTAACAAGCGAATTTCAGCATCAAATGGAAAAGGAATCCTTTGCTACAGTCCTAAGCAGAAAGACAAACAGAACAACCAAGCTACCAGGTGATATGCATGCTAATGTAGCGACCACAAACCGATATAGTGTGCTAAATAAAAGGAATGAAGCCACCTTTGAAGTACAGAATAAAAAATGGGATCAACAAGAGATGAGTAATAACATAGGGAATAAAGGAGCCAAGGTAATGGTGTTCGGAGACTCGCTTCTAAAATTTGCCCGGAATGAATGCAGAGATGTGGGCTATGACTTGTACTGCTATCCAGGGATCCGAGTGGATGAATTAAGCCGAGAAGTGGAAAATGCCAGGTAAATTAAATAAAGCCTGACGTTATTGCCATTCAGGTGGGAACAATCAATATCTGGAGAGGAATAATGGCCGAGGAAATTATAGTCAAATCAGAACAAAACGCCCCCAAATCAACATTGTAATCAGCAGGGTATTATGCAGGCGAGATGTCAGCAAACAAAAAGTAAGAAGAATAAATGCAGAGCTAGATTGGGCGTGTTATACTCAGAAGTGTATGATGTTGGATGGCAACTGGTGTATTTGGGATGAGAATCGAGCTAGAGATAATGTTCATCTAAATAGAACAGGAGCATTTAAATTCAGACAGTTCTTATGTGAGGGGATCAGCAAATGCCAGGGATGGGGAAACTAATAAGTTATGTGGTGGATGATCTACCTGTAGGAATGACAGGATTCTCAAATCCAGGACACTGTGTGCCTGAAAATAGTGACCAGAGTAAATGTGAATTCAACAAGATATGTGGAGAAATAGGCTTCAACAGGAATCAAACTCAGTAGGATAAATCCCTCCAAGGAGCATCATCACATTGCAGATCCGGCACAGGGACAAGCAAGAGACCAAGGATGGCCCAATACAGTTCAACCAGGTGAGTAGTTCAGCAAATTCTATACATTTAAAACTAAGACACATGGTAAAGCAACAAAATATAGAAAGTTTGCACTAATGCACCAAAATGTCCAATCCCTTAGAAATAAAAAGCATGAAATAGAAGTACTATTTACTGATAAAATGCATGATATAGATATAGTTTGCTGTATAGAACTTTGGCTCAAACCTGTTGAAATAACATTCCATCACATCATTAACTATAAACTTATGGGTTCTTACAGCCGATTGACTCTCAGAAATGGAGGTGTAGCAATATATGCATCAGACCTAATGCAATGTAAAGAAAACAAAGAAACATACTACCTAAATATAGAAAAGACCTTTGAACATGTAGTCGCTAACATATTTGACTCAAATTACAAATTCACAGTTGTTAGCATCTATAGATCCCCTAGTGGTTGCATAAAAACATTTTTTGAACATTTTGAAATCTTGTTAAATGATCTAGTGAGCAAAAATAGGCAGCTGATTTTGTGTGGGGACTTCAATATAAACTTCCTATCCACTGAAAGCAGTGTAAGTGAATTTCGATTGCTACTTCTATCATACAATCTAATGGAGACTATGAATACTCCAACGCGTATAACCTCCAGTTCTCAAACTTCTTTGGATCAAATTATAATTAATTGTAACTCTCCCCCATTAACAGTAGGAAATGTAAACTTAGGAATACTGAATCCCTATATATGCAAATGAATGGAAATATACTTAAAAATCTGCTAAATCAATTAGCTATAAAAGATCTTTCAATGAAGACAACACACATTACTTTGAGCATTTGCTAGAAAAAGAAACTTGGACAGATGTAATTACCAAAACTGATACAAATGACAAAACATCAGTGTTTCTAACTACTATCAAGCACTATTTTAATGTAGCATTGCCATTCAAACAGATCATCAGTTCAAATAATCAAAACAGGAGAGAACCGAAATGGCTCAAAAAAGGTATAACAATTTCTTGCAAAAGAAAGAGGCAGTTACACAATCTGTGTAAAATGAATAAGGATGAGCATCTCCGAAAATACTACAAATCTTACTGCAAGATCCTAAACCAGGTCATACACAAAGCAAAGTTGAAATCAAATGAGGGTTATATTGCAAATGCAAAAAACGAAGCATAAGCTATGTGGAAGATAGTAAAAGATGAAACTGGAAAAAATAAGACAAATGCTAAGGAAAAAATCATACTAAACAAAAATGGGGAAAACATTGAAAATCCCAAAGAAATAACTGAGATGTTTAATGAATACTTTAGTCAGGTTGCTAAGGGCTTTGAAACAGCAGCAAATACATTCCACATTTCTTCCACAAATGACAAACAACCAAACTGTATTTCTAACTCCAGTAACACCAGAAGAAATGATCACAATAACTAAAGGCTTAAAAAACAAGCACTCGAGAGGAAGTGATGACATCGTAGATAAAACTGTAAAACAAACAGCATTCCACCTACTAACTCCTTTGGTGGATATTGCAAATTCGTCATTGGCTATTTCTGGAACATCTAAAAACAGCAAAGGTTTTGCCCAATTTTTAAAAAGGGTGAAAAAAGACTGTACAAAATTATCGCCCAATATCTCTCCTATCAGTATTTACAAAAATACTTGAAAGAGTAATGTATAACAGGTTAATGCCTTTCCTGGAGGTATGCAGCATTTTAAGTAAGTTACAGTTCGGATTTTGTAAAGGTAAAAATATTAGCAATGCTGTATTTTCATTCCCAGAATCAATGTTCAAAGCTCAGGATGACAAAGAAAAGACTGTTGGTCTCTTTCTAGACCTTAGCAAAGGTTTTGACATGGTTAACCATAAAATACTGATTCATAAACTTAACAAATGCAGAGTGAGGGGATTAGCTAAAGAATGGTTTAGCTCATATTTAAGTAACAGATGTCAGTCCATTGAAGTACTTTCAGCTAAATCAAATGACGTTATTATAAAGCATGGAGTCCCACAAGGCTCAGTATTAGGCCCACTACTCTTTCTTATATACATAAACAATCTCCCTCCCAATATTACTCAAGGAAAAAGTGTGTTATTTGCAGATGATACGAGTGTTATAATGAGTGACCCTGCCAAAAATAAGTTGCAGGATAAAACCTGCAAGGGTTTAAAACAAATAGAAAACTGGTTACCGACCAATAAGCTCAAGCTTAACATTGAAAAAACTGTGTGTATACAGTTCCATAATTATTAGCAGGACTCAATGAGAGTTTCTTTCAATGATGTACAAATTACCGAAGTAGAATCCACAAAATTCCTGGGCATATGGGTAGAAGCAAACCTGACATGGGAAACACACATACATCATCTAAATAGGAAACTCTGCAGTCTATGCTGTGCATTTAGAATACTCTCAAAAGTATTGCCCTTGGAGGACTTAGTGTAATATGGATATGTCCATTCTATGCTCTCCTATGGAATAATAGCATGGGGGTGGGGCTTGTTCAAAAAGTTTGCAGATACTTAAGCTTCAAAACAGATTAGTAAAAATCATAAAACAGATGATCAGATAATAAGATAGTATTCAAAGAACTATCTACATTACCCTTACCTTGTTTATATATCTTAGAGTCTGTCTCTGTTATACATCAAAATTTGGATCTCTTTAAAGGAAATTCTGCTCTACACGACCTCAATAAAAGAACATGCAGTAATATACACCTCAACACTTATAGGCTCACCAGGTGTCCTAAGTCTATATCACGTCAGGGTATAAATTTATACAACCATCTTCCAAGCAGTGTTAAAGAGCTTAATCACAAAAAATTTAGAATGGCCATTAAGAAACATCTCAAGAGTCATTTACCACTCACTATTAATGAATACTTAAATTTGAAACTCTAACTTGTTCCATAGAATACAAATTAAATGACTATAAATCATTATTATTTATTATTATTATCTTTGCAACCATATTTCTCTTGTGTAGATGCTGCCACTTTGTTTTTGTCATTACAATTCCCATTCTGCAGCAGTAGGAAGGAGCCCAGTGCTGGCAGAAAACTATTCTGGATTTTTATTCTTATTATTTCTGTATATATTTAAAGTCAAGTGTAACAAAATTTATTTGTATTTTGACAATGCTAAAGAATCTGTATTTCTTCAGGCTGATAGTAAAACCATCCCTCCCTCCCTCTCTACATCCATCCCATCCATCCACCCACCCACCCACCCACCCACCCATCATCTCCCTCTCCCACAGGGCCATGCTGTGGCCAAGTGGTTAGACCACTCGCCTCTCACCTAGACAGCCCGGGTTCAATCCCAAGCGACCGCATGTGAGATTTGTGGTGGACAAAGCAGCGTTGGGACAGGTTTTCACCAGGTTGCTATCTCATCCCTTAGGACACCATGATTTTAAGGTATATTATTTTAAAATGTTATTACATATCCTGTATGTTGCTGTCACATCCATTAGTACACCATAATTATTAATGTATAATATTTAAAAATGTTGTTACACATTCTGTGAGTTGTGGTCACATCCCTTAGGACACCATGATTATTAATGTATAATATTTTAAATTTTTTTTTTACACATTCTGTGACTTCTGTCACATCCATTAAAATACCATGTTTATTAGTGTATGATATTTTAAAATTTTTATATGCATTCTGTAAGTTACTGTCACATCCTTTAGCACATTATGATTATTAATGTATAACATCTTACAACTTTGTAACCATGCCATTTTGGCACGATCCACATAATGTTGTCTCATCTTCCTTTTTGTTCATCTTATTTCTGCATGCCACCACCTGGACATGTGTTTTGTGTTAAAACCCTCACCATGAGATAGCGTGCTCGTTTCATCCCAGACTTGCTGCCAGGTGTTCTCAGAGAGGGAGAGGTTTATTGTGTGCTGGCAAGTATGTGTACAGGAGTGTATGCTAAGAGGAGTTTTTCTTAAATATATGGGAGAGTACAGTCTGTGCTAAGTATGAACAGCACCTAGCTTGTGTTCAGCAGTATGGAGAGAGGCAGAATTGTTGTAACAGCTGCAATAACCATGTCAGCTGCCAGCTTCCGTCTTGAAATGTTGTAACAAACAAAGCTCTCTGCATTTGCCCATAATACATGTACTTCAATTTACTTGGCCTGCTGTAGTGCTAAACTAGTTGCTTCACATTTGAGTTCTTGTAATAATAATGCTACACTGGTATTCCATTATGTGAGCAGCAGCTCTTTAGCAAGCATTTTATATAAGGTTTATTTAAGTGCTTTGCTGTTCCTGTTTGGAGATGACCAGTTCGTCATTTTTCTTGTCTTGCTGCCTTTGGGAAGAAGCCCTGTGCATCCAGGGAATAATGTTTGCAGAGAACCTCTTTTCTGCTCTTCAGCTTCTTCGGAGGTGAATTTCTACAATTCCTGCTAGACGTGCATTTCAAAGTTTCTTCAGGATGACCAGCAGTATTATGCCACATGGAAGAAGGACAATTAGTATGGTGAGAGTTGTCCATGTTGTTTCCTTTGTATCACATTATTTTTTTTTTATATTACGTCTAAATTTAATAACTAGGTTCTGTTCTAAATTATCATAAACGAAACAGGCTTTCTGACAGGGCTGTATCCCTGATTAATGCAAGAATGGTGAAACAGTTGTTAAAGTGTTACTAATCATGGCATCCCAAGGGATGAGACAGCAACTCACAAAATGAGTAACAACATTTAAAAATAATATACATTAATAATCATGGGGTCCTAAGGGATGTGACTCCACAGAATGTTTAACAGAATTTTAAAAATATTATACACTAATAATCATGCTGGCCTAAGGGTTGCGACAGCAACTCGCAGAATATGTAACAAAATTTTAAAATATTGTACATTAGTAATAATGGTAGCCTAAGGGATGTGACAGCAACTCACAGAATGTAGAAGAAAGTTGTTAGATGATATACATTAATAATTATTGTGTTCTAATGGATGTGTCAGCAACTCAAAGAATGTGTAACAAAATTTTAAAATATTATACATTAATAATCATGGTGTGAACGTTTTTAACTTTATTATAATATAATAAGCTGCATGTTTATTTATTCTGTGAAAGTAGGAGCAATTTTTAAATCAGTTATATCTGTCAACTCTCATGGACTGTTTTACACTAATTCCAAGTGATATATGAAGCAAGGGAAAACTTAGTCATTTGATCCAACTCCAGCTGCAGTCTGCCACCTAAACAGTCTGTATTTCATGGCAAGAAATGTGCTGTTAGTGACGTGTCGGGAGGCCAGCTGGGTGGTCCATCTCGCCTGTGGTTTATGATGGGGAGGGCCCAGGTTAAACAATTAGTGGTACAGCATGCCTGGAAGATGACAAGGCAGGTAGAATCACCCAATGTGAGGCCTGTTTTGTAAATTTTGAAACATATTACTATACTTTTTTTGTTAGTTATTAGTGCATATTATTGTACTTAAAATACTCAAAACTACTCAAAATTATGCCAAATGTACATCTCCTGTGGATTTAAAATTCGAAATTACAGCAAAAACTGGGGGGCAGCAATATTTAAAGAGCCACAGGCTAACCTTAAAATGACATATAAGGCATCTAAAAAAAGTGTAAGATACGAGGTACGTCCAGAAAGTAAGTTCCGTTTGGTAATAAATTAAATTGTGTACAGATACAGAACAATTATTTATTGCACAAAATTCCTCAACTCTTAAACTACTTTTCCATATAACTGCCGAAATTTTGCAGGCATTTGTCATAGCGTGCCACAAGTTTTTGTATACTTTCTTCATAGAAGTTTGCCGCCTGTGTCTTCAAAAAGTTGGAAACATTTTCTTTCAGCTCTTAGTCATTGTTGAAGTGTTGACCGCCAAGGAAAGACTTTAGTTGTAAGAGCAGATGAAAGCCGCTAGGAGCGAGGCCTGGGCTGTACGGAGGATGGTCAAACATGTCCCAGCCAAATCCCTGTAGGAGGTTTTTCGTCACATTTGCAGTGTGTGGTCGTGCGTTATCGTGAAGAAAAACAACACCTTTTGACAGCAATCCTCGGCGCTAATTCTGTATTGCGTGGCGCAATTTCCTAAGTGTCTCGCGATAAACATCTGCTTTGATTGTTTGACCACGCAGTAAGAAATCAATGAATAAGATGCCTTTCCAGTCCCAGAACACTGTGCACATCATTTTTCGAGGTGTCAAGATTTGTTTCGGCTTAATCTTTGCTGGGGATGAAGTGTGCCTCCATTCCATTGATTGCAGCTTACTTTCAGGGGTGTCGTAAGAAACCCAAGTGTCATCTCCTGTCTCATTTCTGTGTCAGAAATTCTTCGCCGTCTTCATCATAACGGGTTAGAAACTGAAGTACACTACCCATCCGTTTTGTTTGTGTTGCTCAGTAAGAATCTTTGGTACCCAACGTGAATAAAGTTTACGAAATTTCAGTAAAAATTTCATGAATTAGTGATCGTGAGCTTTGGGGAAATTCCATAGCGAGAGCACTAATTGTAAACTTGCGGTTTTCCTGGATCTTGTCATCAATCGCGTGAACCAGTTCTTCGGTAACCAAAGATGGACGCCCACTTCGTTCTTCATCGTGCACTTCACTACGTCCTTCATTGAACTGTCGGACCCATCTTCTCACCATTGAATCACTCATCGCATTTTGTCCGTGAACTTCGCAAATTTGCCGATAAATTTCAATTGGTTTCATTTTCCTAGCATTCAGAAAACGAATCACAGATCTGATTTCACAAGCGGCGGGATTTTCAATGAACACCGACATTGTAAACAAGCACAACAAAGCGTATGTGGCTGACAGCGATCTCAAAATGGCGCACGTTTCTTCTCCTTGATACAGAGCATCTACCGCGCATGTGCGGAACTACGATCGCAGCGCTGCAGCGGAGATAAATTGAAACGGAACTTACTTTCTGGACGTGACGTACCTCGTATTATACATTAATAATTATTGTGCCCTAAGGGAAGTGACAGCATTTTAAAATATTATACATTGATAATCATGGTGACCTAAGGGTTGTGAAAGCAGCTCACAGAATGTAGAAGAAAAGTGTAAGATGATATACATTAATAATCATGATGTACTAAGGGATATTACAGCAAATCATAGAATGTGTAACAAAATTTTAAAATGTTATACATTAATATGGTGGTGGCGTAAGAGATGTGACAGGAACTCACAGAATGTAGAAGAAAATTGTAAGATGTTATACATAAATAATTATTGTGTCCTAAGGAAGTATCAACAACTCACAGAATGTGTAACAAAATTTTAAAACATTACACATCCATAATTATGGTGTTCTAATGGATATGACAGCAACTTGCAGAATGAGTAACAAAATTCTAAAATATGATATATTAATTTTCATGGCGTCCTAACGGATGTGACAGAAACTCACAGAATGTAAAACAAAAATTTAAAATATTAAACATCAATAATCATGGTGGCCTAAGGGATGTGACAGCACCTCACAGAATATATAAGAACATTTTAAAACATACATTAATAATCATGGTATCCTTAGGGATGTGACAGCACTAAGAAAATGTGTACAAATTTTAAAATATTAAACATTAATAATCATGATGTCCTAAGGGATGTGTCAGCAACTCACAGAATGTGTAACAACATTTTAAAACATTATACTTTAATTGTCTTGGTGTGACAATTTTTAACTTTATTATTATATAAATTATATATTATCTGTCAACTTTCACATATTGTTTACACTAATTTTGAGTGATATAAAAAGCAAATGAAAACTTCAAGTCATTTTGTCCAAGTCAAGCTGCAGACTACCGCCTAAGCAGACTCTATTTCACGGCTGGAAATATGCTGTTGGTGGGGTGTCGTGAGGCACACTGGCTGCTCTATCTTGCCTGTGGTTTATGACGGGGAGGCCTCAGGTTAAATAGTTGGTGGTGTGGCGTGCCTGGATGATGACGGGACAGACAGAAGCACCCGGTGTGGGAGCTATTTTGTAAATTTTGAAATATATCACTACAACATTGGTTCATCTCAAACAGTTCAGGAGCTACCATTATTTAAAAAACTGTTAAAACACCCAGTCAGGAGGTCAGAACTATCAAAATGCCCAAACTAGAATGTGTTAAATGCATAAGAGTGTGTATGAGTATTTAGTCAAGCCACTATTCATATCATTTTAAAACTTTGTTACACATTCTGTGAGTTGCACATAATGTATAACAAAATTATAAGATATTATACATTAATAATCATGGTGTCCTAAGGAATGTGACAGCAACTCACAGAATGTGTAACAAAATTGCAAGATATTATAGATAAATAATCATGGTGTCCTAAGGGTTGTGATATCAACTCACGTAATATGTTACAAAATTGCAAGATATATATTACATTAATAATCATATTGTCCTAAGGTATATGACAGCAACTCACAGAATGTGTAAGAAAATAGTAAGATATACATTAAAAACTATTGCAATGGCTTTTCGTACATGGCAGTGTAAAAACAGCATCTAACCTCAAATTTCCTTTGATGGAAATAATATTGACTACAAAGGAGAAACAAAATTCTTGGGTATATACATGAATGAAACCCTTAAATGGGATAGTCATACTCATCAATTAGCTACTAAACTTAGCTCCATGCTCAAATGTCTAAAAGATGCACTAAATTTAGTAGGACTGAAAAATATATATTTCGCTCAGTGTCATAGTTGATTAAAATATGGTATTAAATTTTGAAGAGAAAAATGTGAGAGAATATTTATAATCCAGAAGAGAGCTATAAGAATATTAAGTGAAATAGACAACAGTACATCCTGTAGACCGCACTTTAGGAAACATAGCATTTTACCGTTACCATGTACATTTATAGCAGAAGTTGTAAAACATATTAAGAAAAATCAAGGCAAGTTATGCACAAATACAGATATCGATCCCCATAACACAAGAATAAAAAATGACCTTCATATTCAGATATGCTGAACTAACATTCTAAAAAATAATCTTACAAATTTAGGGATTAAACTACATAATAAAGTACCAGCAAACATCAAACAATTTAATAAAGAAGTCAAATCCTTTCTACTACAGCATACGTTTTATTCAGTAAGTGAATGTATGACAAGTCAATTGTAAATAATACACATTATAAACCTTGTATAAGTATTATGCAAATTGTATATAATTATTGTTCTGATGACTAAGCCCATCATGTAACATGATATAAATGTTGAAAGTAATAATAATAATAACACCACCAACAACAATGATGATAATAGTGTCCTAAAGGATGTGACAGCCACTCACAGAATGTGTAACAAAATTGCAAGACATATTCATGGTGTACTAGGGGATGTGACAGCAAATCACATAATATATATTAGAAAATTGTAAAAAATATATTACATTAATAGCCATGGTGTCCAAAGTAATGTGAAAGTAACACATAATAAGTAACAAAATTATTATAACATATTGTACATTAATAACTATGATGTCCCAAGTGATGTAACAGCATTAACAAAATGTATTAATAATTATTGTGTCCTAAGGGATGTTTTAGCAAGTCACAGAATGTGTAAGAAAATTTTAAAATATCTTATATTAATAGTCATGGTGGCCTAAGGGATGTGACTGCAAATCAGAGAATGTAGAAGAAAATTGTAAGGCATTATACATTAACCCTCTGATTACTATTGGGGTCCATTTTGTATCCCAGCATAATTTTTTTACGCTTACCTCCATGTATCGAATTCAAAAGTGCTGTAACTTTTGCTGTGCCTCAAACTTATGTCAAATAAATGGTTGATATAGGTTATATTAATTTCGACAAATGAATTAGGCAAACAGTTGTATGGATCCATTATGTACCTCAATCAGTGAAATGTTTTTCCTTAATTAAAACAGATGTACCATTTAACTTTCAATGTTATTGGTTTGATATTTGTTTGTACTAACAGCAATTGATTATAATCAGGCAACAATAGAATTTAAACAATAATGGAATGTCATTGAAATTTGTAGGCTTTCACGGCCAGTGTCAGTATAAAAAAAATTATTATCCAGGCTTGTAGGCCGTGGTCTACTGGGCTCGTCCTTCTTCATCTTCATATTTAAAGCTTGTAAGTCTATTGTGGAATATTCATTCCTTTTTCTTCAGTTAGTACACAGATACAAGTGAGTGAAGTTTTATGGTGTGTGTTAGTTACAATCATGTCTAGGCATCCTTGATGTCTGAAAATAGATCTAACTACTCCAGAAGGCATAGAGCAATTACATACAATACTTAGTGACTTTGTACATATACTGATTCAGAATTGGATTTTGAAAATCTTTCTGATGATGCAGAATATGAACCTGCCAAACATTCAAACAATGAAGAGGATGACATTAATGGAGAAGAGCAAAATTGTAATGATACATCTAGTGATCAAGTTGATATATCTATTTATGAAAGTAATTTACAAATAACTCGAACTATCTATACTTAAAAAAAAAAAAAGAAAAATCTGGCAGCAGGATCCTCCTCTGTGAACAATACATCTGCAGCGCAATAATGTGACAGAGAAACTTGGCCTTACAGCGCTTATGTTGGCAACGTTGATAGTCTCTCTGATACTCTGAAGTTTTTTCTATTGGATGAAATGTAGGCTTGATTTGTAAGTATACTAATGAAGAAGCCAAAAATCTGTTCAGTGATAGAAAAGAAACATGGAACAATATTTCAAACATAGAACCACTTGCTTTTTTTGGACTACTAATTCCATGCAGCATTTTGAAAAAATGCAGAGATACTCTTTTTGAATTATGGGCCAAACAGTGCCTGAATTACAGACTGGTATTTCTGGCCACTATGTCTCCAGATAGATTTCTTCAAATTCTTTGATGTCTACATTTTGATGACAAGAGTACTCAGTATCCCTGGCAAGAACATGACAAACTAGCCCCATTAAGAGAAGTGTTGGAAATGTTTGTGTCAAGCTTTCGTAGTGCATACTCTCCTACTGAATATGTTACAATCAATGAACAACTGCTACCTTTTCGTGGATGCTGTCTTTTCAAAGTGTTCATGAAAACGAAACCTGCAAAGTATGGAGTAAAAATATGGGCAGCAGTAGATGCAAAGATTTATTACTATCACAATATTCAAGTGTGTCTTGGGAAGAAGTCTGGTGATACTCCAGAGAAAAACCAAGGAATGAGGGTTGTCCAAGATCTTGTTTTATCTATTCATGGAAATGGTGGAGGCATAACGACAGACAACTTTTTTGCTAGCTATAATTTGGTGGAGTATCTCCTAGCTAAGAATCTAGCCCTTATTGGCATCATTAGGAAAAATAAGCCCAATATTCCTAAAGAATTCACAGTAGGAAAAGGAAGAAAACACCATTCATCCCTCTTTGGATTTCAAGATTAGATGACTCTAGTGTCCTATGTGCCAAAGAAAAATGTCTATGTTGTACTACTATCAAATCGGTATCATGACAACTCATGCCCAGGAGAAGACCAAAACTTCAAGCCATAAGTTATCTTAAACTACAATAAAACTAAAGGAGGGGTAGATACTGTGGATAAGATGGTTAGAGAATATACAACCTGCAGAGGAACACGAAGGTGGCCAATGTAGCTATTATGTAATATGATAGATGTTAGTTGTCTAAATGCTCTAGTAATATGGCTTATAAAGAATCCTGGATGGGAAGAAAAGAAGAATCAATGCCGATACCTCATTCTACTGAAATAAGAAACCTTTTGGTATGCCCTTGCATCATGCAGAGAGCTACCTACTCTACAGTGAGAAGGTCAGTTTGTGTCTGCATGGAACTTCTGGGTATCCCTGTTCTAAAGAATGCTTCCCCATCTTCTTTGTCAGCTGGAAGTGGAAGAAACAGAGAGTTTTGCTACATGAGTACCGGATTGTCAGAAAAAAAAAACTGATCTGAAGTGCCAAAGATGTGACTTATGAACTTATAAAAATCATTTTTCAAAAGAAATGGTCATAGTGTTTGGGGTGTGTTGAGAGTTTGTGAACCTTCAAAACTTTTATTCATTTATGAGTTATTCATTTATATAATGAAAAATTATTATCAGTTAAATATTTCAGTAATATTCTGTTGAATTAATTGATTTACTTACCTTAAATGAATTTTACTGAGTTTCAGGCTGTAATTTAGCAAATAATAAAGTCGGGTACAAAAGTACCACAAATTGTAAGATGTATATCTTTTTTACTACAGTAATCCGAAGGTTAATAATTATTGTGCCCTAGGATAAGTGACAGCAACTTGCAGAAAGTAGAAGAAAATTTTAAGATATTACACATTAATAATCATGGTGCCCTTAAGGATGTGTCAGTATATCACAGAATGTGCAACAACATCGTAAGATTTTATACATTAATAATCATAGTGTCCTAAGGGACATGGCAGCAACAAACATAATGTATATAAAAACTGTCAGATATTACACCTTAATAGTCGCTGTGTCCTAAGGCATGTGACAGAACTCACAAAATAAGTAACAAAATTTTAAGATATACAAAAATCAGTGTCCTAAGGGTAGTGAGAGTACTCACAGAATATATGACAAAATTTTAAGATGTTATACATTAATAATCACAGTGTTCTAAGGGATGTAACAGCAACTCACAGAATAAGTAACAAAATTGAAATATATTATACATTAATAATCATGGTGTCCTAAGGGATGTGACAACAACGTATAATATTTAAATACTTTGTTACACATTCTGTGAGTTACTTTCACATCCCTTTGGCCACCATGATTATTGTTTACTATTTGAAAATGTTGTTACACATTTTGCAAGTTGCTGTCATATCCATTAGGACACCATGATTGTTAATGTATAATGCCCTAAAAGTTTGTTACACATTCTGCGAGTTTCTGACACATCCCATCAGACACAATAATTATTAATACATAATATCCTACAATTTTCTTCTACATCCTATGAGTTACTGTCATATCTCTTAGGCCACCATGATTATTAATGTATAATGTTTTAAAGGTTTGTTACATATTGTGTGAGATGCTGCCACATCCCTTAGGCCACCATGATTATTAATTTATAATATTTTAAATGTTTGTTACGTATTGTGTGAGTTGCTGTCACATCCCTTTGGACACCAAACAATTTTCTTCTATATTCTGTGAGTTGCTGCCATATTCCTTAGGACATTGTGATTATTAATGTATAATATCTTACAATTTTGTAACACATTCCGTGAGTTGCTGTCACATCTCTTAGAACACCGTGATTATTAATGTGTATCATCTTATAATTTGGTTACATATTCTGTGAGTTGCTGTCACATCTCTTAGGAAACTGTGATTATTAATGTGTATCATCTTACAATTTGGTTACATATTCTGTGAGTTCCTGTCACATCTCTTAGGACACCGTGATTATTAATGTGTATCATCTTACAATTTGGTTGCATATTCTGTGAATTCCTGTCACATCCCTTAGGACACCGTGATTATTAATGTGTATCATCTTACAATTTGGTTACATATTCTGTGAGTTCCTGTCACATTTCTTAGGACACCGTGATTATTAATGTGTATCATCTTACAATTTGGTTACATATTCTGTGAGTTCCTGTCACATTTCTTAGGACACCGTGATTATTAATGTGTATCATCTTACAATTTGGTTACATATTCTGTGAGTTCCTGTCACATCTCTTAGGACACCGTGATTATTAATGTGTATCATCTTACAATTTGGTTACATATGCTGTGAGTTCCTGTCACATTTCTTAGGACACCGTGATTATTAATGTGTATCATCTTACAATTTGGTTACATATTCTGTGAGTTCCTGTCACATTTCTTAGGACACCGTGATTATTAATGTGTATCATCTTACAATTTGGTTACATATTCTGTGAGTTCCTGTCACATTTCTTAGGACACCGTGATTATTAATGTGTATCATCTTACAATTTGGTTACATATTCAATGAGTTCCTGTCACATATCTTAGGACACCGTGATTATTCATGTGCATCATCTTACAATTTAGTTGCATATTCTGTGAGTTGCTGTAACATCTTTTAGGACACCATGATTATTCATGTGCATCATCTTACAATTTAGTTGCGTATTCTGTGAGTTGCTGTAACATCTCTTAGGGCATCGTGATTATTAATGTGTATCATCTTACAATTTGGTTACATATTCTGTGAGTTGCTGTCACATCTCTTAGGGCATCGTGATTGTTAATCTGTAATATCTTATAATTTTTTTATACATTATATGTGTTGCTATCACATAGCTAAGAATACAATTACATTTTAAAGTTCCTAAAATATGAGGTGGCAGAGATTTTAACACATAGAGTAAATGCATCAGTAACTCGAGGAATATTTCCAAATACATTGAAAAAGGTAATTATTAGGCCATTATTTAAAAAAAAAAAAAAAAGGAAGAAAAATGGATGTCAAAAACTATAGACCAATAACACTATGTTCTACTGTTTCAAAAGTAATAGAGGGAATATACTTAAAAAAATTACAAACATATTTAAAATAACTGAATGTAATATCGAAATGGCAATATGGCTTTCAAGAGCAGTAATCAACAACTAATGCAATTAATAAAGTAAATGGTTTTATAGTAAATGTATTAAATGATAGAGAAAGGGTGGTTGCAATATTTTTAGACCTCACAAAGGCTTTTGACTGTGTAAATATAAATATTTTGTTAAACAAACTAGAAAACCACAAAGTAAGAGGGTTGGCATTAGAATGGATCACCTCATACTTAAGAAACAGGGATCAGTATGTGGAGGTAAACTACACGAATACAAATGGCATAGCGGAAAAATTAAAATCAGATTTTCAGATGATTAGGCAGGGAGTACCGCAAGGTTCAAAATTTGGTCCATTTTTGTTTTTATTATATTTAAATGATATTTTCGAAATAGTCCAAAAAAATGGGGGTACAGCAATAGGATATGCAGACAATGTGACTATTACGATTAAAGCTAAAACTGAGTCAGAAGTAGAAAAGAAAGCAAATGCTATATTAACCATCGTAAAAGAATACTACTCCAGTTTAGACATGATATTAAATGTAAAAAAAAAACAAAAAAAAAAAAAAAACAAAAAAAAACAGCATGGATAAATTTTGAACTTAGATGTTTTACAAATAGTATTAAATTAGAAATAAATGGAGTAATTATCCCAGAAACTGAGTGTGCAAATTTTCTGGGTGTAATAATTGTTAAGCACCTAAACTGGAAGCCATATGTAAAGCATATCATGAAAAAACTAAATAAAGGCATCTATATTATGAGGCAGGTTAGGAAAACAATGGACGATGATGCAGTAAAACAGGTTTCCTATGCATTTATATACTCGCACATTAAATACGGTATAACACTGTGGGGGAATATTACAGCAACGGAAATGAATAAATCTTTAAACTCCAAAAAAAATGCAGTTAGAATATTAGGAAATGTAGATAGAAGACAAAGTTGTAGGAAAATTTTTAAAAGTTCAAATATCTTAACTGTCCCATGCATATATATATTTATGAGACTGTAAAGCAAATTTTACAAGACCTAGATGTATCCAAAAATAGTAATATACATACATATATTTTGAGAAACAACGACAACTATTACTCAGAGGTACATTAAATAATAGAGACTTGGATAGCATGGCAAAAGAATTATATAACAGATTACCAAAAGAATTAAACGAAATTCGTAACACTAAAGTGACTCTAAGCACAATAAAAAAATATTTAATTGAGAATGCATATTATAGCATGGAAGAGTACAAATGTAAACTGTAAATACACATTATAATCACGTACATAGATTTAAACATTGACATGTCCTTTATTATACATTTTAGAGGAGGATGAATAAAATGACTTATGCTCAGACAATGAATTTGAAGAATGTTATGAATAGTCATGCACGTAACAAATTTCTTAAGGGCACATGTGTTGAATCACTGCCAGTTTAAGGAATTATTAGTTGCTTCACTCAAGAGCACACAGGCATTCCTTATCACTGTGATGTCAAATGGCTACCTGAAGAAAAGTGCTGCATTGATTTTTGAGCTAGGGGAAGTTACATCACATTTATGAAAAGAAAAAGTTAAGGCAGTAATGAGTTAGAGGATCCATGGTGGGTTGTAGATTACAAAAATGTGGAATTTAATTTGCAGCTTTAAGAGAGTGTTGATTTTCTGTCTGAGCAATTAAGAGTAGGAAATTTGCTTCACTTTTCCAGCATTATATCTCTTCAGGCATTGAAACAGCTCAACTTGAGAAGTGCAGCGAACATTTGACAATGGAGTCAATGGCCATTTTGCTGATGCTGAAAAATTGGAAACACAGTCTTCTGTATTTAATACTCCATTGTCTGGCAATATAGATGAAGTAAATGATTGACAGTTCAGCTGGAGCTGATAGAATTACAATGTGATTTTCGCCTTAAAGAGAAATATGACAATTGATGCTCAGAAGCACTGATCGAATTCTACCAGAAACTTGACAGTCAGTGTTTCCTAAATTTGATTTCCAATGCAACAAAAACTATGGCAGTGTCTGGCACTATGTACCTTTGTGAACAGGGTTTCTCTATTATACAACTCCTTAAAACCCACCATAGAAACAGGCTGTCAGATAACAATTTGTGATCAAGTCTTAGAATCTATCTTTGTAACAACATACAGCCAAATATTGAGAAGTATGTGAATTCAGAGATATTTCAAGAAACTGATCCTATTACATATGTGTAATACATGTTATCTTTAGTCAAGTTCAGTTTAAGATTATCTCAAATTCACTATATAAATAGAGAATATAAACCCTTACCCTAGAAATTCCTGTATTACAATCCCTTAGGCTTGAGCCAGTAGTTCTTAAAATATGTACAAACAAACCTTCCCTTTAATTTTGGAGGAAATAGTCAACCCATGCTCCTAATTATGTCATATATTATTTTACTTCCTCCAAAATATCCAAGTTACTATTGTCTTATTTATTTTTGTTTCAAAAGGCTAGAATCTGCACTTCAAGGAGAACAGGATTTCAAAGCGTCATGTTACTATTGAAAAGAATCTGAGTCAGCCTTTTGTAATGCAACACTTAGTAATTACTTATCGGGACTAGTTTCAGGAACACTTTTTCCCATTTTCAACCTCTAATAATGGCCGAATCATGATTTGTTGACGACAACAATAAGGGTAGAAGTGCATCACTTGTCAAGGCAACTGATGCTGGATCTATGAGCTTCCAAAGGTTGCTGTATGGCAGTAAATCAAACTTCATAATATGGTTCTTTTTCTTCTGTGTGTTTATAACCTGGTTTTAACAGTTTTATATTAGGCACAATGTCCTGACAACCAGAAATGATGGGCAACTGCTGATTTTTCTGTTGGTTTGTATTTTAGGTTTCTCATATGTTCTTTTAATCAAATTTCCAAACTTCTTTTTGTCCTTCCTAAGTATGCTACATTAGCGTTTGTGCATTCAATTTCATAAATTTCTAGCTTTTTGTTTTCTGGGTTAGGATCTTTTAATTTGTTGTACAGCAGTTTCTGAATGCTGCAGTTGTTTCTTAGAGCTAAGGTGATGTGATAATTCATAAAAGATCTAAAATTTGTTATGTGCCCAAGGATGTTAGTTGAACCTTCTGAACTGAGGATGGTCATGGTGGTTCTCTAGGGTGACTATGTGTATTGCCTTAATCACAACACTGTCACAAGGAATGTGATAGCAACTCACAGAATGTGTAACAAATATGTAAGATATAATACATGAATGACCATTGTGGCCTAAGGGATGACAGCAACTCACAAAATGTGTAACAAATATATAATACATTAATAACCATTGTGGCCTAAGGGATGACAGCAAATTACAGAATGTGTAACAAATATGTAAGATGTAATACATTAACCATTATGGCCTAAGGGATGACAGCAAATCACAGAACGTGTAACAAATATGTAAGATGTAATACATTAATAACCATTGTGGCCTAAGGGCTGTAAAGAAAGTAGTGGCAACATGGTACCCACCACAGGAGAGCGGGTATGAGCCAATAGGATATGGGAGCGATCAGGCGACTAGTGTCGATGTGTGGTGTGCAGTGGTCGGGCTGCCATATGAGAGTGTGTTGTTGCTGTGTAGCGTTGAAGTGAACAGTGTCAAGTGCACCGCTCTAAAGCATGTTTACCAAAGGCGATCAGCGTTCATGGATTAAAATCCAAGAAAAAGTGCATCAGCCTGTTATCGAGGATTACGTGAAGCATGTGGCGGGATTACATTGCGGTACAGGATGGTTGCACAAAGGGTCAAGGCGTTTCATGCAGGTCGGACAGACTGAGACTGTGGATTTGTACCGCACAGGTCGGCCGTCTATTCCGCAAGATCAGATTGACATCGCGAGTGGTCTCATTGCCACGGACCATCGATGGACTGTCCGGGAGTTATCCGTAGAGGTTGGTCTCAGTCATCAAATGGTGTGGCACATCCTGACGAAATGTCTTCACCTGAGGAAAACTGCGTCCCATTGTGTTCCACATCGACTCACTAAGATACAGAAATGGCACCGGTATGCACTGACTGGCATCCACCTGGACAGATACTGCAATGAAGGAGATGCATTTCTGCAGCATATTGTTGCCATTGATGAGACGTGGGCACAAGCCTATGAGCCGGAATTGAAGCGTCAGTCGAATGAATGGTGTCACCCAGGTTCAGCACGTCCACAGAAAGTTTGACAGGAACCCAGTCGGGTGAAGCTGATGCTGATTGTGGCATACGACTACGAAGGGGTTAATCTTACGCATGCTGTGCCTGAGGGACAAACTGTCAACATCGACATAACAACGCACGTTGTTATGTCGCCAACAATGTCCAGCTCTTATTGCAACGGTGGCATTGGGAGGTTTTGGAACATCCTCCGTACTCACCAGACATGAGTCCTTGTGACTTCGACCTGTTTCCGAAGTTGAAGGAACCCCTCCGAGGCTGCCGATTTCCTGACGTGGCATCTCTAGTCCACGCAGTAGGGCTCTCCGTCGCAGTCATCAACAGAGATCGCCTTGCCAACGGTCCCCAACAGCTGCCCTACATTTGGCAAAAGGTCAGAGACTTTGCGGGTGACTACATTGAAGGAATGTAATGCAATTGTACTTGTGAGATCAATAAATATTGTGTTCTATCAATGTTGCCACTGTTTTATTTACTGTCCTCGTATACAGATACACACGCACACACATATACTCGCTCACTCACTCTCTCTCTCTGTCCCTCTGTCTCTCTCTCTGTCCCTCTCTCTCTCTCTGTCTGCAGATCCTATTATGAGAATAGACTCAGTGCCCAAACTCTTAGAGTGTAAATCATGTCAAGAATTACATTTATTCATACTTATTAATACATTTATTTACAAATAATGACTCTGACAATGAATTTTCAGAGGTGTCAGTTTTACATAATTTTCAGTTATATGTCTGTTTCCAAAAGCCTATTCATACACATGGATTCTTAGAATATTAATATTTATTATTTTTACAATATTCCATTATTACCAGTATTTTTTGATTGAATGAAATTCTCCTCTGTATGGAAGGTGTGAGTAATAAGGTATCTTTTTAATTTTGAACTAGCTCATTTGGAATTCTTTTACAGAAGAGGGAAGTGAATTAAACAAAACTATTCCTTTGTAGTAAACCCCTTTTTGGAATGACTGCAAATTATTTGTTGGTCTATGTAAGTCCTGCCTAAGTCTGGTCTTTTTGTTAGGAATATCTGTACTTTTTGTAAACTTTTCTGGGTTATTTATTACAAATGACAATATGGCTAGAATATATTCACAGGCTAATGCTAAAATTCCAAACATTTTGAAAAGTGGTTTGCAGTGAGTTGATTGACTTTCCCCTGCCATTGTTCTTATTACCTTTTTATGCATAATGAACACTTTTTTTTACCATTTACTGAATTTCCCCAAAATATTATTCCACAGGTCATCAATGAATGAAAAAATGCATAGAAGCTGTTTTTAGTATGCTCTTATTTATAAACTGAATTAAAGATTAGATTGCAAACCATGCAGAGCTCAGTTTGTGTAAGATGTAACCAATATGGTGTTTCCAATTCATGTTACAATCAATCATAAGACCTAGGAATTTTGTATTACAGGCTTCTCCAATCTGATTATTTTCATATTCTATCCTTAGGTCTGTGATGTTTTTATGCTTTGTGCAAAACTTAATGTAGTTTTTCAAAGTTTATGTGAATTTTGTTACTTTCAAATGAACTATTTAATGTGTTGAAGATTTTATTAGATGAATCTGGGAGCTGACTTACATTGTGTTCTTTAATTATAATACTCGAGTCATCCACATAAACAACTGGATAGGCATTTTTGTTTATTACTGCAGGTAGATCATTTATATACACTAAAAATAATAAGGGACCCAGAATAGAACCTTGTTGGACACCATGCTTTATTTCTGACCATTCAGAATATGCATTGCTATTATTTGAAATATTTATTATAACCTTTTGCTTTCTTTTTGATAAGTAATATGTAATCCATTGATACCCTTTGCCCCTAATACCATAGTGTGATAATTTTGATAGAATTATTTCATGATTAACACAGTCAAATGCCTTTGATAGATCACAGAATATTCCTAGTGTGTTAAGTTTGCCTTCCAATGACTTGAGAACTTCATTAGTTAACTTGAAAATTGCATCACTAGTTCATATGCTCTTCCCAAATCCAAACTGCTCTCTTGCCAAAATATTATACTTATTTAGCCTGCTGATAAATTCTTTTAAACATTTTTTTTTTCAAGATTTTCGAAACAGCTGTAAGTAAAGATGCTGCTCTATAGTTCGACATTTCTGAGATTTGCCCTTTCTTGTATAATGGCTTAACGACAACTATTTTAATCTGTCTGGGAATGTCTCTGTTAAGATGAATATGTTACATATATGACTTAAATGTTTGCAAATAATGTCAGCACATATCTTTAATGCTTTTGTTGCTTATTTCATTGTATCCTCATGAATTCTTGCTTTTGAGGGATTTTATTACTTTTTTTATTTCGGTTGCACTTGTGGGTACTATCTCTAAGGATGTAAAATTTTCCATAGAGGATTCCTGAAGGTATGAAATTGGATCTCTCTTAGGTTGTTTCTTTGTCAGTAAAGTTGCTGCCACCTGAATGAAACATTCATTAAATGCATTTGCTATCTACAGGGGATCATTTGTAGTCACGTGGTTTACTTTAATTTCTTTTATATCATTTTTCAAGTGACATTTACCAATCTCTTTTTTTAATAATTTTCCATATAGTGCTGCATATTGTGAGAGAACTGTATTTGTTTTTCATAACAAAGTTTTTTAGCTGCATTTATAACCCTTTTTAGAATTCAGCAGTACATTTTATACTGTTATTTATGTCTACCACACTTACTTTCTCTAGGTGCTAAATAAAGTTCTTTTTTATGTCTACACGATACTTTTTTACCTTCTGTTAGCCAGTCTTTTTTAGAATTGTTATTAATTTTCATTAGATGAAGTGGAAAACTGGAGCTATGGAATCTTGCAAAAGTGTTTAAGAAGTAGTTAAATTAGCATTTACATTATTTAGTTTATACATTTCTTCCCAGGATTCCTTGGACTAGTTTAGCTTTAAAACACTCTATGTTTTCTTTATTTATAATTCTAAAGCTGGTTACAAGGTTTGGTGTTTTCGAATTGTGAGTATAATAATCAATTTTGAGAAGTTGTCCATCATGAACTGAAAGTCCATTAACAAAGGATTGTATTTCATGGTACTCCTTTTTAGACATATCTATAAAAGTATTGTAAATAGTCCTTTTTGAATTATTTTCAATTCTAGTTGCAAAACTGACTCTATGCATAAGATTGTATGATCTTAATAGTAAACAAATTTTATCTTTTGATTGCTGTCTAGCAAGAAATCCATGTTCAAGTTGCCACACAAAATAAATTGAGTCTTTGGTTTGAAGAGCAGTTTTAGAAGAATATCTAGATTATGTAGAAAGTTGTCAAGAATTCCTGCGGGTGCTCTATATACTGCAAATTTAATTAGTTTGTTTAGTATGTTAATATGAACGGTGCAACATTCAAAGATTTGTTCCACACAGTACTTCTCAAGATCAATTACATTGAAGCTTATGTTATTCTTAACAAAGATTCTCATACCGCCTTTAGAGAGTTTTTGTCCACAGTACCAAGCTGCTGTTTTATAACCATCCATTGAAAAATGTATTATTTCCTGTTTTTCTAAATGATGTTCTGTAATACATAAAATATCTGGACTTAACTATTCAGATTTGAAATTAATTAATAATTCATTTACTTTATAACGTAAACTTTGAATGTTTTATTGAAATATGTGAGCGAGTTCTCTTTTTTTAATGACTTGGAAAAATGACTATCCGGTTTCTGTTTTATTTCTGAAATATTTACTGTTCTATTTATCTGATTTACTCTAAAAAAAAATAGCAACATTACTAGTGACAAGAGTAATAATATTACACAGACTATCCATGGTTGTACACGAGAGACTCTCAGCTATGGAATGCATCAGCATATCCCTGCCTCAAGAGTTCAGATGCAAACCATGTTTAGTGTAACCATAGTGTAACAAATATGCATGATATAATACATTAGCAACCACTGTGGGCTAAGGGTTGCAAAAGCAGCTCACAGAGTCAGTAACAAATATGTAAGATATAATACATTAATAACCATTGTGGCCTAAGGGATGACAGCAATTCACAGAATGTGTAACAGCTATGTAAGATATAATACATTAATAACCATTGTGGCCTAAGGGATGACAGCAACTCACAGAATATGTAACAAATATGTAAGATATAATACATTAATAACCATTGTGGCCTAAGGGATGACAGCAACTCACAGAATGTGTAACAAATATGTAAGATATAATACATTAATAACCACTGTGACCTAAGGGTTGCAAAAGCAGCCCACAGAATGTGTAACAAATGTGTAAGACATAATACATTAATAACCATTGTGCCCTAAGGGATGCAAAAGGAGTTCACAAAATATGTAACAAATATGTAAGATATAATACATTAAAAACCATTGTGGTCTAAGGGTTGCGGAAGCAACTCATAGAATGTGTAACAAATATGTAAGATATAATACATTAATAAGCATTGTGGCCTAAGGGATGACAGCAAATCACAGATACTGTGACAAATATGTAAGATATAATACATTAATAACCATTGTGGCCTAAGGGATGACAGCAAATCACAGATACTGTGACAAATATGTAAGATATAATACATGAATAACCATTGTAACCTAAGGGATGACAGCAAATCACAGAATGTATAACAAATATTTAAGATATAATATATTAATAACCATTGTGGCCTAAGGGATGACAGCAAAACACAGAATTTGTAACAAATATGTAAGATATAATACATTAATAACCATTGTGGCCTAAGGGTTGCGAAAGCAACTCAAGGAATGTGTAACAAATATGTAAGATATAATACATTAATAAGCATTGTGGCCTAAGGGTTGCGAAAGCAACTCAAGGAATGTGTTACAAATATGTAAGATATAATGCATTAATAATCATTGTGGCTTATGGGATGACAGCAAATCACAGAATGTGTAACAAATATGTAAGATGTAATACATTAATAACCATTGTGGCCTAAGGTATGACATCAAATCACAGAATGTGTAATCTAAGATAAGGTACATTAATAGCCATTGTGGCCTAAGGGTTGCAAAAGCAACTCGCAGAATGTGTAACAAATATGTAAGACATAATACGTTCATAACCATTGTGCCCTAAGGGATGACAGGAAAACACAGAATGTGTAACAAATATGTAAGATATAATACATTAATAACCATCGTGCCCTAAGGGTTGCGAAAGAAACTAACGGAATATGTAACAAATATGTAAGCTATAATACATTAATAACCATTGTGGGCTAAAGGATGACAACAAAGCAGAATTTGTAACAAATATTTAAGATATTATACATTAATAATCATTGTGCCCTTAGGGTTGCAAGAGCAACACAGAGAATGTGTAACAAATATATAAGATGATGTAATACATTAATAGCCATTGTGGCCTAAGGGATGGCAGCAAAATAAGGAATGTGTAACAAATATGTAAGATTTAATACGTGAATAACCATTGTGGTCTAAGGTATGTGACAGCAACTCACAGAATGTGTAACAAAAATGTTAGATATAATACATTAATAACCATTGTGGCCTAAGGGATTACAGCAAAATACAGAATGTGTAACAAATATGTAAGATTTAATACATGAATAACCATTGTGGCCTAAGGAATGCGGAAGCAACACACTGATTGTGTAACAAATTTATACGATATAATACATTAATAACCATTGTGGCCTAAGGGATGACAGCAACTCACAGAATGTGTAACAAATATGTACTATATAATACATTAATAACCATTGTGTAACAAATATGTACAATATAATAGATTAATAACCATTGTGGCCAAAGGGATGACAGCAACTCACAGAATGTGTAACAAATATGTACTATATAATACATTAATAACCATTGTGTAACAAATATGTACAATATAATAGATTAATAACCATTGTGGCCTAAGGGATGACAGCAACTTACAGAATGTGTAACAAATATGTAAGATATAATACATTAATAAACATTGTGGCCTGAGGGATGTGACAGGTACTCACTGAATATGTAACAAATTTGTAAGATATTATACATTATTAACCATTGTGGCCTGAGGTATGTGACAAATACTCACTGAATATGTAACAAATTTGTAAGATATTATACATTAATAGCCATTGTGGCCTGAGGGATGTGACAAGTACTCACTGAATATGTAACAAATTTGTAAGATATTATACATTATTAGCCATTGTGGCCTGAGGGATGTGACAAATACTCACTGAATATGTAACAAATTTGTAAGATATTATACATTAATAGGCTTTGTGGCCCAAGGGATGTGACACACAGATACAGAATGTGTAACAAATTTTTAAGATATTATTCATAAATAACCATGGTGCGTTAAGCAATGTGATAGCAACAAACAGAGTATGTAACAATTATTGTAAGATATTACACATTAATAACCATGGTGTCTTAAGTATTGGTACAGAAACAAACACAGTGTTAACAAAATTTTAAAATATTACACATTAACAATCATGAAGTCTTGCATCATGTTACGACACAAACAGAGTGTGTAATGACATTTTAAATTAGTATACAATAACAACCATGTTGGCCTAAGGGATGTAACAGCCCCTCACAGACTGTAGGAGAAGGTTGTAAATGACTTAAGGTGTTGGTGTTAAGGTTAGTCACAGTTCAGGGTGCAAGTGAATTACAAGTTTTGACACTGGCCCTGCACACAGAATGATGTATCACATGTCAATGCTAGGAGCACTGTCAGCTGCCACCTGTCTGCTCATCCTTATAGTACATATGAACTGTTGAATACATAGTGCAGGTACCTGCTACAGGCATTGATATATTAACAGAGCACTGCTTCTTAGTGTGTCAGTCAAAAATAAATTAACTTAGTTATTCAAGTTTATTAAATTCATTGAAAAACTGTCATAACTTGGGGATGATTTGGCTTAACTTTTAGACTTTATTAAAACTACCATAGTCATTAGGTTAGTGGTTCTCAAACTGTCAAGTATAACCATTTGACAACTATATGTCTCTTTAAGATAGCTGCTTTTTTGACAGTTTAATCTCAGATGTAAAAATATCAAAATCAAATGTTAAATGATTACACAGTATTGATAACAATGCCTTGTATAAAGTTGTAGAAGAATATATACAATGTTACATGACAGTTTAAAATTTTGCAACTATATAAAGAAGCTTATGACATTGATGTGATTATTAGCACTGCCACCACCACCACCACCACCACCACCACCGCCACCACCACCACCACCACCACCACCACCGCCACCACCACCACTCCTGTACCCTTTTACTTACCTTTGCTTGGGTAGATCTGCCTCAAAGGATTAAAGCAGGATACAAAGCCACTGGGATTATGCCCTATATTCCAGCGGTTTGCGTATACCAGCAAATTTCGCACTGGTCGATTTACACGTGCTATCTGTGACGATGCATCGTATGATGGGGATTGTATTACCCCTCCATCTTGTGTGAACTGCAGTGGGGAACACCAATGTAGTTCCCAAGATAGCCACCGTTTAACAGGTGAGATAGCGATCCACGAGATATGGGTGTAGAGGTATCCTTCTCAGAAGCACGTAAGGTCGTGCGCTTCCACCCAATCTCTCTCCCACGCTCCGGTACCTATAGCTCAGTTGCAGCTAAACCGGTACCGAGGTGGGAAATTGCAACACAGACCTGCGATATTAACAGGGCCACAATTTCTGATTCTCATAACCAGACCATACCCAAATTCCTCAAACTCTACTTCTGCATCGCCATCAAAATCTGGCAGCACCACCAATGCAAAGGGCAGCCCAGAAAATGTGTCACCCAAAACCTTCATTCACTGGCCCCAAGATTTGCTTATCCGCCGAGTATTCTGCAGCAGCGAAAACATTTAAAACAAGTTATGTCACGACCGACTTCCTGAAAGAAAACGTTGTCACCCCCAAAAACATCTAAGGAAAGGAAAAGTCCACGCCATTGTCACCACAGATCTTCTTCGGAGAAATCTTCTGGGGGGAGAACAGATTGCCGATGATTATCTACGTCGATCGGTACCTCTAATGGTTCGAGGCTCTGGAACCGAAATTTTCTATTGGAAAGGGGCTTTCCTCCGTGGAGGAAATGGAACAGGAGGATTCTACCCTCACTGCCAGACGGACAGTGCGGAAGCGACAGGACCGTGCTCCTGAAAACAGTATAAGTCCAACACCTAAAAATATGAAATTGAACCGACCTGCACAACCGAATATGCAGAAACGTCTTTCAATTTAAATCTTATACCGCACAATTGACCCTGGCTATTCTGCGATGGAACATGATCGGAATTCGACCACATCGACAACAGCTTGAACTGTTGTTGCACCAGAATCAACCTTTAATCGTTTGCTTACTAGAGACCAAGATCCGTCCACATGACAACGTTACATTCAGGCACTACACTGCTGTACGGAGTGAGTTATCACCGGAAGAGGGTGTGCCTTCACATGGGGGGCACCAAGATGCTTGTTAGAGATCTTTATACTGAATCCGTGTCCTTAGAGTCTGACATCCAGTCGGTCGCCGTAAGTATTACGCTGCCATTTACCAACTTCACCATTTGTAGTATATATCTGCCTCCATCTGTTGACCTCTCGCGCACTAATTTAGAACACTTAGTTTCCGATCTACCAGCATTACTTCTGTTGGTTAGTGACATGAATGCCCACCACCCACTTTGGGGCCCATGTCGGGCTTGTGCAAGAGGTCATCTAATTGCCTATTTCTTGGACAATAATAACCTATCTCTTCTAAACACCGGAAAGCCTACATTTCTTTCTGACGCCTTCAACAGCTTTTCACACCTGGATATAGCAGTTTGTTCTCCCCAGTTGACAGTTTCCTTACTATGGACTATCATCTCTGACTTACATTCTAGTGACCCTTTCCAATTCTTGTTAAGTCTCTTAGCCCAAGATATAAGTTCCCAACGTGTTCCAAGATGGCGCTTAGATCGTGTCAACTGGAACCTTTACTCTCGTTTGACAATTTTTAACTGCAACGAGCATGACTCGGTGGATGTTTTAGCCGTACACCTCACAGCTACCATTCTTTCTGCTGCTAAGCATTCTATTCCGCGGTCGACTGGCCAACCTCGTCGATTTCCGGTTCCTTGGTGGACCGATGATTGCCGGAATGCCATCCATGCAAGCAGGAGTGTTCTGCAGTCTTCCAGCATCGCCCCACGCTCGATAACCTCATGCAGTATCAGAGGATGTGTGCCAAAGCTAGCCAGTTATTAAGGATAGCAAAAATCAATCATACATCTAGTTCGTAAACTCCCTAATCGATAATACCGCTTCCTCTGCCATATGGACAAGTTGAGGCGTGTTGCCAGAAAACGGACCCATATACCAATCGCCGGCCTCAACACGCTTGCCGCAGCCTTTGATACGTTCGACGTGGCAAACACTCTAGGCAGTGCTTTCGCTCAGGTGTCTAGCTCAGACAATTATTTCCCTGAATTTCTTTCCGTTAAGCCTCAGGTGGAAACTCAAGGATTCTCCTTTCGCTCCATAAAACTTGAAGATTACAATCGTGTTTTCACCGTGGCGGAGTGAGACCATGCACTTCAGCTTAGTGAAACACTGCACTTAGTCTAGGTGGCATTCGGGTCCAAATGTTATAACATCTCTCTTCTTGCTCGAGGTCTATAATGTTGTGTGGATTGACTCCACTTTTCCAGGAAAGTGGCCGTAGGCCACCGTCATACTTATTTTGAAACCTGGAAAGGACCGTGATCTTTCGTCTAGCTACGGTCCTATTTCCCTCAACAGTTGCGTTTGAAAGGTGATCGAGCGCATGATCAATTGACGGTTGGTGTAGTATCTGGAATCCCACAATCTACTGACCAACACCTGTGTGGTTTTCGAAGACGTCGATAAGCGGCTGTCCACCTTGTACCGCTATCTGCGCATATCATGGACCGGTTTCTTAAGAACTGTCAAACAGTGGGATATTTTTTACCCCGAGAAAGCTTATAATACATGTAGGCGAGCAGGGATTACGTTCCCTCTACGAGTGGAATATACGTGTACGCTTACCATTGTTCATTCAGGAGTTTATGAGACACCACGTTTTCTGACTGAGGGTTGGATTGGCTTTTTCTAATCTTTTTATTTAAGAGAACTGTTTATTTCTTACACATAGGTATCTGTTTGTAAAGGAACCTCCACCTACTTGTCCGCTCTGTGACAAAGCTTTGTCTGTCTTTCGTGTGTTGATAGTGTATGCTCTCCACTAGCACCATTAGGAGCCACTCTGCAACTGCCGACTAGTCTTTCGGTGGTCGTAGCCAATGAACCTGGAGCGGTGAATAAGGTTTTTAAATTTTTACCTCAAGTGACCTTGTGTTATGGCTCTAGATCTCAGCTTGTTTTATGTTTGCTGACGTCTTACAATGGATCGATAGATATTGCTTTTAAATATTTTACGTCAAGTTACCTAATACCTTGATAATTCAGTTTTAATTATCTATGTCCTTTTAACTCCATTGTTAGCCAATATTTTTATCTTCATCTAAGTCTTTAGCCATTCATTGTTATATTTACATGGTTTTTATGTGTCTCTTAGGCCACCATTTTATTCTTCGATTTGTTTTATGAATGTTACTCTTCAGTTTTATCCCGAATTTGTTTTTCTAACGGCGTTAATGACCTTAGTAGTATAGCGCCCTTAAGCCATCATCATCCTCCTCCTAATCATCATCATCATCATCATCATCATGCATGAGTCGCTCCGCCCTTTAGCTGGCGGCGAGTTATACATTTGGGGGGGGGGGCAACAAAAAACATTCTAATACAGGTGCAACCACACGACCCAAAACTAATCTTTATGACGCGAGACCTCTGCAGCGGTCACCTAGCTGCTCAACCTATCCCGCAGTCCAACATCATCACAGGCGATCTGGTGTGCTTCCCCAACGCCAGGTTCTTCTCGCAGACTGAACCATTTGTGTACTGCAGTGAGGTACATCAGAGTACAGCCATTTTCAAGGACCTACACCGGTGCAACCTGCAGCTGGAGGCTTTAAAGTTTTCCAGGGCGTGCAAGAGACCCTACGGTTCTACCACCAGCGACAGCGATGACGACGATGACGTTACTAACACATCATACAAAAAGCTACATTTTCAGTCACAGCCAAAGACCTTGGAATTATATTACCTAGACTCACCGCTGGCGCTGGTGTTGCTGTCGCTAATTGAAACCTTTTGCGCATAGGCAGGTGGAGGGCAAACGTGCCTTTTGCCGTATGCTCAGTACGCTTAGAAGACTTTAAAAGTGAAGTGATTTGAGGGTATTAGGGATTAATAATTAACATGGTGCACTTCTATGCTGCATAACTGTACCAACCCCCGGAAAAATGATTCCGAGATCCCTTTCCATCGGTAAGAACAACTTGTGAATAATTTGTGATTTCTGTTCCAAATTCATTCCGATTTATTCTACTGGGTTTCATTGGTCACTAAGTGAATGATAATTTATTTTAGGTGTACAATACATAAACTAGAATTGTTGAGTAAATCGTCAGCTGCCCTGAGACGTAACAAATTTGTGCCATCGAAATACTACCCAATATTAGTGGAATTTCCACTGCCTATACTCTGTGCATTTTGCGAAACATTGTTTCCATGAGAATAAAGGCAAGATGATGCTAAATCCTGACACAGTTCTTCAGTATTTAGTTTCCCTTCTCATCTGACAAAGTAATGAGAACGCTAATTCCATTCTTATAACTATTTTGTAATGTTTCATTAGCATTAGAAGTCAGTGCTATAATATTAGATTCAATATTATAATTTGTCCTAAATTTAAAAAATTATCCGAAATCTCGATTAAGTTAGTTTTTCAAACCTGTAATTTCAGTCTGAAACACAACACCACAGGGTGCAAAAAGGAATTTTGCAGAAGTGTTAGAACATACAGAATATTAAGTAATAATCGATTCTAATTTTAGATTTGTTTATAAATTACTTCAGGAAGCATAGAACATACTCTCCTGTGGTGCACATATTAACATGCCTATCTTATCTAACTCAAATATACCACAAATACTGATAGAAAATGTTTACTCAACAATCTTGAATATAGCTTACTGAAGAAAAATACAGGTACCTAATTCCACGTGTATTTTATTTTTGTACTGTACATACGATCTCTGAAAATCCAGTATCGCATGTTTTATTTTCTGCTAAATCATTTTATTTATTTGTTTGTTTTATTTATTTACATACCACCTTAGGCAATATCGTTGTATTACCACTTTGACCTTCTATAACAATTGCTTAAATTGTTGAGGTGTACATTAAAACTGTATTTCTCGATTAGCTTAAG
Source organism: Hymenopus coronatus (assembly GCA_030762935.1). Lineage (NCBI taxonomy): Eukaryota > Metazoa > Arthropoda > Insecta > Mantodea > Hymenopodidae > Hymenopus > Hymenopus coronatus. Next base: position 544,304,599 of record CM060900.1, on the reverse strand, counting down.
GGTGGAGAATAAGAATAGCTTCATCAGCCTAGAATTGAACCCAGCATATTTTTAATTCTTAATTCAGCATTTTGACCACTTTACTGCACTCTTAACAAACCCTCTCTGTAATTCTTGTTGACGACTTTATGCATTAAAGTAAAAAGCAGAAAGTATACATAATATCACTGAGAAGAAACAGCGAAAACGGAATTAAGGCTAAATTATGCTCACTGTGATGCTTACATCCCGTTTGTAAAACACTTTAAATGCAGGTATGCGACATTAAAGTTCAGTGATAATATTTACTTCTGTTTTGTTCAGTTGTGGGATGAAATTCCCTGTAGTCAATGAAGTGATTTTATTCAACTCCCAACAGGACATTCAAGGTCTAATCCCCGCGCATAGACACTGATGATCATAAAGACTGCTGTCGCAATTATTTCCTACTCAGGTATCCTTATGACGTAATTATAGCTGTTTTAAATTTCACTGTTTTCCCATTACAACCAATGTATTGCTCGTGACCTTAGGAGTGTTTTGCCTTCCAGTCCAGTCCAGTCCTTCAATCCACGACACTAGCACTATTCTGCGCAGCTAGGCGTGTAGGGGCTTGGTCATAGCCAACTAGAATGCAATACCATACAAACGGCATTTAAAGGGCGCATTATGAATACCAAAATTGAGTACACAACCAGCAACAATGATTTCCAGGCACTTCTACAGGACATTTTTGCGATAAATGGCATTAGCTCAATACAGACCTGCAATCCGTCGGATTTAAAATGATGCGCTCATTGGAGATCACTTTCATGATCCTGGGGTCCCGATTCTGATTATATGAAGAACACCCATTTTAATAGCAGTACTGTCCTCAATCTTCCGATTTGGATGCTTTATTTTCTGATATGAGGAATGAAATGCTTATAAACGTTGCACATTTTGAAGGCCGAGCAGCAGCAAATCATTCCTATATGTTAACTCCCTAGTTAACAGCACTAGATGTTATACACTTCTCAAGGCATCGTGCTACATAGAATTGCCAGCACCAATTTAATTGAAGAGAGCTTTGTTATACGAGGGCTGTAAATAAAGTAGTGGCAACATTGATAGAACACAATATTTATTGAACTCGCAAGTACAATTGCATTACGTTCCTTCAATCTAGTCACCCGCAAAGTCCCTGACGTTTTGCCAAATGTAGGGCAGCCGTTGGGGACCGTTAGCAAGGTGATCTCTGTTGATGGCTGCGAAGAAGCGCCCTACTGCGGGGACTACAGATGCCACGTCAGGAAATCGGCGGCCCTGGAGGGGTTCCTTCAACTTCGGAAACCGGTCGAAGTCACAAGGACTCATGTCTGGACTCAAATTGGAAAATATTTACTGTGATGGCATACGATCAGGCGGATTGTCTGAAAACCTACGTTAATGTAAATACACAAATACATATAAAGTAAACTTCCAAAGTTGATCAGAATCTTTGTAAGAAGCTGAATAAACCTGATTATGGCAAATTAATTGAAAATGTTTGCAAACATAGTGAATTCCGAATTGTTTCGTTTTGGATGCTGATCAGCAAACTAAATGCTAGACCGACGTAGATTTGGAGCATTATATTTAAGTAAAATCTGGTACGGATAGAGTTGAGCAAAGAGGAAGTCCTTATTAATAAACCTACTTACATAGCCCAGGTAATTTTGGATATATCGAAATTAGTTGCGTACATCTTTTTCTACAAAGTCGTGGAGCCAAATTAGCAAGATCTATTCCGGACCTACATTAATACAGACTTGTTCATCTTCCAGAATTCAACAAATATTTATGAGTTCACGAAACAAAATCCGCAGTACTTCGACATGTATAACTACGAAGAAAGTAATCAATACGGCTAAAAACCGCTAAACTGAAATATGAAAGATTTACTTAACGACGAGCTCGGAGGCAAGCCCATGTATGAATATGGCGGTCTTTGATCTATTTTGTACAGTTGCAGGTATGAATGCCAGACGGAAATGAAGATAAAAGGAATAAAGAAAACTGACATGGCCAATCTAAATTTTGAAAGTTGTTTCGATATTTTGCATCGTACTAGAAATGGTTATTTGGTCAAACAAACCACGTTTCGAAGCTATAAGCATTCCAACCACACAATAGAGAATAAAGTCGCTCTCCATGTGAGAGACTTTAAGAGGAAACTCAGTGAAGGCTTGGATTATAACCTTGCAGGAGAGAGAAGTAGGGTTTTAGAACGCCCAACCTATAAGATTATTAGCGCCCTAGAAGATGTAAGAAAACAAAACCCAGCACAAAATAAAATTTAGGCCTGAGAGTTCATGCCATAAAAACAAGCACACAGACGCTAAAACGAGGATTAAAATGTAGGAAATAACACTCCGAAAATAAAATATAAAAATCCTAAGGTGGTTAAAGAAATAGATAAAACTACTGTCAAAAGCTGTAGAACGCCATTAAAACTAGACACGTCCAATCATAGGACACTGTCGTATAAAAGATAAAACCCGTTCTACAGCAGTCAGACGGTCTGCTAAAATGTCACGCATGCCACTGGGCAAATTCAACAACATTCGCGTGGCTGCTAAAAATTTGCACTCGGTTAAAATATGTCTCACTGTCAAGGTTGAGCCGCACCGACAAACTGGAGTTTGCTCTCATCGCAATAAATGACAGTGGCTAAAATAAGTGTCCGATACGCAGGCGACATAAAATGACCTCTTCTCGGCGGAAGGTGCGACAAGAGGTTTTCCAGGATTCGGGGAGTGCTTTAATTACCCGCACTTTGTTTCCAGTAGTGCTGGACCATTCAGTCGCCCAACGAGAAAGAATGGTCCCTCGCCACACCGCCTTAAGATCACTAGCGGGAACGGTAGAAGAAAATATCCTGGAACATGTATTTGATCTCTTGGCAGCAGAATCAGCTCTGTCGTTTCCCGCTACTCCAGTGTGACCAGGCACCCACTAAAACGTTACACTTAGACCTGCAGCCGAAAGCGAGTGAAGGCAATCTGGATCCGTTGTATGATTGGGTGGTATGTATACAGCGGACGAAGACTTTGGAGAGCACTCAGAGAATCTGAACATATTGCAGTGAGTGGTAGCGCATGTCGCCGCACATAAAAAAGAGCCTGAAGAATACCAAATAGCTCAGCTGTAAAAATCGAACACTGTCGTAAAAGACGAAAAGTAAAACAGTGGTTATCAACCACAAAAGCACATCCAACACCTTGATCATTATTCGACCCGTCAGTATAAATAAAAATATGGTCGCGATGTAGGTCTTTAAGGGCTAAAAATTGGGATCGAAGGATGAAACCAAGTAGTCGACTTCGAAAAACAAGAGGAACCTAGATTGAAAGAGCTGCCAGGGTGAATCCAAGGAGGGAAATGGGTTTCTCGTTTGGGAAGCACTGTAGGCATGGACATGCTCATTTGCCCTAGAAGTTTGCGAAAACGTACCACTGGTGGTAAGAGGGCTAGGGAGTGAGAGGCGTAATTAGCGTCCAAAGAGTCATCAAAAAAGTATGAATGAGCCGGGTGGTGAGGCATACTGGACAGACGGCAGGCGTAGCTACACAAGAGAAACTCACGGCGATTATATAGCGGTGGTTCTGCAGCTTCCGCACAGACACTACTGACTGGGGTAGTGCGGAAGGCGCCAGTTGCTAGTCGTATGCCTTGATTATGAATGGTTTTTAAACGACGAAGGATAGACGGTCGCGCTGAAGAATAGATGATACACCCATAATCTAATTTGGAATGAACTAATGTACGATAGAGGTATAGCAGAACGCTACTATCGACTCCCCAGGATGTGCCACTTAAAACACGTAAAATATCAAGAGAACGTGTGCACCGCGCCTTCAAATAAGTTATATGGGCAGACCAACGTAACTTCCTATCAAATAGTAAGCCCAGGAATTTCGCATCTTCAACAAACGGTAGCATATCTGTACCTAGGCGGAGAGGAGTGGGAAACTGCTTCCGACGCCAGACATTTACACAAACCGCCTTCTCGGTGGAGAAGTGAAAACCATTTGCCACACTCCAGGAGGAAATAAGAGTCTAGACACCGCTGAAGACGACGCTCGAGCAAACAGGTACTCCGAGGTGTGAGGTACACAATAAAATTGTCAACAGCGACGAGGAAATCCCTGGGGGAAGGCAGTCAACAAGAGGGTTGATAGCTATAAGGGACAGAGTGGCACTAAGTACTGAACCCTGAGGTACTCCGTTCTCCTGAGTAAAATAGTCAGATAAAACCGAATCCACACGCACACGAAATACCCGGTCTTTCATGAACTCCCGAATGAATATGGGAAGGTGACCACGGAAACCCCAAGGACAAATTGTACGGAGAATGCCAGTTCTCCATGTGTCGTAAGCTTTCTCTAAATAAAAAAATACAGCTACAGTCTGGCTTTTTCTCAGGAACCCGTTCATAATGTGGGTCGAAAGAGACGCCTGATGATAGTAGAACGGTTCCGAAGAAACCCACACTGAACGTTCGACAAGAGGCCCCGAGGTTCGAGCCACGACATAAACCGCTCATTGAGCATACATTCCATAACCTTGCAAACGCAACTAGTTAGGGAAATTGGGCAGTAGCTGGAAGGAAGATGGCGATCCTTGCCAGGTTTCAGAATGGGAACAACGGTGGCCTCGCGCCTTACAGCAGGAAACACACCTTCGAGCCAGATGCGATTAAAGAGCTGGAGGAGAAAGAGCTTACCATCCGTAGACAACTGTTGAAGCAGCGACACATGTATGGCATCGGGCCCAGGAACGGTATGCCTAGAAAAAGAGAGGGCATGTTCTAGTTCGCGAATGCTAAAAGGCGGTTGTAGTCCTCATGGTTATCGGAGCGGAATTACAACTTCTGGGCTTCCAACTCGACCTGGGTCATAATTGGTGGAACTGGAAACTGCCTCAAAGCCTCTGCCCAAGGTGTCTGCGATAACAGCCGTCTCCACCAGGGTGTCACCTCCTACCCTAAGACCGGGTATAGCGCACGGTTTTGCCTTACCGGCTACACGCCTAAGTCGATCCCATACAACGGACGTGGGCGTGGAGCTACGAAAGCTCTCCACATAGCGCTTCCAAGAGGCCTTCTTTCACGGATAATGCGCCGCGCTCTAGCCCGTAGTCGTTTATAGACTAATAAGTTATCTTCAGTTGGGTGACGCTTGAAAACCCGAAGAGCACCTCGCCGCGCACGGATAGCTTTGCCGCATTCCTCGTTCCACCAAGGAACCCGGGTACGCCTAAGTTGGGAAGACGTACGGGGAATGGAGTGTTCGGCGGCGGCTAAGATAACGGAAGTTAGGTGCTCAACCATGCTATTGACAGTGAGACAGCCGGCAACGGCAAGATGGGCTAGGCGAGTATAAAGTGACCAATCTGCTTTGTTAAACTGAAATTTTGGGGTGCCAGTGGTTGGGGGAGTACAAGGAAGGAGTGTAATAACAACTGGAAAATGATCACTGCCGTGAGCGACAGAGAGAGAGAGAGAGAGAGAGAGAGAGAGAGAGAGAGAGAGAGAGCGAGCACTCCACTCCAAACGGTGTGCAAGCTGTGCTGAACAGAGACTTAAATCGAAGTGAGAAAGGGTGCCGGTAGAGTCTGAAAGAAAGGTAGGTTCACCAGTATTCAAAAGTGAGGGATTCAACTGGTCCAGAAGATCGCTTAGTAAGGTTCCCCTCGCACACGCCCTCGGAGATCCCCAAAGAGGGTGATGGGTGTTGAAATCTCCCTCCAGAAGATACGGTGGAGGTAACTGCAAAACTAAATTTACAAGTTCGGCAGCGGCGAGGGAGACGAAGGTGGAACATACATATTACAGACTGAAAAACTAAAACCGGGAACAGAAAGGTGGACAGCAACATCCTGCAGTTGAGTGGTGAGTGGAACAGTTCGGAAACACATGTTGTCACGTACCAGAACCAGAGAACCACCGTGTGCAGGAGAGCCCTCATCCGGTTCCAGATCGAAGCGAACCGGGGTATACCGACGTAAAACAAAGGTATCTCGAGGGCAAAGTTTGGTCTCCTGCAAGCAAACGAATAGGGGTGAATAAGACTGGATTAAAATATCCAGTTCGGGCCGATGGGCGCGTAGACCGCGTATATTCCATTGGGGGAAGGACATAAGGAGGACGGTAAGAAGGCTGCTGTTCATTATGCGTGCGCCGGTAAGGGAGCGAATTAATGGTTGCCCGGGACCGGTGGGTTCAGTTTAAGTTTTCTCTTTTTCGTTGGGCTTCGGCTCCGTCTAGTGTGGTGTCTACCGGACACAATTCCAGATTACCATCGCTGGTATCAGTGTCCGAACAAGTCGTGCGGGTGCATTTAGGAGAGCGAGAACGACTTGTAGGACGACGCGGGTGGGCAGAAACAGTGGCGGAAGATGTAGATGGCACAGAAGGAGATGGTGGCGCTACCTTTGAAGGAGAAACGTATTCGGAGGATGCGGTCTGTATACCTATAGACACACGGGCAAGAGGACCAGGGAGCGTCTGAACTATAGCATCCTGTTTCCGCACCGGCTGGCGGACAGCAGCGGAATATTTCAAAGGAGTAGTCGGGTGAAGGTCGAGATAACGTTTCCGTGCTGCCTGAAAAGTTAAATGGTCTTTGATTCTTATCTCGTGTATGGTCTTCTCGATAAAACGGGAACATTCTTTAGAGTTGGATGGATGCGCCTCTCCACAGTTGACACAAGTGGGGCCTTGAGCGCATACAGAGCCATCGTGTGCGTTCTGCCCACATTGCGCACAAACCGGCGAGTTGTTACAACGTTGTTGCGTATGTCCAAACTTCTGACAACGGTAACAGCGCATTGGGTTCGGGATATAAGGCCGCACGGGCGCTCTTTCATAACCGCACATGGTATAAGCTGGCAAGTCAGTTCGCTCGAAAGTCAAGAAGACTGTACGCAGTGGGAACGGCTTGTCATCCCGATTGCCAATTAATTTATAGGCAGCAACTACAGCTTGATCGGAAAGACAGTTCACTACATCCTCGTTGGTTAAACCATCCAAACTAGAGGTCGTAACCACACCTCGACTACTATTTAAAGTTTTGTGCTTCTCCACCTTAATGGGGTAAGGACCCAAAACAGAAGCACTCAGGAGCTTGGCCGGTTGTTCTGAAGTGGCTATCTCAAGTAAGAGTGTGCCATCTCTACATCTTATTGCATTTGTGACTTTACCGCAAATCCTGTCCAGTTTCTTTTGTATATAAAATGGACTGAGGTCTTTCATTGTCTTGCTTTCACACATCAAACGCATAAAAAAAAAAAAAAAAAAAAAAAAAATGTTATTGAAGGGGTTGAGCGCAGAGGAGCCATGATCGTATAGTCCCCCTTCCGGAACCGTCAGCGTCAGCCTGCCATCCGGGGGATACAAGAAAAGACACCTAAATCTTCCGGTCTATGCCGGCCAGGAGCACCCGCTACAGGCCTGATCTCAAGGAGTACGTCAGAGGAGTTACCCTCCGACTATCACTACTGACCAGTATGCGACAGTTTCACCGCTGGAAGGCCCGACTTTAGGTCCCTACCACTGGAATAACCGCCAGTGGCTCCCCACTATAGGCCACGCTGCCTCAGGGGACTTGTGGTTGATTACATCGGTCCCTAGACGGCGGTAACACGTCGGGTCCACCCGAGCAACCCAGCCACTCGCGGTCGCCGAGCTGCTCGAGAGGACCCGGCCCCATGGAGCTACGTGGGTGTACATGCCATCGGAACGGCTTCGCACCTAATGTCACACGAAAGGGGTATTGAGGAGGGTCCACTCAACCTTCACATTTGAGACCTCGGAAGAACACACAAGTTGAAAGCTGCGCCGAAACCGTGGGACAGGAACCACGGAGATAGGAATGATCCCTTTTGGTGAGACAGGATCTCAAACCTAAAGACCTAAAACCTAAGCATTTTATAAACCTAGAAGAGGTAGTGGCTATCATAATGTGGAATATAAAGTGTGATATGAAGCCTTCAACGTAGCTGTGACAGATGGGAATGAGCGAATGACAATGGGTGTGAATGTCTTGGGCACCCCGGGCACGCCAAATCCGTACTAACAAAGTCAGCCCCTGGGGAGTAATAATCCTAAGGTCCTAAGAACTAATGATCTCCGTAAGCCTAGAAGAGGATGAGGGTGTTATTGTAAAAAGCATAAACCAAAAGTAGAAAAAAGACGTGGCACCACCGGATGGCGATGGGTAGGGTGAATTGGCGGTGAGTGGCTCGGGAACCACCGGGTGCGCCAAACCCGTACCTACCGTAGTAGGCCCCTGGGGGGTAACCTTGCAGGAGGATATTATTCACTGGCATGGCTGATCTCAGCGTGGAAAACGTCCCCCTCGACACCTGTATATACATACATATATATTTATGCATTTTTGTGTGTTTGCTAATTATTGTTTGCATATTTTGGATTTTCTGTACGCGTATAAGTAATATTTATTTGCAGTAAATTAAACTTGTGTATACTTAAATGCTTAATTTAATTTTTATATTTTAACGTAAGGTAAGGAATTTTAAATTATTTAAAAACGATTTAATACTTGGAGAAATCATGGTGAATGTGTTATTGTATAAAAAACACAAAATGAATTTCAATGTATTTCTATTTCAATATGTCATACAATACACTCTTCCTGTCATCTATAGAGTTTTAGGGGATTCATACCACTTCACAAAAATCCCATTTCCTTGCCGTCGCAGCACTTTTTCTATCAGATAATTGCTAGGATGAGGTGTAGATCGAAGTTCATGTCCATAGAAACCTTTAATCTTGTCTTCGTCGTTATATTTTAGAACGTATAGTAGGATTGGTTCACATTACTTAACGATTTTGAAGCTTTCAATGCTCAAATTAGCTTTTTATCCCTTTTCAAAATGCCCTTTATGTTGTGAGATTCTCACATGCTTGTCAACTTTAAGTTTTTCTTGCATTCCTCTTCTCTCTTCGATGTTGACCTTTGTGTAGACTGTTAGTTGAAGGCCGTTATCCTTCACATTAGGTTTCATGCGAATAGTTCAATGAATAGGTAAAATGGTGCTTAGAGATGCTTTGTGGTAGCAGATCTAGCCACTTGTCTGATCCTTGAGCTAAGAATGCTGGATACCTCATGAAGCATGAATTCCGGCTTTGTGCTTAATGGTCCTGCATATGCCATTTTAAAGTAGAAGTTGACGGTGATGAGTAGAGACCGGATAATATGCAACATAAAGAGCTCGAAATATGTATAAAAATGCTTAAAATATGCTAGAAAAGTGTCAAAATGTGCAACATCAAATAATAAAAATAAAATAATAATTAGTTTTATATATATAATTTCATAAAGACATACAATCGGCAATTTGTGTTATTTACTTCATCGGAAAAAGTATAATCTAAAAATTGTTTTACATTTAGCTACTATTGTGAACATAAACGATCAGGTAGGTACTCTTCCAAATGTTCAGTGGTAAGCTTGTGTCGTCAGTCGCTCAAAACATTTTTATAAGCAGAAAAGGCCCGTTTCTATATCAGTTGAAGTCACTGGACAGTATTTGAATTGGGCGCTATATTATTGTTTCTGGTATAAGTTCACCTGTCCCGTTAATAAAACTATCAATTTGACACAAATGTTCAAAGCCTGGGTTATTGTTCAAAGTGTTTGCAAACTTTTTTTTTAAGTTTCCTCGGGAATACCTCCGGCAAGCATGAATTTTATTCATCACCTGGATAGATTCAGTCAATGCCAAACCTCGAGTTTCCAGCATTTTAATACTCACAGGCATATGGGGGAAAATGAGTGCTAATCCCAGCATTGTTTTATTATGAATATTGGAACCGTTAAATGCTTCCTTGCACTGACAAACAGCCAAAACCTCTGCACTATCGAAATCGTTTACTACGTCTTTGATGACCTCGAAATGTTCATTGTAAAACAACACAACTTCGACCCAGATACCCCAACGAGTTACCACTACTTCGCGAAGTAAGAGACATTTTGTAGTTTTTCTCTGTAGGCCTTGATGCTAGCCGATGTCTTTTTTGTTGATGAAAACAGTTAGTTTACATTCCCAAACGTGGAACGTACTCCTTCACCGAGGCGATAGACTCTGTGAGTGAAGCACATCATATGAATCACATTTGTGTAAAATACTTGGAGGGATTTTCCTGCTTTGATCATGTAGCAAGCAGCATCTGAGAGAAACACAAACATCCATTCATCTGCAGAAGATTCTGGAAATATATGTTTAATGTACTCATTCACAAATCTGGCGATCGTAGAATTATTTACATTGTAATTCTTTGCAGGCCACCAAATAGGAAAAAAGAAGGCTCTTGTTTTAATGCACCAGCAATTAAATTAGCAATGTGACGGCCACAACTGTCGGTAGTTCCATCAGCTAAAATCCATATGATATACTTGAGTTCAATGCCTATTTTTTTTCAGAACATGTAAATTAATTGTTGGCATGCAGCTCTTACGCTATGTTGATTCATCTGGTATATTCTGATTTAAGCAATATTTGCGCAGAAAACTTTGAGGATAGGGTTTGTAAGTTTATGAAGAGGAATATTACTTGTAATGAATACTTCAAATAGATCCATGTCGCCCTCCGAGGTGTAATGGTTACCATGCTAACTTCATATACCCAAGGTCGCGGGTTCAAACCTGGCGGAGGACGATGGATTTTTTCGGGCGTAAAAATCCTTAGCATGGCTTCCTTCGGAAGGGAAGTAAAGCTGTGGGTCCCGTGTCGGAGATTTACGGCACGTAAAAGAACCTCAAGCCTGATAAGAGAGGCCTCTGAGCAAAATTAAGCGATCTTTCATGCCCAATATGGAATGGGACGCTGAGAACCAAAGCAGTTAAAGAGCGTCCATAAATGACAGGCCATTTCATTTCAGATCCATGTTAAAGTGTGTGTGTGTTTTGGCGGGGGGGGGGGGTGTTTCCTCTGGAGGTTGAATCACTGCTGCTGTTACCTCTGTTAAAAGTTGTGGGCCATTCTTTTGCATTCCTGCGATATGAAGACTTGTCTTGACATGCTGGTCGGGTTGAAACTTTTGTGCACGAAACGTTTTTCTCGCAAACTGGACAGTATAACTTGTTTCCGTCATAAGAAAATGTTGCAGGATGGTCATCTATCCACAAAACGGTCTTTTTTGTGGTATGGTGTACTGCACGTTACACACTTTGTACAAATAAATAGAAAACTAACCTGAAACAATGGACGTGCGACATACGTGCTTTCTTTGTTACCGACCCGCGCGATATCACAGGCGAGGAGATCAAGCGGGAGCGTGGTCGACAGACTATTGACTCGGTGCAGTTAAGTCGCGGTCACTATAAAGCATCAAAACGAGGAAAATCTTGTGGCCGCCCTTTTAGATTTCTAAAATATTGTAAATGTAGCCCAGAGATATGCATCGTCGCCAGTTTTGGGTTAAAATATGCAATAACCGGTGAAGAGAGGCTAAATATGCAAATGCATATAATCCGGTCTCTAGTGTTGAGTATGTACTTGAAGGTTTTGTTGATTTGAGCATGAGGGATCATTTCAACCAGATCAATCAGTAAAATATCGTCGAGTCCTTTGCTGACAATCTTTTGACGCAAAAACTTCTTATTGCAGGTGCATGAAGTTCTACTGTTGTATTTTTCTTTGCCTCTGTCATGCTATAATTCAAGATGATTTCAATTATTGAATTATCTCGTTGATTTCCTGAGTGTTATTGTTATTTTCAGCCTCTACGTGCAATGAGTAGTCTCAGGAGATTCACTAATGTATTTGGATCGTTGTAATAATGTAACCTTGCTTTCTCTCGGAATGATGTGCTTTCAATTTCAAGCCCAAGTCTTTGAATTTATTGAAAAATAGGTTGTATAATGTTTTATACTTGCAAGCTGTGCTCTGACATAGACGACCTTGTCTGACAAACCTTTTTTGATGCTAGAATCCTTCTATAAACATCCAGATCCTCCTCTGTGTAGAGTGCATTTTAGGAAATGTCTTGTAGACGAGTTCATTCAATCCTGGTGTGGCATCGAATTTTTCTTGTCCTCTTAAAGATTTTATCGTTAGCGATTTTATCGTTTATTTACTTTTAGCACTGGGGTTTATTTTTAGATGACTTTTCCTTTTAGTTTTCATGTTTGACCCGGTTTTTAGATCACTCTATGTCCATTGCCATATTTTATTTACTCTGCTTTTTTTAGTGACGTTGACCATAACAGTAGAGTGCCCTTAAGCCCCATTCTTCATCATCATCATCATCGTCATATTGCTTGTCCTCTGATTTGATTATTGATGAAATCAATCATTTCCTTTCCTAGCATGCACCTTCCATCCTCATATCCTACTCCATATTTTAATATATCTATTTCATCCTTGTTTTACTTTGAAACTTGTTTCAGGTAGGTAGAGATATTGTCTGGAGTATAATCCAGGCTTGTGGGCCGTGGTCTACTGGGCTCTTTCTTCCCAGACGTTTCGTCTGAGACTACGGCAGACATCTTCGCCGCTGCCACCGAAGATGTCTGCCGTAGTCGCAGACGAAACGTCTGGGAAGAAGAAGGAGGAGCCCAGTAGACCACGGCCAAGCCCGGATTATACTCCAGCCAGTATTGACACCGGCCGTGAAAGCCTAAGAATTTCGAAGAGACATTGTCGTCTTTCTCTTCCTTAGCTAATATAGGAGCAGGAGAATTATTCTGAATATAGGTATAGTATATGAAGAAACAGTTCTGTTACGGGTTGAAGAGCTTCGGTCATAAAACTCTGGGTTTCAAACTTCTGCCCCTTTAGCTTGCTCAGCTATTCTCTTGTTGCTTTTGTATAATTGACTACAGATTCTTTACGCCTCATGCATTGGCCATCCATCCATCCATCCATCCATCCATCCATCCATCCATCCATCCATCCATCCATCCATCCATCTTGAAATGAATTGCAATCTCGAATTCATTGGAATTTATTGCTTTCTTCTAATGAGATCATATCAATTTATATGCGACTTTGAGGTTGATATTTAGAATGTGATCGTCTGTGGTTCCAGTGGTATTAGTAACATTTTCAGCATACTAAATAATTGGTGAAAGTAACAGCATTTGTTAACATTTTGAGAAAGCGAACTACATCGAGTTTTGCACAAAGCAAAAAAGTGTTTCATACTTATGATAGTATATGAAACTAAGCACATTGCAGAAGCTACCAATATAAAATTCCTGAGCCTTATTATAGATCGCAATATGAATTGCAAACACCGTAATGATTAATCTTACCCAAAGGAGCAATCGGATCATTCATTCAGCATATAAATAAGAGCATTCTAAAAACGGGTTATTGTGCTCATGGTCATTTATTGATGACCCCTGGAATAATATTCTGGGGAAATGGGATAAATACCAAGAAAATGTTTATTATGCAATAAAAGGCAATAGGAATTATTATTACAGGAGCAAGACAATCAACTCACTACAAACTATTAAAAATATTTGAAATTTTGCCATTAGCCTGTGAATACATGCTAGCCGGCTTATTTTTAATAGAAGTAGGTATAGTTTCCGTGTTCTAGCACACCTTCACCAAATTCCGTATTTCTATAATTAAATATCCGATTCTAGTTTATAATCAGTCTTTAAAGTATAAATAACCGAATCTACTCCACTTCTAAAATCGCTCTTTATATATACAAATAGCAGTAAAATAAAAAGGTACCGATTTTAGTCAATACTAAAAACGTGACTTTGCGCACTTCATAGTTTTGTGTATGTTTTATTTAGGTTGAACCAACTAAATTATTTTAAAATGTAAATTGTTAGTAAAGATATATTAAAGTTTTATTTATATCTAATTTGATTAAATTGTTTAAAAACAAATTAATCACCAATTAGATTATAGATTTTAGCATAGAATTCCAGGTCTTAAAGTAATAGAATGTTTTTTAACTACTTTCATGGAAAAAATCCAGAATATGAGATTCATTATTGCTATTTTTCAGCTTTTTCATTCCTTGGCATTTCAATTCAATTTCTCCTGTTTCAAAAAAAATGAAAATCCCATTCAGTAATTAATTTCAAATATCTATCTAGTAAAATAATTTTAAAAGTGTTATCAAGTTCCATACAATTTTTTTTTCCATGTTTGGTATTGAAATATTCATAACCAGTGACATTATATGAAACGTCTTGTTCTAGCTCATTAATAAGTTTAAACAAACTAATCTTCAACATGGTTGAGCTTCTTAAGTGGGTATTCTAAGTTGTCTATTTCTATACTAAAACTTTATGAAAAACACTTTTTTTATTTCTAAGTTTAGACTAAAATATGTTTTCTAATAAATTTCTTTCCTGTAAATGGAGAACCTTAAACACCAGAATAAAAATGAAATGGAATCTAAAGTGAAAGAATTAGAAAATCATAATAGTAATATTTTACGCAATATGCTTTTTAATAACCATCTTATTTATGAAAAATATATATCGAAATTTAAAATTACAGGACCTGCATAAGTTATATTCTGCAAATGAAGAATGTAAACATTCCATTGTTGATTACATTAAAAAAAACCCATTTGATATAATTGAATGGGGGATAATTTGTATAAATAAAAACTATCAGAAGATGTTATAAGAGAATTTCAAGATAAAGTTGATTGGTTTTTTATTTCTCAACATCAAAAAATATCAGAAGATTTTATTAGAGAATTTCAAGATAAACTTGACGGGGAATTTATATACTACTCTCAAATTTGATCTGAAGCTTTTATACGAGAATTTCAGGACAATTGATTGGTATATTATTCCTCAATATAAAAAAGTAACTGAAAATTTTAAAAAAGAATTTCAAGATATAATTTTCAAAGTAAAGGAATATGAAGAATTATTGATTTGCTCAGATTGTCTATGAAGGTAAAAAATTACGCGACAGTTATAAACTCCTTGCAAAACTCTTTATCTTTTCAATTAAACCATCATATATGTTAATACATTCTACTCCAAATATAGACAAGCTATTTTTACCAGCTTTAACTAAATGATTTGCAAATTCGTTATACTCGAAGTATGTGTTTTTAAGAAAGTACAGCATTCCATTAATGTATCTAAAATCTGATTCCATTGCAGTTAGTACTCCAGAAAATCGTTTATTTACTGATCCGTGATATTTAACTTTAAAGATGCATTCGTCAATTTCTATGTAATAATCATCGTTGAAGAACATGTAAGTTTGACCTGTATACGAATTGTACACCGAATTAATTTTTACGTTAACGGATATGCCCAAATCAAAAAAGATTTAGGATAATCGGATACTAGATTTAGACTTGGATATTCAACCATGTATATTTGTTTTTCTATGATTAACACTACTTCTTCATTTGGCCTTTGGTATATAGCGTTTATTCTTTCGAAATCATGAGGTAAAAAATGTAACAAATCACGTATTAGTTGCTGTTTTTTGCTATAAGTTTGTTCCTGTAAATCATAGATCCAAAACCACTTATTGTAAAATATATACATTAATTGACTGGTTATTAGAAAAGTGCGAACGTCTTTCAACTCGCATACATTTGGTTTTGTTTCATCTACTGAAGTATTTACTGTAGGTTGTGGTACTGGAACAATTGGAGAAGGAAGTCCATAAAGAGTTTGTATTCCTAAAATATCACCATTATGTAAATTAATAGCAACTCTTGTGTAAAATGGATACATAACAGCGCCTTTTTCATTACTATGGAATAATCTCAAAGAATGTCCGATTTTATGGATTAAAACTGAAAATAAGCTAGTGTTTTCATCTTGACTCAATTTATTAATTTTTAAATACCATTTTTCATCAGCATCTGTATGAATTTCCACTAAAGAATTATCATGTTCTGGATGAAATGCATGAGCAACAGTGCCGCCAATACCATCAAATTTACTAGTACAATAACCATATTTTTCTGAAATTAATGATGTAAACGTTTATTTGAAATTAGAATGTCTGGTTTTAAAATATTATGTTCAAAAGTCAAGCCACTATAACGCTCCCATACTTTAAATGCAGAATTGGCAATACTTGTTATAGTTGCATTTGCACCTACATAATGCCATCTTAAATGTTTTGTTTTCCATTTGTGTGACGACGCTGAGAATCCTGAAGGATTATCCATGTTTCCACATCTTTTGGAATGAACTAAAGTTAAAACTTCAGAATTAAGTGATCCATCCGTTGTTAAATTATAATATTCTTGAAACAATAAAATTGCGCCTGTAAGACTTTTATCGTTGATTCTTTTAAGTTCCTGTTCTTCCACAATAAGGTATCCAAAATTGTGAAGATGTGTAATAAAATTTAGAGTATGATTAGCATTTGTAAATATAATATAGTACAATAAAATGGTAATTATATTGATTCTCATTTAATATATTTAAATTTCCCCAGCGACCTTTTTCAAACTTACATCTATAGTGGTTGTTTTTTCTCCACCCATAATAACGTAAATTATTGTGTTAGCTTGAACATTAGCGCCACATTCTGAACTATTTATTAGTTGATTCTTATCTGCATATGCAATATTTTTTTCTAATTGTCATGTCCATAACAGCCATGAATTGTCTTAGAACAAATTCATCTACGTTCCATCTAACACATGTGTTTCCTGCACATCTTTCAGCTAATGAAGCGTAAGCATCATATGCTACTTGATAACTGATTCATAATTTTCAATTTTTGCCGTTCTATCGGAAACTTCAATTCTAGAATTTTTGAAAGACCAATTCTCAAGATGACTATGATCATATTCACTATAATCTCTTTCTGATCAATTGGCCTATTCGTTTGAAAACGTGTGATACAGATATTAGGATTATCAAATTGTAAATTATTGAAAGATGTTATAACATTGATGTTGATGCTTTTTCTGGTAAAATTATGTTCTTCCATAACGCTCCAAACGAAGAAGTTAAATTTCAATTTTGGATTTTGTAGTAGTTTCTGTTTCTGAATTAAAGCTTAATCTGGTTCATATCCTGTGATTGCAACTTTGCTTTTAAGGTCTTTTATAACAATTTTAGCCTCATGTGGAGCAGCTTTATCAACTGATCCATCAGCTTTCAGTGTGTCCCATCTGTAAAAACATAAATGATCATTAGCTGCTCTGTCGAATGAAACAGTTAAACCTAAATTACACAAAGGTTGTTTATTATATCTAAAGAAGCTAAATATAAATTCTAGTGGGTACGATACTTCATAAATTCGTCCAGCTTCATAATTAATAAAACCGGCACTTTTATATAAATGCATGTTTGTTTTTGGAACAAATAGATCAATAAGCACATCGCTTATTAAACCAGGATGATCTACCTTTTCTATAACTTGACCAAAGCTTTTTAAATATGCTTTGTTAAACATTCGTGGAAAGTCATTATTTACAAGTTTGATGTTACCTTCAACATTAAATTCTCCATTTGCATCCTTTCCACGTGGTTCAAACTGCATGTAAGCAATTACTCCACTAGGAAAATAAGTACCATCAGTAATGTTTACATCTATGTCTAAATTACTGAGTGTTTTGTTTAAATTGTATGTGGGTGAGTCATTCAATGCAAATGATCTCGTTTGGTATTGTTCGATCTTTTAATGTCCACTTAATGATAAAAAAATAACGAATTCGTAAAACTATTTCAATTTTAGAACCACCAAAGTCAATCAGATTTCCATTTTCGTCTGTGATAGAAATTTTAATATCTCTAATTGAATCAAGATGATGAATAGGTAGCTCGCAACACTGTGTTTGTGTTGACAATTATTATATTTGGTGATGAATGCAGCATTTGAAACTAAATTGCATTCAACGTTAATGGTGTTAAAAGGTACAAAATTGGGTGAATAATGTGCTGTTTTTGTTTCGCCAGGTTTAATAACAGGATTCTTAGAAAATTCTAACAACTTCCCAAAATTTGTGAAATCCAAACCTTGGTTTCCTTTGTTAGTAGTCGTGATTCTATCTGTAACTTTATTTGGTTTTATTTCCAATGTTTGCATTTTACTTAGCTTTGTCATCAAGTAATTAAATGCATATTGTCCTTTTTCGAATACGATATTTTCAAAGACACAATCATTAACGTTTGGTATTAGAAAAGTAGCATAAAAACTTACAACAGCGATATGTTCATCGTCTATAGTCATAGGTTTAGAAAGTCTCAGATGTAACTCTGAACTTGTTGCTTTTAATGCAATGTACATTTATTGAGAGAGTATTTTTCATTTTATAAATAGTCAACGGACGAAGTAGTCAACAGGCTGCGCCTGAAACTGATTGGGGAACAACATATATACCAGAGGATGAACATGAAGAATTTAGAATAACTGGTGAGCTATTGCCTACAACTATCAGAGGATTAATAGTAGGTCCATCAGGCTGTGGAAAAACTGTTTTAACGAATGATAATTTTATTCTTAAAAAAGGTTGGATAGATGCCTATCATTAATATATTTTATATAAGACTTTATATCAGAAGAAATACAAACAATTGCAGAAAATATTTAAAGATATTGAATGAAACAGGAAAATGCTTTACAACATTTATAGATAAAGAAGATGACATAATACCATTAGACCAAATGAAAGACATTTCTTTGGTTATTATAGGTGATTGGATCTTAGAAAACCAAGACATAGTAAGAGAAATATATTTTAGAGGTAGACATAAGGAAATTAGTGTGATTTGCTTAGGTCAAACTTATATTAAAATTCCAAAACAGCTCATAAGAGATAATTCCAATTTTGTGTGTTTATATAAACAAGACAATAATAATCTTAAACATGCTTACGATGAGTTTGTTGGAGCAGATATGACTTAAGATAAATTTAAAGAATTATGTAATATGTGCTGGAAAGATCGATTTGGCTTTATCACTATCGATATTACAAGAACACCAAGCGATTGCAAATGTCGCAAACAGGTACAAGATTTTATATCGTTACCGTAAATTTTAACGTAAAACATAATACATTTTTACTAAAAACGTACATCAAACATAACGTCAAACATACGTCAAACATAACGGTAAACATAACATCAAAATATGAAAGTTATATATTTTTGTCTACAAATGAGTCAATTACCAAAAGATCCAAAAGGACGTCTTAAATTACGACAACAATAGAAGAATTCAAGCAATGGAAAAGGCAACCCAGAATGTTATATGAATGAAATAAGGTAAAAGATCAGCCCATTATAGATGCCATCACAGAAAACAAGAATGAATTACACACGTTAGTCGAACAAAATAAAAGCATTATGAACGAGTTAATTCCACTTGCTAAACAACCATCATTACAATATCAAGATCAAGATAAAGAAAAAGTTTTCATACCTCAATCAAAAGCAATCACAAACTATAGTACTGTTCATATAGGTCAAAATTGGGAAGATATCTAAATGAGAAAACTGATAAACAAGTATTTGAAATTAGAGCTGATGGAACTAAGTTGTACATCTGAAACTCGGAAATAACACCTAATGGAGATAATATTATTGTTGAAGGAAAAACATAGAAGGAACTGATAGTTTGCTCACTTTGCTTCCTAAGAAACGATATTTCAGATAGCTTAGTTAAAGCAGATGATTGTTTAAACTATCAAGAAATACTTATAAAGTTCAATGCAATTTACTAAAATAATGATCCACCAACTAGAAAACCGAAATCTAGTTCAGGTACGAAGTATGAAACATACATAAAACCAATATGGGATAAATTAACTGGAAAAGTTAGATCTTATTCATATCTTTCTTTACCTAAATCAAATTCACCTATTTCTTCATTTAGAGCTGGAAAAGGAGTTATAGAAACTTACACAGGAAAAAAAAATACATATTATTGGATAACATAGTCAACTTTTAAATCGTATCGGTGTTCTTAATGGTGCATGGAAAGCTGGTAATCAGAAATTAAGAATGAAACAGCAAGTATTCATGACTTGTTACTTGAGCAATTTAATAAAAATGATCCGAATATGGAAACAATACCAAATGCTGCATATATACTTGGATCTTTAATTAGAAGTGTACCGAAAAGCATTTTAAGTGGAAAGTATGGTTCAGGTTTCTTTAACAAAGTTTTGAACTCGGGAATAAGAGGAAAAAAGTATAATTACTGCGGTCCTGGAACTAAACTAGACGAACGATTAGCAAGAGGTGACGAACCGATCAACAATTTAGACAGTGCATGTTTAAATCACGATATATTCTATAGAGATAACAAAGATTTAGAATCAAGACATGCTGGAGATAAAGAATTGCAGTTAACAGCTAAAGAAATTCAACACGATTCTGATACACCATTAGGTGATAAATTTGATGCATTAGTAAGAGGAGGAATGTGGACAAAGCGTAAATTAGGATTTGGGGTGATTGAACGAAATATAGGCTCACCTATTCGTCTATAAAAATAACAATTTTTTCTTTCATAAATGCTACTACCAGCGTTACTTATTATTAAAAAATTTCTGAGAAGCTTCAAAAAAGGAAGCGATATTCAATATGGTGGATCCATTTTTCTTGTATCTACAATTATAGAGACAATTTTTAATGTAAGAGAACTCATAGAAGCCAAGAAACCTACACCTGCTAAAGTAGGAAATGGTGTAACATTGAGTGAATTCAACAAAGCATTTAATACGTTTAAAAAAGCAAAATTAGTTGGTTCAATTGAAGTAGAATATGGCGGTTTCATATTTACGATTCCTATGCTTTTCGGTGCTTCAACAGCTGTAGGTTCTCTTGCAGGTGGAAACGCTGCTGTTGCTAAAACAGTGCTCGATAACAAGAAGAACCAAAAGGAACTTGAACAGTAAAAACGTCATAATTTAGCTATGGAAGCGAAATCTGGCTCAGGAATGTGGATTAAAAAATTCGAGGAAGATAATGTCTCACCTTTGAGTAATATAGATATTATGAATTATGTTTAAAGATTAAACATTAAATATTTTAGAGGTGCATTCGTGTCAGATACACTTCCATCGAAACCAAATGATGTAGAAAGTGGAGTAGTTAATTTTGAAGATAATTCTAGAATAGCAACACATTGGATATGTTATTGGAAACAGGGTAAAATTGCTTATGTTTTCGGTTCTTTTGGAACTGGATTGCCAAAGTCTTTAATTAAGTATTCAAAGGGAAATAGAATCAACTTTTTAAATTTTGTTAGAGGAGACACTGTTGAACAAACTTCAGAAGTTATTTGTGGCAATCTTTGTATTACAGTTCTTAAACTACTTTCAGATGGATATTCATTTCCTGTTATACAAAGTTTATTAAAACTATACCCAAACTTATGGAAACGCTATTTTTAATAGTTGTAAATGGGAATAAACATTTATGGAAATTCATCCACATCGAGTAATATTGATCTTGATATAGACACGCTTAAAAATGATTTGCTAGCCGAGCTTAAAAATGATAATATCGGAATGGCTGAAGATAAAGTTAAAGCTGACATCCTAGGAATACTTAAACAAAAAACGAAACAAACTGAGAACATTGTAATGAATAAGTTGTTAGAGAAATTAAAGCAGTTAGACAGCAGTTTAGAAAATGCTGTAAAGAAAACCGTGGAAGAAATGACACATACTAAAACGGATGAAGATAAGATTAAATATTTGCAGGATAAAGTAGAAATTAAAGCAGAAATATACAACGTAGAAACAAGGAAGGAGGAATTACTTAAAAGAATTAAACCAATTAGAAACTAAGACAAAACAAGAAATGATAAACCAAATAGATGCTAAAACCAAAAATATTCACAACGAATTTACAAAAACAATGAATAACATGCTCAACATTACAAAAACTTACACCTCATTAAAGAATTGGAGAGTCGTCAAGATTAAAGATGGTGCGGATCACTATGATGCTGCAACAAAAGGTCAGTTAGATAAAGCAATCGAAGAACTGAAAACTTTATCGAGACCAAAGAGAACCACTGGTGACGAAGATTACGATTTTGAAGGTAAACTTCTGACGAATGTTCATTCATCTTAAACCTTAATTATCTGAAAATAACATAATCGGCATATTACCTTTGTTTGGAGTATTAAAGGGGACTGTTTTTCAATTTAATGGTGTGGACTTTTATCCCATTTTTAACCATTTTTGGGTGGTTCGAATAGATTCCAACAGTAAAGAAAATTATGTGATTAGAAAATGTAGAAATGCATACAATTTAACTGTACCATTTACTGTTCGACCTAATGAATCTCTATATTTTGTAAAATATCCAGAATCCAGCACAGAATTTATTATTGCTGGTGGAACTGCATTTCCCGTTATTCAAGAAGAGTACAAAGTGTTCCTAAATCTTTATGTTCAATATGGTATGGACTGGTAATTTTACGTCTTATAAATCGGTTGGGAAACTACCATTATAACATGTTTGTATGGAACATATGAGCTAATGAGAATAATTATCCGAGCATTACGCAGGAAACGTAAGAACACAGAATGATTTGTATTATATTCTTCGTGAAGTTTTATTGTATTAAATGACTACGACATATTGTCTAAAGTGCAAAACTCAAACCGATAATATCAACTGTGTTGATAACATATCGAAAAATGGAAAAGCATACACATCCAGCTGTGTTAAATGTGGAATAAAAAAATCTACGTTTAAAAAAAACGTAATTGGACAAGGTGTTAATCCTGAATCTGAAAGAAATTAAATTATAGATGAATTGCATAAACCAGCTAGAAGAAATTATGCGACACGCAAGGTAATAACATATGGTATTGATGATTTATGGCAAGCTGATTTGGTAGAAATGAACTCTGCTAATCTTAAAGGTGTTTCTAAAATGGATAAAGGATATAAGTTTATCATAACCATCATTGATGTATTTTCTAAACTAGTTTGGGCTATACCATTAAAGAGCAAAAATGGGAAAGATATTGCAAATGCTTTTAAAGATATTTTCAAGCAACCAGGTCGCATTTCTAAAAATTTGCAAACTGATAAAGGTATAGAATTCTACAACAAAGAATTTCAATAGTTAATGAAGGAACATAATATTAATCACTATTCAACATACACAAATGTTAAGGCATCTGTTGTTGAACGTTTCAACAGAACATTAAAAGAAAAAATGTGGAAACAGTTTTCCATACAAGGAAATTATAAATGGGTTGATATATTAATTACAACAATTAATAACTACAATATTACATATCACATCATTATCAAAATGAAGCCTGTTGAAGTTGACTCAAAAAATTAAAAGAGTGTATATTACGATGTTTATCAATCGAGTTTAACTAAACAAAGAAAACTAAAATACAAAGTAGGTGATAAAGTTTGTGTTAGTAAGATTAAAGGTATATTCGAAAAAGGCCATACACCATATTGGTCAACAGAAATATTCACGATTGATAAGGTATTTAAAGATAATCCGCCATATTATCATCTCAAAGATTCTAAAGGAGATCAAATTTTAGGTACATTCTATGAACAAGAAATGCAAGAAACAAAATACCTTGGTGTGTACTTAGTTGAAAAAGTCTTAAGAAAGAAAGATAATATGTATTATGTAAAATGGCTTGGTTTTGATAATTCACATAATAGTTGCATTGATAAAAATAGTGTTATTGTTTAATGCTCTATTTTAATACTCATTATTTCTCTTATTAGAATATCTTCATTTAAAATTGTTTCAAAATGATTTCCTTGAGAAATTATTGGTAGTCTTTCTTTCATTAAATTATATAGATTGATGGAGTATGGATTTCTGATTCTTAAAATTATTTCCATTTCTGGAAAATCTTCTCGTAATTCAATCAATCTAGAATTTACAGATATATTTTGATACCTTATAACATAATATGGATATTCCCGCATATGAAATTTCTTGATTAAAATAAATTCATTATGTTTATCTCGATTATTGGTTGGAGGAGTTCCATGATTCTCAATAATTTCATTTTTATTTTCAAAAATTTCATCTTTCTTTTAAATAATTTCATTGAATTACTTCTCCGGCGACATTGATAATAATTCTGTTACTATTTCTCATGCTTTCAACTTTGTTTTCTAAATTTTCTATCTGATTTTCTAAATAATTAATTTTATTTTGTAGTTTATATTCACAGGTTCTCGAATTGATGGTAAGACTTTTTCATAAGCCCAATCTTGAAAATCTTCCACAAAAGACATTTTTGAATGCATAACTAATTGGTATATACCAGGTTCATTAATAGATTTCGTTATTTTATGAACATATTTATATAGCAGCATTTTACGCTACCTAAATTTTCATGTTTTTACAATATTTCTCTTTAACATGGTCTTTTGTAGCTACTCGAGGTCGTTTATATCCTAATAAATCAGCAACTTGATTTGCATAAAACCACAGCTTATGTTCTTCATTTGTAATTATAATCACTTGTTTGCCATTGAAGACAAGTTTGTTGTTTTGTATATAAATAATGCTTTCCATTTATATGTAAAAATTTTAAATAGATTCTTTAAATTATTTAATATCAGTTTTATTGCTTTGCTTTATAATGGCACCAAGGCAATGTATCAATTCCGTTTTTACATATGTATCTTTTATTGTCTTGAGGACTCAGTACTATTTTATTGACCTTAGCAGTATATATTTCATGTTTATATGATCGAATTAGATTCATTTTTCTATACTGTTCTGTCTTTTTAAACAAACAATTTTTATAATCATTCATACATATTTGGTTTTTAAATACACATTTCTTAACAACTTTATATTTCTTTTCTATTTTATCGCCAACTTTATTAGCATACATTTTTGCTGAAAAACAGCAGAATTCTTCCATTATTTTCCATTACATTCGTCTTTCATTTTGCCCACAACTTTCTTGTTTATTTGTGGCACATTGTAGATATTATCTTTTAGATAATCGCTAGTGTCAAATAATCCATCATTGACTTAATATCTTCATAGAAATCTTCTGTTATGTTATAGATATACCTGTCAGTATGTTGATAGCCTAGTTCTCCATATTTTAGTTTCATTACATTGTAATGAAAATTGTACACCAATTCTTTGGATAAATCAAGTATTCTCATTTCAATATAAATGGGTTTATTAAACATTCTTTTTTTTAATGAATTGCAGCAAGATTCTCACTAAATATCGTTCTTCCTTTGAAGTTTGGTTTGCCTTTCAATTTATCACATTTATTTCCATCTGAAACTAATGTTATGTCTACTCTGTTTCTAATATTCCCCATAGTCTTACCAAACACGCTGTTGTTCATCAGTTTGTAAAAATCTTTTTCAAAATCAGTTGTTGCTTTAGTTCTCATTTCTGTATTCAAATCGATGTATTTTTTAACCTATCAGATTGTTGGAATTTTAGTACTCTGTGTACCTTTGTCAATTTCATACCTAGAGAATCTTATTGCTTAAGATTTCTAATGAACAACATAATTGTGTTTCTCATTCAAGGTTGTTAATAATTTGCTTTCTGTAGTCCCAGGCACAACTTTATTTTCTGGAGCCAAAGGCAAATCTTTATGTAAATAATTATGTAAATCATGCAATTCTTTTTCAACTTCCAAAATATATCCAACTTCAGAGGTATTTGATGGTACACTGATCTTTTTACCATCAAAATTATTCGGTTCATCCCATTCAAAGCCAGCATATGGTAAATATTGACCCATTGCGTAACTATAAAGGTTGTTAGCATCCAGGTATGCCAAAGAATTTGATATCTTCTTTACATCATAGTCTTTCATACTTATTGTTTGCCTTCACATGTCTTTTACAACATTGCAATATTCCTCCTCTTATTTCTTTTTCAACCATTAAAATCATGCCATAATCATGTAATAAATCAAGAGGTTGTTCAGTCATTTTTAACATTGCGTCCCAAGATAAACAGCGATCTGTAAAATACCACGATGCATCTAAATCATAAGCTTTTATGCAAGTTTTTTTTTTTAAATTTCCAAAGACATCAGCTAGTAACAATACGTCAGTTTTGAGATAAAGATCATGATATTCACCAAGATTTTTCATATTAAATTTTTCCTAAACTAGTTTTGCATGTTCATAATCTTCTTCACTTATATTAGTTGTTCAGTTTGTTATAAAATTCTTCTTTTGGAGGAAGCTGTGTTTTCTTCCAAGAATCCATGTAATCATAAGGATAAACCTTTTTTCTGAACACTAAATTGAATAGTTCTCCGGAGAAAAATTTTCTAATGTTCGTCATTTGATCTTATCTTAAATTTGAAGAACGTTTATCTAGTGAAGAAGCCATAAACTTAAATGTATCGATAAATCTCATTTTCAAATTTTCTGTTCTCTTTCCAAAACTGATATATATATCTTCATTGTTTGGTATTAACTGTATTCAGTTTTTGTCATAACCAAGTTCTTTCACAGACAAATGAGAGTCATATCCAGTTAAATTATCTAGGTAAACCGGGACAAACGATGGCCGCGCCGCGGCCGAGTGGTTAAACCACTTTCCTCTCAACTAGACGGCCGGGGCTCGATCCCAAGCGACCGCATGTGAGACTTTTGGTGGACAAAGCGGCGCTAGGGCGGGTTTTCTCCGGGTACTCCTGTTTCCCCCGCCATCGCATTCCACCGGTGCTCCATCGTCATTCATATATCACCAGTGTCACCGGCTGCGGTGCCGTAAGTAGTTAAAGCGGGCGTTAAACACTACCAAAATAAACGGGACAAACGGGGAATGCTTCAGCTTTAAGTTACAATTATTACATAGTGGATTTATGTATTTTCCAGTTAAGTGATGATGACGAACCTTTTTATTCTTTTGTGAATAATGACATTTACACAACGTACATTCTTTTGAGTTTGTATGTCTTGATTGTTCTTGAGGTACTAATGGTTTCATTTCTTCAATTTCGGAATAAATTTTTCCAATTCTTTCAACTTCTTTCATTCATTCAATAAATTTATGACAGTTTGGTCCACGATAAACAACACGACCTTTATAATGTCAATTTATGTACTTGATGTAATAGCAGAAACCACTTGGTTCATGTTTTTGATACTTCATTGTGTATGAAGGTTCTGGATCTGGTTTACAGTTGTCCATTTTTAACAACAAACTTTCAAAATCAGCATAAATAACAAATGGAACTTTTTGTGTATGTTGGTAATTTTTAAAACTTACACATGAACCTTTTATCGGTAGTTCAAACTTTATTGGTTTGTTAATTAAGCAATTTTTTGTGTGATCATCCAGTTTTTCTATACTGCTAAAATAAAGTAAATACATATTACAAATATGTTTTACGCCTATGTCCTTTGAAATTTGACTAGAAACAAGTCTACATAAATTTTTTATTCAACAGTAGTGTGAAGTGCTTTTGTTTTTAAAGTAAAGAATATTTATATGTTTCTCTTTCTTACATTTCGTAATTTTTAATGGATACACATGCTATTTTTCGTCAAATGAGTAAACATTAATAGATACATCAATTGTAGTTCCAATTTTTTTGAATATTATCAATTTCAACTGGAAACGAAATTTTTGGTAATTTTTCTTCAAGTTCCTTCACAAATTCTTTATAATGACTTGTTCGATCTGGATTTCTATGTGCTGGATTTAGTGCAGAAGCTATGGCCCATAAAATACATTTTTATCGTTATTTTTTACATTGATACAAGCTTTCTTATTGCTTATTTTTTCTGGTAATTCAACATATGATTATCCTCTTAATGGAACATATCTGTTAATTGCCAATTTTATATCAATAATTTTATTCAATGACCAACCAGATCCTCGTGCTTGAAGATTAGTCATTTTTGGTAAAATATCTCGTTTGGCATATTTAAACTTTTTAACCACATCGCTTTTTCTGGTAATTGTAAAATTTTGTGCCTGAAATGCAAATTCTTCAACTTTTTCGTTTGTTTGCATTTTGTATTTGCAAAACAGGTGAAGGTTAAATTTTAGACCACGATGTATTTTTAACTGATCTCTCAAAGTTTTAATAATCTTTCCTTTCGAAGTATTCAAGAGAAAATTTGGTTCAAGCACGTTTAGATTGTTTTCAAAATTTAGGGTTTGTAATCTATTTTCAAATGCTTTGGTAACTAGGCATTGATTAATCGGTTTTCTATCTTTTTGGTTCCGAAATACATTGTTTGAAAATGAAAATATCGCTTTTAATTCCTTTCTTTCATCATCTTTTTTGTTCCTGAATACATTGGTTGAAAATGGAAATATGGCTTTCTATTCCCTTTTTTCATCATCTTTTTTGTCTCTAAATACATTGGTTGAAAATGGAAATATGGTTTTCAATTACTTTGTTTCGTCATTTTTAAACATTTCATCATCATTTGTTGTGTTATAAAATGGTAATCTTTTCCAAAGATTATTCACCTTCTGATGATGGCCGATAATAAATGTAATTAAATCAGCCTTTCTTAATTCCGCAATAATCACGAAGTTGAGCGACTATTAGTAAGGAAAACAATTATTAGATTTTTAAAAATATAAAACATGAATTTAAATTTAAATCATTACGTTCTATGACCTTTTTTAAGTAACCATCTTTGTTTATAATATTCCTGAAGACAAACCTTACATCCACTTGAGCGCTTGTCCTTAGATGTAGGATTCAGATAAAAACAAACAATATCTTTAATTTCTTGACAGTTTGTACATCTTTTTGTACCTTCAGAAACCTCAACAATTGTTTGTTCTTCACCTATGGTCAATACTTTAGTATGTTCTTCATGGGATACTATCTTTAAATGCTTCTTGTAATAGCAACCTGAAACGTATTTCCCACATTCACAAAGAACTTTTTTATCATTATACGCATTTTTTAACTATTTTGTTCCACATTCTTTACAAACATTTGTGTGCTTATCCCTTGTGTACTTGTGTGAATAAAAATCATCTAATTGCTTCTCCACTTCGCAACTTCTGCACTTTTTGGAACCTTCCATTTATAAAGGGGGAAAAAAATGATAGATTTTAAAAAAATAATTTTAAATGTCATGTTCTGGAAATTTTTCAATGAAAGTAGTTAAAAAAGAATCTATTACTTTAAGACCTGGAACTCTATACTAAAATCTATAATCTAATTGGTGATTAATTTGTTTTTAAACACTTTAATCAAATTAGATATAAATCAAAATGTAATATATCTTTACTAACAATTTACATTTTAAATTAATTTAGTTGGTTCAACCTAAATAATTCGTACAAAACATACAGGAAACTATGATGTGCGCAAAGTCGCGTTTTTAGTATTGACTAAAATCGGTACTGTTTTATTTTACTGCTATTTGTATATATAAAGAGCGATTTTAGAAAAATTGGAGTAGATTCGGTTATTTATACTTTAAAGACTGATTATAAACTAGAATCGGTTATTTAATTATAAAAATACTTAATTTGGTGAAGGTGTGCTAAGTTGTGCTACAACACGGAAACTATATCTACTAATAGACAACCCTGAAAGAGACTACATACAGACAGGACATGTATGGACCAACAAATAGTTTGCAGACGTACCAAAAAGGGGTATACTGCAATGGTATAGTTTAATTTACTTCACTTCCATTTCCTATAAAGGCATTGCATATGAACAAAAAACAAGTTTAGGTCATAATTAAAAAGGACCCTCATTCCGGGAGAATGCAGCTGAAGGTGTGCATTTTTAACTTCTTTTTTCCTCCATATTACTTGTACAGTGCGACTTCCGTTTTAGCCCTCTCTCCATTGTACTGTTTTATAGATGTATCCCTCTCCGTCTTTTTTCTCAATATATGTTTTTTTATATGTTTTATCTCTAATTTTACCTACATTTTACTTAATTTTACACTGATCTTATCTGATGGCTTAAGCCGTTATTTCTTTTATCAGGGCACTTATAATTAAGTAGTTGATCGCCCTAAAACATGAATCATCAGCCTCTTACTTCCAGAAGCATCCACCGCAGGTGTCACAAACCCGCTCGTGTGTAACAATGCTTGTAGTAAGCACAAATGTCCACTCCATAGGGATAAAACTTGCATGGCAAGCATTGGCTATTGTTTCCGAAGCAAGCCGTTCACACATGTTCAGTGATTACAGCCGCAGGGTGTACTCACATTCTAATTCCTTAGGGCTGCCCCACCCCCGGGGCTTATTACGGTAGGTACGGGTTTTGGTGCATCCGGGGTCCAGAACTAACCCTGACTTCCTCTCAGTGGCGAGGGAGTTAGCAGAAATGCCCATCCACGTGTATGCCGTGTGTACGTTTCTGAGCTTGGGCCTTCTGTTTTTCAGTGATCAGGGAGGGTGCTTAACCTAATGCACTTTGGTTTCTGTTTCTCCTAAACGGCTGGTTAGGGACCAGCACACCCCTAGTCAATCGGCCAGGACTAAGTTTTATGCGGAACTGTAGGGGTGAGTGGGACGGCGATCCCGCTATATCCCCTGTGCAGCCCTGTCACCCCAGAAGATTGACCCCTTAGGGTGTGGTGGACATATATATAAATGAATGGCTGAAATATATGCACGCGTATCACTTCCGAACGACTGCATCAAATTGAGCAATTCTTTTTTTGTTGTGTTCATTATTGTCACAAGGTTTGTGCAAAAGAAAATGTTAAAAAACAGTACGGGAAAGTATTTCAAATCAATTAATATGAATAAATACCGTGCCAAGTGAAGGCATTTCGGTTAATAGCCGCCAGATGGCAGTGGTACCACAAGTTATTTTTTGCAAAATGGACGTACTACTGCTATATATTTCCCTTCCCATTCAATGTTAAGGCAACGCACCAGTTTATCAAGACAATGACGCAACGCAGCAGTGAAATTCAAATACATTTTTATGTATTAACTGTCCTTTCTTTACTCCTATCGTATAAAATAAAGAGGCAAAGAACTTTCCTGACGGCGAACACCTAGACTAAATAGTTATTTTATTTGTTGCTAGATGGCTATAGTAATATTTTCCCTCCTTATCCAATGCTAAGGTAACGCAACAGTTTATCGAGGTGAGATAATGCAGCAGTGAAATTCAAATATATTTTATTTATTAACTGTCCTTTCCTTACTTCTATCGTTTAAAATAAAGAAGCTTTTCTTGCAACGAACACCTAAAACACGTACTTATTATTTGCCACCAGATGGCTGTGGTACCCACTGCTCTATTTTTCTTCTTCAATGCTAAGGGAATGCACCCGGTTATAAAGACAATGAACCAAGATATCTGTGAAAATCAAATATATTTCTTATGTATTAACCATCGTTCCCGTGGTCACATCGTTTAAATAACTGCACCAAACTGAACAATTATTTTTTGTTGTGTTCGTTAGTGTCACGTCAAGGTTTGTGTAAAAGAAAATGTTTAAAAATAGTAAAGGAAACATTTTAAAGCTTCCTAATATGAATCGCCGACTAAGGGTCTCTTTACTGCCCAACGTCGCAAATTTATACCAACTTTAGAAATTTAAAAATATCTACAAATCAGTAGACGGTGCCAAGGGAACGCAACCGGTTAATAGCCGCCAGATGGCAGTGGTATTACGGCTATTAGTTGCTAAATTGCACCGGTTTATTGAGACAATTACGCATTACATTAACGCAATCAGTTGGTCCAGTTGTTCAAAACAGCCTTAGAAATGATGCCGTCAGACGATCATAAAATAGTGATCAGAGCAGACCAAAAACCAGCAGGAGAACATGAGAGACGGTTCAATGCACCAAATTGCCATTGTGTAGTTGGAGAAAATATGAAGTCTCGCGATATTGTAATTCAACGACGCGATGGTGGCAACCTTTAGCATATCAGCGAAACACATCGTTCGTATGATCAAATACACTAGAGAGTACGGGACAGTCGCTCCAATTAGCACAGGAAAATGATGGACAAGAAGACGGCAGCGCTCTGGGTGACACAACCTGGTAGTCTAGCGCCAAATTCAAACACTAATGTATTTCTTATGCAACAGATGCGGGTATTTGATGACCAAATCGGTTAAAAATGTTCACATTTTCATAGCACGGGTTGTTAAACTGCACCATAAAGTAATTAGTCGCATTAAACAGTAAACTTTTTTACACTTTTAGGCATTTTTACTTTCTCTACACTTACTATGTACATAGTGATAGAGCAGGTATGTATTGTATTCTACCCTAAAATTAGATGTCGAGATTTCATCGGAAATACATGTTTTGATGTCACCTGAAATCAAAAATAATAATGCAGTTTTAGAAAAAGGCATTGTATCTGTGGGTAGCATAGCATTAAAAGAAAAGTTGGTTAAAAACTAAACTTGGTATTTAAGTGTTGTATCTTCCAAGGATTCAAGGCGAACATTTTCATTAAAATCACCCGCCCCAAACTATCCTTTAGATGGAAGATTTTTCGAAAATTTCGATTTTCTAAAAAATGGCTAACGTTATCTTTAAAATGCTGTATATTAAATATATTTTCATGACCAACAAAACGTGGATTCTGAATTTCTTGGGTATAGCATATCAAGTCCTCTTTATCATGAATGATTTCTGGTAAACCATAAGTGATAGACAATATCTTACTACACAAAAAATGTAGATTCTGTTGAAACACACAATTTATGTCTTCTACATTTTTTCTGTAGAGTTAACTATTTTAGAAAATGAAATGGCGTTTTATTTATGGTCGCTCTTTAACTGCTGCGGTTCTCTGCGTTCCATTCTATACTGGGCGTAAAATACCGCTTAATTTTGCTCAGAGCCTCTCTATCAGACTTGAGGTTCTTTTACGTGCCGTAAATCTACGACATGGGACAAACCGCTTTACTTCCCTTCCGAAGGAAGTAATGCTAAGGATTTTTACGCCCGAAAAAATCCATCGTCCTCCACGGGTTTGAACCCACGACATTGGGTATATGAAGTAAGCATGGTAACCATTACACCACGGAGGACGACCAATCATTTTAGAGACATTCCTGGTTGTTCGTTTCATTTTAAAATACTTAAAACTTTACTCAGTTCGGATATTGTTCAATCATTTTTCTTTCGTTTTTCTCCTAGCAATGTCTTAACGACCAGCTTTTAAAATATTTGACTATCGTTTTAGCCTAATGTACTCCCTTATTTTGCTTCTACTTACAACGAACTAAACAATAAAAATCATTTCTGTTGTGGTTATCTCGATTAGGAGTAAGAATATAGAAGAAAGTGTTTTTGTGTGGATAGTTTGTCACAGAATAGGTAGAGAAGTCATGTCAACAAAACCTAGCTGTTATAAGTGTATAACTTTTTTGCCTTTACAGTTATTGTTGTACATCTATTGTCATTTTCATTATTTGAATAGCACTGAAAAAACACATTAAAGCATTTTCTAACAAAAAGACTAACACACTGCTTGCAGATACAGCTAATGGAATCAGTATTTACATCTTGTATTAATCCCTTACAAACCTTATCCAAGTCACTGCTTCTATATTTCTATACCCATTGGTCACATCTGAAAATAAGAAGTATACATTAAACTTTATTAGCCATCCGGCTGTAAATTAAAATAAGACAGGGGGAAAAGCAAGATTAATTGGTCAACTTGTTATAATGATCGAATGCTTATCATTCCTTATCGGCTGGAAATGTGAAAAAAGAACGCGAGTTCTTTTGTATCTCGTAATTATAAGAACCGTAAACTGCACATACTTTACTAGACATTTTTATGGGAAATCATTTATCAGGAGAGCAATGAAACAACGGGCTTCAATATACTGATAAAACGTAAACCAAATAACCTCCACAAAATCAGTTGTGAAGTTTTGCCAGGTTCTCACGCAGATGGTGCGACTAGCACTGAGTCGCGATATATCGCAGACTGTCCCGTATTACTCTCTAGTGTATTTGAATATTTTGCCGAGGAGAGGATGGATATCATTTTTTGATCAAAATAATTAATCCATCAAGTGGTATATATCAATATAAAAACTAAAGACAATGTTGTCGACTAAGGGCCTCTTTACTGGTCAACGTAGCAAATCCATACCAACGTTAGAAATTGAAAAAGCGCTGTAGAAATCAGCATACAGTGCCAAGGGAACGCAATCGGTTAATAACCGCCAGATGGCAGTGGTACCACGGTTATTTGTTGCTAAACGACAGTAGCACTCTGTTTTTCCTCCCAATTCAATATTAAGGTAACACACCACTTTATCGAGACATTGACGCAACGGAACAATGAAATTCAAATATATTTTAATGTATTAACTGTCCTTTCTTTACTCCTGTCGTTTAAAATAAAGAAGAAAAGAAGCTTTCCTGGCTACGAACACCTAGCGTATGTGATTATTTGCCGATAGACGGTTGTAGTACTGCCCTACTTTTCTTCCCCATTCAATACTAAGGGAATGCACCCGGTTGTGGATTCAATAACCCAAGATAGAAAAGTCGAATGTATTTTTCATGTATTAACTATTGTTCCCTTAGTCGCATCATTTAACTACAGAAAAAAAAAACTTATTTGTTTCACGTATAAAGTATATTTTTGCTGTCGTAATTCTTTAAAATCTACTATGTAGATAATCATTTATCCTTGGAATTTGAAAATGGCGGAGAAATGACGGAACGCGGATAGTATACCGTTTTAGGTTACCTATTACAGAATCGCCCTCCGTGGTGTAATGATTACCATACTAATTTCATATACCCAAGGTCGCGTGTTCAAACCCGGCGTAGATGGATTTTTTCGGGTGTAAAAATCCTTAGATGGCTTCCTTCGTCGGTCCTGTGTCGTAGATATACGGCACGTAAAAGAACCTCAAATCTGATAGAGAGTTCTCTGAGCACCATTTAATACACACAGCTATTATCAAATAAAAACTTATCACTTGTCCAACCAGGTCTACTTGATCTTTAGCTATTTCATTGTTAGCCTTAAAAATGGCTGCTTTGACATAGAAGAAAATAAAGAAAGACGTGTAAAACAGTAGGAGTAAAGGTAAGAAAGAGATTCGGAAGAAGCAGGCTGTTGCTTTGCAACTTTCTCCTTAATGTAATTCATTACCTATTTCAGCGTTTACCCGCTGCACTATGTAAGCACTGCCATTATTCTTATTATTCCAACGGCATCCTTGCTTACCCACGCTGTTAATTGCACACGCCATTCTTTCCACACTATCTTATGGATGCGCTGGTTTCCTCCTTTTCGCAATACCAAACATATATACTACATTACGTAGATCATTGCACTTTATTAGTCGCACTCCGTGTTGGTATGCTAACTCCATATACCCAAGGTTGCGGGTTCAAACCCGGCGGAGGAGATAGATTTTTTCAGGCGTAAAAATCCTTAGTATGGCTTCCTTCGGATGGCCGACGGGAAGTAAGCCGTTGGTCCCGTGCTGTAAATCTACGACACGGGAAAGAATCTCAATCCTGATAAAAGAGGCATCTGAGCAAAATTAAGCGGTCTTTCACGCCTAGCATAGAATGGGACGCTGAGAACCGCAGTTAATCGCTGAAATGTATGTACGCGTATCACTTCCGAACTACTCCATCAAATTGAACAATCCTTTTTTTCTTATTAGCTAAGTTTGCCGGGCTTGTAGGCCGAGGTCCAGTGGTTGGTATAACCGACGTTTCGCCGAACGCAACTTTTGGCGAAACGTCGATTATACCAACCACTGGACCACGGCCTACAAGCCCGGCAAACTTAGTTAATAAAATTGATAACGCCGGCCGTGAAAGTCTAAACCTCTACATAATTCTTTTTTGGTTGTGTTCGTTACTGTCACGACAAAGTTTGTGGAAAAGAAAATTATTAAAATAGTATGGGAAAGTATTTAAAATCTCATTAAACGAATAAAAAACATGCTAAGCGAACGCATTTCGGTAAATAGCCACCAGATGGCAGTGGTATCACGGTAGTTTATTGCTAAATGGTCGTAGTACTGCTATGTTTTTCCCTCCCCATTCAATGTTAAGGTAACGCACCAGCTCTCAAACGACCGCATGTTAGATTTGTGGTGGACAAAACGGCGCTGTTGCGGGTTTTCTCCGGGTACTCCGGTTTCCCCCACCATCGCATTCCACCGGTGCTCGATCATCATTCATGTATCATCAGTGTCACCGCCTGCGGTGCCATTAGTAGTTAAAGCGGGCGTTAAACACTACCAAAAAAAAAAACGCACCAGTTTATTGACACAATGACGCAACGCAGCAGTGAAATTCAAATACATTTTCATATATTAATTGTCCTCTCCTTACTCCTGTTGTTTAAAGCAAAGCAGCATAGAAACTTTCCTGGCGACTAACTGCTAGAGTAAGTACTTATTTATTTGCCACTAGATGGCCATAATTGTATTTTCCCTCCCCATCCAATGCTAAGGTAACGAAACAGTTTATCGAGATGACACAAAGCAGCAGTGAAATTCAAATACATTTTTAAGTATTAACTGTCGCTTCCGTACTCCTATCGTTTAAAATAAAGGAGCTTTCCTGGCGACGATCACGTTAAATACGTATTTATTGTTTGCCACCAGATGGCCGTAGTACCTCCTGCTCTATTTTCCTTCCCCAGTGCTAAGGGAATGCACCCGGTTATGGAGACAATGACGCAAGATAACTGTGGAAATCAAATATATTTCTTATGTATTAACTATGGTCATATCGTATAAATAAAGAAATAAGTATATTTTTGTTGTAATTCTTTAAAACGAACAAGCTATAAACAACGCACCGAACCATTAACCCTTCTTGGAACCTGAAAACGGTTGAGAAATAACGGGATCCGTTTTAGTTTTAACTTCCTATTGCAGATGTTGGTTATTTGACGTTATGTGGTATATGAGCTATCTAAAGAACACCCGCGTCACCATCGCACTGCAATTGTGGTGCTCTTAATACATTTGATCAAGTAATATTTTGGGTTAAATGGAGAAATTACACAAATCTGTCTAATAAAAGCTTATCAGTTGCCCTACCAGGACTACTTGCTCTTTAGTTATGTCATTGTTAGCCTTAAAAATTGCTGTTCTGACATAGGTGAAAAGCATTAGGAATAAAGGAAAGAAAGAGATTCGGAAGAAGCATGAATATTATTGTGACTGTCTCCTTAATGTAATTCATTACCTATGCCAGCGTTTACCCGCCACACTATGAAAGTGCTGCCTTTACTGTTATGCCAATGATATCCTTGCTTACCCACGCTGTTAACCGTATGTTATCCTTTCCACAATACCTTATGGGCACGCTGAGTTCGTCCTTTTCGCAATACAAATTATATATGTTACATTGCACAGATTATAGGGCTTCATTGCACTTTTCAGATGCTTTAAAGGCATTATTAGACATTTGCAATGGTAAATTTCTGTTGACACCTCTAGTGGCTTCATTTCGTTTCCATCACATTTTTGTCACTTCACAACGTTAAAGGAAGAATTAATATGGAAAGCGTTTCCAAATATTTGTGCAAATTACAAAAACTATGCTTGGTTGAGCGAACGAGCCATTTTAGTAGCCACTAATAAGAATGGAGATTATTTGAATATAAACATCGAGGTTAAAATTGATGGACAAATGCATTCATTTAAGTCGATCGATTCAATTACCAATCCAAATGAAGTCATCAGTTATCTTATTGAATTTCTAAATTCATTGGATTTACCAGGATTACCGCCACACAATTTACAGCTCAAGTTTGACTCGGTGATAATCATGCTACGCAATTTCAATCAGCCAAATTATGCAGCGGAACAAAACTCACTGTTAAAAAAATTATAAAAAATTTGATTTAAGCTACTATAACAAAGGAAAGCTCAAAGGCGAGGATATACTTATTCCAAGAATACCACTAATGTCAACCGCCTTTCCTTTTGAATTTAAGCGTGCTGCTTCCGGCGCGCCTTGCATTCGCAATCACAATAATTCCCATCGTTAGAAGTGTGTGGAATATACCTTCAATTGTCGTGTTTTTTCGCATGGATAGTTGTACTTTGCGTGCTCGAGAGTCGGCTAAAACATCGGCTGTATTTGTTTTCTCTCCGGAAGGAAAATTGTACATTACAAGGCATTACAATAAACTATTGTCAAATTATGTAATTGTAATTTTACTCCATTGCTGATTCGTACTGTAAACGGAAGATCTTGACAGTTTTTTTAATTGGTTACACTACCCGTGCGAAGCCGGGGCGGGCAGTAGTATGTATATATATGCATCAAATTGGACAATTTTTGTTGTTGTGCTCGTTATTGTCACGACAAGGTTTGTGGAAAAGGAAATGTTTAAAAATAGTACGGAAAAGCATTTAAAATTTCATAATATGAATAAAAACCATGCCAAGCGAACGCATTTCGGTTAATAGCTACCAGATGGCAGAGGTATCACGGTTATTTGTTGCTAAATAGTCGTAGTACTGCTATATTTCCCCCTCCCCATTCAATGTTAAGGTAACGCACCAGTTTATCGACACAATGATGCAATGCAGCAGTGAAATTCAAATACATTTTTATATATTAACTGTCCTTTCCTTATTCCTGTCGTTTAAAATAAATAATCAAATAAGCTTTCCTAATGATGAACACCTAGAACAAGTACTTATTTATTTTCCACTAGATGGCCATAGTGGTATTTTCCCTCGCCATTCAATGTTAAGGTAACGCAACAGTTTATGGACGCAATGACGCAACGCAACAGTGAAATTCAAATACATTTTTATATATTAACTGTCTTTTCCTTACTCCTATTGTTTAAAATAAAGCAGCAAAGAAGCTTTCCTGGCGACTAACAACTAGAGCAAGTATTTATTTGCCACTAGATGGCCATAGTGGTATTTTCTCTCCCCATCCAATATTAAGGTAACGCAACAGTTTATCCACACAATGACGCAACGTAGCATTGAAATTCAAATACATTTTTATGCATTAACTGTCCTTTCCTTACTCCTATCGTTTTAAATAAAGAAGCTTTCCTAGCGATGAACACCTGAAATACGTACTTATTATTTGCGACCAGATGGCCGTAGTACCTACTGCTCTATTTTTCTCCTTCAATGCTAAGGGAATGCACCCGGTAATGGAGACAATGGCGCAAGATATTTGTGAAAGTCAAATATATTTGTTATGTATTAACTATTGTTTCCTTGGTGACATCGTTTAAATAAAGAAATAAGTATATTTTTGTTGTAGTTCTTTAAAATGAACAAGTTATAAACAATGCACATAAGCATTAACCCTTCTTGGAATCTGAAAATAACGGGATCCGTTTTAGGTTTAATTTCCTATTTCAGATGTTGTTTATTTGGTGATACGTGAGGTAGCTAAAGAACATGAAAGTACCTGCGTCACCATCGCACCACAATTGCGATGCTCTTAATGCATTTGATCAAGTAATATTTTGGGTTAAATGGAGAAATTGAATACACAAATCTATCATGAAATAAAAGCTTATCAATTGACCAACCAGATCTACTTGCTCTTTAGTTACGTCATTGTTAGCCTTAGAAATCGCTCTTTTGACATAGAAGAAAATAAAGAAAGCGATGAAAAACATTAGGAGTAAAGGAAAGAAAAAGATTCGGAAGAAGTAGGAATATTACTCTGTGACTTTCTCCTTAGTATAGTTCATTACCTATGCCAGCGTATACTCGCCACACTATGGATGCGCTGCCATTACTGTTATTATGCCAACGACATCTTGGTTACCCACACTATATTAACTGCATATGTCATCCTTTCCACACTACCTTATGAGTACACGTCCTTTTCGCAATACCAACTATTTATGCTACATTGTGCAGATCATTGCCCTTGATTGCTCTTTTCAGATGCAAAGGTATTATTAGACATTGACAACGGGAAAATTCCTGTTGATACTTCCACTGACCTCATTTGGTTTCCATCAAATCTTTGTCACTTCACAACGTCTAAGGAAGAATTAATATCGAAAGTGTTTCCAAATATTGGTGCAAATTACAAAAACTATGCTTGGTTGAGCAAACGAGCCACTTTAGCAGCAACTTGTAGATGTAGATGATTCGAATGAAAAAATTGAGGGTAACATTGATGGACAAATGCATTCATTTAAGCCGATCAATTCCGATACTAATCCAATGAAGTCGTCAATCATCTAACTAAATTCATTGCATTTGCCAGCATTCCCGCCACAAAATTTACAGCTCAAGGTTGACTCAGTGATAATTGTACTACGCAATATCAATCAGCCGAAATTATGCAGCGGAACAAAATTCACTGTTAAAAAGAGTGTCAAAATTTTGATTTAAGTTACTATAACATAGGAAAGTTCAAAGGCAAGGATATACTTATTCCAAGAATGCCAACAATGTCAACCGACTTTCCGATTTAAGTGTGCCTTGCATTCGCAATAACAATAAATCCCAAGATCAATCGTTAGAAATGTGTGTATACCTTGAATTGTGTTTTTCCATGTTGTACATTGCATGCTCGAGAGTCGGCAAACTATCGGTGCTATTGTTTTCTCTCCGAAAGGAAAATTGTACATTACAAGGCATTACAATAAAGTGTTGTCAAATTATTTAATTTTAATTTTATTTCATTGCATGGTCGTATTGTAAACGGTAGGTTTTGTCTGAGTTTTCATTAGGTATATCACCCATGCGAAGCCGGGGTGGACAGCTAGTTTATAATAAACTTGCACTAGAGCAGAAAACGGCACACTCCTGGTGAGGCATATCATGGATCCTAATTACTAATAAACGCGAGTGTTAACAACTATTAAACAAATTATTAACGTTCGGCAGCTACCTGGATAAAGGCCGAGATACATCAAAACTGAAATGGAGTTTTATTTATGGACGCTCTGTAAGTGCTGTGGTTCTCAGCGTCCCATTCTATTCTAGGCGTGAAAGACCGCTTAATTTTGCTCAGAAGCCTCTCTATCAGGCTTGAGGTTCTTTTACGTGCCGTAAATCTACGACATGGGATCAACGGCTTTGCTTCCGTTTCGAAGGAAGCCATGATAAGGATTTTTACGCCCGAAAAAATACATCGTCCTCCGCCGGATTTTACCCCGTGCCCTTTGTTATATGAAGTCAGCATGGTAACCATTACACCACGGAGGGTGACGAGGGTGAGATGCATAAAAACCTTTAACTCCTCGCGCT
Source organism: Hymenopus coronatus (assembly GCA_030762935.1). NCBI lineage: Eukaryota > Metazoa > Arthropoda > Insecta > Mantodea > Hymenopodidae > Hymenopus > Hymenopus coronatus. The sequence continues at coordinate 544,263,511 of CM060900.1, read as the reverse complement.
TCGTTATAGGCACCCGCGCATTGGACGGTTTGTCCAAAGACAGATTCCGGAGAATCTGACATTAAAAGGCGTTACATATGTGTACAATGTCCGGCTGAAAGTAAATGTTGAATCTGTGCCTGCCCGTACCCTATTCCTTACGTTTGATCGGGTAGGTCTCCCTCAAAGGAATAAGGCAGGGCATTAAGCTATCGAGATTAGGCCCCTCTGATTGCGCTTTGAGCACACACGTGAATTTTGAACTGCTCAGCCTAAAAGCGCCATCACTGAAGACGTCACGCTTTTTGGAGCTTGTACGCGAATTCCATCTTGTTTTAACTGTGGTGGCGAACATCCATCTAGTTTCCGAGTCTGGGAGGGTGGGAGGGAGAGAGAGGAGACATCGGAAAACTTGGAAGATTCTGCGAGTCCGCCAACCCTCTGTCCCGCACTCTGGTACCTATATCTCAATTGCAACTAAATTAATACTGAGTTGGGAAATCGAAACACAGACCTGTATATCAACGGGGTCACAATTGCAGAAAGGTTTCCCGTAGGCATACTACTCACAGTGACCTCAAAATCTACGTATGCGGCGGCATCAACATCTGAAAAGTCTGCCAATGTAAAGAGTGGTTCAGAAAAAGTGTCATCCAAACCTTCGACCTTGGGCACTAAGACCTGTATATCCGTAGCTTATTCTGCAGCAGTGAAAGACTAGCTATGTCGAAGTGACTTCCGGATAGAAAGTGTAAAATCAGCTCCCAAAACGTCTAAATGAAGGAAACGACTTCGCCACTCTCCACGTAGATCCCCTTCTGATAAATTATCTGGGAGCCAGCATAGATCGGCGACTATCTGCGCCGATCATCAGATAATCGGTTTGAAAAATGTCGAACCGAAGTTTTCTATTGAAGAGGGGTCTACCCCGGTGGAGAAGATGCAACAGCAGAATTCTGCCCTTGCTACCAGTTGTACATTGCTTAAGATAAGGAGTCGCGCTCCCGAAAAAAAGTGTTGTGCTACGATGAAATTGCATTAATTCTACCACTAGCTATTATTTTAACCGAATCAAATATAAAATTTTGAATAATTACAAGCATTATATTTCTATTTATTTTAACAGTTGACCGCGGATAGTAACAAATGAGACATCTTTTCAGTTAGAATTTATCCCATAATATAGATGATTGCTATCCTAGAGTGCAACATGCACGGAGTTAGACCTCATCGACCAGAATTTGGACTGTTGCTCAACCAGACTTGATCCTTCGATCGTTTGCTTAGAAGAGACAAATCTCCGTCCACATGACAACATTACCTTTTGGTAGTACTCTTCTGTAAGGCGTGATAGGTCATCGAAAGAAGATATTCCTGCACATTGGGCAACTATGATGCTCACCAGAAATTAGCTTTTTACTGAACCTCTGTCTTTACCGTCCGATATCTCATCCGTCCTTTAAGGATTAAACTACCATTCAGCAGATTGTATTATATATCTACCTCCGTCTGATATCCTGTGGCTCACTGATTTAGAAGATCTAATTTCCCAGCTACCAACACGGCTCACTGATTTAGAAGATCTAATTTCCCAGCTAGCAACACCTTTTCTATTGATAGATACCATAAATTCCCACCGCCCACTTTGGGGCTCACCTCGGCCTTGTGCGAGAAGTAAGGTAATTGTCGATCTGTCCTGAACACTGGAGATCGTACATTTCTTTCTGACGCCTTCTATAGTTTTTCCATTTGGATATAGCTGTTTGTGCTTTCGATAAGATATCTAGCTCAGTTATTCGCCTGAGTTCCTTCTAGTTAAGGACCGGTGGAATCTCAGGGGTTCTGTTTTCGTTCCGGAAATCTTAAAAATTACAATCGCCTTGTCAACATAAGAGAGATAGAACATGCACTTCTATCTCTGCGAAACTCGACAACAGGTCCAGATGGAATCAACATTGTAATACTGCAACTTCTCTGCCTCCTGAAGGTTAGAACTTAAGCTCGAGATCGCTAGTCGTGTCAGGCGTTGACGCCACTTTTCCAGGAAACCTGGAAAGGACCTATGTTGAAACCTAAGAAGGACCTATTTTGAAACCTGGAAAGGACCGTCATATTCCGTCCAGTTACCGTCCTATTTCCATCACCAGCTTGTGCTTGCAAGTTTATGGAACGCATGATTAATGGGCATTTGGTATGGTAACGGAATTCCCACAATCTACTGAATAACACCCAGTGCGATATAAGAAGACGTGGCTGACCTTGTATCGCTCTCGACGCAAATCTTACAGGCTTTCTTCAGAACTGTTAAATAGTTGGGATATTTTTTGACCTTAAGAAGGCTTATGATAAGTGTTGGCCTGCAGGGATGTTACGTCCTCCAACTGGAATATAGGTAGACACCTACTGTTGCTCATTATGGAGTTTATGACAGACCGCGATTTCCGAATAAGAGTCGACTCTGTGCCACAGGGGTTGAGTATTAAGCGTGACGCTAGCTTCTATAACGCAATTCGTTTCCCCGGGCTCTCATCTTCCCTATTTGTAGACGACTTTGCCATCTTTTGTACTTGTCAGTGTAGGCCAGTTTTAGAAGGTCTTCAGCTGTGCTTAGACAATCTCTCTAATTGGAGGTCTAAATTGAGGTTTCGTGTCTCAACTGAGAAGTAATTCTGCGTTTATTTCTGGTGCCGCAGAATGCGTAGAATGCCTCATCGACTCGGTCTAAATTTACTTCCATACGCAGATGAGGCGAGATTCCTTGGGTTGATATTCGATCGGAAATTTTGCTGCTCACCATATATAGCGCGGCTGAAAGAGCAATGTGACGGTTGTCGCAATATATTGCGGATACTAAATGGAAAATCTTTGGCAGCGGATCGCACAGTTTTGCTACGTCTTAATCGTTCACTGATACGATCAATTTAGCTTTGGATGCATTGATTCTTCAGCACGATCAACCGTCCATAATCAGGGGATCCGTGTGGCGAGCTTTTCCGACCAGCCCAGTTGTGAGCCTGTACGCCGAGTCGGCAGAAACCTTTCTGCAATGTCGCTGTGATGCGCTGCCACCTAATTATGGCTGTGAACTTATGTGCAAATAATCCTATCCTTTGTTTACCGCCTTCTCTCTGCCGTTATCGCAACCTCTCACTTAGGCAAAGACCTGCATGTTTTCTTTTCCGTTAGCTTCTTCTGAAACTCGTTGTTTGAATGCCCTTCATGTTTGCCATGGGTGAGAGGGTGAACCCAACCCCGGTTACGTGCTACATCCTGTGTAGAGCTTTGGATGGCGGCATACAGGAAGTCTACGATGGATGTGTCTAGTATCCATACTGCTTTTTATAATAAATGTTTACCACAATACAAAGACCACCATTTTATATCCACCTATGGAAGTAGCTGCACCGAAAGTTTTAAATGTGACTTTGTCCCTGAAACCGAACGATATACACTTGGTTTGGATAGTAGTATGTCGTATTATTGCAGAGTTTTATGCCATATACCGAGTCATTCTCTATATTCGCCATCGTAACTTTGGTGACTCCCTTATTGTGAGTGATTCCTTTAGTGCTGTTCAGAGTGTACGTGCGCTGTACAATTACCATCCTCTCGTTCAGTGCACCCAGGACTCCCTCCTTGTGTTACGGGCTTCTAGTGTTGCTGTGGAGTGTGCATGGATTCTTGGACACTTTGGATTCTGGGGAATGAACTAACGGATTTGGTTGCAAAAAGGCAACAAAAGAACCCACTGTTGCAATTAATTGTGTTACTGCTGAAGACATTCGGCTTGCCATGCGCATAGAGGTGTTTTTACGCTTGTATAAAGAGCAGTCACCTCTGCGCGGAAACAAATTAAGAGCAGTGAAGGAACATTCAATAGACTGGGCATTCCTCCTGCCGTATATGTCGCCGTGAGGAGGTGATAGTGGCACGCCTGCGTATTGGCCACTGCATCTCTGCACACAGCTACCTGCTTAGGAAGGAATCTGCTCTCACCTGTCCGCTCTGTACAGAAGGCATTGTCGGTCCGGCATGTATTGTTAGAGTATGCTCCTCTAGCACCGATTCGAGCTGCTCTGCATCTGCCGCCCGGTCTTGCAGCGGTCCTTGATGATGATGCCGGAGCGGTTGTCAAGTTTTTATCCCGAATGCCTTTTATATTGAGGGTTTAGTTTGCTTTATTTATCTTGACGAATTCTGCTGGGGTTGAAGCTAATGTTTTGTGTAATTTGATTTTTTTATTATTAAATGTCTCTTTTGGAGTGCGACACTCGGTTTAGCTATTCTATACATTTAGTTCCATTGTTGAACTAACTTTTTGATTTCTCAGGCCCTGGTTTTTATGCATTTTTAACGTGATTTTACTAATCTACTTTTAGCTTTTTGACTTAATGTTGTGTTAATTTTTATCTCCTTGCTTTTAGCTCAATTTGTTTTATAAGCGGCGTTTATAACAACGCCGTGGAGCGACCTGGCACATCAATCATCACAATTGGGGTCCCTAAACAATCCTGACTCCTACAGTGTGGATTCTATTTTGTGGTGAGGGAATCAGTTGAAATATCTACCCATATGTTGGCCATGCGTGGAGACCCATGTTCGTGGAAAGGGATATACCGTTTGGCTGAGGGTTGCGTATCTGGACTTAGGCCCTATGTTTTACAGGGACTAGGGAGGTTTCGCAGCCTAATACTTCGCTTTGGTTCCTACTTTACCTAAACAGGTAGTTAGGGACCAACCCACGATTAGTCAACCGGCGAGGACTAGACAATACACTGAACTCCAGGTTTGAGTTGATGGGCAAGCGCTCTATGTCCCCTGTGTCTCCGTGGTTGGTGGGGAGCACTGAGGGCTGAAATGTTTCTATTCCGTATGACAACAACAACAATAGCTTAGTGCTTGTAAAAGAGGTAATGGTGTCCTTAGTGAAAATTGGAATAGAGGAACGTAGGAAATTTACTCTGGTGAGCCTATTCTAAACACCAGACGGTCTAGATAAGATAGTTCGTCCAGTTTCTCAGTGGTTTGAAGACACGGTGGTACATTTCTGGTGGATGCAATTTCAGAACCCAGGCAGCGAACATACTTAGAGTCACTATGTTAGACAACTACCTGTTTAAGGTGAAACTGTGAACTCCTCGCGCGGTTTGCCCAACGTGAAGGTACAAGAGCATCTTGTGAAACAAGGCGTTACTTCTATGTACAGGGTTCAAAGGAAACAAAATGGCGGATTCGTGCCTACTCGTACGTTGTTTCCAACCTGTGATCGGATAGATCTCCCTCACAGGGTTAAGGCAGGGTATAAAGTAATGGAAGTTAGTTTCATATTTCGACACCGCTCAGATGCTGCTGGTGTCAGTGCTTTGGTCATACCGGCGAATTCTGTACTGATCAGTCTAGATGTGCTATCTGTGGAGACGTCACGCACGATGGACCTTGCATCTTGCATTAACTGCGGCGGCGAACATCCGTGTAGTTCCCGCGATTGTCCCCGTTTTGAGGAGGACAGAGCGATCAAGGAGCTGCAAATGGGAGAGAAGCTGTGCTTCTTGGATCCCCGAAAGACCAGCGATAAGAAGGGGTCCATAATATCGGAAAATATTCTTGCAGCCAGACCTCTGCCAAAACTTTCGACTTTTGCAGCTACGTCTGCATTGACGTCTGACAAGTCCGCCAACGTAAGGAGTAGCATAACCAAACCGTCGTCCTAAACTAATAATACTGGAAAACCTGCAACAGAGATTAGTTTCAAGACCAATTATGTAAGAACCGACTTCTAGAAACAAAAGTGCAAAGTCTACTTCCAGAACAGCCAAGGGAGGATAAAGCCCACTGCACACTTGACATAGGTTCTCCTTTAATGGGAGCACAAATCAGCGACCATCCTCTTCGCTGATTAATTCTCTAATCGGTTCGAGATCCTCTAGAACAGAGATGCTATATTAGCTGAATCCATATCCTTACAATTGGAAATCCAGTTAGTGCCGTTAAGAATTAAGCTGCGATCCACCACATTCACTATTTGTAATATATACCTGCCTCCATCTAACGACCTCTCGCTCGCTGATTTAGAACTGCTAGTTTCGTAGCTACCGACACTTTTTCTTTTGGCAGGTGACGTGGATGCCCACCACCCATTTTGGGGCTCACCTCGGGTTTGTACGAGAGGCAAGGTAATTGGCAATTTCTTGGACAATCACAGCATAAATATTCTGAACACCGGAGAGCCTATGCTTCTTTCTGGTGCTTTTAATAATTTTTCACATCTGGAATAGCAGTTTGTTCACCACAATTAGCAGTTTCCTGCCGCTGGAATATCCTCTCTGATTACATTCTAGTGACTGCTTTCCATATCTTATGTTTTGCTAAATGGTGTTTGGATCAAGTAAACTGGCACGCTTACCCCCGTTTGGCTGTTTTAATTACAACGAGCACGTTTCTTGGAATGTTTAGTCGAACACTGCACTGAAACAATCCTTTCTGCTGGGGAGTATTCCGCAGTCCTTTACCTTGGTCTACAAGTGAATGGCGCAATGCCATTCGTGCTCTTAGGCACACCCAGAGTTTACCAGCATCACCCATGCTAGATAACCTGACACTATATAAGAAGATGCGTAGCAAATCTAGACAAGTCATAAACGATAGCAAAAAGACACAATAGAGAAAGTTTCTAGCTTCATTTAATCGACATACTGCTTCCTCTGTCGTGTGGGATAAGATACGGCATGTGAGCGGAAAAACAACCCATGTGCCACTTCCCGGTCTAGAAACAGCTACAGATGCTGTTTGTAATATGTTTGGCGTAGCTAATATTTTGGACAGTGCTTTCGCTCAACTGTATTCACCTGAGTTTCTTCCAGTAAAGATTCGGGCAAGTTCTAAAGAGTTCTCTGTTCATTCCATAAGACTTAAATATTTAAAACACCTTTTCATCATGGCGTAGTTAGTCCATGCAATTTCAGTTTTGCGAAAATCTGCACAAAGTCTAGACGAAATCTACGTCTAAATATTGCAAACTTTCTCTCCTGAAAGAAAGGTTCTCTTTTCGAGGTCCAAGTTGTGTTTGGTTTAACGCTAACCATCTACTGACCAACACACTGTGTGGCTTTCGACGACGTCTGTAAGCAGCTGACCACCTTGTATTGCTGTGGACACAGATTATGAACAGGTTTTTCCAGGAACTGCCAAACATTTGGGATATTTCTTGACCTCGAGAAGGTTTATGTTACGTGTTGGCGAACAGGGATATAACATTCCCTAAATAACTGAAATACACTTGGCCGACTGCCAATATCCATTCAGGAGTTTATGAGGGATCACGTTTCCGAGTAAGGGCGGGCTCGGTTTTTTCGCATCTTTTTGTTGAAGAAAACGGAGTGCCACAGGGATTAGTACTAAGCGTCATGCTGCTTGCTATAGCAATGTTATCTAGAAATATGATCCCCCAGGTGCATCGACCTGTTATACGTAGACGACTGTGCTGTCATTTGTACTCGGCGTATGCCGTTTTTGGAACGCCGTTTGCATCAGCGTTTAGATAATCTTTCAAGTTGGAGTTCTAATAATGGCTTTCGTTTCTCTGACTAGAGGTTACTGTGCATTAATTCCACATTCGCTTCTACTTGGGCCAGATTCGCTACCATTTGCAGAAGGGACGGGATTTCTTGGGATTATATTCGATAGAAAACTTTGTCACCACTTATGGCACAACTGAAGGCGCGATGTGACCGTTCCCTGAATAATTTACGAATAAATAAGTGGAAAATCTTGGAGAGTGGATTGGACTGTGTTTTTTCGTCTTTATCGCGCATTGATGCGATCCAAGTAGATTACAGAGGCATCGTTTAATCAGCTTCTGTTCTGAGAAGATTAGACGCTTTTCCTAACAAGGGCATCCATGTAGCGGTTGGAGCTTTTACAAGCAGCCCATTTGTGAGCCTTTACACCGAATAGGCAGAACCCCTCTAGAATATCGGCGTGATATGCTGTTAGACAATTATGGCTGTGTGCGCTTACTCCTTTTTCCCATAACGAGCAAGACGAACGTTATAGAAGCCTTTTTAATAGTTCAAGGCCGGCAGATGTTCGTTTCCGAGAGCTTCTTCAGAAGAACGGTCTTGAAATGCCTAGCACATTTCCTAACGCGGAGAGGTTGCACCCATCTAGGTATGTTCTAATCCCAGTAGAATCTCGAAATGACGTTATGCCGGAAGTCCACGTTACCTCTGCCTAGTTTGTATATACACCAATGGATGCAAGTGCACTGGCGGTGTTGGAAGTTTCCATTGTGTATGGAACTGAACCATATACATTCTATTTGTATAGTAGCACATTTATTTATAAAACAGTGCTCTGTGTCATTTACCGAGCTATTCTCTATGTTCACCGTCGAAATTTTGATGACCGCTTTATTTTGAGTGATTGCCTCAGTGCACTTCAGAGCGTTCGTGAGTGTTACAACTAGCATCCTATCATACGCTGCATAGAGGACATTTCCTCTACAGCCCCCCACATTTTACATGTTTCTGGCGTTAACGCCGTGTGTACTTGGATTTCTGGTCACTCGACCTTGCCGAGGAATGAATCTTGGATTTGATAAGTAAAGGCGGTAACCATAGAATCTAGTGCTACAAATACTTGTGTAATCTAAAGACTTCAAGCTTATTATGCGGAGAGTGGTGCTTTCGTGCTGCTATGTGGAATGGGAGCTCTCCTTGGAAACAACCTTAGAGAGGGGAAGGAGCTCTTGTAATATGAGTAACTTCCTCTCGTATATCTCGTCGGGAAGAAGTAATCTGGATTCGTATGAGGTTAAGCCACCGCATCTTTACACAAACTTACCTAATCCTTTATGTCCGCTCTATACCTAAGCATTGGTAGTCGGTTATGTGATGCTAGAGTGTGCTGCTGTACCACAAATACAAGAAATCTGCAACTGTCGGCTTGCTTTGCCAACTTTCTGGCCGATGATATGGCAGCGGTTGATAAGGGTTTCAAATTTTTATCTAAAGTCACATTTGTATTTAAAATCTAGTTTTATTATTTTATTTATTTATTCTGACGGCTAATAATGGAGCTACAAATAAGGCTTTTAAACGTTTACCACATTGACTTTTCATTGAGGATTTAGTTTTAGTTTTATTTCTACTGTTTATGTTTCAGTGTTCAAGATACCTTTTTTAAAGAGTTCTCTATCTCAGATTTTTATAATGGGTTACCCCCCGAGATTTATATCTTACTAGTATGTGGATCACGACCATTTGGTCCCGAGCTGAGTTTGGTACTTATCTCAGTCTAACTTGTACCAAACTCAGTTTTCTTCTCTACACTATCGGTCTCTCTTGATCTACTCTTGGTTCATCGACACCCTTTTTATTACAGATTATTTACTTTTTATATTTTTCTTGCTGGTATGGGGTAAGATGCGGAATGGGTGTGCCAAAGCATGGTGAGGTTAAATTCAGCTATAAAGGAGGCTGATGTGAATAAATTCTGCTGAGGTCTTCCATCTGTTATCTCACCATCCTCTTCAGCCGTGGCATGTAGTGTATCTTGAGTAATGGTTACGGATACCTTTACTGCTATGAGCGAGCTCCGAGGGCATTGATATGTTGGGTTGCGGTGTGCCCAACTCCCCGGCGTGGGTGAAAATATTGATAGCGACAGACTGAGGTAGTTCAGGCAGGATTATATCCGGGCATGCCGAGTCACACCTGTTTCGCTCCCTACACCAAGGATGACAACACGCTAGGCATGTCGGTTAAAACTTTCCTACAACTTTCTGAAGCTTAAAGTAGACACACCCAAGCCATCAACAGTATCTGATCAACCCACTTATTGTGAAGCGATGTTCACGTCTGCACCCATACCTGGTCCTTCTCGCGGAGGCCAAACACTCACTCACTCTCTCTCTCTCTCTCTCTCTCTCTCCTTTCTGAGGAAGAATACATGTTGGAGATTGAAGCCGCCACTAATAGAATGTCATCTCTTAAGATTAAATACTGACCACAGTCAAACGAAAAGCCACCTTAAAAGAGAAACTGGCCGCTCAAATGATGCCTTGGGATTCCTCCTTGGAGAACAAGAAAACCCCTAAAAGAAGTTCCTCGTAGGTGGGAGGGGCAGATGGATCTGGAGACGCCAACGTAGCCGTCCGTTCAGCTTCACCCCTCCAGCCATCAAGGAAACCTTAAAGAAACCTAGGAAGGAGGGGCCAGAAACAACGGCGTTCCATCTTCTGTAAGTTATAAAGAAATGCTGGCATCTACAAAGATGGCAGTTGTAGGTTACAATTATCTAAATAGCAAGCTCACAAATGAATAAGTAGAGAAAATTGAAACTGCCATAATAGGTCGATTTTGTGTACTATCACATGGATAATATCCCCAATGTATGTCCCACTTAGATTCTGGTGCTTTTATCCTAATCTGTGCAAGGAATGTAACAAAAAATTGCTTTATAGAAACTAATCCAAATTTAAAAATCTTGGAATTTCGAAGAGGTTGCCAAAAGCAGATCCGGGAGTGAGTAAGGTGCTTTTCAAAGCACCCAACGTATTTTCAGAGGATAAACCCTCCGAAATCCTGAACGTAGTTGAGAAACAAAATAAGGATTTAAGTATATCTGAGTGGAAAGTTGTCAGTTCCAACAGGAAAATCCATGGGGGCAAATCATTGCTGCTCTAATTATTCCCCCCAGGGGTTTACTTCGGTATGTACGGGTTTGGCGCACCCGGGGTCCTGGGCCAACCTTGACTCCCTCAGTGGGCAACCTCTAAGTGGTGAGGGAGTCAGTAGGTCAAAATGCCCACACATGTGTAGGCCGTGCGTGGAGACCCGTGTCGGTGGAAAGGAATATCCTGGCTGGTTGAAGGTTGCGTACCTGAGCCTGGGCTTCTGATTTTCTGTAACTGGGGAGGGTGCGTAATCTAATACACCACTTTGGTTTCTGATTTGCCTAAACGGGAGGCTAGGGACTAACCCCTAGTCAATCGGCTAGGACAAGGTATTACACCGAACTCCTGGGTGAGTGGGACGGCGAGCCTGCTATATCCCCTGTGTAACCCTGTCACCCCAGAGGGATGACCCCTTGTTGGGCACCGTGGTGGGTGGGGAGCACTGGGGGACGAATTTATACCATACTTTATGGCAAAAAACAAAACCAAACCAAATGTTGTGTTGGGAAAAGAAGTAGTTGAGTCCAGTTGTCCTCGCTACTTAGTTATATATCGAACAGAGGAAGTAAGGAAAGTTACGTCAGTCAGCCCTTTCGCCATCCAAAATGGTTTAGATAAAATTGCTGATACGGTTCTATCTTGCATTCGAGCGCGCAAAGGTGCAGTCCTGGTAGAAGCAGTTTCCGAATCTCAGGCCGCCAAATTATTACATTCCCATATGTTAGGCAGTTACCCAGTTAAGGTGGAACTGCATAAGACCTTGAACTCCTCGCGTGGTGTTATCACCACCCGCGTTTTGGATGGATTGTGCAAAGAGGAGATTCAAGAGAATCTGGCGCACCAAGGGGTTTACTTCAGTGTACAGGGTTCAACAGGAAGTGCATGGTGAATTTGTGCATACCCGTACCCTGTTCCTTACCTTTGATCGGGTAGATCTCCCGCAAAGGATTAAGGCAGGGTACGAGGCCATCGAGGTTAGGCTCTACATTCCGAAACCACTCGGATGCTGTAAATGTCAGCGCTTTAGGCACACAAGTGAATTCTGTACAGGTCAGTCTCGTTGGGCATCTGTGAAGACGCCACGTACGATGGAGCTTGTACTTCAACACCATCATGCGTTAAGTCCGGCTAGTTCGCACGACTGTCCCCGTTTCGCAGAGGAGAGAGCGATCCAGGAGATTCGGGTGAAGGAGGTGTTCTCGGAAGCCCGGAAGCTCCTGCGTATCCGCCAACCCTCTGTCCAGCGCTCTGGTACCTACATCTTAGTAGTGGCTAAGCCGGTACGAAAGCGGGAAATCGCAACTCAGCCCAGCGATATTAACGGGGCCAGCATATCTCATAAGGTTCTCACAGCCAAAGTCCTTAAACTGTATGTCTGCTTCGGCATCAACATGTGCCAAAACCGCCAATGTAAAGAGTAGTCCAGAAAAAGTTTCGCCAAAACCTTCGACCTGGGGTACCAAGACCGGCTTATCCACCGCAAGTTCAGCAGCAGCAAAATCATTAAGACCAGTTATGTCAGGACCGACTTCCTAAAAGACACTGTATAGTCTCCCCCAAACCATGTAAGGAAGGCACAGTCAACACCAACCTCCACGTAGATCCTCTTCGGAGGACTCTTCTGAGCGAAGTATAGATTTGCTCCGACCATCTACGCATATCAGTACCTTTCTATTGCTAAGGGGTCCTTCGCAGTGGAGGAGATGGAACAGGAGGATTCTGCCCCTACTGGCAGACGCATAGTGAGAAAACGGCGGGATCGTGCTCCTGAGAATTGTCCAAGCCCAACGCCAAAAAAGAACAAATTGAACCGACCAGCACAGCCCAATCTACAGAAACGCATTTCGATATAAACCTTGTCCCATAATATAGACAATGGTTATCCTACATTGGAACATACGCGGAATTAGACCACGTCGACCACAGCTTGAACTGCTGGTCCACCTGAATCAACCTTTGGTCCTGTGCTTACAAGAGACAAAGCTCCGTCCACATGAACACGTCACCTTCAGGTACTACCCTAATGTACGGTGTGATGTATCACTGGAGGAGGGTGTTTTTCTGCAAATGGTGGCACTATGATGCTTATCAGAGATGATATTTATGTTGAATCCGTGCCCTTACATTCTGGCATTCAGTCAGTCGCTGTCATGATTACGCTGCCATATACCATGTTCACAATTTGTTGGATATATCTCACTTCATCTGCTGACCTCTCGCGCAATGATTTAGAAGACTTAGTTTCTCAGTTACCAATACCATTTCTGTTAGTTGGGGACGTGAAAGCTCACCACCTACTTTTGGGCTCCCCTCGGGATTGTGCGAGAAGTCATCTAATTGCCGATTTCTTGGACAGTCATAATCTCCCTCTTTTGAATACCAGAGAGCCAACATTTCTTACCGACGTCTTCAATAGATTATCACACCTGGACATAGCTGTTTGTTCTCCACAGTTAGCAGCTTCCTTACAATGGAATGTCATCTCTGTTCTATGCTCTAGTGCATAGCAGTCGTTATAAGTCTCTTAGCACCCAATTTATGTTCCACACTTTTACCTCGATGGTGCCTAAATCAGGCCAGCTGGAACCTTTATACCGTTTGGCTATCTCTCACTGCAGTGAGAACGATCGGGTTCCTTTCAACTCCTCACATCCCCCATTCTTTCTGCTGCTGAGCAGTCTATTCCGCGCTCGAATGGCCACCCTCGTCCTTTTCCTGTCCCTTGGTGGACAGATGAATGCCGCACTGCCATTCGTGCTCGCAGACGTGCTCTCAAGGTTTTCCAACGTCGCCCTACAGTGGATAACCTGATACAATATAAAAAAACTGCGTGCAAAATGTAGCCAAGTTATAAAGGATAGCAAGAAGACATCATGGAGCAACTTTGTAGCATCTTTTAATCGACACACTTTGCTCTGTCGTATGGGATAAGTTCAGGCGTGTAGCTGGCAAAGCAACCCATATGCCCATCGCCAGTCCAAAAACAACCACAGATACTATAGTTGATGCGTTTGGCGTGGCTAACACTCTTGGCAGTATTTTTGCCCACGTGTCTAGCTCAGATAACTGTTCGCCTGAGTTTCTCCCATTTAAGGCTCTGGTGGAATCTCATCAGAACACGCACTTTCATCTTCGCGAAACTTTGCGCCCGGCCCAGATGGCATCCACGTCCAAATGTTAAAACATCTCCCTCCTGAAGGTAAGGCGTTCCTACTCGAGGTCTATGATAGTATCCGGGTTGATGCCACTTTTCAAACTCGGTGGTGGAGGCCACCATCATACCTATTTTAAAACATAGAATGGACCGTCAACTTCCTTCCAGTTACCGAGCTATTTCCCTCACCAGTTGCCTATGCAAGGTGATGGAACGCATGATCAGTGGACGGTTGGTTTGGTGGCTGGAAACCCACAATCTTTTGACCAACATCCAATGTGAATTTCGACGTCGTCGTTCAGCGACTGACCACCGTGTCTCGCTGTCCACTCAGATTTTTCATAGCTTTCTTCAGAAAAGCCAAACGTTTGGGATATTTTTTGATCTCGAGAAGGCGTATGATACCTGTTGGCGAGCGGGGATATTACGTTCTCTCCACAATTGGAACATACGAGGACACCTTCCGTTATTCCATCAGGAGTTTATGCTTAATCGCGTTTTCCGTGTACGGGTTGACTCGGTTTTTTCTAACGTTTTTAGTCAAGAGAACGAAGTGCCGTAGGGCTCGGTACTAAGCGTTACGCTGTTTGCTATGGCGACTAATCCCATATCACAATGTGTACTCCGAGGTGACTGTTCCTTTTTATTCGTAGACGACTTTGCCGTCTTCTATACTTCTCAGCGTACACCGTCTCCAGCGATGTTTGGACAAATCTCTATAATTGGAACTTGAAAAACGGCTTCCGTTTCTCTCCTGAGAAGACAGTGTGCGTTAACTTCTGGTGCCGTATGTGGCGAATGATACCTACTCTTCTACTCGAGCCAGATTTACGTCCCTTCGTAGATGAGGTAAGATTCCTGGGGTTGATATTTGATCGCTAACTATGCTGGTCACCACATATAACACAGCTTAAGGTGTGGTGTGACCATTTTCTTAATATTTTACGGATACTAAGCGGCAAAGCCTGGGGAGCAGATCACACAGTATTGATGCGTCTTTATCGTGCACTGATCCGATCCAAGTTAGACTATGAATGTATTGTTTTATTCTTCGGCACGACCATATGTGCTGAGAAAGTTAGATACAGTCCACAATCAAGGCATCCGTGTGGCTGTTGGAGCCTTTCCAACTAGTCCAGTTGTGAGCCTCTACGCCGAATCGGCGGAACCACCCCTTCGATTTCGGCGTGATGTCCTGCTAGCGAATTATGGTAGTGGACTTAAGGGCATTCTTACGCACCCAACGTTACCCTTTATCATTCTACTAAGCTAGACGACCGTTATTGCCACCTGTCACTTAGACCAAAGCCTGCAGGTTTTCGTTTTAGAGAGCTTCTTCGGGATTACGATATAGCAATGCCTAGCATGTTACCCAAGGGGGAGAGGGTGCACCCACCTTGGATACGTGCTGCCTCCCACGTCGACCTCGGGTTGTTGGCAATCGGGATGTCTATGATGCCTTCGTGTAGTATCCCTACTTGCTTTTTAGAATTTTTATCCCCTTACAGTGACCGAATTTGTATATACACCGATGGCAGTAAGTGTACCGACGGTGTTGGGTGTGCCTTTGTAACTGGCACCAAACCACATACTTTCGGTTAGCCAAGTCACACTACCATTTATGCTGTAGAACTGTATGCTATTTATCGAGACATTCAGTATGTTTGCCATCGTAAATTGGGTAACTGCCTTTTTCTGAGTGATTCACGCGCACTTCTGCGAGTTCGTGAGCTGTACAGCTACCACCCTTTAGTCAGTACATTCAGGATGCCCTCCATATTTTACACGCTTCTGGCATGAGTGTTGCTCTCGCTTGGCTTCCTGGACACGTTGGGTTGTCAGGCAATGAATTAGCGGATGAGGCGGCAAAGTCAGCAACCACGGAGCCCAGTGTCACCATTACTTGTTCAACAGCCGAAGATTTTAAACTTGTTTGGCGGAGAGCGGTGTTTACGCGCTGGCATGCAGAGTGGTCTGCTCTCCGCAAAAACAAGCTAAGGGCAATAAAGGCTCTTCCGGTACACTGGTCAACTTCCTCACGCACTAGCCGTCGTGAGTACGTGGTTTTGGCTCGTCTCCGTATCGGCCATTGTTTCTTTTTTACACACAGCTACCTGTTAAAATGGATCCTGCTCCTGTTCCTCAGTGTGGACAAGCACTGATGATCCACCATGTACTGGTAGAGTGTGCTTCTCTAGCCCGATTATGACCCACTCTACGACTGTCGGCCAGTACTGAAGCGATCTTCTTGGACGATACCTGAGCGGTTGATTGTTTTTTTTAGCTTTTTATCTTCATTGCCTTTTAAGCTCATAATTTAGTTTTATTTTAAATTTCATGGTTTTGAATGTCCCGGAATGGTAGCTGCAGATTTTAACTCTTTTAGTCTGTCAGTACTGGAGCTTTTGTTTTAATTATCCTTTTAGCCTACTTGTTTTTAATAGATTTTAGCCTGTGTGTTGTTTTCGTCATAGTGAGTTTTATCTATTGGGCGTTTTATTTGTCATTTTAGTCATTCTTATGCTTGGCTTTTATCTTTCTTATTGCTGTTTTTATTTTGGTTTTAGCATGCCATGTCTGATAGGGCGCTAATAACCCGCTAGTTGTGCGCCCCTAAGCTTAACAATTACAATCATCATCATCATCATCATCATCATCATCTCTAATTGTTGATTTTTACTTACAGCTCTTAAAACCAAAAGTATGAAAATTTTCTTGTTTTTGTAAAAGTAAATTTCAACATGATTAAAAAAAACAGAAAAAAGAAATTAGGAAGTTGGAAACTATGAAACTCATACAAGTTAAATTGCATCACATTAAGGAAGCACCTGCTGCCGTATGTCAAAACTTCATAATAGATGACATTGATCTAGCCCTAATACAAGAATCATGGATAAGAAATTGTAGAATCCTGGGGCTTGGAGGTACTCAAGTTGAATAATATGCAATACCTCTATACATCATTTGAGAACATGCATATCGATAAAAAGCTCCTACAATGTTTAATGCTAATGTACCTATGTTCTAGGGATTTAACCGTTGCGGAATTCACTTTGATCTCGGTGGTCACTAGGAGATACACAATAATATTAGTACTTCCTACTTGCCATATGACACCAAAGAACCTCCACCTGCAAGTGGCTAGACTCGCTGGTTAGTCAAAGCATGACGAAGCGGAAACACCTTATTATAGGAATGCAGTCCAACTCGCATCATAAAATTTGGAGCTCTAAGAACACAAACCCTAGAGGTCAGCCTCTTTCAAGCTTCATTTTTATTAATACCTTATTAATTCATAATGTTGGCAAGAAATCACTCTCAGGAACAGACTGATGGAGGAAGTTATCGACATTAGAATATTCACTGAATGTATTGGAACTTTGATCTCTGAATGGCACGACTCAAAAATCCGTCGCTCCCAGATCATTCCGAAAACTGTTACTGTTGCAGCTTAAGAGGTGTAAAACTAGGTAATTTCAAAATATTAATATAACCAGTTGGCAATCCCTTTAGGAAACCTTTGCTGCAAGACTGAGCCACATGAATGGAAGAGTGAAGTTTCTAGCTGAGTCTACTCTTTTACTTCGGATTTACCAGAAGTTATAATTTATCTTACCCAAACCAAATCCAAACGCAGAGGTGCAATTTTGTGGAACAAAACGTTAGAGAAAGCCAAACGTAAAGTTAGGCACGCCTTCAATAAAGCAAATAGAGAATACTACTACATTTTAGCAACTGCAGTGTATTATAAGGAGAGGAAAACAAGCATCCTGGAGAAAATATTGTTCAGAGATAAACTCTGTAACACCAGTTCTACAATTAAAAAACTATTAGCTCTCAATTCAATTTTATCCATTAGGATTCTCAAGAACCCCAACTGCGATTATACTACACCTATTAGAAGCGCATTAGAATTATAAGCAATCATTCATTTTCCGGATTGCATATTCACTAATGATGAGGGGCCGCGTCATGGCCGTGTGATTAGACCAGTCGCCTCTCACCTAGACGGCCCGGGTTCGATCCCAAGCGTCCGCATGTGAGATTTGTGATGGACAAAGCAGAGAAGAGGCAGGATTTCTCCGGGTTCCCCCGCCATCGCATTCCACCGGTGCTCCATCTTCATTCCATATATCACTATTGTCATCCCCTGCGGTGCCACAAGTAATAAAAGCGGACGTTAAACACTACAAAAGTAACTAATATGAGACAGCAAACCCAAAATATCTTTGAAGGGCTTCACTCTGAGAGCATCCTAAGAGGATGGAAAATTAGCTCACTAATATTAAGTGGTATATAAATACATTTAAACCATTTAAGTCATCCGGTGCAATGGCCATTACCCTGCCTTGTTGCAGAAAGCCCCAGAACCACAGTTTCACTTCTCTATCAGATCTTTAGAGTCAGTCTGGCCTTTTGCTATATAACACCAATGGTCTGAAGAATCAACAGAGTAATATTCATTCCGAAACCAGGTAGAACGGACTATACGTATTCGAATTTTTTCGGCCAATCGTCTTTCTTCCTTCATTCTGAAAACACTGGAAAGATTGGTTCATATACACGTGTATACGGGAATTCTAACAAGAAACTCCCTACATGAAGATCATGCAATGTAGCGTTAGATGAACTAGTAAGCAGAATCGATGAATCGCTAAAGTCAAAAGAATTAGCACTGGGTCTTTTTGGATATTGAAGATGCGTTTGATAGTACAGCTCATTTTATCGTAAGGAAATCAGACTTCTGGTCCGATTGAAACCAAGTGCAAATGGTTAAAATCTTCATTGCGCAATATACTAATAAAATATTAATTTAGCGATAGAATTGAAGTGTCTGCTGTAAAGTGTACCCCTCAAGAAGCATTCCTCTTACCAACCCTATGGAATATATTAGTTGACGCAATAACTGACAACATCTCAAAGGATATTTTTACCCAAGGCTATGCATATATCATAGCGATTTTAGCTAGAGCAAACTTCTTAAAAGTTTCAGAAATTATGAACGAAGCTCTGAAAACTATTCAATACTGGTGTAAAGAAGAGGATCTTGGTCTAAGTCCCAAGAGCGTTATAGTAAGAGCGTTATCCTTCATCAGGAAAGGAAATTCTTGGTTCTAAGCAACCTAAATATTAAGATTGAAAGTCAACTATCTAGAAATTACACTAGATGAGAAGCTTACCTGGAACTCCTATGTTGAATATATAATCTGGAAAGCAAAATGGACAAAAAGTCTGGAAAACGCTTAATGGGCAATGATTGTGGTCTAATGCCTAATATGTTCCACTGGGACTGCGAGGCTGTGGTTAAACCACAAACTATATGTGGACTTCTGTTAGGGCGAATAAGACATTACACTTGCCACTGACCTAGGAGGTCCGGGTTCGATCACAAGCGACCGAATGTGAGATTATGGTGGATAAAGGGGCGGATTTTTTCCGGGTTCCCTCGCCATTGCATTCCACCAGTGCCCTATCTTCATTCTATGCAGAATCAGTGGCGGCACTTGCGATACCATGTGTAGTAAAAGTGAGCGTTAAACACACAAAATCTGATGTGTAGCATTCACATGACGTTCTCTACATCTCTGCAACAAATTATTCTTAAAGAGCTTATACTTCTGTTCAATTCATGCTAATCAGAAAAAATTAGCAGAAATAGTCTTCATTACTTGCTTCCTTGTGAGTAGAAGCGAAATAAGAGAGTATCATAGGCTAAAGTCATAGTCAAAAACTGGTTGCTATGTCACTGAAGTTCCTTTGTATGGATGGCAGTTGTCAAATTCCTGTATGAGGAAAGTACAAGTTTTTCAAGGCAGAAACTAAAAACACGAACTGTCTCAAAAACGATGAGCTCCACGAAAAAAATGTATATAACATAAGTTGTGTGTTTTAACGTGTTCCATATTTTTCGTGTAGCAAGTTTTTGTCCATCTCTTACGGTTTAGCAGTCATTCAAAATTCCGTAAAATTCATCCAGAATAAAGTAGTCTTCAGAGTGTATTCCCAGAAAATTCAAGATATACATTTTATTTTTCAGGTAAATATCTTTAATATACAACATTTTAATCAAAATCGTTAGAGCAATTTTTGGGAAAACCAAAATTTTCGAAAAAGTTCCGTGTAAAGGATAGTTGGGGGTGGGGGGATTTTTCTCAAAATATTCGTGTCGCATCCCTGGAAGATACTAAACTTAAATACCAAGTTTGGTATTTTACCGACTTTTCGTTTTTGAGTTATTGTGTTCACAGACACACGAATACACACACACACACACAAGGACCCTTTTCCGAAAATGCTTTTTTTTTTTTTTTTAGATAAAGGGGACCCTAAAACATATATTTCCGGTGAAATCTCGGTATCGAATTTTTGGGTGGAGTGCAATACCTTTTCTATACACTGTGTACATAGTGCGTATCGAGAAAGTAAAAACAAGACATTACAAATCAAAACTAAAGAAAAACTAAATATGCTTCAGAGATGGGCCAGTTTAGGCGTGTCAGGAACATTTAGAAGCATACCCTTCCTTATTTTGCAAACCTCTTAGGTCCTATCCCGCTAGATCTATGCACCCTAGCTGAGGCAAGAGTAACTGCATACAGAATCATCAAAGTAGGAACGTAGAAAGGTGATCTCTGTAATCTCTCCATCCTTAACAAAATTTAAGATTCTGTCCTATTAATGAAATCTGACTATATGCCATAAGCACTTTTCTGTTCTCAACCCATCAAAGTAGATATGACTGATAGAAACCTTGAAGTAAAATCTCACTCAAAGCAGAACCACCCATCAGTATATACCGATGGTTCACGCAATGGGAAAATTGGTGCAGGTATCTATTGTGATGCATTAGCCCATCCCTAGTAAGATACGCTTTCAAGCAGAGATACTTGTTATACTCGAAAGTGCACGCCTGTACTTGGTAAGGAGAATCACAAGGAAGTGTACCCTTATAAACTCTGAGAGTCAGGCGGCAATCAGAACCATTACTTCAGATCACAACTGGTGTGGGTCTGCCATCAATATTTATCAAACCTTTCTGCCCACAATACTATAGAATATTGATGGGTACCTGGATACAAAGGTATCACTGGGAATCAGATGGCCAATTCCTTAAAAACAAATGGGTAACTCCCCCCTTCAGAGGACCGGAACTTGACTGTGAATTAATATTTTAAAGTAAAAGTCATAGTCAAACTTTGGGTTCGGGAGAAAATCCTAAAGAAATTGAACGCAATGCCGAAAAACAAACCATACAAGCGTATAGTTAACAAGAGTAGGAAATATTAAGGCAGCTATTAAGCTTAATATACCTCCACTTAGAAGAGAAGAGTACTATCTTCATAACTGGACATGAAGTGTTTAAAAAAAGAAACACCATGAAACAATGGGACTATACCACATGGAACCTACTTGTCTATGCTTATAAGGCGTGCAAACGATAAAACTCATCCTATTGCTGCCCACAGAGGCAAATTACAGTAGGTACGGAACTGCGGTACCCAGGGTTGCGAACCAACCCAGACTCCCTCGATGTGAATTCCTCCGACTGGTGAGAGAGTCAGTAGAAACGCCCACCCACGTGTAGGCCGTAACCGGAAATCCATCTCCGTGGAAAGGGATATCTTGTTTTTTTGGGGGTAGTGTTTAACGCCCGCTTTTGCTACTTGTGGCACCGCAGGTGATCCGGGAAGGTTGAGGCTCATATCTAAGCCGGGGCTTCTGTCTTTTTAATGACCAGGAAGAGTGCGCGACCTAATACACTGCTTTGGTTTCTGCTTCACTTAAACGGGAGGCTAAGGACTAAACTACACCTAGTCAATCGGCCAGGATTAGGTACTATACTGAACTTCAGGGTGTGTGAGACCTGTTCTTTACCTTTGATGGGTAGATCTCCCTCTAAAGGATTAAGGTAGGGTATGAGTTCATCGAGGTTAGGCCCTATATTCTAAACCCACACAGATGCTACAAGTGTCGGTGCTTTGGGCACACCAGCGAATTTCGTACTAATCAGACTAGATGTGATATATGTGGATACGTCACGCAAGATGGATCTTGGGCGTCAGTTAAAAATTTAAGGGCTGAAAAGTCTCTCCAACTGCTCTTTGAGACCATTCAGACGCAACTCTGAAAAAGAAAGAAGTGAAGAAATGCCCAAGTACATAGTTGTGTTTGGAGTGGTGCACTCAAGCCCACCCCTTTTTGTTTTCTGCAAGACTCTTATTCTTACAGGTTTAGTTTCCAACAGTGTACGGGCTAACAAACAGACAAATAAAAATACTGGACAGTGTAACAGTGGTGAATATTGGGGGATGACGTGGAATTTATTTGTTTTGGAAAATGATCTCTTTTTACGTTTGTTGGCAACATTGATTAAACACTCACTCCACACAGTTAGTATTGCATTGTTACAGAGCTTTCTTTTAGTTGTAGTGAGCTCAAAGTTGAGCTACTAGTGTAGCGTTTACACATCTCACTGTGTATGAATTTAAATTTTCGCGTCTGACTTTTAGTCCTCTAAATACTTGAAAATTTGATTGATGTTCTTGTTGACCCTGGTTGAGTGATTCGGTTACTGATTGACAATACCCCTTCCCCTATATATACCAACAATGTGTTATTGTTTATTTACAGGGAGGTGATGATAACCTACATCGATCCCCACATTACAGTGGAACAGCTGTGCCAAGAGATGAAAGCTATGTGTAGGTTCTCGCACGACCAGATCTTCACCATGAAATGGGTCGATGAGGAAGGTATGAATGTGTTTATAAAGGAACATTTTCATGTGAATACTTTTGTTTACTTAGTGCAAATGATGCACCTCTGTAATGATTGAAATAACCCTGAGTGGAGGTCATAGAATCGCATTTGAAGCTTGTTTTCATGTTCCAATATTTATAATGTATATAGGGTGTTAATGAACTATACGGAAGTACTTCCAGAGGATGTGGAGAAGTCTTAAATGAGTTATTTGAAATGAGACGTATTGCCTGTGTGTTCCCATACCAAAGTTATAGCTGTAAGCTTTCAAGTATCGATGCGCAATTGACTAATGATGATACAATTTGAAAAGACAACACACACAGAGGGATGTTTCAGAGTATAGGCTCAACTCGGACCGGATTGTGGTTCGGTGCACACAGAGTATAATTATGACGTGATGGAACAGGCGTGGTCTCTAAAACCCGTTTTGAAACGTGTTGCACTATCTAGCATTGCTTACTGCCTGGCCTCGACCAATTTCCGCTAGTAGATAAACCAGTGAATACTGAAAGAGAGTGCAAATCGTATACAGTCGAAAGTACGAAAGTGTAGGCTTTCGACACTGAACAAACTTGTGTATGATTCAAACATATTTTGAGTGACTGGAGTAGTGTCTTTTCTATCGATACAGTAAAGAAGTTTACTGCAGTGAATTCTGAGTGAGTTTTTATGATTTATGTTCGTTGTTTTTTCAAATCTCTGTACATTACTATCCTGAATTTTTTGCACCAAGCTTTATGCTTTTTATTCTAAAAGTACAAATAGCTTTTATTCCCTAATTGTATTATAAAGTAATTGTTTTATTGTTTATTTTATGTATATAATGGACGACGCATATAATACCTTTACATATAGAGATCCACTTTTGGAACAGATTATACCTCAACGTGCATACTTACGATACAAACCCTTTTCCACTATACCCTGTCTTTATACTGATGACTGATCTAAGTGTTCGTAACTGTATGCGCTTCGGAACACAAAACTGAGCTCCAGCTGTGGCATTTGGTTTCAAATGTAACATAGTCAATGTTTTCGAGTTCAAGTAAAGTCATAGATCATATTGGAGTTTTGGCCAAGGTTTCAAATGCATTATGCAGTTCAGTTTATGCATTTTAGTTTCAACATATCAGTAAAATTAATTATAATCCTTGCCAACAAAATATTTAATACATTCGCATGCTGTACTTAAAATGGGAAGGAGTTTCTTGGGTGTAAAAAGAATAAACACATAAAATGATCAAAGTCTTTGTCAGTTTTATGGGAACTACCCAAAATGGCTACCTGAAATGTTGACAGCAGCAAAGGAGCTATTGTCGTATTCTATCCAAGATTTCTGTTTATTGTCGAATAACGTCACCTGCTGTTAATCTTCATCTGAGGTGTTTCATACACCTATACTTTAGGTAAACCCCTAAAAAGTGATGTCTATATAATGTGCTGGACACCCTCATTCTGATCATTTGGTTCAAATGCCCTCAGGGAGACATGGGGCTGATCTCCGTCATGTGATAGCCACTTTCGACAAATGCGCAAAGGTTAATATAAAATTACGGAAGCAGATATAAACAAATTGCTCTGATTACCCATGTGTCCACCGAAATTGTCTGATGGTAACACTCCCAAACATAACTGTTGCTTAAATTGCCTGTTTATGCTGAAACATCTATCAGTGGAATGGAACATGGAGTGGTGAGGTTGACGCCTATTGGGATATTGCCACTTATTACAGTGGAGCAGCTAAACTACTATTTCTTTATTCATTGTAAATAAGATATATATCTGCAACTTTAGAAAAGCTGTACACTTAATGTCATAAACAGAGGCCTTTTCCCGAGATTGTAATTTTGTTTTTATCTCTCCATTAGGTTTCCACCTTCAGGTATCCAAACAATGATTTCTTGCGGCCAGCATATTTCTCTGTGTATCTGGCCTAAAAACAACCAGGAGCATAAAAATAACCAATGAGTGATGTTGTAATCCTAAAATGTAGGGGTGTATTGCACGTCGTCTCTAGGAAAGAGTTTTTCAGCGATTGAAAGGAAAGACTAAACCATATAGAGTATTATTTTACATTCTAGAGGAAGGGATGAAAAGTTATTTGCACATATCGCTAAACTGGACTACAACTATGGCGCTTATGTACAGGATGTCCCAGAATTCAACCGCACAAATTGGAAGATTTGTAGAGCATTTGAAAATAAGTAGTTTGAGGTCGGGAACCTATAGTCTGTGGGTTCTAAATTGATTGCGTAGGCCTAAGATTATTATGGATTAGCATGCTACTGATCAAACCGCCACTGGCCATGACCTGAACACTTGAGTTTTAGAGAGCGTAGACATAGTCGCGTTATTTAGCGCTATGTTTAGCGTGTGGGCATTGGGAGATGGAGGTTTAAGTCTCCGTAAGTTTTTATGTTGTCTACTTTGTTTGAATCTTGTAAAGAGCTGTTCATATTTTGTTGCGTTACTCAATGATTTATTCATACCGACAAATAACATAATTGTAATGTACTAGAAGCATGTACATACAACGGAGAACGTTTGAATAACAATTGCATTGAACACCAGAAGGGGTACACGTCTCCGCGCGTCTGTAAGGTATATTATACATTGCCGTTTAATGTAATTACACATTACAGCTGTAGGCACAGTTCAGAATTTACGGAACAATATCATCTTCAAATGAAGTAAAAAAGGAACAACCATCTCCATTGTAAAACAGGTACCTATAAAAAAGCTAGTTAGGAACTATGTACTAGAAAGGAAAGTACATTCTACAACAGGTTAGCAGAAGAAATGTTCGACGTGACGATCTGCAGCATCCCTACAGAGACTGCATCTACGAAGCCTCTTACGCCGTAGGACCTTAGAGACTGAAGAGGTTGGAACACATGATGTGTGTATAGACGTTGCCAAAGTACCGCTGTTTGAATGTTAGCAATAGCACTTTTTCTTTGTTCCACCGCTAAAATCATAGTTTAGTTTTTAGGTTTTATGTTCACATTAAATAACTGTTTTCAACAAACCTAATTAGTTTATTTCATTAATCTATGCAGGTTCCTTGACAAACAAATATTGCATTGAATATTGAACGCTACATAATTACTTTTCAAAGTAACTTGTCCAGCAGGGTTTATTGTCTTGACTTCAAAAATGTGCACTAAGCGTATTGGTGGTAGTCAAATTGTGTAATTCTTTGAAAAAAAAAAAACAACAATACAATGGAAACTTTAGAAAGCGGCACGATCTTACTATCATGGGATTCAAGGACCAGCACTACACTGTCTCGCCCACAACTATGTTATAGTAGACTTCTCTAGCTAACTAAATATGAGCTGAAATCAACCGAACGGTTATCAGTGTCTTGCGCACCGTAGAAAGACGGGCAGTTTAGCCAAACCTGCAAGTCCAATAGTTTTAAATACTTATTGATTGTGCACCAATACTACATTCCTTCAAGTACTGGCATACAAATAAGGCATTCTGAATGGAAATAGAACATACACGTCCACGTTCTTTTGTATTACGCCACTAATGTCCAGGTTCTCCGGTTTCCCCTTCCATCGTATTACACCGTTGCTCCACCTTTATACCATGTATCATCAGTGCCATCGCCTGCGGGGACATTTGTAGTAAAAGCGGGCGTTAAACACTATCAAAAGAAAATATACCGCTCACTGACTTAGAACAGTTTTTGTGGGTAGGCGACGTGTATGCCCACTACCCACTTTGGGGCTCACCCCGGGCTTGAGCGACAGGCAAGCTAATTGCAGATTTCTTGTATAGTAATAATTTAGCTCTTCTGAACACCGCAGAACCAACATTTATTCTCACTGCTTTAATAGTTTTTCATACCTTGATACAGCAGTTTATTCACCACATTAAGTAGTCCTTTTACGATGGAATGCCATCTCTGATTTGCATTATAGTGATCACTTTTCATGTCTTATTCGTCTCTTAACACACAATGTATGTTACACCCGTTTTCCTATCTAGGGCTTAGATATGGCCAACTAAAAACTTTATTCCCGCCTTGAATATTTTTACCTACAATGATCACGGCTCTGTGAATGATTTAATCGACAGCTTCATAGAGACCATTATTTCTGCTGATGAGCAATGTATTCCGCGCTCGACCTGCCAAGCCCGTCGATTTCCGGTACCTTGGTACTCCGATGAATGCCCGAAAGCCACTCGTGTTCGCAGGCATGTTCTCAGGGTTTTCCAGCGTCGCTCTACACTGGATAACCTGATACAATACAAAAAGCTGCTTGGGAAATCTAGGCAAATTATTAAAGATAGCAAAAATCATCATGGAGCAAGTTTGTAGCATCTTTTAATCGCAATACACCTTCTTCTGTCGTATGGGATTAATTACGGCGTGCTACCGAAAAATCGAACCATATGCCAATCGCTGATCTAAGAACAAAAGTAGAACTGTGGTTGATATGCTTGGCGTGACTAACACTCTTGGCAGTGGTTTCGCTCAAGTGTGTAGCTCGGACAGTATTCGCCCGAGTTTCTTCCTGTTAAGGCTCAGGTAGAGTCTCAAGGGTTCCCCTTACGTTCTAGAAACCTTGAAGACTACAATGTGTTTTCACCATGGCGTAGCTAGACTATGGACTTTCATCTTCGCGAAAAAAACTGTGGTTCTTAGCACCCCATTCTATCCTGGGTGTGAAAAACCGCTTAATTTTGCTCAGAGGCCTCTTTGTCAGGTTATTTTAGCGTGCCGTAAATCTGCAACACGGGACCAACGGCTTTACTTCCCTTCCGAAGGAAGCCATGCTAGTGACTTTACGCCCGAAAAAAATCCACCGCCCTCCGCCGGGTTTGAACTCGTAACCTTGGGTATATGAAGCTAGAATGGTAGCCATTAAACCTCGGAGGGCGACATTCATCATCGCGAAATTCTGCACACGGACCAGATGGCATCCACGTCCAAATGTTACAACACCTCTCCTGAAGGTAAGGCTTTTCTACTTGAGGTGTATATACCTGTCGCGTTAATGCCCCTTCTCTAAAAACATTGGCGGAATGCCGTCATCATACCTGTTTTGAAACCAGAAAAGGACCGTCACTTTCTGGCCAGTTACCGTACAATTTCCCTCACAAACTATATTTGCAAGGTGATTTAATGCATGATGAATGGACGGCTAGTGTTGTGGAATGCCACAATCTCCTAACCAACACCTACTACGCTGTTCGAAGACGTCGGTGGGCAGCTGACCACCTTGTATCGCTATCGGTGCAGATCCTGAACGGATTTCTTAAGAACTATCAATCAGTAGGGATTCTTTTTTGACCTTGGGAAGGCGTATGATACGTGTTGGCTAGACGTGATATTATTTTCCTTCCACAATGGGCACTTAAGTGAATGGCTACCATTATTCATTCCGGAGTTCATGAGCGACCGCGTTTTCCGAGTAAGGAACTTACCACTAGTGATCATAATGTAATATACTTTGATGTAAATCTGGTACCACAGATCCAAGTAAAGATAACCAAACCCAGTTACCACTTAAGAAGGACAAACTGGACTATTCTGAGGAGCTTTGTAGTCCCACCAGACTACTTAGAAGTCTAGGATCTGGAGAAGGCTGCTGAGGAGATCACAATGGTGACTACATGTAGTATAGACATAGCTATTCCAGCACCACGAGTGGTTCCACTACCAACAGCCCCTGGAATGACCGATTTTTCAGATTCTACCGCAATGTCAGGTTGACCAGAAGAACCTATCGAAAAGCCACCAGTTAACAAGAAAGAGAAGTATACGACTTGCAATCTACAGGTCATGTAAAGAGGCATATGCAAACCTCCTAAACAGACAAAAATGGAGAGCTGGAAATCATTCACGAGGGATTGCCTGGAGAAGAATCCCTGGTGCCTCCCATTCCGAATTGTAAAAGAAAATTACAAAGGGAAATACGCTTTGCAATCCGGAAACCAGACGGCTCCGTTACATCAACAGAAGAAACCTGTATATCTCTCCTAAGACAACTAATGTCACTGGACACAAAAGATGAAGTCAGCCCACATCACCAGATGCTTCGAAGTGAACTTGATCAAAATTATGAAAACTTCCACAAGACTCCACCTTTCACTGAGGAAGAAATTACATGTGTGATCGAACAGCTTTGTCTCCGGAAAGCGACAGGACCTGATGCTATCCCTAATGAGGTTATACAGGCTCTCAGTACACCACTGTTGGAAGCACTCTCTAAACTGTACAATAAATGCATGAACCAACAAAGAATCCCAAAGAGATGGGAAAATGCTTACTTGATATTCATGAAGAAGTCTTTGGACAGAGATTAGGAGAACAGAGGAAGGTAAGACATTTTCGTCGTTTATTGCATTTATTGTCTAAAAAGGTATAGATAACATAGGTAGTCCAGAAGGTCGTGGGTTGGATCTCATGTTTGCTTGCTCCTGGTTGAAGTACTATCTGCATTCCAGGCTGCCAAAGTGTTGAGAGATAATGTGATGGGCAGCTAGCCGGTTAAGATCGAGATGCGTAAGACCTTTAATTCCTCCCCCCCCCGCGCCCCTAAGGTTTACTACAGTAGGTACGGGTGTGGTGCGCCCGGGGTTCCGAGCCAATCCTGACTCCCTCGTGTGGGCAACCTACGAGTAGTGAGGGAGTCAGTCAATCAAATCGCCTAAACACGTGTAGGCCGTGCATAGAGACCCGTGTCGGTGGAAAGGGATATCCTGGTTGGTTGAGGGTTACGTACCGGAGCCTGTGCTTCTGACCTTCAGTAACTGGTGAGGGTGCGCAACCTAATACACCACTTTGGCTTCTGCTTCGCCTACACGCGAGGCTAGGGACTAACCCACCCCTAGTCAATCGGCCAGTACTAGGTACTATACCCAACTCCAGGGTGAGTGGGACGGCGAACCTGCTGTATCTCCTGTACAGCCCAGTCATCCTAGCAGGGTTACCTTTCGTTGGGCTCCGTGGTGCTTAGGGAGCATTGGGGAATGGATTTATGTTTTTGCATGACAAAAAAACAAGCCTTTCAATGGTAGCGTGTCTGTAGGTGAATGCAGTGGTTATAGCTACTTGGTTATAAATAGAACAGACGAAGGGAGAACACTTACCTCGGTTAGCCATTTTCCTGTTCAAAAGAGTGGACAAAATTTTGGCTACGGTGAAATCATGCATTAGAGCCCGAAATGGAACTCTCCTGGTTGAAGAGTTTTCAACATCCTAGGCAGAGAAAATGCTTAGAGAAGAACTGTTGGGCAGCGACCCGATTAAAGTCGAAAAGGATAACATCTTGATCTCCTCGCGTGACGTTACTACCACCCGCGCATTGGAAGGCCTGTCCAATGTGGACCTTCATGAGGATCTGGCAGACAAAGGCATAATATCCGTTAATTGGTTCAGCGGAAAGTAAAGGGTGAATTCGTTACTATCCGTACCCTGTTCCTTTCCTTTGATCGGGTTGGTCTCCCTCAAAGGATTGAGGTACAAAGCCATCGAGGTTAGGCCATATATTCCGAACCCTCTGAGATGTTACGAATGCCAGCGTTTTGGGAATATATAAGATTTTTATACTGATCTGCATACAATTGCCATCTATGGTGAGGCATCCCACGATGGGGATTGTCCTATCCGTCCATCTTGTGAGAAATGTGACGTTGAACACTCTTCTAGTTCCCGAAATTGCCCTCGTTTTACAGAGGAGAGAACGATCCAGGGGGTAAGGTGAAAGAGAAGGTGTCCTCAGAAGCCCGTAAGCTCCTACGCCTCCGCCAATCCTCTGTTCCGCGCTTTGTTACCTATAGATCATTGCAGCTAAACCGGTACCGCGTCGGGAAATCGCGATTAAGACTTGTGATATAAACGGGGACACCTTAGCAGAGAGGATTCTCGTAGCCAGGCAACTAAAAAGGGTTTCAACATCTAGGTCTACGTCGACATCACCAACTGCCAAATCCGCTGCCGTAAAGAGCAGTCCGGAAACCCTTTCACCCAAACCATAGACCTCGGCCCATAATACCGGTATACCAATAGGGTATTCTGTTCCATCTATACACTTCAAGACCAGTTGTGTCCGCAACGACTTCCACAAACAAAGTGTCACTCCTCTCCCAAACATCCAAGGACAGAAAAGCTCACGCTACTCTCCACATCAATCCTCATCTGAGGAATCTTCTGGTGCGAGTACAGATCGGCGGCCACCATCTTCGCGGATCAAAACCTCGAACCGAAATTTTCTATTGGGAAGGGTGCCTCACCCGTGGAGGAGATGGAACCGAAGGATTTTACCGTCACTGCCAGACAGAGAGTGCCTAATTGGCAGTATCGTGTTCCTGAAAAAAGTGTTAGTCCCACAATCAAACGAAGGAAGTAAACCCACCAGTACAACCACATGTGCAGAAACGTCTTTCAATTTAACATTTATCCCACACTATTGGCCATGGCTATCTTACAGTGAAAACTACGCGGCATTCAATCATATCGAGCAGAGCTTGAGCTGTTGATCAACCAGAATCAACTTCTAGTCGTCTGCCTACAAGAGACAAAGCTTCGTCGACAAGATAATGTTACATTCAGACACTATTCTTCTGTACGGTGTGATTTGTCACACGGGAGCACTATGATGCTCACCAGAGATGACATTTACTCTGATTCCTTCTCCTTACAGTTTCACATCCAAAACTTCGCTGTAGGAATTAAGCTGCCATCTGCCACATTTACCGTTTGTAGCATATATCTGCAGCGGCCGGGCGGTAGGCCAAGGTCCCTTGTGGACTGTTGGTAGTTGACGTAAATGCCCACCACCATTTCTGTCGGTAGTCGACGTCGCCGATTCCTTGGACACTAAATAACCTGTCTCCTGAATACCGGAGGGCCTACATTTCTTTCTGACGCCTTCAATAAATTTTCACACCTGGATATAGCGGTATGTTCTCCACAGTTGGCAGTTTTGTTACAATGGAATGTTCTCTCTGATTTACATACTGGTGACCAGTTTCATATTCTTATTAGTCTTAACACAAGATGTATGTTCTGCATATTCACCTAGATGGCGCTTCGATAGAGCCTTTATTCCATCCTGGCCGTTTTCACCTACCACTAGAACGACTCTGTGAATTTTTAGTCGAACACCTCACAGAAACAATTGTTTCTGCTGCCGAGCCTCTATTCCACGTTCAACTGGACAACACTGACAATTTCCTTTCTCCTGATGGACAAAGGTCTGCCGGAATTCGTGCATGCAGGCGTGCTCTCAGGGATTTCTAACGTCGCCCTACACTGGATAATCTAATTCAAATCTAGGCAAATTATTAATGATAGCAAAAAGATATCCAGGAGCAAGTTCGTAGCCTCTTTTAACCGACATTCACCTTTCTATATCGTATGGGATAAGTTACGACGTGTGCTCGGAAAATCGACCCATATGCCAGTTGCCGGTATCCAAACAGCGTGGCGCTGTAGTTGATTCCTTTGACGTGGCTACCTCTGTGGGCGGTGCTTTCGTTCAAGTGTTTAGCTCCCGTTAGTTTTTGCTTGACAAATTCAGATGGAATGTCAAGGGTTCCCCTTTTGTTCTGGAAACCTTAAAGACTATAATCTTATTTTCTCATGGCGCAGCCAGACCATG
Source organism: Hymenopus coronatus (assembly GCA_030762935.1). Lineage (NCBI taxonomy): Eukaryota > Metazoa > Arthropoda > Insecta > Mantodea > Hymenopodidae > Hymenopus > Hymenopus coronatus. The sequence goes on along the minus strand of CM060900.1, from coordinate 544,231,317 downwards.
CACTTTCATCTTCACAAAACTCTGCATCCGGTCGAGATGGAATCCTCGTTCAAATGTTGCAACATCTCCCTCCTGAATATAAGGCTTTCCTACTCCAGGCCATTAATCATCTCTGGGTTGACGCCATTTTTCCAGAGAACTACTGGGAGGCCACCATAATTCAAATTTTGAAACCTGGAAAGTACCGTCACCTTCCTTCCAGCTACCGTCCTATTTCCCTCTCCAGTTGCTTATGCAAGGTGATGGAACGCATGATAAATGGGCGGTTGGTATGGTCCGTTGAAACTCACACGCACGCGCACACACCCACAGTCGCCCTCCGTGGTGTAATGGTTTTCATGCTGACTTCATATACCCAAGGTCGCGGGTTTAAAACCCGGCGGATTTTTTCGGGTGTAAGAATCCTTAGCATGGCTTCCTTCGGAAGGGAAGTAAAACAGTTGGTCCTGTGATGCAGATTTACGGCAGGTAAAATAACCTCAATCCTGATAGAGAGGCTGCTGAGCAAAATTAAGCGGTCTTTCACACCCAATTTAGAATGGGACGTTGAGCACCACAGTAGTTAAAGAGCGTCCATAAATAACACGCCATTTACATTTTTTGAAACTCACAAATTATTGACCAACACACAGTGCGGTTTTCACCGACGTTGATCGACTTGGAGAAAGCTTATGATACATGTGGGCTAGGCGCATTATTACGTTCCCTTTTCAATTGGCATATACGTGGACGCCTACCGTTCTTCATTCAGGAATTTATGAGGGACCGCGTTTTCCGAGTAAGGGTTCAAACCTATTTACTCAAGAGAACGGGTTGCCACAGGGTTCGATTCTGAGTGTGACACTGTTTGCTATGACGATTTAATTGTATATCTCAATGTGTTTCCATATGGGTCAAGTGCAACTTATTCGTAGACGACTTTACCATCTTTTGTACTTCTCAGCGAACGGCTTTTTCGAAACGCCGTTTTCAGCGTTGTTTGGACAGTAATTATGATTGGAACTTAAATTTGGCTTTCGTTTATCACCTGAGAAGTCACTCTGCGTTAACTTCTGGTGCGGTAGGAGGCGATTGCCGCCGCCTCTTCGAATCAGGCCATCTTTACTTTCATTCGCAGGACGGGCGAGATTCCTTGGCTTGATCTTCGATCGGCAACTTTGTTGGCCACCACATATAGCACAGCTGAAAGTTTGTTGTGACCGTTCTCTGCATATTTTACAGATACAGTCTCAAAACTTGGGGGGGGGGCAGAGCAGACGGTGCTGCGTATTTATCGTGCAATGATTCGAGCCAGTTTGGATTATGGATGCATTATCTGCCTATCTGTACTGAGACGATAAGACACAGTCCATAATCAGGGCATACGTGTGGCTGTTGGAGCCTTTCCAACCAGCCTAGTTGTTAGCCTCTACACCGAATTTGGAGAGCCCCTCTGCGATATTGGCGTGATGTGCTGCTAGCTAACTATGGCTATGGGCTTTAGCGCCTGCTTAGGCATCCAACGTTCGGCGTCATTTTTCTCACCCGAGCTACACAAACCTTTCACTTACTTCAAGGCCAGCAGTATTTCGTTTTCGTGGGCTTTTTCGGTAGCACAATATTGAAATGCCTTGACTATTTCCCCAAGAAGAGATACAGCACCTTCGTTGGTTACGTGCCTCATCCCACATAGATCTCGGGATGGCGGATATATATATATATATATATATATATATATATATATATATATATATATATATATATATACACCGATGGCAGTAAGTGCACCGACGGTGTTGGGATGTGGCTTCGATTATGGAACGGAACCAGATACCTTCGGTTTGCACAGTAGCACATCCGTTTATTCTGCAGAGCTTTATGTCATATACCGAGCCCTTCTTTATGTTTAACGTCGTAATTTGGGTAACTGCCTTATAATGGGTGATTCCGTTAGAGTCCCTCAGAACATTCATGAGCTGTACAACGGAACGGAATAACCTTAATATTTGGAAGCTGCAGGAATTAAAGATCGGATGGTACTCGCATAGCCGTGGAGTTGGCTGAGCTGCTGTACGTCTCTGGAGGTCCGCCCTTCCTTGTCCTGGACCCTCGGTGTGGTAGCTGAGTTGAAAGCGGATTTGGTAGATTTGAATTGGCCGCTGTTACGTCTGCCACACTTACAATTGGCGGAACTGTAAATTTCGTTCAGCTCCAGACCGATTTGTGAAGCAGTTTTAACCTTTATTCCCTGCAATAGAATCCAATAATTTGTTGTTGCCCAGGCTTACTTCAAGTAAATACTAGCTGCATCGTCGGAGAGTATAATACTCCCAACCCTCATGCATGGTTAGTAGGATCTTATAGGTGGAAGTGAAGTTAGAAGTAATTTGGTAGATTTAGCAACGTTAAAACTTTTAGTCATGGAAAGTACACTAACATCATGGTTTGCTAAGACGCACAGCTTAAACTGATTTTCTTTACAGAAATTCGGCTTAGTATCTATTTTATGGTAGGCACTTACATAAATTATCGATGAGAATTATTATAGTACATGATTTCACATACAATTAGTATAATATTAATCTCGATTTCCGAGATTAGTTTATAGTGTGTTTTGCTACGTCTTCCTGACACCGGAACTTTAGAAACATTTTCACTCATATCGTAAGTTGGAGTTCATTGCTTTTAAGCATTAGTATCTGCACGGCACGTTGGAGACGTCAGTTTTCCTTTGTTCTCACTTTTCGTTAAATACTTATATAGTTGATATATGTTCATAGAAATTAAAACTAATGAATTTAAATAATTTACATAATAATCTTCGTAAACTCATGACCTCTAACTTGGCTATTTTTTTAATTTTAGTGCTCTTCTTTTGTCACATTCTGATGCAATATAGAGCATTCGGTACATCGTAATCTCTTTTGTTCCTCTCGTGCTCCTAGCTTTTATTTACGTAATAGACTTCCATAAACACCAATTGTAGTTATTTTATACATTTTAATGACGAGTTATGTTTATTATGTAATCTAGGCTATGCTACTTTCGTTGAACACGTCATTTTAATGAGTTTTCATGCGTATCGTAAGGCGATGACATCACTTTTTAATTTCTTCACATACTTTTTCTTTGCTTTCACTTGTCAAATAATATATTATGGTTTTTAGTCTGGTTTTACTTTTAGTTGCTTAGATTGCCTGAAACTTAAATTCGGATTCAAGAACAATTCGTACAATGCATTCAGGATGCTCTCCAAATCTTACACACCTTTTCGTTAATGTGGAGTGTGAATGAATTCCTGGTCATGTTGGCTTGCCTGGGAATGAACTGGCGAATTTGGCAGCAAAGACGGCAACCACAGAGTCCAGTGTTAGCATTAAATGTATAACAGCCCTTTCGTGCTGGCATGGCGAGTGATCGGCTCCCCACGGAAACGAACCTAGGGATGTGAAAGGCCTCCCTATCCACTGGGTAACCTCTTCTCGCTTATTTCGTCGGGATGAGATCTTATTGGCTCGATTGTGCATTGTTCATTGTAATTTTACCGATAGTTAACTCTTTTTAAGGATCTTGCTCCTGTCAGCTCTGTGTAGAATCCTTGTCGGTCCGTCACGTGTTGCTTGAGTATGTTACTCTAGCACGCATTCGAACATCCCTGTATCTGCCTTGCAGATGTTATGGCGGATGATATGAGGGCGGTATATAGGGTTTTTAACTTTTTAAGAAATGGAACTTTTATACTGTTTATTTAAATTGTTTTTATATCTTAGAAGCAGATTTTACCTTTTTAAAGTTTTATCACATTTGTTCTTTACACCGAGGATTACTTTTTATCTAGTTTATCTATTTTAGCCCCAACACGTGCTATTACTTCACAGGTCCTTGTTTTTCCAGATTTTAGTTCTAGATGGCTTATAGGCTGCAGGTTATGTCTCGTTTTAGCTACCAGTTTAATTATGATCTTTTTATGTTGATTCTATCATTTGACTTTTGCCACTTTGAATTTTGTAGGGCGCTATAATCTTACAGTTGAGCGTCATTGAAAGCCCAACGATCATCATCATCTCCTTGCGCAGCGTTGTCATCTCCCGGCCTTGGGCGGTGTGTCCAATGAGGCGATTCAACAGACTCTTGACGAACAAGACGTTACTGCTGTATACAGGGGTCTACGGAGAGTCAATGACGATTTCTTTCTTACCCGCACCTTGTTCGCTACCTCTGATCAAGTAGTTCTCCCTCTCCCTTTGATGGGTACGTATTTGACGCATCAGGGTTCAGAAGCCAGCCCAGAACTCTTCGTGTGGGCAACCGCGTAGTGTGAAGGGCCAGGCTGTCAAAACGCCCATCCACGTGTATGCCGTGCGTGTAACGCCAGAATGTCATTCGTGCTCGCATGCATTCTCTTAGGACTTTCCAACGTCACCCTATACTAGATAATGTGATTCAATCTAAGATGCGATCCAAACTTAGACATGTTATCAAGGATAGCAAAAAGACACCATGGAGCAAGTTTGTGGCTTTCTTTAATCGATATGCATCGTTGTGGATAACCTAAGGCTTTTGCCCCGTAAATCCACCTATAGGCATATCACCGGTCTTAAAACATCTGATGGTGATGTTTATCCTGTGGCGTGGCTAATCCTTTTGTCAATGCTTTCGCTCAAATTTCTAGCTCGGACAATTATTTGCCCGAGTTTCTTGTCGTTAAGGCTGAAATGGATTCTCAAGGGTTCTGCTTTCGTTAGGGAGGCCTTGAGGACTATAATCGCCCTTTCACCATGGCGGAGCTAGAACATGTACTTTCATCTACGCGAAATTTTGTACCAGGAGCGGATGGAATCCACGTTGTTCACGTCCAAATATTGCAACGTCTATCTCCTGAAGGTAAGGCTTTCCTACTAGAGCTCTGTAATCATGTCTGGGTTGTCGCTACTTTTCCACGAAAGTGGCCGAAGGTCACCATCATTCCAATTTTGAAACTTGGAAAGGACCGTCATCCTCCTTCCAGCTACCGTCCTATTTTCCTCATTAGTGGGCCATTGGTGAGGTGGCTGGAATCCCATTAATCCACTAACCAACACCCACTGTGGCTTTCGAAGACGACGGCTGACCACCTTATATTGATATCGATGCAGACCAAACTGTCGAACGTTTGGGATAGGTGTTTCCTCGAGAAGGCATTGGTCCTTTTTGGCGAACAGGGTTACAGTACCCTCCTCAACTGGAATATACGCGAGGCTAATAGTTTCTCATTTAGTAGTTTATAAGAGACCGTGTTTTCCGAGTAAGGGTCTTCTCGGCTTACTGGAGTGTTTTTATTCAATAAATGTGCCCCAGGGATCGGTACTTGGTGCGATGCTGTTTAGTATAGCGATAAACTTATATCTCAATGTGTTCTCCTAATCGGCTAGTCGTGTTTATTGGTAGTCGACTAAGCCGCGGCGTGTTTGAGCGGTTAGACCACTCACCTCTCTCCGAGGTGGCCCGATTCAATCCCGTGTGACCGCATATGGGATTTGTTGTGGACGTAGAGGCACCTGGGCCGGTTTTCCTATTGTCCTCTGGTTTTCTCCGCCATCTCATTTCACTGATAGTTCATATTCATTCCATGTATCATTTTTATCGCTTACGGTGCCATATGCAGTAATAGCGGACGTTAAATAATATAAAGAAGTAGAGAACTCTCCATCTTTTGTACTTTTTAGGGTACGCCGATTTTGGAACGTCGTTTGCAACAGTGTTTAGACGATCTCTCGTATTGGAGTTCAAAACCGACTTTCGTTTCTCAACTGAGAAAACACACTGCGTTTACTCCTTTGACTCGCTCCAAGTTTATTTCCATTCGCAGATGAGGCGAGATTCCTTCGATTGATATTCAATTGGAAGCTTTGCTTGTCACCACATATAGCACAACTGAAAGCGCGATTTGATAGTTCTCTAAATATTTTAAGGTAAATCTTGGAGAGCGACACGGACAGAATTGCTGCGTTTTTACCCAAGCCAAGTTTGACTACGGATTAATCTTTTATTCTTGAGCACGAACATATGTACTGAGATCATTAGAGGCTGTCCATAATCAGCGGTTGACCACCTTGTGTCGTTATCGACGAAGATCCTGAACGGCTTTCTTCGGATTGGTCAGACGGTTGGGATATTTTTTGACCTCGAGAAGGCTTACGATACGTGTTGGCGGGCAGGGATTTTACGCGCCCTTTATAATTGGAATATACGAGGCCGGCTACCGTTCATCCAGGAGTTCATGCGGGAACGCGTTTTTAGAGTAAGGGTCGGCTCGGTTTTTTCTCACTATTTCAATCAAGAGAACAGAGTGCCGCAGGGCTTGGTACTAAGCGTGACGCTGTTTGCTATAGCCATAAATTATATATCGCAATGCGTCCTCCCAGCTGTGTCTTCCTGTTTATACGTGGACGACTTTGCCATCTTCTGTACTTCTCAGCGTACATCGTTTATGGAACGCTGTCTCCAGCGGTTTTTGGACAATCTTTACGATTGGAGCTTGAACAACGGCTTTCGTTTCTCGCCGGAGATAACAGTCTGCGTTAACTTCTGGCGTCGTAGGTGGCGAATGGCTCCTACTCTTACACTTGGGCTGGGTTTCCTTCCTTTCGCAGATGAGGTCAGATTCCTGGAGTTAATATTCGATTGCCACTTATGCTGGTCTTCACATATAGCACAGTTTAAAGCGCGCTGTGACCGTTCTCTCAATAGCTTACGGATACAAAGTGGTGCAGCTTAGGGTGCAGATCGGACGGTATTGCTGCGTCTTTATCGTGCACTGATCCGATCCAAGTTAGACTCTGGATGCATTGTTTATTCTTCAGCACGACCATCTGTGCTGAGATGCATAGACACTGTGCGCAATCGGGGCATCCATGTTGCTGTTGGGGGTTTTCCAACCAGCCCAGTTATTAGTCTCTACGCTGAATCGGCAGAACCTCATCTGCGTTGTCGGCGTGATGTAGTGTTAGGAAATTAAGGCTGTTCACTTAACTGCATGCCTTTGCATCCGACGTTTACCCCTTTCTTCTGTACCGAGCTGGACGAACGCTTTCGTAATCACCTTCATAGCCCACGGCCTGAAGGCTTCCCTTTCCGTGAGCTTTTTCGGGAACACAACATTGTAGTGCCTCATATGTTTCCGAAGGGGGAACGGGTGTACCCATCTTGGTTACGTGCTACTTCCCATGTAGACCTCGGGATGACAGCTTAAGGGATATCTGCATTGCCTCAGTCTAGTATTCGTAGATGCTTTTTAGAATTTTTATCCTCTTACAGTGACCGATCTTTTATTTACACCGATGGAAGTAAATGCAGTGATGGTGTTGGATATGCCTTTGTTACTGGTACCGAACCACATACTCTCGGGTTACATATTCACACATCCATTTATTCTGCCGAGCTGTATGCCATCTTCCGAGCCATTCTGTATGTTCGCCGCAGAAATTTGGGTAACTGGCTTATTTTATGCGATTCCCTTAGTGCCCTTCAGAGCGTTCGGGACTTATACAACCACCATCCCCACGTGCAGCGCATCCAGGACCTTCTTAACTTTTTACACACCTCCGGTATTCATGTGAAGTGTGCTTGGATTCCTGTGCACGTCGGCTTACAGGGTAACGAACTGGCGGATATGGCAGCTAAGACTGCGGCTACACAACCCTGTACTGCGCTTCCTTTTGTCACCGCTGCGGGCTTGAGGCTTGTTGTTTGGAGAGTGGTGCACTCCGGCAGGCATGCGGAGTGGTGGTATCTCCTCGGGAACAAGTTTAGGGAAGTGAAGGACGCTCCTGTTATCTGGGGGATCTCCTCTCGTAAATCCCGTCGGGAGGAGGTGCAATTGGCTCGCTTGCGAATCGGTCACTGCAATTTTACGCGTAGTTATGTTTTTAAGAGAAATCCTGTGCCTAACTGTCCGCTCTGTGAGGCAGTATTGTCGGTACGGTATGTCCTGCTAGACTGTATTGCTCTAGCAGCCCTTTCATCAGAGTCACACCTGCCGGCCTCTCTCGCGGTGGTTCTCTCCGACGACCACAGAGTGGTCGTTAGAGTTTTTAAATTTGTATCTAATTTGACGTTTACGATAAGGATTTAGTTTTTAAGGATTACATCTGTCTTTATTGCTTTTAATGCAGCGAGGGTTTATGGGTTTTAATGAATTTTGACGTTCGTTTTCAATTCATTTTACCCCGTCGACCACGTTTTAGGTATTTTGCATCCTTTTCGCTCCGTTTTTAAATATTTTATATTTCTGTTTGTGTTTTAGCCAACAGTTTTTACCTTCTGGTCTTTAGTGACATTTGTTTTTATATTGTTCTTTTCCCTTTGGTGTTTTTATTTAACCTTGTTTTCTGAGGGAGCTAATGACCTCAGTAGTTGAGTGCCCTTAAACACCAACCATCATCATCATCATCATCATCATCATCATCATCATCATCAAGGAACATCTAACTTTTGTGGAGGTCCACCGCCGCTATCAGTAGCGTCCGGCTACTCCCACCTTAGCATGCGCTTCCGCAGCTCGCCGCCCTCTGTGGCCCTTCAAAGCGCACCAGTTGCAGAAGCGTCAACACAAACGGACCGTTCGCTTAGGTCTACCGCATTGCCAGAACGACCCGCACAGCGGCCTTCACCGTCGAAGGCTACCACTTCATCTGAAGCTCCATCAAAATCCGTATGTCAACCTTTACCTAATCCACCACCTGTTGCCGCCTGTCATGAGCTTTCTCGAAAGACACATAAACCGGCCGATAAGCCATTAAAGTCCCGTTCGCGTTCTACTGGGCGTAGAGCGTCTTCCGGTTCCCGACCACTTGAGGAGTCCGACGGTGATACAGGCCGCCCTTTTCTAGGCCAGCGGTCCGTAAAGCTTAACCCTTAAAAGGGTCTGTTAACTGTCCATCAGCTTCTTTAGAGAGTTTCCTTTGTTCCACCTTGCCTATCCCACAGTTTTAGCGTCTTCCCAGTGGCTGATGTGGAATATGTGCGGATTCGCTCCCACAGAGCTGAACTGCAGCTTCTGCTGCGGTCGTATGACCCGCAGGCCATCTGTTTACAGGAGACCAAGCTTTGCCTTCAGGATCCTTTTGTCGTACACCGTTAAGTCCTGGCTTGTTTCGATCTTCCACCACAGGAGGGCTCTCCTGCTCATGGGGGAGTAATGATACTCTTGTGATGATATCTGTTGTCAGCTACTATCGCTGACTGCAGGTTGCAAGCTGTTGCTGTCCGTCTTGTTCTTCCGAGTTTCACCTTTTCAGTCTGTAATATTTACGTTCCTGCTTCAGCTACCCTCAGTACAGCGGACATAGACACTCTCCTTTCCTAGCTCCCGGCAGCTTTTGATTTGTTGGGCGATTTTGATGCCCGTCATCCACTTTGGGGTTCATCTCGCGCATGCGAGCGGGGCACGCTCCTTGTATACCTTTTCTACCGTTTTCGGCTCTCTGCCATGAATACCGGTGCATAAAATTTTGTTTCTGATTCTTCTGCCACGCTCTCCCATTTGGACCGTTCTGTTTGTTCAGCACAGCTTGCTCACCGGTTGCAATGGAACGTCGTATCTGACACCAATTTCAATGACCATTGCCCGTGTGTTCTGAGTTTGCTCTCACATCGAGGTTCCTTCTCGCGAGCACCAACCTGGCAGCTAGCGAAGGCGACATTAAGAGACCGTGAGTTCAACACGGTTGATCACGTTCTGGAACACTTTAATTCTGTTGTTCTCCCCGCCGCCGAACTATCTATTCCTCGGTTGTCTTCCCATCTCATGCGATTAACGGTTTTTTGGTGGATTGTGGAGTGGTGTGAGGCTATTGGTGTACGCCGGAGGGCTCTTATGGTATTTCAGCATCACCGTTCGTTGGATCATTTTATATGTTTCAGGCAAGCCCGCGGAAGGGCCCATCGCTTTTTTCAGGAAAGCACACTGGCTTCCTGGACGTAGTCTATTGCCACTTTAATCGTTCAACGCCTTCATCGGTTGTGTGGGAGAAGCTGCGACATGTTGCCGGTTAGAAGGCCACTTGTTCAATATCGGGACTTCACGTTGGATCTGTTTACGTGGTCAATCTGGTAGCTATTGGTGACGCTTTTGGTACTACGTTAGCATTTGTCGAAAGCTCCGGAAACTATAATCCAGCTGTTTGTACTACTAATGCCAAGGTGGAGTCTCAGGCTCTATCCTTTCGGTCTTTTATTAATGAGTGCTATAGCTCCATTTTTAGTATGCAGGAGCTGATAAACAACATATAAGCTGTCTGCTCCCGGACGAGATGGTATTCATATCGCCGTGCTCCAGCACCTCTATCCTGCCGGCAAACTTTCTCTTTGGGCTCTATAATTTCATTTGGTGCGATAGAGTGGTTCATGCAGTCTGCCGCGAGGCCACCATCGTCCCAATTTTAAAAGCTGGTAAGGATTCCCGTCTACCATCCAACTATCTTGGATCTCATTCACAACTATTCTGTGCAAGGTGATGGAGCGCATGATTAACGGGCGATTGAAATGGTGGCTCGTATCCCATACTCTGCTTTATAGCGTCCAATGTGACTTCCGTCGTTACCGTTCCACAGTCGACCACTTGGTCTCATCCGCGTACATCATCGAATCCTTTTTGTGGCATAGTTCGTGTTTTTTGATTTAGAAAAAGCGTATGATATTTCGTACCGTTCATAATTGGGTCATTCGTAGTCATCTGCCGTTTTTATCCAGCAGTTTATGCAGGATAGGGTTTTTAAGCTGTTGGTAGGCTCGACCTTGTCTGGTGTTTTTATTCAGGAGAACGGAGTCCCGCAGGGTTCGGTGCTTAGTGTCACATTATTTGCTATTGCCATTAATTTCATTGTGGAATATGTTCCACATGGCGTCACATCTTCATTGTTTGTGGATGATTACGCAATTTATTTTAGTTCTCGGCGAATCTGTCTTCTAGAACGCTGCCTCCAACTGTGTGTCGACCGCTTCTACATTTGGAGTCTGGTAACGGCTTTAAGTTCTCCGCTGAGAAAAATATCTGTTTATTTCTGGCGACGTAAACTGTTTCCCTCGCCTTTTCTATATCTTGGCACAGGTGTTCTTCCTTTCGCCGAGGAGATGAACTTTTTAGCCTTGATTTTTAAAGGAAACTAAGCTGATTTTCTCATACACATACTTAAAGGCAAGGTGTGACCGTTGTCTTAATCTTTTACGCGCTTTAAGTGGCGCAACCTGGGGATCTGATCGGACTACCCTTCTACGGCTGTATCGGTCTCTGGTCCGACCGAAATTCGGCGTTGGCTGTATTGTGTATTCTTCGGTCCGACCATTAATTTTAGTTCGTCTCAATGCTACGCATCATCATGGTATCGGATTGAGTATTGGCGCCTTTCCAACCGGTCTGGTGCTCAGCGTTTATGCGGAAGCTGCCGAACCTCCGCTGCCTTATCGATGTAATGTTCTGCTCTGGAATTATCCCTGTAGCTTTCTGCGTTTACTGGAACAGCCGTCTTATACCCTGTTTTTTTAACGAATCTTTGTACCGCCGATACTCCAGTAACTCCCTGGTCTTACTTCCACCTGGTGTTCGCTTTGGGCTGCTCCTTCGGCTATTGGACGTCACTTTACTGATAACCTCTCCCGGAGAGGAGGCTTTTTATCGCACGTTGCTCTACCCCGAGACCCACAGTGATCTCGGGTTGCTGTGCAAGCCGAAGTTGACGATGCCCATTGGACTATTCATTCCACCTTTTTATACTTTAAAGTGCAATTTGATGGTTGTAATTTTATCTACACTGATGGCTCCAAGAACGCTACAGGAAGTAAGATGTGCTTTTATTCATGACCGTCAGCGTTTTAGATTTGGACTTTTACCGCAGTGCTCGATTTTTACACCTGAGCTTTTTAAAGTTTACCACGCTCCTTTATTTATTCAGGGACATGATTTTAATGAGTGGGTTATATGCTCCGATTCCTTGAGTATTCTGCAGAGCCTGAGGTCTCTGAATCGTCCCCATTCCCTCCTACAGGTTGTCCAGGATTTAATCCACTGGCTCGCCAAATCAGGATTTAGCGCACACGGCAATGAGGCTACCGAGGCCACTACGAAGGCTGCTGTTTCAGCCTCCAGGTATTTTAACTCATTTGTGACTTCTGAGGATTTTCACGCTCTTTTATATCGTTTTATCTTTTTGCACTGCTGAATGGGCAGATCTGCAGGGGAATAAACTTAGGAAGGTGAAGCTCCTATCAGCCTGAAAAACCTCCTCTCGTGCGTGCCGTTGCGAGGTCATTTTAGCTAGACTGCGTATCGGGCTCTGTCGCTATAGTCACAGTCTTTTACTGTCTTCTGACCCTCCACCGCTCTGTGCTCATTGTCATCATCCGATGAATGTGAGGCATGTTTTAATCGTGTGCCAGTATTTTGCTCCATTAAGTTTGTCCGTCGGTATGCCAGCTGATGTTTCACAGGTAGTGGCGGATGAACTCGTTGCTATGGAACGAGTTTTAGATTTTATGTGTAATGTTGGTCTGAGTCATCGTGTGTGATATTAACGTGTTGCGATCAGCGTCTTTTGTTTGTTTGGTGACCTTGTGGCATTGTTTATCGGTGGGTCGGTAAGAATCATTTACTCGTGCTATCGCTATACGTTCCACAGCTGCTGATACCGTTTTAGCCAGCCTTTTTATTTTATTTTTAAGTTTTAGTACGCGGGCTTTGTGCCTTGCTTTTTAAGTCCCTTTTTGTTGTTCGGGCGCTGCAAACATTGTAGTTGAGCGCCCTAAAGCCCTCCTCCTCCTCCTACTACTACTACTACTACTACTACTACTACTACTACTACTACTACTACTACTACTACTACTACTACTACTACTACTACTACTACTACCACCGCCACCGCCACGTTCACGTACTACTACGTACTACTACTTAGATCGAGCTAACTGGTACCTTTATTCCGTTCGGCAGTTTAACTACTACGAAGACAACTCGCAGGCGTTTTTAGCCGAACACCTCTCAGCAACCATGCTTTCTGCTGCTGAGGAGTCTGTTCCCTGATGGATTTCCGGTTCCATTGTGAACATATGAATGCCGCTCTGCCATTTCTGCTCGTTGGCGTGATCTCAGATATTTTGACCGACGCCGTTACCTAGCTAGCCTCATATAATATAAGGAGAAGCGTACCAAATCCGGTCAAGTTAAAGATAAAAAAAAAAAGAAGAGGAAAACATCATGGGCTAAGTTTGTAACCTCTATAATCGACGTACACTTTCTTCTGTCGTATGGCATTAGTTAAGGCGTGTGAACGAAAAATTGTCCCATATGCCAATCCCCTGTCTCAGAAGTCCTGTCGCAGCTGTTTGTAATAGGTTTGACGTGGTTAACTCTGTAGGCGGTGCTTTCGCTCAAGTGTCTGGCTCAGACAATTATTCGCGCGAGGTTCTTCTAGTTAGGGCTCAGGTGGAATGCAAAGGATATTTTTTTTGGCCCGGAAGCCTTGAAGATTATAATCGACTTTTTATCATGGCGGAGTTAGACTAAGCATATTAAACTTTGCGAAATTTTGCACCGGTGCAGAGGAATCAACGTCCAAATTTTAGAGCATCTCTCTCCTGAAGGCAATGGTGTCCTACACGAGGTGTATAATATTGTCTGGGTTGATGGTACTTTTTCAGGATAGTGGCGGTAGCCCACCATCATACCTATTTGAAACTTGAAAGGACCGTAATCTTCTGTTCAACTATCGGCCTCATTCTCTCACCAGTTGCGTTTGCAAGGTGATGCAACGCAAGATCAATCGACGATTGTTGTGGTGGCTAGAATCCCAGAGTCTACTAACACCCAGTGCGATTTTCGTCGGTCAGCTGTTGATCACCTTGTCTCGCTATCGACACCGATCATGAGCGTTTTTTTTTTTTTTTTTTTTTTTTTTTTTAAGAACTATCAGACTGTGATCTCGAGAAGGCTTATATTACGTTCCCTCCACAATTGGAATATACGTGGGTGCCTTGCGGTGTTCAATCAGGAGTTTTTCAGAGATCTGGTTTTTCAAGTAAGGGTCGGCTCGGTTTTTTCCGGATGTTTTTATTCAAGAGAACAGTGTGTCAAATGGACCTTTACTAAGCGCGACGCTGTTTGCTATAGTGATAGATTCTATATCGCTATTCGTTCCTCCAGGTGTCTCGTCTTTCTTTTTTGTGGACGACCTTGCCATTTTTGGTACTTCTCAGGGTACGCCGTTTTTGGGACGTCGTCTCCAGGCAGTGTTTGGACAACCTTTCTGCTTGGAGATCAGAAAACGGCTTTCGTTTCTTAACTGAGAAGTCCCCGTGCGTTAGATTCATGCGTCGTAGAAGTCGACCCCCGCCTACTCTACGACTCGGCCTAGGTTTACTACCCTTCGTAGGTAAGGCGAGATTCCTTGGGTTGATATTGGATTGGAAATTTTACTGGTCACCACAAATGGCACGGCTGAAAGCTGATGTTACCGTTCTATGAATGTTTTATGGATACTAAGTGGCAAGTTTTGGGGAGCGGATCGGATAGTGCTGGTGCGTCTTTATCATGTGCTAATCCGATCCAAGTTAGATTATGGATTCATTGCTTTTATCTTCAACCCGATCCATCTGTGCTGAGAAGATTAGACACTGTCCATAATCAGGGCATCCGTGTAGCTGTTGGAGCTGTTTTGACCAGTCCAGACATTACACTGTCCTATCCTGCAGCTTGTACAGGTTGCCCTCCACATTTAGCACACTTCGGGCATAAACGTGGAGTGTGCATGGGCTACTGGTCATGCCGGCTTGTTTGGGAATGTTTTGGTGGATTGGACAGCGAGGACGGCAACAACAGAGGTAAGGGCCAATATTTCTTGTATGGCACCGGAAGGAGACTTTAGGCTTGTGCGGAGAGCGGTATTTTTGTGCTGGCATGAGGAGTGATCGTCTCTTCGCGGCAACGAACTACGAGTAGCGAAGGACCTTTCACTATACTGGGAAACCTCCTCACGACAAATATTAAATTATATTGACTCTATTGTGTTTTTGTCATTGTCGTTTTACATATAGCTAATGGCTTTAGAGGAAACCTGCTCCTATTTATTCCCTCTGTTGACAGGAATTCTCTATGAATCATGTACTGCTAGAGTATGCTGGTCTGGCACATCTACGAGTCACTCTGCTGCTGTCGGCAACACTAAAAGAGGTCCTGCTGGACGATACCGGAGTGGAGTATTTTATGTATTATGTCTTTTATTGTATGTCAAGTATTGCTTATGTGATTTTTTACTTTTACCTCATATGATAACGGAACGACAGCTCTGTTTTTTATGTTTCTGAACTTTTAGCACAGTGACTCTTAGCAATGAGGGACTGGTTTCAGTTACAACAATTTAGTTCCATTTTTCATAGTTTTTTGGATTTTGCCATGGGCGTTATTATTTGCAGCGTGTTTTATTTCTGATTACTGTTCTAATTTATAAATGCTTTATTTTTATAAAGAGCTTCATGTGTGTTTAGAACCACAATTTATTTTATATATGGCTTCAGTAACCTATCTGTTGTTCGCCACATAAACCCTCTCATCATCGTCATCATCCGTACACCCCCCATGGGCCTACTGCGATAGGTACGTGTTTGGTCCCGAGCGAACCCTTAATCCCTCTTAGAGGCTAGGGAGTATTTCCGTCAAAACGCATACCCACGTGTAGGCCGTGTATGGAGACCCGTGTCGGTGGAAAAGGATGACCTAGTTGGTTGAGGGTTGGGTTATTTAGCCTGGGCTTTTGTGCTTCAGTGACTGGGAAGGGGGCAGGTTCGAAGCCTAATACATAACTTTCGTTTCTGCTTCATCTAAACGGGAGGTTAGGTATTAACCCACCTCTAGTCAATCGGCAGGGACTAAGTATTGCACCAAACTCCATTTTGAGTGGGACGACAAGCCTGCTATATTCCTTTGCTAACCCTGTCACCCTAATGGGGTGACCACTGGTTGGGCTCCTTGGTGGGTAATGATCACTGGGGGATGAATTCAAACGATTTCGTATGGCTAAAAACCAATTTTGGTACTTGGAAAGGAATTAGCTGCGTCCAGTGGTATTCGCTACTCGGTTATAAATAGGAAACAGGAAGAAAATGCATTTATATCGCTTAGGCTATGTACGATACAAAAAAAAAAAATCCTAGATAAAGTAGCTTTTACAGTACAGTCGTGTACTGGATCTCGTAACGACACGCTCCTGGTTGAAACAGTATCAGCATTCCCAGTAGAAAAATTGTAGCAAAGATGTTGGACCGTTATTCTGTTAAGGTCGATATGCACTGGACCTTGAACTCCTCGCGCGGCGTTGTGACTACCCGCGGATTGAACGGTTTGTCCAATGAGGCGATTCACGGTAGAGGAGTTAATAGTGAATATGTGCCTACCCGTACATTGTGCTTTAGCTTCCATTGGGTACATGTCCCTCAAGGGAATAGGGCAGGGTATGAAGCCATCGAGGTTAAGCCAAGCATCGGTGTTAAAGGTGTCAATGCTCTGGGAACACCAGTGAATTTGGTAGTAATCAGTCTATATGATAGGCGTTAAGACCGGCAAGACCGTAGAGTATACTGCACCACAGAAAACATTCAAGACCAGTTATATCCGAACCGATTTTTTAAAAGAAAAGGCGAAGTCTCGCACATCATCTAAGGGAAGAACCAGTCCCCGTTATTCTCCACGCAGATCCTCTTCTGAGGAATCTTCTGGGGATGGAGAAACTCGGCGACCACCATCTTCACCGATCAGCACCTCTAATTTTCTATTAGAAAGAGGGCCTCCCATGTGGAAGAGATGGACCAGGATGATTCTGCCCGACGGCCAGTGCTTAAGCGGCAGGATCTTGCTAAGGAAAAAGAAGTGTTAGTCCGACGGCCAAGAAGAATAAACTAAACTGACCAGCACAGCCGAATATGCAGAAACGGCTTTCCATTTAAACTCTTATGCCATACAATTGCCCATGGCTATCCTACAGTGGATCATACGTGGCATCAGATCACATCGACCAGAGCTTGAATTGCTTCTCCACCAGAATCAGCCTATGGTCGTATGCTCCGTCCCCAAGACCACCTTTACATAAAGCAGTTCTCTTCTGTCCAGTGTGATTTATCACCGGCGTATGGTGTTCCTGCACATGGGGGTACCGTTATTCTTATCAGAGATGACGTCTTCGCTAAATCTGTCGCGTCGTAGGTGGCGAATGGCACATACTCTTCAACTTGGGCCTGATTTACTTCCCTCCGCAGATGAGGTGAGATTCCTGGGGTTGGTTTTCGGTCGGAAACTATGCAGGTCAACACGTATAGCACAGGATTAAGCGTGGCGTCACCGTTATCTCAATATTTTAGGGATACTCAGTGGCAAATCTTGGGGAGTAGATCGGACAGTGTTACTGCGCCTTTATCGTGCGCTGAACCGATCCAAGTTAGACTATGGATGCGTTGTATATTCTTCCGTACGACGATCGTTGCTGAAAGGGTTAGACGCAATTCATAATCAGGTCATCCGTGTGGCTGTTGGAGCCTTTCCAACCAGCCTGCCCCCCAGGGGCCTACTTCGGTAGGTACGGGTTTGGCGCACTCGGGGGTTCCC
This sequence comes from Hymenopus coronatus, assembly GCA_030762935.1. NCBI lineage: Eukaryota > Metazoa > Arthropoda > Insecta > Mantodea > Hymenopodidae > Hymenopus > Hymenopus coronatus. The sequence goes on along the minus strand of CM060900.1, from coordinate 544,213,715 downwards.
GAGACGCTCACCACACTTCACCCTGTTCATCCCAATCCACTGTTGCCACGTCTTTTGTTCTGTGTTTGCTTCTTTTGTTTGTTTACTTTATCACCCTCTTCCTCTTCTAGGCTTATGGAATTTCTTAGTTTGTAGGACATTTGGCTTACTAACTCCTGTCTAACCAGCAGGGATCTTTCACTATCCCCGTGGTTCCTGTCGCACGGTTCCAGCGCGGCTCCCAATTTGTGTGCTCTCCGGAGGTCCCAGACCTGAAGCTTGGGTGCTACCTCCCCACTGCCCCTGTGTATAGCCTTAGGTGCGGATCCCGTCCATACCGTCAAGTATATTCACGTAGCTTATTCCAGAGCCCGTCCTGTGCTGGAGTCCCGACGACCGCGTTACCTCGTTGAGATAGTTTCACGGGCCGGACGTGTTACCGCTGAAGTTGCCACGGCGTAAAAAACCACAAGTCCCCTGAATCTGTGCATATGTTCTGCCGCTGCACGGCCTAGAGCGGGGAGCCACAGGCGGTTATTCCTGTGGCAGATGCTTAAAACCGGGGCGTGCATGGTGAACGGTTTACGCATATGGACTAGCAGTGTTGCTTGGAGGGTAACCCTTGTAACGTAGGCCTTGGGTATCGGTCATGGGGTGGTTCCCATGACGGCGCAGACCGTAGAGATTTGGTGTCTTTTCCTCTTTAACCCCCAGATGGCAGCCTGACGCCGACGGTTCCGGAAGGGGGTCCTTTTAATATGTCAAACCGCGCACCACCTTCTTATTTTGACCAGTTTATAGTTATGTTGAACGAGACGAAGAAATTTTCAGATATAAGTCCATTCTACGTACAAAGGGATGTTGACAGGATCTGCGGCAAGGTTAAAAACGCGACGAGACAGCGAGACGGTACGCTACTGGTGGAGGTCAACAATAAAGACCAGTCGGACAAGCCACTTCATGCTACTCTGTTGGGCTAGTACAGCATCAAAGTTTACCCCCATAAGTCCAGGAACACCTGTAGAGGAGTTGTGACCATCTCTAGCTTAGACGACCTCTCCAATGAAGATATTGCCACCCATCTTTCAGAACAGCGAGTTTGTCAGGCATACCGTCTACATAGTAAACGTGACGGCAAGGAGTACCCATTGCGTACGATCTTTCTCACGTTCAAGGGTACTTGTGTTCCGGAGTTTATATACTGTGGTTACGAACGTGCTGCCGTCCGCCTGTATGTGCCCAAGCCTATGCGGTGCTTGAAGTGCCAGCGCTTCGGGCATACCCAAGCCGCCTGTGCCCGGCCTGCAACCTGCGATCGTTGTGGTCTAGCGGCCCACGTTGACACCGTCTGTACGCGTGAACCGTGCTGTGTAAACTGTGAAGGCAGTCATCCGTCCAGCTCTCGACAGTGTCCCATGTACTTGGCAGAGAAAAGAATACAAGAAATACGTGTGAAGGAACATCTTTTCCTGAGGCGAGACGGCGCTTTGAGCAGCTAAAGCCTGCCAACTCAACAAGATACTCCTAAGCCGTTCGCCGTAAGCTCTTCCATTCCGTCAGTTTACAGACTGTGCCTGTCGCGGATGCGTCGAAGCAAACTGACTTGTGCGAAGCTGATCTTTTACGTGCTCGATCATCTGCATCTCAGTGTACAGCGTCTGATGCACAGCAGCAATATCAGCCGTCGGCTAATCCATGTGCTCCTAGTTCCTCCTTCGCCGGAGATCGTTCCCGTCAACGTAGTAGACCGATGAGCCGAACTTCGGCAACGTCCCGCTATCGTTCTGCGAACAGAAAGAGTTCTTCAGACTCCCGACTACCAGAGGAGTCTGAGGACGACACGGATTTTTAGGTTATTTGGTGCTAAATCCGCTAAGGTGAGAAAGAGGGAAATTACACCACCTTAATTTCTATCTCACCATGGATATTATCCAGTGGAATATCAATGTGATCAGGGCCCGTCTTCCAGACCTTCAACATATAATCAACAAGCGTTCACCCTCTATGCTCTGTCTCCAGGAAACCCACATACATTCCCACCATACCCTTCCATTTCGTCATTTGCAATCCTTCAGACACGACTTTGTTGGTGGCCTGCGTGCTTGCAACGGTGTTTTTACCGTCGTGACTCCTACCATCCTTGCCGCCAGTATTACACTCAACAACCCGCTACAAGCGGTAGCTGTGCGCGTAACATTGCCTTCCATCTCCTTTTCTGTTTGCAATGTCTATTTGCCGCCGCACGATGTGATCACAGACACTGAGCTTCGGGCATTGCTAGCACAAATTCCCCCGCCGCTGATATTTTTGGGCGATGTCAATGCGAGCAATGTTCTTTGGGGTTCTTCTGCTGACGATGCTCGAGGTACAATGATAGCAGACGTTTGCGAGAGGTCTGATTTATTACTCCTCAACTCCTGTGCACCCACAATCTTATCTATCGCATAAGGCACCATATCCGCCCTAGATGTAACTTTCGGCAGCCCTGCTTTACTACCCTTCCTAGATTGTTCGGTATTTTCCTATCTTCACGGCAGTGATCATTACCCCATTGACATTCGTTTTTCGGGCCAACATCCATTGCCCACTTAACATCCCCGCTGGATTATCTCCAAGGCTGATTGGGAAAAGTTTTCCTCTCTGCTCCATCTCCATTCCGATGGCTGTACCTCCATAGAAGACATGGTGGAGTATTTTACTTGCGCGGTTATGTTCGCCGCAGAATCCAGTATTCTTCGGAGCTCTTCTACCGCTCGGCGTATTCCATTGCCGTGGAGGACCGAGGACTGCAACTTGGCATTAAAGGCACGAAAACAGACTGTTCGTCTTTTCCACCTACATTCGACGGCGGAGAACTTTGTTGCTTTCAAGCGCGCCTGAGCTAAGGTGCGCTACATCGTTCGTAATGCCAAGCGGAGTCGTGGGAATCATATGTCTCTTCCCTTTCTCGCAGGAGCTCCTCACAGAGAGTGTGGACTTCGGTGCGCCACATGACCGGCAAATGTCTCAGGACGTACATCCCTAGCCTCGCCGTTCACGGCTCCCTCTTCACCAGCGAACCGGATGTTGCTGACGCCCTAGCCACCTCCTTCGCTGCGACAAGTGCGACGGGCTGTTGCGGCAGCGCATTTCTTCCCATTAAGGGAGCTGCTGAGAAAATTCGCCTTAATTTTACTAGTGACTGTAGTGAACCGTACAATTCACCCTTCAACCTTGCGGAGCTAACTCATGCTTTACACGCTGCGAGGGACTGTTCTCTGGTCCCGATGATATTCACCAACAAATGCTACTTCACCTCCCACGTGCAGCCGTTACATTCCTTCTGGACCTCTATAACCGAATTTGGCGTGAACAGTTTTTCCGGCCTGTGTGGCGAGAGGGTATTGTCATTCCAATCCCTCGTCCTGGCAAAGACCGGACCCTCCCATCCTCTTACCGGCCGATTTCCCTCACGAGCGTTGTTTGCAAGACCATCGAACGCATGATCAGTATTCGGTTTACTTGGTGGTTGGAGGTGACCAGTTCCGAGCAGTGCGGATTTCTTTGCAATCGTTCAAACGTTGATAACCTGGCGCGTATGGAAGCTTATGTGCAGAATGCTTTCCTTCTGAAGCAGCAAGTCGTGAGTGTCTTTTACCTCCAGAAGGCTTACGACACTACTTGGCGATACGATATTCTGCGTAATGTGCACAGTTGCGGCCATCTGGCCCTGTTTCTGTGCAACTATCTCCAGCTGCGCCGCTTTCGTGTCCGTACTGGCAATACTCTCTCGCGGGAGAAGATTCAGGAGAACGGTGTACCCCAGGGTTCCGTTCTTAGTGTTATGCTGTTTGCCGTGGCCATCAACGGCATTACTAGCGTGATTCCTAGTGGGATATCATCGCCACTGTATGTGGACGACTTTGCGCTGTACTATCGCTCCTGCAGCACAGATCATCTCGAACGATAACTCCAGTTCAACATAAACTCCATCGCTGGTTGGGCGCTTCGCAATGGTTTTCGTTTTTCCCCTACGAAAACGCAGTGCATACATTTCCACCGTCTTCGTGGAGTACACCCCCTCCTGATCTCCAATTGAACGTTGTGCCACTGCCTTTCGTTCCGTCTTTGAAGTTCTTAGGTCTCCACCTGGACCTTGAACTTTTTTGGGTACCCCATATCCGACACCTTCGTGCCTCCTGTGACCGATCGCTTCGGATCCTCAAACTGCTTTCTGGTGCGTCTTGGGGCGGCGATCGTTCCGTGATGCTGCGTTTGTACCGTTCACTCGTTCGCTCAAAACTAGACTACGGTTGTTTTATTTACGAAGCAGCGACCGCCTCTAAACCTCGCCTTTTACACACCGTTCATCATACCGGTATACGTCTTGCTACAGGAGTCTTCAGCACTAGTCGTGTGGAATGCTTGTATGCCGATGCTGGCGAACCACCACTGGTAGTGCGTCGCTCATGTTTACTTTGTTCTTTTGGTGCTAAGTTGTCTGCGGACCCCTGCCATCCTTGTTTTAACCCTGTGTTACGCCTGGATTATTCACACGGCTATAGGAGGAACGCCACTGCTTCACGCCCCTGTGGTATTCGCTTTCGTGAACTGCTCTCCGATAGGAGTCTCAGATTGCCTCCTGTTCAAAGTGTTTTTGTATACCCGGAACCTGCTGGCAACTGAGACGTCCCAGTTTCAATCTGACCCTCTCCAACCTTGTGAAACTCTGGACCGTTCCGGAGGTATTTCGGCGACTGTTTCACGAACTTCTGAGTAATTACCGAGCATATGCACCGGTATTCACTGACGGTTTTCAGATGGCAGGAGCTACAGGTTGTGCCTTTTACTTCAATGGGGTACCACATACTTACCGGCTAGCGGACGCCAGTTCGGTATTCACCGCCGAACTGTACGCTATCTTATACTTTTTAGATTTTATCTCGCTTTTAGTACCTGTTAGTTTTCTTGTTTGCAGCGATTCCCTGAGTGCCCTACAGGCTCTGCAGCATTATACTGGCTCCTCATCACTCGTTATGCGCATTCAATCTCGCATTTCTGAATTGATTGATTGCGGCTACCAGTTCGTCTTCACATGGGTTCCAGGTCATGTCGGTATTGCAGGTTATGAGGTAGCGGATAGGTCTGCCAAGGCTGCCTGCTCCTTGTTGGATTACTCGGAAGCGGATGTGCCCTCAGGGGATGTTTCACGTAACTTTCGTAGGTCTCTTCTTTTAGCCTGGCAACAATCTTGGCAAAATTTAGCAGGTACCCAGCTTCGTACACTCAAAGACACGTACTCCCATGGGTCACATCTTGCCAGCCAAACCGGCGCCGCGAGGTTATCCTTACGCGTCTACGTATCGGTCACACGCGGCTAACACATGGCTACCTTCTACGCGCTGAGCCAACTCCTATCTGTCAGACCGGCGATGTTCGTCTGTCTGTGGTACATATGTTGCCTGATTGTCCGAAATTTCATTGCGAACGGCAATCAATCGGCCTGGGTACCGCTTCACCTGCAATTTTATGCGACGATGCCAATTCTGTCGAAAGGGTGCTTCGGTTTGTTGCCAATATAGGCCTCAGCAAAGACAGGTGACCTATTTCATGCGTGTGTGAAGTTTTAGCCGTTTTAACTTTTTAGTCCCCTGTCTTTTACCACAATAGAACACTTTGTGTGTGTGTGTGTGTGTGTGTGTGTGTGTGTGTGTGTGTGTGTAGTTTTTTTTAACCTTTTAGGCCTGTTTGCAACACCCGGGTCTTTTTTCGTGCGTGCCTGTGTAAGAGATTTTAGCACTTTTTAACTTTTCATTGTGTAGTTTTGTTTTTAAATTGTTTTCCTTTTGCTTAACTTCGGGCCCAAATGGCCTAGTTGTCGACGGGCCCTTAAACACCATTCACTCACTCACTCCAACCAGCCCAGCAGTTTTGAGCATCTACACCGTATCGGCAGAACTTCCTCTGCGTTGTCGGCGTGATGTCCTGCTGGCAAATTATGGTTGTGGACTTCAGTGCCTACCTACGCATCCTACTTTTACCCCTTTTAATTCTGCTGAACTAGACGAAGGTTATCACCACCTATCCCTTTGTCCAAAGCTTGCAGCTGTTAGTTTTCGAGAGCTTCTTCGGAACTACCATATTGCACTACCTAGAACGTTTCCCAAGGGAGAGAGGATGTTCCCACCTTGGTTACGTGCTACATCCCACATTGATCTCGGGATGACGTCATTCGGGAACCTTACGATGCCTGCGTGTAGCATCCATACTTTGCTTTTAGAATTTTTATCCCCTTACAGTGACCGACTTTGTATATACACTGACGGTGTTGGATGTACATTTGTTACTGAAGACGAGCAACATACTTTTGGTTTGCCTAGTTGCACATCCATTTATACCGCAGAGCTGTGTGCTATTTACCGAGTCATTTTTTATGTTCGCCATCGTAATTTGGGTGACTGCCTCATTTTTAGCGACTCCCTTAGCGTACTCTAGAGCGCTCGTCAGTTGTACAGCTACCATCCCTTAGTGCAGTGCATTCAGGATGTCCTCCACTTACATACCTCTGGGTTAATGTAGATTGCGCATGGCTTCCCGGACATGTTGGGTTGTCGGGTAATGAACAGGCGGATGTGGCGGCAAAGTCGGCAACTACGGCGCCTAGTGTTAAAGTAGTAGTGGTGGTGGTGGTGGTAGTAGTAGTAGTAGTAGTAGTAGTAGTAGTAGTAGTAGTAGTAGTAGTAGTATAGTAGTAGTAGTAGTAGTAGTAGTGCGATTTAGGGCGCAAAAGTGCTTGGGTTATTAGCGCCCTAGGGTAAATAAAAGAGCTAAAAACTAAAACGCAGAAAAACCATTAAAACAGGAGTACCGCACAAGGGTAAAAACCAGGGAGAAAGCAGAAAAGAGCTACCAAGGCCAGGCAAAAACCAACGGATTAAACTGACACAAAAAGGACAATGCCACTGAAGGAAAGGAAAAGGTAACCTAAAACACGAGTCGGTAAAAAGGTAAAAATCCCAAGATAAAGTTAAACCCGACTGTACATCCCACAGCGGCTAAGACAGTTAAAATGTCCCTCACAAGTACCAGGGTTGTCGCCCAGCAGAGTGGGAAGGCCAGTAGGCAGACATAGGGACGCACGCAGACAGTAAAATAGCGGCACTCCAATAAAAGCTGACGCACCGTCAAAGGCTCGTTACACGAAGCACATTGACGTGCGGGTTCCCCACATAAAAGATACCGATGGCTAAAACAGCAGTGCGCTAAACGCAGACGTGCTAAAATTACTTCATCGCGGCGACATGCTCGCGAAGAAGTAGACCAGGGGACAGGAATAGACTTAACTTCTGTCACCTTGTTGTCACGCACCCGGACCATTCCGCGAACCAGCACGAAAGAACGGCCCAGCGCAGGTGAAGATCTACATCACCCGGAGGCACAGTAGATCTAAAAACGTTAGTCAATAAAATCGCCGACTTGGCAGCTGTGTCCGCTTGTTCGTTACCGCTCACACCCACGTGGCCAGGGACCAAAACAAACGACAGTTGTGCAGTTGGTCCTGAATACGCTGTATCAAAGGATGGGAGGGATACAGATCACTAAGGCCCTACAATGCACCGAGGGAATCGCTACATATAATAAACGGTCTAAAATCCTGTCCCCGGATAAAAAGAAGAGCTTGGTAGGTACTATAAAGTTCTGCGGTAAAAACAGAACACTGCCCCGAAAGATGAAATGTACAGCTCCGCGAATTACAAACAAAAGCACATCCCACACCACGGTCTTCCTTGGAACCATCTGTGTAAATAAAACAATGGTTAGGAAACTCGGCCATCACAGCTAAAACTGCGGAGCGGAACACCGAGGACGGAGTCAGGCCAACCCAAGGAGGAATAGGGAGACGCAACGTAACAAAGGGGGGGGGATGAACATTCCCACAGTGGAAATACAGGTGGTAGGGGAACATCGATGAGCCGAAGAAGGATACGAAAACGAACCCCTGCCGGAAGCAATGCCTGCGCGCTGATAGCATATTGACGGTCAAGAGACTCGTCAAAGAATAATTTGAAAGACGGGTAATCTGGCAAGGCAAAGAGGCGGAGAGCATAGCTGCAATAAAGCACGTCACGCCTACAGCACAGCGAAGGTTCAGCAGCCTCCGCAGACAAACTAATAACCGGGCTAGTTGGAAAAGCACCCAGCACCAGACGAATCCCGCGATGGTGAACGGGGTTCAAATGACGTAAAAATTAAGGACATGCCGAAGAGTACACAATGCATCCGTAATCAAGTTTAGAGCGGACAAACGAACGGTAGAGCTGTAACAGCACGGTGCGATCTGTTCGCCAGGATGTGCCACATAAAGCACGTAAAATATTTAGTGAACGATCACATCTAGCCTTCAGCGAGGAGATATGGGATGACCAGCTAAGCCTTGTGTCGAACACCAGGCCGAGAAACTTCACCGTTTCGGCGAAGGCTAGCGGTTCCGGCCCAAGGTGTAGAGAAGGTGGATCGTAACGTTACCGACGCCAGAAGTTTACACAAACTGTCTTCTCGGAAGAAAAAGGGAAACGATTTTCAACACTCCAAGCATGTAGACGATCAAGACGTGCCTGCAGGCGACGCTCCAAAAGGAAAGTCCGCCGATACAATAAATTGCAAAATCGTCCACGTACAAGGAGGAGGAAATACCTGCAGGAACACACTCGACAATGGGATTGATGGCGACAGCAAAGAGAGTGACGCTGAGTACCGAGCCTTGAGGTACTCCGTTCTCCTGATTTAAAACCCGAGAGCAAACTGAACCCACACGCACACGAAGCACCCTGTTTATCATGAACTCCCGGAGGAACACTGGAAGGCGGCCACGGCAGCCCCACTTTTGCAAGTTACGCAATAAACTAGTCCTCCAGCAAGTTTCATAAGCTTTCTCCAGATCGAAAAATATAGCCACAGTTTGGCCCTTGCATAGAAATCCATTCAGAATGTGAGTCGAGAGGGAGACGAGATGGTCAGTCGAGCAGCGGTATCGGCGAAAGCCGCACTGGATATTGCGAGTAGTTTCTCAGACTCGAGCCACCATCTGGAAGAAAGTCTACGATCCTTTCCCGGTTTTAAAATGGGAACAACGGTGGCTTCACGCCAAGCCGCAGGAAACACACCCTCTGGCCAAACACGGTTATATAGGCTCTGGAGATGGAGTTTACCATCAGAAGAGAGGTGCTGCAGCATTGCAATGTGGATACTATCAGGTCCTGGGGCCGAGTGCCGAGAAGATGCTAATGAGGTATCCAGGTCTCGCATGCTAAAAAATGTGTTATATCACTCGGTGTCAGAGGACCGGAAAGAGAGATTTCTCGTCCCCTTATTGGCCCGGAACGCCGGGTGATAATTGGCGGAACTTGAAACGTTTGCGAATGTGCTACCAAAGACGTCTACAACAGCAATCGGATCAACTGCGGTGTCGGTGCCAACGAGTAGCCCCGGTATTGAAGTACCAGTCTGCTTACCAGCAATACGGCGGAGTTCCTCCCACACAACGGATGAAGGTGTGGCACAATTAAACGTAGACAGAAACGAATTCCATGAAGCCATTTTGCTGTCCTGAATAATTCGGCGTGCCCGTGCGCGTGTTTGTTTAAAATACATCAAATGCTCCAGCGTAGGGTGATGGCAAAATACCCTAAGAGCCCTCCTACGAGCATGAATTGCATTGCGGCACTCGGCAGTCCACCAAGGGACCATTAATCGTCTAGGGTAGGCAGACGACCGCGGTATTGACTGCTCGTCAACGGAGAATACGACAGAGTTGAAATGCTCGATCATCTGGTCAACGGAGTCAAACTGGCGGTCGCTGAAAATAGCCAGAGCGGAAAAGAGAGCCCAATTCGACTTAGACAGCTGCCAAGAACTCGCACGCGAGGAGCAAATGTGGTGTGATATAAGAGTAATGACACAAGGGCAAGGATCACTGGAATGAGTGTCTGACACTACGTTCCACTGAAAGCGGTGAGCAAGCTGTGCAGAGCAAACGGAAAGGTCCAGGTGGTATAGCGTGGCAGAAGAATCGGAAATGAAAGTAGGTTCACCGGTGTTAAGAACAGAGAGACTATATTGATCGAAAAAGTCAACAAGAACAGTCCCCCTCGCGCAGGCACTAGGGGAACCCCATAGGGGATGGTGGGTATTAAAATCATCCAGCAGAAGAAAAGGTGCTGGGAGCTGTGACAAGAGATGGAGCATGTCAGTGGCGCAGATGATAGATGAAGGCGGAACGCAGACATTACATACAGTAAAGCAGAAACCAGGAAGGGTAAGTCGGATAGCAACAACTTGCAAGGTAGTAATAAGCGAGACTGACTGATCGCAGATGTCACTGAGCGTCAGGATCATAACACCCCCATGAGCAGGAAAGCCCTCCTCTGGTGCAACATCAAACCGCATGGGAAGGTATTGATGCATAGCAAATGCTTCGTGGGGGCGAAGCTTTTTCTCCTGCAAACACAGATGCAGAGGGTTATAGGACCGTAGTAACAGCTGCAATTGGGCCCTATGGGTACGGACACCGCGGATATTCCGCTTCAGCAGAGCCATGGAGCACAGTTAGAGGCGTGAAAGGTTATCGATGAATCAAACTATGAGTTTGCAGCTGGGAAGCAAACGACTGGCGGAAACGAAGTAGTTGAACTTAATGTGGGCGTTTCTTGTTCTTTACACTATTTAGACCCACAAGAGTATAACCACTTTCGTCGGTGCTATCCGCTGATGTTCGGGATGCGGAAGATCCCGTATGGCTGGTAGAGCGGGAACGGGACCTGGAAGGTTTATCAGTGGCTTTGAGTTTCTTACGACTGCGCTCATGAGGAGCAGCGACAGATGGTGTTGGTCTAACTAGCGGCTTACGCGCAGGTTATGGAGAACTTGAGGCAGTGGGTGCTGTAGATGTTGAAGACTGCGAGGTTGTTGTGGTCGGCGTCTGTTCCGTTTGAGTACACTCGTCGCCTACAGGCACGGTTTAAGTGCCACTGAGGTAACAGGAGTGAGGCGGAGCGTTGAGGCGTAGCCTGAGATGGTCGCAGGCTCCAGCTTTTGGAAGCGACGCCTGGCTTCCGGAAAAGTCGGGCGTTCCTTATCTCGCAGCTCCTGGATGGCCTTTTACTCGAGAAAACGTGGACATTGCCGGGAGCTAGATGTATGGTTCCCTTTACAATGGATGCAACAAGGGTCTCGAGCACAAGCAGTTTCTCCGTGGGCAGCTTGGCCGCAACGTTCACAAGTAGCGCCGAAGGTGTACCGAGTTTGGGTATGGCCGAATTTCTGACATCGAAAGCATCGCATGGGATTCGGTGCATACGGTCTCAGAGCAGCGCGTTCATAACCACAGTAGAGTGCCTCAGGTAGGGTGGTACCTTTGAACGTTAGGAATACCGTTCCCAATAGAGCCGACTGCCCATCGGGTTTACCTAGAAGACGGTACGCCTGACATACACCCTGGAGGGAGAGATTGGAAACAATGTCTGCATCTGAAAGACCATCTAAGTAGGCGGTGGTCACCACGCCTCTACAAGTGTTCAAAGACTTGTGCGGAGCCACTGTTACGGGGTACGAACCTAACAAACTGGCTTTAATGAGCTACCCGTCTCTCGTTCTGGTAGCATTGATCACTTTACCGCAAATCCGATCAATTTCTCGTTTGAATATAGAACGGACTAATATCTTGCATTGTTTTCTTTTCGCAGGCCGAGGTCACAACTATAAAGCGGTCAAAAGAAGAGGGTTTTGCGCAGAGATAACATAATGGAAAGACCCCCTTCCGGAACCGTCGGCGTCAGCCTGCCATCCGCGGGTAGAGAGAAAAGACACCAAAATACTTTCCGGTCTGAGCCGCCTGGTAGACCCCTGCCAGACCTATCTCAAGGAATACATCAGAAGGAGTTACCCTCCAGCCACCACTGCTGGTCCATACGGGAAAGCCCTTCACCATGTACAACTTGGCTTTAAGCCCCGTACCACAGGTATAACCACCGTGGCTCCCGACATAGGCCATGCAGCGTAATAAAGCAGACATGGATTCAAGGGACTTGTGGTTGATTACACCGGGTTTCCGTTAGCGGTAACATGACCGGTTCGTAATTCTAACCCAACGAGCAGCGCTCATCGGGAAACTAAAACGAACCGGGACCCCAAGGAATCTACGTGGGTGTACATAACGGTATGGACGGACTCCGCACCTAAGGCTTACATATAGGGGCAGTAGGAAGGGTCCACTCAACCTTCACCGAGGAGCACACATGTTGGAAGCCGCGCTGGAACCGTGGGACAGGAACCACGGAGATAGAATAAAGATCCCTGTTGGTGAGGCAGGAGTAAATAAATCTAAAGCCTTAAAACTAAATATGTAAAGAATAAGCCTAGAAGAGGAAGAAGATGAGGCGAGTAAATTCCCTCCCACAAAACAGACAAACAAATATGCACACAAACACAAAACATGGCTCAGTTCGTGGCGATGGGGATGATGAGAGGGCGTGAGTGGCTCGGAAACCCCCGGGTGGGCCAATGTTATAGTAAATTTTTACACCGCCGAAGATTTTAGGCTTGTTGTGCGGAGAGAAGTGCTTTCGTTCTGGCATACAGGGTGGTCGGCTCTCCGCGCAAACAAGCTCAGATCAGTAAAGGATCTTGCGGTACAGTGGGCAACTTCCTCTCGTGAATTTCATCGTGAGGAAATGGTTTTGGCTCGTCTGTGCATCGGTCACTGTAATTTTACACACAGTTATGTACTTAATGGGGAACCTGTACCTAACTGTCCGCTGTGTGGGACACAGTTGTCTGTTCAGCATGTGCTGCTGGAGTGTGATGCTCCCTCCTCGCTTCGAGCAACACACCAGCTTCCGGTTTCCCTTTGTGAGGTACTCGGGGATGACAACCACGCGGTAGATAGGGTTTTTAGGTTTTTACGCCAAGTGCCGTTTTAAAATCGTATTTTGAAAAATGTTATCGTTGGTGATTTTGTTTTTGACTTTTAACACTGGGGATTTGCTGTTACAGGGATTTGCTGTTTAATTGCTATGTTTCACCCAGTTTTTAGTGCCTTTTAAGACCATTGATTTTCATTTTATAAGCAATTTTAGCTCTTTTGCACTTTCAGCACTGTGGGTTTCCTTTTAGAGGGCTTTTTGTTTTTTAGTTCTTATGTGCGACCCAGTTTGATGTCCCTCTATGGTAATTGCCATATCTTTTATATATTTTCAGATTTTAATTGTGTCGTTGGCCATATTTTATTTCCAACTTCATCTTTACCTTTTTTTTACCTACGCACTAGGGCGCTAATAAACTTGTATTTGAGCGCCCTTAAGCCCTATTCATCATCATGTCATCATCATCACTAATACTAGATCCCCACGGTACTATCTCATAAGATAGAAGTGAGTAAAAATATGCAAAATATACCATCCTAAGTGTGCATTTACTGATCAGCTAAGCATTTTGATTTGAAAACATAAATTACTAAGTCGCTTTACAAATTAATATGGTTATTCCATTTCAGGTTTTTATCAATCCAAACCTCAAAAAATTTTGTTTTATCAGTATATACTATTTCTTTACCTCAAGTAATATAGCTGGGGAATACAAATTTTTTTTGTTTTTGTGGCGGAAACAAATTGCTACACATTTTTCCTTATTTACAGATAGACAATTTTCCTTAAACCACGAGATTCTATGAAACATTCCGGAGCTAATATTTCTTTTTTAGCTTTTCTTTGTTGTTATTGGCGATGTCATCTGCAAATAAGGGAACATTTATATTTTTATTTAACTTACTATCTACAAGATCATTTATATACACAGGAAACAATGTGGGGCCTAAAATTGCACTTTGTGAGATTCCGCTTTTAACTGTTAATTCATTTGATAATATCGATTTCACCACCTTTGTTTTATCATCATAGTATTCTATTTTAACTACTTGCTTTCTATACATAAGGTATGAACTACAGCAATTGTAAGCTACGCCTCTAATCCCACATTTGAATAGTTTTTTTAAGATAATAATTCATGATTAACAAGGTCAAAAGTTTTTGACAAATCAAGTAATATACCGATGCAATGCTCTGAGTTTTCTAATTTTGCATACATTTCAATGCAGAACTCAGTGCTGTGGTAGTTGATTTTCATTTTTGATACCCATGCTGAGAACTGAAGAAAGAAATTTAAATTTATTAATAAGGCTTATCATTCTTTTATAAATAACATTGTCTAGCAGTTTAGAAAAAACCGACAAAAGGGAGATACACCTATAATTTTTTTACTTCAAATTTTGACCCTTTATTGAACATTGGCTTTATTTTCTCATTTTTAAAACTATCTGGGAAGCAACCATTACTCATTGATAAATTCATTGAAAAACACAATGGCTTTAAAAGTACATTTAAACATGATTAAAAAAAATCGAGCAGTCATCTAACCCATATGCATTTTTGTTATTTATATTTTTTATTGTAGATGATAATTCATTTTCTGTTACTTATGAAAGGAAATTAGATGGATGTGAATTTCCCTCTTTTAGTACGGTGTCACTTGCTTGAATCGAATAGCCATTAACTGACTTGTTTGCTACTTCTACAAAATAAGTATTAAATGCCTTTGCTATTTCAATAGCATCTGGTATAATTTGATCATCGTGTATTAAATTATAACTTTGAAAATATTTCTTTTGTGAATGCAATTCTTGTTTGATTATATTTCATACAGTCTTTGATTTGTTTTCAGAATTTGTGGAGACATTTAGCAATTTTTACTTTATATTTATTTTTACTTTCTCTACACGTACTATGTACATAGTGTATAGAGAAGGTATTGTAATGCACCCAAAAATTCGATACCGAGATTTCACCGAAAGTACATGTTTTGGGTCCCCCTGAATCCATAAAAATTCATTTTTGGAAAAAGGCCCGTGTGTGTGTGTGTCTGTGGGCAGCATAGCTTAAAAACGAAAAGACCGTTAAATACCAAACTTGGTATTTAAGTTTGGTATGTTCCAAGGATGCGACTCGAAGATTTTCAAGAAAATCCCCACCCCCAGCTACCCTTTAAATGAAACTTCCCCCCCCCCCCAGGGGAGTTAGGCGCACCCGGGGTCCCGAGCCACCTTGACTCCCTTTATGGGCAACCTCAGAGTGGTGAGGGAGTCAGTAGGTCAAAATGCCCGCCCACGTGTAGGCTGTGCGTGGAGACCCGTGTCAGTGGAAAGGAATATCCTGGTTGATTGAGGGTTACGTACCTGAGCCTGGGCTTCTGTCTTTCAGTAACTGGGGAGGGTGCGCAGCCTAATACACCGTTTTGGTTTCTGATTTGCCTAAACGGGAGGATAGGGACTAACCCACCCCTAGTCAATCGGCCAGAACTAGGTATCACGCCGAACTCCACGGAAAGTGGGACGGCGATCCCGGTATATCCGCTGTGTAGCCCTGTCACCCCAGTGGGGTGACCCCGTGTTGAGCTCCGTGTTGGGTACTGGGGGATGAATATAAACCATATCTTTTTGGCAAAATTAAAATCAAGAACTAATTTAGTGTTGGGAAAGGAGGTAGCTGAGTCCGATGGTCCTCGCTACTTAGTCGTATTAAGAACAGAGCAAGGTAAAAACCTTACATCCGTCAGCGCTTTCGCTATTCAGAAGGGTTTAGACAACATTGCTGGTCCGGTTAAATCCTGTGTTAGAGCCCGAAATGGAACCCTCCTGGTTGAGGCAATATCAACTTCCCAGGCAGGAAAAATTCTTAAGGCGAAACTTTTAGGCAGTTAGCCGGTTAGGGTCGAAAAGCATAAGACCTTGAACTCGTCCCGTGGCGTTATCACCACCCGCGCATTGGACGGTTTGTCCAATGAGGAGCTTCAAGAGGATCTTGGAGAACAAGGCGTAACATCCGTTAATAGGGTTCAGCGGAAAGTCAATGGTGATTTTGTGCCTACCGGTACCCTGTTCCTTACCTTTGATCGGGTAGATCTTCCACAAAGAATTAAGGCAGTGTACGAAGCCATCCAGGTTAGGCCCTATATTCCCAACGCTTTACGATGTTACAAGTACCAGGTGTTTGGGCATACCAGCGAATTTTGTTCTGGTCGGTCAACGTGTGCAATATGTAGCGACGCATCCCACGATGGGGATTGCGTTAAAACTGCAACTTGTGTGAACTGCGGCGGGACACATCCATCTAGTTCCGGAGCCTGCCCCCGTTTTTCAGAGGAGAGAGCCATCCAGGAGATTCGGGTGAAAGTGAATGTGTCCTCTGAAGCCCGTAAACTGCTGCGTATTCGACAGCCCTCTGTCCCGCGGTCCGGCTCTTACAGCTCTGTTACAGCTAAACCGGTACCGAAGCGGGAAATCGCCACACAAACCGGCGATATTAACGGGGCTACAATTGGGGAAAAGATCATCGTTGCCACACCATTACCGAAGACCTCAACATCCACGTCCTCGTCGGCATCACCATCCGCCATATCCGCCACAGTAGGACATATTCGAAAACAATTGTCGCCGTAACCGTTGACCTCCGGCAAAAAGACCGGCAAAACCGTAGCCTATTCTGTACCAGCAAACAATTTCAAGAAAAATTACGTTAGGACTGACTTCCTTAAACGGCATGACACGTCTGAACCCAAAACATCCCAAGGGTGGTAAAAGTCTCCATCAGTCTCCACGTAGATCCTCTTCTGAGGAATCGTGTGGGAGGAGCTCCGATCGGCGACGACCATCTCCGCCGGTCAGAAGCCAAAATCGGTTCGAGATTCTCGAGCCGAAATTTTCTATGGGTAAGCAGTCCTCCCATGTGGAGGAGATAGACCGTGAGGATTCTGCCCTCACTGCCAAAGGGACAGTGCGTAGGCGGCAGGATCATGCTCCTGGAAAAAGTGTTGGTCCAACGGCTAAAAATAATAAATAAAACCGACGAGCTTCGGCCAGTATGCAGAAACGCCTTTCTATTTAGAACATATCCCATCCTAGAGACCATGGCTATCCTACACTGGAACATACGCGGCATTAGATCACGTCGACCAGAACTGGACTTGTTGCTTCACCAGCAATAGCCTTGCAAGAGACCAAGCTTCCTCCCCAAGACCACCTTACCTTCAGGCAGTACTCTTCTGTCCGGTGTGATATATCTCGGGTGGATGGAGTACTTGCATATGGGGGCACTATGGTTCTTATCAGAGATGACATCTTCGCTACATCTATGCCCATTCAATCTGACATACAATCCATTGCTGTCAGGATTAAGCTACCTTCTATTAGCTTCACCATTTGCAGTATATATGTACCTCCTTCTGATGGCCTCTCGCGCACTGATCTGGAAGACCTAGTCTCCCAGCTACAATTACCTGTTTTGTTAGTAGGGGATCTAAATGC
This sequence comes from Hymenopus coronatus, assembly GCA_030762935.1. NCBI lineage: Eukaryota > Metazoa > Arthropoda > Insecta > Mantodea > Hymenopodidae > Hymenopus > Hymenopus coronatus. The sequence continues at coordinate 544,196,347 of CM060900.1, read as the reverse complement.
CCACTACCCGCTTTGAGGCTCCCCTTGGGCTTGTGCGAGAGACCAACTGATCGTCGATTCCTTGGATCATATTAATCTCACTCTCCTGAATACCGGAGAGCCTACTTTTCTCTCTGACGCCTTTAATAGATTTTCACACATAGACGTAGTCACCTGCTCTCCGCAATTAGCTGTTTCGTTACAGTGGAATGTCATCTCTGATTTATGCTCTAGTGACCACTTTCCGATCGTTATAATTCTCTTAACCCACAAACTATGTTCCACACGGTTACCTAGATGGCACCTAGATTACGCCAACTGGAACCTTTATTCCCGTTTGGCTGTTTTTCAGTACAGTGAGGACGACGCATTTGATTCCTTAGTTAACCACCTCACAACCACCATTCTCTCTACTCTTGATCAGTCTATTCCACGCTCCACTGGCCACTCTCGTCGTTTTCCTGTTCCTTGGTGGAGAGAAGACTGCCGAACCGCCACTCGTGCTCGCAGACGAGCTCTACGGGTTCTCCAGCGTAGCCCTACACTGGATAACCTGATACACTATAAAAAACTACGTGCAAATCTAGACAAGTTATAAAGGATAGCAAGAAGACATCATGGAGCAACTTTGTAGCGTCTTTTAATCGATACACACCTTCCTCTTTCGTATGCGATAAGTTTAGGCGTGTAGCTGGCAAAGCGACCCATATACCCATATCCGGTCTAAAAACATCCACAGATACTGTAGTAGATCCGCTTGACGTGGCTAACACTCTTGGCAGGTTTTTCGCTCACGTGTCTAGCTCAGACAACTACCCGCCCGAGTTTCTTCCAGTTAAGGCTGAGGTGGAAGGTCAAGGGTTGGCTTTCCGTTCTGGAAACCTTGAAGACTATAATCACCTTTTCACCAGGCGGAGCTAGAACACCCAGTTTCATCTTTGCGGAACTCAGCGTCCGGTCCGGATGGCAATCACGTCCAAATGATATCCCCCCAGGGGCCTACTACTGTAGGTACGGGTTAGGCGCTCCCGGGGTCCCGAGCCACCTTGATTCCTTCTGTGGGCAACGTCAGAGTGGTGAGGGAGTCAGTAGGTCAAAATGCCCACCCACGTGCGTGGAGACCCGTGTCGGTGAAAAGGAATATCCTGGGTGGTTGAGGGTTGCGTACCTGAGCCTGGGCTTCTGTCTTTCAGTAACTGGGGAGGGTGCGCAGCCTAATACACTGCTTTGGTTTCTGATTTGCCTAAACGGGAGGCTAGGGACTAACCCACCCCTAGTCAAGCCTCCAGGACTGGGTATTACACCGAACTCCAGGGTGATTGGGACGGCGAGCCCGCTATATCCCCTGTGTAGCCCTGTCACCCCAGGTTAGGCTCCGTGGTGGGTGGGGAGCCCTGGGGGAAGAATATAAACCATATCTTTTATGGCAAAATTAAAATCAAAATATAACTTAGTGTTGGGAAAGCAAGTAGCTGAGTCCGATGGTCCTCGCTACTTAGTCGTAGTAAGAACCGAGGAAGGTAAAAACTTCACATCCGTCAGCCCTTTCGCTATTCAGAAGGGTTTAGACACAATTGCTGGTCCGGTTAAATCCTGTGTTAGAGCCCGAAATGGAACCCTCCTGGTTGAGGCAATATCAACGTCCCAAGCAAAGAAAATTCTAAGGTGGAACTTTTAGGCAGTTATCCGGTTAAGGTCGAAAAGCATAAGACCTGAACTCCTCACGTGGCGTTATCACGGTTTGTCCAATGAGGAGCTTCAAGAGGATCTTGGAGAACAGGCGTAACATCCGTTAATAGGGTTCAGCGGAAAGTCAATGGTGATTTTGTGCCTACCCGTACCCTGTTCCTTACCTTTGCTCGGGTAGATCTCCCACAAAGATTTAAGACAGGGTACGAAGCCATTGAGGCTATGCCCTATATTCCCAACCCTTTAGGATGATACAAGTGCCAGCGGTTTGGACATACCAGCGAATTTTGTTCTGGTCGATCAACGTGTAATATGTAGCGACGCATCCCACGATGGGCATTGCATTAAAACTGCAACTTGTGTGATCTGCGGCGGGGAACATCCATCTGGTTCCTGAGCCTGCCCCCGTTTTGCAGAGGAGAGAGCCATCCAGGAGATACGGGTGAAAGAGGAGGTGTCCTTCTCCGTAGCCCGTAAACTCCTGCGTAATCGACAGCCTTTGTCCCACGGTCCGGCTCTTACAGCTAAACCGGTACCGCCCCGGGAAATCGCCTCACAAACCGGCGATATTAACGGGGTTACAATTGCGGAAAAGATGATCGTTGCCACACCACTACCGAAGACCTGAAAATCCATGTCCACGTCGGCATCACCATCCGCCAAATCCGCCACAGTAGGACATATTCGAAAACAATTGTCGCCGCAACTGTCGACCTCCGGCAATAAGAGCGGTAAAACCGTAGCCTATACCGTACAAGCAAAGAATTTCAAGAAAAGTAACGTTAGGACTGACTTCCTTAAAGGGCATGAGACGTCTGCACCCAAAACACCAAAGGGTGGTAAAAGCCCCCATCATTCTCCACGTAGATCCTATTCTGAGGAATCTTCTGGGAGGAACTCCGATCGGCGACGGCCATATCCGTCGGTCACAACCCAAAATCAGTTCGAGATTCTCGAGCCGAAATTCTCTATGGGTAAGCGTTCCTCCCATGTGGAGGAGATGGACCAGGAGGATTCTGCCCTCACTGCCAGAGGGACAGTGCTTAAGCGGCAGGATCGTGCTCCTGGAAAAAGTTTTAGTCCAACGGCTAAAAAGAATAAATAAAACTGACCATCACCGGCCAGTATGCAGAAACGCCTTTCTATTTAGAACATATCCCAGCCTAGGGACCGTGGCTATCCTACAGTGGAACATACGCGGCATTAGACCACGTCGACCAGAACTGGAGTTGTTACTCCACCAGTATCAGCCCTTGCTCGTATGCTTGCAAGAGACCAAGCTTCGTCCCCAAGACAACCTTACCTTCAAGCAGTACTCTTCTGTCCGGTGTGATATATCTCCGGCGGATGGAGCACCTGCACATGGGGGCACTATGATTTTTATCAGACATGACATCTGCGCTACATCTGTACCCATTCAATCTGACATACAATCCATTGCTGTCAGGATTAAGCTACCTTCTATTAGCTTCACCATTTGCAGTATATATGTACCTCCTTCTGATGGCCTCTCGCGCACTGATCTGGAAGACCTAGTCTCCCAGCTACCATCACCTGTTTTGTTGGTAGGGGATCTAAATGCTCACCACCTGCTTTGGGGCTCCCCTCGGGCTTGTGCGAGAGGCCAACTGCTCGCCGATTTCTTGAATCATATTAACCTTACTCTCCTGAATACCGGAGGGCCTACTTTTCTCTCTGACGCCTTTAATAGATTTTCACACATAGACTTAGTCGCCTGCTCTCCGCAATTAGCTGTTTCGTTACAGTGGAATGTCATCTCTGATTTATGCTCTAGTGACCACTTTCCGATAGTTATAATTCTCTTAACCCACAAACTATGTTCCACACGGTTACCTAGATGGCACCTTAGATTACGCCAACTGGAACCTTTATTCCCGTTTGGCTGATTTTCAGTACAGTGAGGACGACGCATTTGATTCCTTAGTTAACCACCTCACAACCACCATTCTCTCTACTCTCGATCAGTCTATTCCACGCTCCACTGGCCACTCTCGTCGTTTTCCTGTTCCTTGGTGGAGAGAAGACTGCCGAAACGCCACTCGTGCTCGCAGACGAGCTCTGCGGGATTTCCAGCGTCGCCCTACACTGGATAACCTGATGCACTATAAAAAAACTACGTGCAAAATCTAGACAAGTTATAAAGGATAGCAAGAAGACATCATGGAGCAACTTTGTAGCGTCTTTTAATCGACACACACCTTCCTCTTTCGTATGGGATAAGTTTAGGCGTGTGGCTGACAAAGTGACCCATATGCCCATATCCGATGTAAAAACATCTGCAGATACTGTAGTAGATCCGTTTGACGTGGCTAACACTCTTGGCAGGTTTTTCACCTCACGTGTCTAGCTCAGACAACTATCCGCCCGTGTTTCTCCCTGTTAAGGCTCAGGTGGAAGCTCAAAGGTTCGCCTTCCGTTCTGGAATCCTTGAAGACCATAATCGCCTTTTCACCATGGCGGAGCTAGAACACGCACTTTCATCTTCGCAAAACTCTGCGCCCGGTCCGGATGACATCCACGTGCAAATGATACATCTCTCTTCTGAAGGTAAGTCCTTCCTCCTCGAGGTCTAAAATCGTGTCTGGGTTGATTCCACTTTTCCATATCTGTGGCGGGAGGCCACTATTATACCTGTTTTGAAACTTGGAAAGGACCGTCAACTTCCTTCCAGTTACCATCCTATTTCCCTCACCAGCTGCGTATGCAAGGTGATGGAACGCATGATAAATGGACGGTTGGTGTGGTGGCTGGAATCCCACTATCTTTTGACCACCATCTAATGTGGTTTCCGACGACGTCGTTCAACAATTGACCACCTTGTTTCGTTGTCAACTCAGATTTCTGACGGGTTTCTGAGGAACAGCCAAAGAGGAGGGATATTTTTTGACCTCGAGAAGCCTATGATTAGTGTTGGGGAGCGGAAATATTACGTTCGCTCCACAGTTGGGATATTCGAGTACACCTTCCGCTATTCCTTCTGGAGCTTGTGCGAGACCGCGCTTTCCGGGTAAGGGTCGGCTCGGTATTTTCTAACCCTTTTAGTCTAGAGAACGGAGTGCCGCAGGGTTCGGTACTAAGCGTCACGCTGTTTGCTATAGCAATTAATTTGATATCGCAATGTGTTCCCCCAGATGTCAAGTCCTGTTTATTCGTGGACGACTTTGCGATATACTGTACTTCTCAGCGTACACCGTACTTGCAACGCCGTCTCCAGCGGTGCTTGGACAATCTCTATGATTGGAGCTTTCGTTTTTCCCTTGAGAAGACGGTCTGTGTTAACTTCTGGCGCTGTAGGTGGCGCATGGCAGCTACTCTTCACCTTGGGCCAGATTTACTTCCCTTCGCAGATGAGGTGAGATTCCTGTGGTTGGTATTTGACCGAAAACTCTGCTGCTCATAACATATAGCACAGCTTAAGGCGCGGTGTGACCGTTCTTTTAATATTTTACGGATACTAAGTGGTAAATCTTGGGGAGCGGATCGGACAGTATTGCTGCGTCTTTATCGTGCACTGATCCGATCAAAGTTAGACTATGGATGTATTGTTTATTCTTCGGCACGACCATCTGTGTTGAGAAAGTTAGATGGTGTCCACAATCAGGGCATCCGTGTGGCTGTTGGAGCCTTCCCAACTATCCCAGTTATGAGTCTAACCCGAATCGGCGAAACCACCCCTTCGATTTCGGTGTGATGCCCTGCAAGCACATTATGGTAATGGACTTAAGTGCCAGCCTATGCATCCAACATTTCCCCATTTTTATTCTACTGAGCTAGACGACCGTTATTGTCGCCTAACACTTAGTCCCAAGCCTGCAGGTTTTCGCTTTAGAGAGCTCCTTCGGGACTACAATATCGTAATGCCTAGCATGTTTCCCAAGGGAGAGAGGGTGCACCCACCTTGGTTACGTGCTGCCTCCCACGTCGACCTCGGAATTTTGGCATTCGGGAAGTCTGTGATGGCCTCCATTAGTATCTGTACTTGTGTTTTAGAATTTTCATCTCGTTACAGTGACCGAATTTGTATTTACACCGATGGCAGTTAGTCTATCGACGGTTGCTGAACAATCAATTCTACGTTCCACTGGCCAAGCTCATCTCTTTCCGGTACCTTGTTGGACTGACGAGTGCCGGAAAGACATACCCCTTCCTCTGTAGTATGGGATAAGTTGAGGCGTGTGGCTGGCAAATCGACCCATATGCCAATCGCTGGTCTCAGAACCGCTGGCGTTGTTGTTAACACATTTGACGTGGCTAACACTTTGGGCCGTGCTTTCGCTCAGGTGTCTAGCTCAAACAATTACCCCCCTGAGTTCCTTAGAGTTAAGGATCAGGCCGAATCTCAAGTGTATTCCTTTTGTTTTTGAAACCTTGAGGATTACAACCGTGTTTTCACCATGGCGGAAGTAAACCATGGACTTAAATCTTCCTGGCCCTCTGCGCCTGGTCCTGAATGCATCCACGTCCAAGTGTGTCAACATCTCTCTCCTGATGGCAAGGCTTTCCTACACGAGGTGTATAACCGGGTCTGGGTTGACGTAACTTTTCCAGACAGTTGGCGGGAGGCCACCGATATACCTATTCTGAAGCCTGGGAAGGACCGTCATCTTCCTTCCAGCTACCGTCCTATTTCCCTCACGAGCTGCGTTTGCAAGGTGATGGAACGCATGATCAATGGACGGTTGGTCTGGTGGCTAGAATCCCACAATCTATTGACTAATGCTCAGTGCGGCGTCGGTCAGCAGCTGACCATCTTGTATCGCTATCGCTATCGACGCAGATTATGGACGGCTTTCTTACAAACTGTCAAACGGTTGGAATATTTTTTGACCTTGAGAAAGCCTGTGATACGTGTTGGCGAGTAGGTATATTACGTTCCCTACACAACTGGGATTTTCGTGGACGCCTACCGTTATTCATTCAGGAGTTTATGCGGGACCGCACTTTCCAAGTAAGGGTCGACTCGGTTTTTTCTAACCATTTTATTCAAGAGAACGGTGTGTCGCAGGGCTCCGTGCTAAGCGTGACGCTGTTTACTAAAGCGATTCATTGCATATCGCAATGTGTTCCCCCAGGTGTCTCGTCCAGTTTATTTGTGGATGACTTTGCTATTTACTGTACTTCTCAGCGTACACCGTTTTTGGAACGTCGCCTCCAGCGGTGTTTGGACAATCTCTATGATTGGAGCTTGAATAACTGCTTTCGCTTCTCCGCTGAGAAGACAGTCTGCGTTAACTTCTGGTGCCGTAGGTGGCGACCTCCGCCATGTCTTCGACTCGGGCCAGATTTACTACCATTCGCAGATAAGGCGAGATTCCTTGGGTTGATCTTCGATCGGAAACTTTGTTAGTCACCATATAGCTCAGTTAAAAGCGCGATGTGACCGTTCTCTCAATATTTTACGGATACTAAGCGGTAAATCTTGGTGTGCGGATCGGACAGTATTGCTTCGTCTTCATCGCGCACTGATTCGATGGAAGTTGGACTACGGAAGCATTGTTTATTCTTCAGCACGACCAACAGTGCTCAAAAGATTAGACACAGTCCATAATCAGGACATTCTTGTGCTTTTCCAACCAGCCTAGTTGTTAGCCTCTACACCGAATCGGCAGAACCCCCTTTGCGATGTCGGCGCGATGTCCTGCTAACTAATTATGGCTGTGGGCTCAAGTGCATGCCTGGTCATCCAACATTCCACGTGTTTTTCTCCCCCGAGCTGGACGAACGGTATTGCCACCTCTCCCTTAGTCCAAAGCCTGCAGGTTTTCGTTTCCGTGACCTTCGTCGCCAACATGATATTGACATGTTGAGGTTGTTTTGGTTTCGTGCTGCCTCTCATGTTATTCTGGGGATGACGGTTTACAGGAAATCTGCTGTGCCTGTTTATAGTATCCGTAGAGGTTTTTTTTTTTTTTTTTTTTTTTTTTTTTTTTTTTTTTTTTTTTTTTTTTTTAGAATTTTTATCAACAAACAGTGGCCGTATTTTTATATACAGTGCCCCGACGGTGTTGGTTGTGCCTTTGTTCATGGGTCCGAATTTTTATATTCAGTTTACCTAGCAGCACATCCATATATTCTGCCGAGCTGTGTGGTATTTACCGGGCCCTTTTGTATATTCGCCACCGAAAATTAAGCGACTGCCTTATTCTTAGCGAATCCCTCAGTGCCGTTCAGAGCATTCGTGAGCTGTACAATTACCAAGCTTTAGTGCAGCGCATCCAGGACGGCCTCAACATTTTGCAAGCTTCTGGAGTTAGTGTGGAACTTGCATGGATTCCAGGACACGTTGGCCCTGCAGGGAATGAATTTGCAGATTTGGCAGCGAAATCGGCAGTCACAGAGCCCAGAGTTAATGTTACCGTTGCAACTGCGGAAGATTTTAGGGTTGTTGTCCGGGGAGCTGTATTTTTGAGCTGGCATGCGGAGTGGTCGACTCTCCGAAGTAACAAGCTACGGGAAGTGAAAGATCTTCCTGTCCCCTGGGCAACCTCCTCCCGTCCGTCTCGCCGGAAGGAGGTGCAATTGGCTTGGCTGCGAATTGGCCACTGTATTTTTACCCATTGTTTCCTTTTTCATAGAGATCCTGAACCTGTGTGTCCGCTCTGTGGCGCACCACTGACGGTAGCACACGTACTGGTAGAGTGTGTTGCTCTGGTATCTTTTCGCACCACTCTCCAGCTGCCAGCCGCCCTAGCGGAGGTTCTTGGCAATGTTAACAGAGTTTTTCAGTTTTTATCTACAATAAATATTACGTCCAGAATATAGTTCTTTTTATAAGATTTTAAAACATGTAATCTTACTCGTTTTTACCCATTTTTACAACTGGTTTTATGTCTTTTAGGACTTAGATGCGGTTTGGTTTTTACAGTTTCTTTTAGGTCTATTTTTAGCACGCTTTTTACCATTTCAAAGCCTCTTTCGATCCCATTTCATGCCCCGTTTAGTTTTCTAAGGGCGCTGATAACTCTGGCAGTTGAGCGCCCTTAAAACCCAATCATCATCATCATCATCATCTATCGGCGGTGTTGGGTGTGTCTTTGTAACTGGCACCGAACCACATACTTTCGGTTTGCCTCTTCACACGTCCGTTTATACTGCGGAGTTGTATGCTATTTATCGAGCCATTCAGTACGTTTGCCGTCAAAACTTGGGTAACTGCCTTATTCTGAGTGATTCGTTTAGCGCACTTCAAAACGTTCGTGAGCAGTACAGCTACCATCCTCTAGTGCAGCTCATTCAGGAAGCCCTCCACATTTTGCATGCCTCTGGCGTGAATGTGGTTCTCGCATGGCTTCCAGGACACGTTGTGTTGTCAGACTACGAATTGACGGATGAGGCGGCAAAGTCAGCAACCACGGAGGCCAGTGTCACCACTACTTGTTCAACAGCCGAGGATTTTGGACTTGTTTTTCGGAGGGCGGTGATTTTGCGCTGACACGCGGAGTGGGTTGCTAAGGGCAGTGAAAGATCTTCCGATACACTGGTCAACTTCGGCACGCACTTTCCGTCCTGAGGAAGTGGTTTTGGCTCGTCTCCGTAACGGTCACTGTTTTTTTTTTTTTTTTTTTTTTTTTTTTTTTGCACACAGCTACCTGCTCAAAAGGGATCCTGCTCCTGTCTGTCCACATTGTTGTCAAGCACTAACCGTCTGACATGTACTGGTAGAGTGTGCTCCTCTAGTCCGATTAGGAGCCACTCTACAACTGCCGGCCAGTACTTAAGAGATCTTGTTGGACGATACCGAAGCAGTAGATCGGATTTTTAATGTTTTATCATCATGGCCTTTTAAGCTAAAAATCTAATTCTATTTTACTTTCCAATCTGGCATGTTCCTGAACTGGTAGCTACTGATTTTAGCTATTTTAGCCTCTCAGGGCTTGGGCCTGTTTTATTTATCTCATTTAGATTCTCTTTTACCACTTTTTAGCTCTATGGTTTATGCAGTGGGCAGTTTTGTCTGTCATTTTATTTGTTTTATTCACTGATTTTAACTTTTTATTGCACTTTTATTTTGGTTTTAGCACGACTTGTTTTTATAGGGCGCTCATAACCATGTAGTTGTGCGCCCTTAATTTCTAACCATCATCATAATCATGGAACTTTTTGAAAATTTTGTTCTTCTCGGCACTCCGCCCCAGCACCTTATAGTATCCACATCGCAATGCTGCAGCACCTCTAGCTGCTGAGCCTATATAACCGTATTTGGCAAGAGGGTGTATTTCCTGCGGCTTGGCGTGAAGCCGCCGTTGTTCCCATTTTAAAACCGAGAAAGGATCGTAGACTTCCTTCCAGTTACTGTCTATCTCCCTCACCAGTGCAGTTTGGAAGGTGATGCAGCGCATGATCAATGGGCGGTTACGATGGTGGCCGGAGTCTGAGAAACCGCTCTGCAATATCTATACCGCTCCTCGATTGAACATCTCGTCTCCCTCTCGACTCACATCCTGAATGGATTTCTACACAAGTGCCAAACTGTGGCCATCTTTCTCGATCTGGAGAAAGCTTATGACACTTCCTGAAGAACTGGTTTATTACGTACCTTGCACAAGTGGGGCTGCCGTGGCCGCCTTCCAGTGTTCCTCCGGGAGTTCACACTGAACAGGGTGTTTCGTGTGTGTGCGGGTTATGTTACCTCTCGTGTTTTTAATCAGGAGAACGGAGTACCTCAACGGTCGGTACGCAGCGTCACTCTCTTTGCTGTCGCCATCAATCCCATTGTCGAGTGTATTCCTGCAGGTATTTCCTCCTTTTTGTACGTGGACTAGTTTGCAATTTATTGCAGCTCTCGGCGGATTTGCCTTTTGGAGCGTCGCCTGCAGGCATGTCTTGATCGTCTACATGCTTGGAGTGTTGAAAACGATTTCCGTTTTTCTTCAGAGAAGACAGTTTGTGTAATATTCTGGCGTCGGAAACGTTACGATACGCCTTCTCTACACCTTGGGCTGGAATCGCTACCCTTCGCCGAAACGGTGAAGTTTCTCGGCCTGGTGTTCGACCGAAAGTTTAGCTGGTCATCCAATTTGTCTTCGCTGAAGGCTTGATGTAATCGTTCACTAAATATTTTACGTATTTTATGTGGCACATCCTGGGGAGCAGACCGCACCGTGCTATTACAGCTCTACCGTTCCTTTGTCCGCTGTAAACTTGATTACTATGTACTCTTCGTCATGTCCTTCGTTTTTACGTCGATTAAACCAAGTTAACCATCGCGGGATATGTTTGGCGCTGGGTGCTTTTCCAACTAGCCCGGTTATTAGTTTATCTGCTGAACCTTCGCTGTACAATAGGCGTGACGTGCTTCTTTGCAGCTATGCTCCCCGCCACTTTGCCTTGGCAGATCACCCGTCTTTGAAGTTATTCTTTGACCAGTCTCTTGACCGTCAATGTGCTGTCATAGCGCAGGCCTTGCTTCCGGCTGGGGTTCATTTTCGTATTCTTCTTCGGCGCTTGGATGTTCGCCTACCGCCTGTATCTCCACTGGGGGAATGTTCATTCCCCCCTTGGTTACGTTGCGAATCCCTCTTCCACCATGGGATGGCCTCCATGTCGAAGTCACTAACTCCATCCTGTATCTTCCGTTCTGCATTTTTAGCTTTGCAGGCCGAGTTTCCTAACCATTGTTTTATTTACACAGATGGTTTCAAGGAAGACCCTGGTGTGGGATGTGCTTTTGTTTTTAATTCGCGGAGTTATATATTCCATCTTTCGGGGCAGTGTTCTATTTTTACCGCAGAACTTTTTAGTATCTACCAAGCTCTTCTTTTTATCCGGGGACAGGATTTTAGGCAGTTATCTGTAGCGATTCCCAAGTGCACTACAGGGCCTGCGTGAGCAGTATCCATACCATTCTTTGATGCAGCGTATTCAGGATCGCCTGCATTCGCTGGCTGATGCTGGCGTTAGCGTGTCGTTTGTTTGGGTTCCTGGCCGCGTAGGTGTGAGCGGGAATGAGCAAGCGGACGCAGCTGCCAAGTCGGCAATTTTAAATCCTACTGTTTTTAGCTCCACTGTTCCACCCACTGATGCTCGTGTCCTCCTGCGCAGGGCCATTCTTTCGCGCTGATTCGCGGGAACAAACTCAGAGAGGTCAAGTCCCTTCCTGTCCCCTGGACTACTTCCTCGCGTGTCGCCGTGATGAAGGGATTTTAGCGCGGCTGCGTAGTGGACATTGCCGTTTTAGCCAGCAGTACCTTTTACGTGGAGAAGCCGCTCCTTGATGTGCTCCGTGTAATGAGCCTTTGACGGTGCGTCATTTTTTATTGGAGTGCCGCCTTTTTACTGTGCTGCGTACGTCCTGTCCCTCCCTGCTAGGCGACAATCCTGCTGCATGTGAGGGACTTTTAACTTTTGTTCGTCGCAGCGGAATGTACAGTCGGGTCTAATTTTATCACGGGGTTCCATCTTTTTACCGACTTTTCAGTCCCTCGATTTTAATCTGGTTATGGTAGTCCTTTTATGATCTCCATGACTTCTTGTGCGGTACCTCTGCTTTAGCGTTTTTTTATGGTTTTTAATTTTTAGCATTTTTGTTTACCATATGGCGCTAATAACCTCGGCAGTTCTGCGCCCTTATGCACTACTACTACTACTACTACTACTACTACTACTACTACTACTACTACTACTACTACTACTACTACTACTACTACTACTACTTCTACTGCTACTGCTACTGCTGCGGCTGCTGCTGCCGCCGCTGCCGCTGCCGCTGCCGCTGCCGCCGCCGCCCACCACCGCCACCGCCACCGCCACCGCTACCGCTGCCGCTGCTGCTGCTGCTGCTGCTACTACTACTGCTACTACTACTACTACTACTACTACTACTACTACTACTACTACTACTACTACTACTACTAAAGGATTAAGGCAGGGTACGAAGCCATCGAGGTTAGGCCCTATATACCCAACGCACTCAGATGTTACAAATGTCAACGGTTTGGGCATACCAGTGACTTTTGTACTGGCAATTCTACCTGTGCTATTTGTGGAGGCGCATCGTACGATGGAAGTTGTACCACCACTCCATCTTGTGTAAATTGTAGTGGGGAACATTAATCTAATTCCCGCAATTGGCCCTGTTTCACAGAGGAGAGGGCATTCCAGTAGATACGGGTGAAGGAGAAGTTGTGCTTCTTTGAAGCACGTAGTCTCCTGCGCCTATGCCAACCCTCAGTCCCGCGCTCTGGTACCTATAGCTCGGTTGTAGCTAAACCGGTACCGAGCTGAGGAATTGCGACTCAAACCGACGATATAAACGGGGCCACTATTGCTGAGAGGATTATCGTTGCCAGTCCAATAACGAAGCCCGCAACATCTAGATCGGCTGCATCTACCACGAAATCTACCATCGTGAAGAGCTCTCCGGCAGTAGCGTCACTCAAACCGTCTACCTCGGGCAAAAACACCGCCACATCTGTAGGTTATTCTGCACCTGTAAAGACCTATGTGCGTACCGACTTTCTGAAGAAGAATGCCAAGCCCTTTCCTAAAGTATCTACGGGAAAAAGAAGTCCACGTACTTCTCCTCGTAGATCCTCTTCTGAGGAATCTTCTGGGAGGAGTACCGATCGGCGATGACCATCTTCGCCGATCAGCACCTACAATCGGTTCGAGGTTCTGCCCTCGCTGCAAGACGGCCAGTGCGTAAGCGGCAGGATCGTGCTCCTGAAAAAAGTGTTAGTCCAACGGCCAAGAAAAACAAACTAAACCGACCAGCACAGCCAAATATGCAGAAACGCCTTTCCATTTAAAACTTATCCTATGCCAATCCCATGGCTATCCTTTAGTGGAACATACGTGGATTTCGATCACATCGACCAGACCTGCAATTATTGCTCCATCAGAATCAGCCTTTAGTCGTGTTATAAAGAGACCTAGCTCCGCCCCCAAGACCACCTTACAATAAAGCAGTACGCTTCTGTCCGATGTGATATATCACCGGCAGATGGAGTACCTGCACATGGAGGCACCATGATTCTTATCAGAGATGATGTTTTCGCCGACTCCGTGCCCCTTCATTCCGACATACTGTACATTGCTGTAAGGATTAAGCTACCTTGCATTTGCTTCACCATATGCAGTATTTGTGTACCTCCAACTGACGACCTCTCGCAAACTGATATATCAGATCTAGTCTCCCAGCTACCAACACCTTTTCTGCTGGAAGGGGATATGAATGCCCACCACCTACTTTGAGGCTCCCTTCGCTCTTGTGCGAGAGGACAACTGCTTGCCGATTTCGTGGATTCTATTAATCTCTCTTTCCTGAACACCGGGGTGCCTACCTTTCTTTCTGACGCCTACAACAGTTTTTCTTACCTGGATATATCAGTTTGTTCTCCACAGCTGCCAGTTTCCTTACAGTGGAATATCATCTCTGACCTACATTCTAGTCCCCCCAGGGGCCTACTACGGTAGTTACGGGTTTGGCGCACCCGGGGTTTCCCGAGCCGCTCACCGCCACTTCACCCTGCCCATCTCCATCCCTTAGCCACGTTTTTTATACTACTTTTGTTTTTTCACGTTATCACCGTCTTTCCCCCAGGGGCCTATTTCGATAAGTATGGGTTTAGTGCACCCTTGGTCCCGAGCCAGACGCCACATTTTCGCCTCCCATCCCCCTTTGTTTACTCCATGCTCTCTTTTAACACTTTCGTATCATTCGTATCTTCTTTTCCTCCTTTTGGTTTGGTCTTTACTGCTGTTCCCTTCATTCACATTTGCACTTCTCAGCTCTTTGCTCCGCCCCTCCGACGGATGTCCTGTCAGTCTACGGAAGACCACAGCAACACATGTGCTGCTCTACATCATTCACTGAGGTATCTTCTTCAGGTAGTCATAGTCATACCTTTTCATGAAGCTTAAATTACCTTCCTCTTCTAGGTTTATTATATACTTATATTAGGCTAGCTATCTAGGATTATTAACACCTGCTTCACCAACAGAGATCTTTCCTATCTCCGTGGTCCTTTCCCACGGTTTCTGCGTGGACTCCGACTTGTGTGCTCTTCGGAGGACTCTTGAATGAAGGTTGAGTGAACCCTTCTCACTGCCCCTCTTTGTAAGTCCAGGTGCGGAGCCATACCATAAGTCAAGTACACCCACGTAGTCCTTATTTAGGCCCGCTTCTCCTCAGATGTCTGCTTGACTGCATGTCAAGGGGACAGATTTGGAGCGGCGACGTGTTACCGCTGACTGGAAGTGCAATGTAATCAACCACAAGTCTCCTGAAACCCCCTGACCCTGTACGGCCAGGGGACGTAAAGCGGAGGGCTACAGGCGGTTATGCCTGTGGTAGGGGCCTAAAGTTGCACTTGCCGATGGTGCAAGACTTACACTGGGAATCCGTAGTGATGGTTGAAGGGTAACTTTTCTGAAGTATTCTTAGGGCTCAGGCGTAGCGGTGGTGCCTGCGCCGGCACAGACCGGTAGGTTATGGTGTCTTTCTTTCTTCACCCCCCTGATGGCAGGCTGACGCCGACAGTTCCGGACGGGGGTCCTTTCATCATGGCTACTCCGTGCACTTCTTTGTCGTCAGAGAGTGAGGCTCTCTCTGGCGCGGCTCCTCAGCCCTAAATTGACGACCTTGCAATGAAGGCGGGCTCTTCCCCACGTCCCGCTTCCAATAAGAAGCGCTGCCTCGACAGTTTTGACCTTGCTACAGTTTTTGGCACACCTAAAAAACCACGGTTTCTTGTGATGGGTTGCTCAGAGGAGGGCAAGTCCATGTATAATGTTAGTGCATGTCGATTAGCCCGCTCTCTTGATTCACTGGTTGGTCCCCTCCGTACGGTAACCCGACAACGTAACGGCACGCTACTTCTCGAGGCGAAGACGGATAAGCAGATCGACTTGCTGATGTCCCTCAAATCCATTGCCGGTATTTCTGTGGCCGTTACTACCCACCCTACCTTGAACTTGTGTAAAGGTGTGGTCACCCACGAGGTTTTTGCCAACGAGACCGATGAGGACCTCAAATTCTTCTTCGAACCAGAGGGTGTTGTTGATATTTACCGCGTAAAACGCAAGCTGGAGGGACAGTTGGTCCCCACCTCCACCCTCATTTTGACATTTAATAAATCGTCCTTGCCTGAGCTCATTTCCATTGGCTTTTTTAACCTCCGTGTACGCCCGTATATCCCCAACCCCATGCGGTGCTTCAAATATCAGAAGTTTGGTCACACCTCCCAGCATTGTCGTTCTGACTCAGCTATTTGCGTGTTATGTGGTGAGAAGGCTCATGACTCTATTGCCTGCAGTGCTCCACTCCACTGTGTTAACTGTGACGGTGACCATTCTTCAAATTCTAAAGACTGTCCTAAGTAGCAAATCGAAAAGAAGATACAGGCTCTTCGGGTCACCGAAAAGTTGTCGTTCTCGGAGGCCCGTCAACAGTATAAACTTCGACATCCTGTTGAGCTTACACACCGTTACGCCACAGTTACCGCCAATCTGACTCCAGCTTCTAAATTGCCAGCCCGGCATCCATCCATTGAACCTCGTATTGGTCAGCCTAACAGGCCTCAAACCCGCTCCTTACACTGTCAGACAGGTGACTACCTGACCTCCTCCTCTTCCGACATTTCTTCGTCGAAACTAAAGGTTATCATACCCAGTAAGTATAAGCAGGTTGTGGAAAGTTCCAGTTCCACTGTCCCTGTAAATCTGCCGTCTCGGCTTCAGGGACGCGGTGGTCGGAAGTCTTCGCTCTCCCCTGCTTCCAGCGCTAAAATCAGCAAAGTTGTCCAGCGGACATCCTCTGACAGTGATGCCGAATCTTCGTCAATGGACGTGACTGGGGACTCCGGTTTTAAACCTACGAAACACCACTCCCGTCCGAAACTCAAACGCTGACCATGAGTTTTCTGTCCTGGAATCTCAATGGCTACCGCTCCCGTATAGAAGAGTTGCAACTTCTTATCTTCCGATACGCTCCCCTTCTTCTCTGTCTCCAGGAAACGCGCCTATCAGAACAACAGCCACTGTGTTTGCCTGGATACACAGCCTATCGCAGTGACCTTAATGATGGGTTCCGTGCCCACGGTGGCGTTGCTATATTGATGAAAAATTCAACCTTCTCTAGGCAAGTGACTCTTACTACTACCCTTCAGTCTGTTTGTGTTGAAGTCTTCTTTCCCACCCTAACTCTCACAATATGACACATGTATGTGCCGCCTGGTATACCCATCTCTGTCACTGACCTTGGTAATATGTTGTCTGCTCTCCCTACCCCTTGTGTGGTAGTTAGGGATTTTAACGCCCACAACTCTATTTGGGGTTCTCACCTCACTTTTGTTAGGGGGACATTGACTGAGCGGCTCTTAGACATGCACAACTTTGTTCTACTAAATACAGGAGATTCCACGCTCCTCTGAATCTTTCTCAGCGATTGATTTAGCGTTCTGCAGCCCTTCTGTTGCGCCATCCTTTGAATGGAGCGTCCTTCAGGAACCTTATGGCAGTGATCACTTTCCCATACTTCTTCATTTTCTAGCATCACCTCAGCCTTCTCTCTATTCCCCAAAGTGGCGTTTTTCGAACGCTGCTTGGCCTGTGTTTCAACAGTCCTTCCATCTTTCTGTAGGAGGTTTTTCCAACGTGGACGATATGGCCACTCATTTTACTGAAGCTGTCCTGTCAGCCGCCTGCTCTTCCATTCCACAGTCCTCTGCAGGTAGCAAACGACTATCCCTACCATGGTGGAATACTACATGCGCGAAAGCCGTTTGTGCCCGAAAAACTGCCCTTCAGCACTTTAAGCGCCATCCTAGGATGGAAAATTTAATTACGTACAAGAAACTCATTTCTCAAGCACGAAAAACCATTCGGGAGAGTAAAACCACCTCTTGGAATATTTACATTTCCTCTATTTCATCCAACACCCCTTCCTCGGAAGTTTGGCGTAAAGTTCGCAAACTCAAAGGCCGTTCCTGCCTTCTTTCCGTCAATGGGTTGCTGCACAAGGGCTCCGTTGTATCAGTACCAGCAACTGTTGGCGAAATTCTTGCCTCTCACTATGAGACAGTCTCGAGTTCTGGAAATTACACCCCGGAATTTCTGGCTCATAAAGCATTGGAGGAACGGCGTTCGCTGGACTATTCTTCTCGTACCACTGAGGATTACAATGCGGCCTTTACCTTGCCAGAGCTTCAGGCAGCACTCAGTTCCACCAGAGCTTCTGCTCCTGGACCTGATGGCATTCACAATGTCATGCTGCAACATCTGCCAACGTGTGCTCTGGTTTTCCTTGTACGGCTCTACAATAATATTTGGACTGACCATACTTTTCCTACTTCATGGCGTGAGGTGTTTATAATCCCTATTCCCAAGGAAGGGAAGGACCGCTCTCTACCTTCCAATTATCGCCCAATTTCCCTGACGAGCTGCTTATGTAAGCTGCTGGAGCCCATGGTAAATCGTCGCTTATTATGGGTCCTAGAACAACGGAAACTATTGTCCGCTCTTCAGTGTGGGTTTCGACCAGACCGTTCGACGTCGGACAATCTCGTTTCCTTGGCCAATGCAATTCCCCGGGCCTTTGCGATGCGGCAGCACCTAGTGGCTATTTTCTTTGATATCGACAAGGCTTTTGACACAATTTGGAGGCATGGAATCCTGCGCACGTTACATTCTTGGGGTTTCCGGGGCGCACTTCCCTTGTTTCTCCAAACCTTCCTCTCGGAGCGGTATTTTCGGGTCAACTGGGAACTGTGTTGTCTAGGAGACACACACTCGAAAATGGTGTTCCGCAGGGCTCTGTTTTAAGTGCCATTTTATTCTCCATTGCCATTAACAGTATTGTGGACACCGTTCGCCTACCAGTCCGCGCCTGCCTATATGTTGATGACTTCGCTATTTACTGCTCATCCGCTAGCATTCCAGTCATCGAACGCCAGTTACAGCTAGTTTTGACCAGACTTTCTGCTTGGAGTGCTCACAGCGGCTTTCGGTTTTCCACATCGAAGACTGTGTGTGTTCACTTCTGTCGGAAGCGCACCTTACACGATGATCCGTCTCTGTCTCTTGAGGGTAACTTGTTGCCATTTGTCCCCACTACCAAATTTCTTGGTCTTTTCTTCGACCGGTCGCTTACCTGGAAGCCTCACGTCTCTCACCTGCGGAAACGGTGCACTTCATCGCTGAATCTGCTTCGAGTGTTGAGCGGGACCCAGTGGGGAGCTAGTAGAGTGTGTCTTCTCCGCTTGCATCGCTCTCTCGTTCACTCCATTTTAGATTATGGGAGTGTCGCTTATGGCTCTGCCGCTCGTACAACGCTCAAGCCTTTGGACTCCGTTCACCATACAGGTATTCGCCTGTGTATCGGAGCTTATCGCACTAGCCGAATAGAGGCGTTGCTTGCTAAAGGCTAGTGAACCTTCTCTTTCTCTACGCCGCGAAATTTTACTGGCCAAATATGCTACAAAGCTTATTGCGTTGGTTGACCATCCTACACACGGTGTGCTTAAACCTCTCTGTGCCTCTTCTTATGCGGATCGTCCTTCCCTCCTTCGCCCGTTAGGTATACGTTTTCGCTCCCTGTTGGACAGCCTCAAGGTGACCCTGCCAAAGACGCTACGCATGGTACGCTACCCATCCGTACCCTGGAAACGCCTCCACCCGGTCATAAACTTCGACCTCTCTGCCTTCAATAAACATGATACCCCGCCATTAATCTACCGGCTCTCTTTTGAACAGCTTAAAGCCTCTTACCCACAGTTTCAGTCTTGCGCGAAAGCGGACTTTACAGTTTTATCCGATTTCACGTTGCCTCGTCTTTTACCTTCCTACTATTTTAGTTGCCCCTGACTGCTGGTCGCCTCCTTAGGAGGTGCATGTAGTTTTTATCTGGTTTTACTGAACTACTATTCATGGGCGCTAATAACCCCAGCAGTTGATGCGCCCTAAAACTGCTACTCTACTACTACTACATTCTAGTGACCACTTTCCTATTCTTATTTGTCTCTTAGCACAGGACATATGTTCCACAAGCGTACCTAGATGGCGCTTAGAACAAGCCATCTGGAACCTTTATTCCAACTTGGCCGTTTTTCAGTACATCGAGCATGACTCGGTGGATTGTTTAGTTCAGCACCTCACCGGGACTTATTTGCGCTTCTGAGCCTTCTATTCTGCGGTCGGCAGGACGCCCCCGTCGATTTCCTGTCCCTTGGTGGACGTAAGAATGCCGGAATGCCATTCGTGCTCGCCGACGTGCTCTCAGGGTTTTCCAGCGGTGCCCCACTCTCTGTAATCTTATACAATATAAAAAACTGCGTGCTCAATGTAAGAAAATTATTAAGGATAGCAAGAAGGCATCATGGAACAGAGTTGTAGCATCTTTTACTCGACATACCCCTTCCTCTGTTGTATGGGATAAGTTAAGGTGTGTGGCCGGAAAAGCGACCCATTTGCCGATAGCCGGTCTGAAGACACTTGCTGGCGCTGTGGTTGATCCGTTGGACGTGGCTAATACTCTTGGCAGGCTTTCGCTCAAGTGTCTATCTCAGAGAACTATTCCCCTGAGTTTCTTCCAACTAAGGCCCAGGTGGAATCGCAAGGGTTTGCCTTCCGTTGTGGAAACCTTGAAGACTACAATTGCCTTTTCACCATGGCGGAGCTAGACCATACACTTTCATCTTCGCGAAATTATGCACCAGGGCCAGATGGCATCCACGTCCAAATGTTGCAAATCTCTCTCCTGAAGGTAAGGCTTTCCTGCTCGAGTTCTATAACCGTATTTGGGTGAACGCCTCTTTCCCAGCTCAGTGGCGGGAGGCCACCATCATACCTATTTTGAAAGCTGGAAAGGACCGTCATCTTCCTTGCAGTTACCGTCCTATTTCCCTCACCAGCTGCGTTTGCAAGGTCAATGGGCGGTTGGTGTGGTGGCTGGAATCCCATAATCTTCTGACCAGCATCCAATGTGGTTTTCGAAGGCGTCGTTCAGCGGTTGACCACCTTGTTTCACTATCAACGCAGATCATGAACGGCTTTCTTCGGAATTGTCAGACGGTTGGGATCTTTTTTAACCTCGAGACTGCTTACGACACGTGTTGGAGGGCAGGGATTTTACGTTCCTTCTACAACTGGAACATACGTGGACGCCTACCGTTGTTTATTCAGGAATTTCTAAGGGACCGCGTTTTCCGAGTAAGTGTCGGCTCGGTTTTTTCTCACCATTTTATTCTAGAGAACGGGGTGCCGCAGGGCTCTGTGCTAATCGTGACGCTGTTTGCTAGAGCGATTAATTCAATATCGGAATGTGTTCACCCAGGTGTCTCGTCCTGTTTGTTCGTAGACGACTTTGCCATCTTCTGCACTTCTCAGCGTACGCTGTTTTTGGAACGGCGTCTCCAACGGTGTTTGGTCAATCTGTATTATTGGTGCTCGAAAAACGGCTTTCGTTTTTCACCTGAGAAGGCAATCTGCGTTAATTTCTGGCGTAGAAGATGGCGAATGTCAACTTCTGTTCATCTCGGGCCAGATTCCTGGGATTGACATTCGATCGGAAACTATGCTGGTCACCTCATGTGGGACAGCTTAAAGCACGGTGTCACCGTTCCCTGAATATTTTACGGACACTAAGCGGCAAATCTTGGGGAGCAGATCGGACCGAAGTGCTGCGTTTTTATCGTGCACTGATCCGATCAAAGTTAGACTATGTATTGTTATGCCTCAGCACGTCCATCTGTGCTGTGAAGTTAGACACTGTTCACAATCGGGGCCTCCGCTGGCATTTGGAGCGTTTCCGACTAGCCCTGTTGTGAGCCTCTATGCCGAAATGGCCGAACCCCCTCTATGTTGTCGGCGGGATGTTCTTCTATCTAACTATGGCTGTAGCCTGAACTGCATACCTGCGCATCCATCGTTTACTACCTTTTTTGATTCCGGATTGGACGACCGTTATAAAAACCTCCTACGTAGTCCAACACCTGCAGGATTTCGCTTGCGAGAGCTGCTTCGAACGCACGGTCTGGAAATGCCTGACATGTTTCCCAAGGGGGAGAGAGCTCACCCACCTTGGTTACGTGCTTCCTCCCACATAGATCTCGGGATGACGGCTTATGGGAACTCTTCTGCGCCTGTGTTTAGTATCCGTTCTGGTTTTTTAGTATTTTTATCAAAATACAGTGACCGCAGTCACTTATATACCGATGGCAGTAAGTGCGCCGATGGATTTGGATGTGGCTTTGAGTCATAGCCACTTATTTTAGAGGGAACGTCTACCTGTCTGCCGGCTCTGTGGCGAAGCGCTTTCGGAGGTCCTGGCCGATGATTCCGGAGCGATGGAGAACCTTTTTAAATTTTTATCTAAAGTGACATACGCCTTAAGTATCTAGTTTTATTTTTGCTGTTATAGATTTGGTGCAGAGACTTGAGTGATACGTGAGGTTTCTGAAATCTTTTATCACGCTTGAAACTTTTAGTCACTATAGTTTTATGTTCCCTCTTAGTTTAGTAGTTTTAGTGTCACAGTTTTATCGCCAGCTCTGGATTCAGGGCTGGACAGTTATTTTATCTTGGTTTTGGTTGTTTATAATGATTTTATCTATATTTTAGCTCTTTTGATAGAGATCCTTTTTAGCATACTCTAGCTCAAGTGTTTTAACTCCCCAGTTTTATTCTAAGGGCACTGATAACCTAGCAGGTGAGCGCTCTTAAACCCCATTCATCATCATGGTATAAATAGTGCTATTTTTTTTTTAATTCATTTTAACTAAATTTTTGCCCACTGTGATCAGATAAAGCACTATGTATAATTTCTACAGTAAAATCTATGAAACATGAATTTAGAATTAGCTGGTCTATTGCAATTTGAGTTACATTAGTAATTCGTGTAGCTGTATTTACTGCTGTTTTCATTCCATACGCAAGGAGTAATTGTGTTAATTTCTGTTTATTTAAATTCTCTGTAAGAAAATTGGTATTCAAGTCACCATTTATTGACATCTTTTGTTTTTTCTGGAAAAATTCCATGACTTTTTCTAACTTTTCAATAAACTGCTTTACACAACTATTCGGAGTCCTATATATACATGCAACTATTACTTTCTGCTCCAATAGCTCTATCAAGCACATCTCAAATTGTTCATCACATTCCAAATTATCAAAATTATTTAACCTTTTGAATTTAACATTATCTTTTACAAAAATGCAGGACCCCTCCCATTATTATTCTTTCTACAATAATAACTACCTATTGAAAAATCTGTTAGGTTGTAAAATTCAATTTGATCGTCTTTCAGCCAGTGTTCTGTTAATCCTATAATATCTACATTAATTAAGTTGCTGCTGATAAGTGCCTATACGTTTACCCTTTTACTTCTGTCACTTTGCATATTTTGGTGATATAGCATAATTTTATTTTTAGAGATAGCATCTAATACAAAAGGATTATTACAAGACTTTCTTTGTTTGCTTAAGTTCTGGCTTTGATATAAATCTATAACAGGTGACAAATTTCCAGTCCCTCTTTCATGTATATCTCTGCATTCATTGATACCGTCCTGATAATAACTTGAGGAATTACAGTTAGAGTAGCTTGTACACAGCTGTTGCTGCCTCCTACAGTTAGCTTTAAAATAACAAACTCTGGTTCTAACGATTTCCCCCATTTCCTTACCGTACCGCTGCAAACACTATCTAGTTTTTGAGGTCATGTTATTTATCAACTTGTTCAGTAACCTGCTATTTAGGTGCAATCCATCTCTACCTAGATTTTGTTACCCATTCCAAGCATTCCCATCCAAAAGATACAATCATGCTGCTCTCATACCCGCTCCAGTACTGTATTCACATCATCAATATATCGAATATCACAATCACGGCGCCTAAGAACACCACTTACACACACTTTCGCACATGGGTAAAGTTTCTTTGCTACACAAACTAAATTATTCATTTCATCCATAATATTAGTAAAGGAATGCACTGAATCTATATTGATTCCTGAATACAGTATAAGAATATCCGGATAACAGTACACTGTTGCATGAACATTAATGTGTTGCTTTGCATGTCGCACCATCGAGTCTCCAAGAACAAAAGCTGTTTTATTCTCATATGGTGTGGATGTGGAGATACCTTCTTTTCCTTTTCCATTGGTGTCTTCGTTATTAACAGTTTGCCTCTCATATGTTGCAGATGTACGAAAGCTACTTTTCTATTTTCGTTGATATTCCTCATCCTCGTGGGTGGTGTATTCGCTTTCCTGGAATTCTAGGACTGAATAACTATTTTCCAGGGTCAGACATTCATCTTGTCTTTGGCTAGGCTTCCTCCTCATTTGCTTGCTGTTACTAACATGTTGCCATCTATCGGATTTTTCCGCATCAAATCGAGTTTCTCGTTGCAGCTTTTGTTTTATTCCTTCCTCCTAATTTATAGTACAATTCCGAAGAAATTCATTCTCTTTCTTCAATTCTAAAAGTGTATTTGAAGTACCTTTACGATTTCAAATAACTTTTTAATTCACTTTGCCATGTTTTACTTCGGTAATTTTGCGTATACTTCATACCAGTCTCACAGTCATTTGAACAGGCCCACTCATTTTCTGGTACATCTTCCTTATTCACTCCTCCTAATTTAAAATGATACAATTTATCAAAATAAATGCACAGAATACCGTTTAAAACATTTTTCTACACTTCGGGCAGTTATTATTATGGTCAACCACAACTTTGTCGAAGGTGGTGCACGCTGTTTCTTACACTCGGCGCCAACTTGCCTCTTCCTGCTAACTATTCACATTTAAGATCAACCGCTATAAGATACAAGTACATCTATATTCCTAACAATTTTATTTATCTAAGAGCGATAAGTGATCTATTATTTTCAAAATAGCCTTCTTGAATAGCAAAACACGATTATACAAAACAAACTCCTTCGCAACCAGTTGTTTAGAAAAGCCTAGCCTTCTCTATGTTCGCCATCTCAATTTGGATAGCACCGTTATTCTGAGTGTATTTGAGAGCTTTCGTCACCTGTACAACTACCATCCTCTCGTGCAGCGCATTCAAGGTGCCCTCCATATTTTACATATTTCCGGCGTTAATGAAGTGATCAAACTAGACAGACAAATAAGAGTAACGTAATAATAAAACACTGAGAAAAACGAATGAAATAAAACAAATTAGGTAAATAAGAAAGAAAAATAACGCGAATAAACAGAGAAACCTTAAGAAAAGAAACAAAGTACTAAATAGAATACAATCATAATTAAAACAGAATCAAATCTACTTAAACAATATTAGCTATATTAAAATGGAAAAGAAACACGAAATAAAATTGCTTGAAACACGAAAGATCGTGAATCCAGAAAGAAAGAAAAGGTAGCAAAGCGAATGAACAAAAGCAGCTGATATGCAGACACCCAGCTACGAACAATGAAGGGAAAAACCCCGAACAAAATTCACGCTCCACCACATACAGAAAGTGTAATCAGGCGTGTTAACATGTTAATAGCAGTAAGTACATAGCGTACATTAGCGCGAAGGGAAGGTGAAACAACTAAAATAATTTGTGATCGGTTTTGTTTTGGGGGAGGCTAATGAGTTCTTGCACTTTGGACGGCCAGGGGAAAAGTGAAACATTACGTGCGGGGAAAATAAAGGACAATTAGAAACCAGTAGCAGAGTTTAATTCAGGTTTCTCCCTCCCACCCTTAGATTATCCCACAGTTCTTTTGCTAGCCGGCGATCCAATCATTTACCTTATTCCCCTCCAACGCTCCGAAACAATAATTCCCGCCACAAAATGGCACCCAATGTGTTCTAAAACCCAATACTCTTCGACATTTTAACAAATATTCATTCACCACCAATCTCCCACGCACCAACCATCTCCAACAAACTTTCCCCTACCACAACAACAATGAACATACAATAAGGATTAACGCAGCTCGCAGCACATCGAAGGAATCGACACCAGGACATCAGGTACCTCATCTGAGATCCAACAGTTGTAAGTACAAACTTATATACGTGCTCCCGGACAAGTGCCACAGCGAATGAGACTGACAAACGGTACAAATACCAACAAGACTCCACTACACGGGAAGAAACACCAAGCCCCAGTGATATGCACAACATGTTGCAGCAAATGCTCACACATTATCAGCAACTAGACTACAAAATTTCAGCTCAGTTAGCCAAATAGACGCAAAAATCGCGTCACAGTTAGAAAGTTCAATAAACCAATTAAACTCCAAAATTACATCACTGAACTCCCAACTGGAAACCCAGGTTACCCATTTAGAATCACAAATAGCATCTCAAAATACTCTTTTGGAGCAATTAGCCCAACAAATGCAGCAGCATCCTGCAGCCCTCCAGGAGTATCTCTCACAGCAGGCTCAGGCCTTAGATACAATTAGAGTAGGCCATGTAACCCTGCAGACGGAGGTCTGCGAAATCAGAAACAACATTAGTGTGGCCCAGGAAGAAGTGAATGCACTCAGAGAGCAAGTGTCCGGTATCACAGATGATAGTATACATAGTAAGGAACAATTGCAATGTGAACTGCGCACGGCATGCGCGGACTTGAAAAACAATTCAAATACAGAATTTTCGACACTCAAAATGGCAATAGAAAGCAACGCCACGCAAGCCAACGCAGTTCACACAGCAACTGTACAGCAATTAGACAATCATTCACGAGAAATGGCGCGGATGCAAGAATCCATTATAAGTTTACAAAATCAAACCCAAAGCAACGCCATTTCAAGTGAAATACCTCGTGAGGAAACGCGAGAAGCGCACCATAGCCACCTCGTGTCGCTTCACACACAAAGTGACATTTCTCAGGGTAGCTCTACAACCATTCAACACACAAACGCTATACCTATCCACTACAATCTATTAAATGAGATAGCAGTGCCACATTTTAACGACATGCATGATAATGCAAAGCGCTACATTATGGATGTAGATTCTTACCTAGAAATTAAGCAAGTCCCCGAAAACTGGAAACTGTTAATAGTTAAAAAAGGGCTCCAAGGTCGCGGACTTTCATGGATCCGCCCAGCAGTCGGAGACCACGCCCCCTATGCAGTAATTAAGAGCTTGTTTCTCACTAAATACTGGAACTCTACAGAACAATACGCGGTCAGGAGCAAAATAAATAACGGCAAGTACACACCAGGAAGAGGTCAACCAATCCTAGACTGTTTCCTTGACCTTGCACAACAAAGCCTTCTGTTAGACCCTTTCATGTGCGAAACTGAGTTTGTGCAACTTATAGTTAGACATTTTTCTCCGGCTATAAGTAACAATGTAATCGTTACACGTGCCACCACAATTGCTGAGATATTAGATCTTCTCGCATCACTGCAACACCAAATACCTGATACCACACAGAGAACACCACACCAACATTTCAGTGGGTTAAGGGCACAGCCTTACTCACAATATAGGCGTAATCAACCATATGAAATGTTTGACAGACCTGGACAAAACCACCATCACAACTCCAATTTTCACAGGGGCTACCAAAATAACTTTCAGCAACCTCGAGAAAATCCCAGAATGCAGCACATAAATAACATACAGGTACATAGCCCACGGCGACCACGCCCACGTGGAGATACATACCACGGGCAAAATCATCACCGATGTTCTAATCGCCAAGAAATAGTCCTCCCAGGGAATATACACACCCGAACCTTACCCGTGCATCACACGGAGGCCAACCTTGGGAAAATACACATAGATCAGCACTGCGAACAGGCAACTACGCAACTGGGACTAGCAACTAGACTCGCGATATTAAACCCATCACGGCATCAAACAACCGGTGCTGTGAGAACAAAACACTTGGTTCACGAACAGCACCTCACAGAATCGACAAACTGAGGCGAGATGCGGTAGCGCATCCGGCCAACAGGCCACGTTAAACTAACAAGGGCTCGGCAGACATTCCCGCAAGGGGAAATTGTAGATTCACCTAGAATCTTGTTAAGTATTTTCGGCGAAAAATTTCAGGCTCCGATTGATTCAGGTGCGACAGCCTCACTGTGTAGCGTCGAGTTCGTCGACCTCATAACTGCACAAGGTAGAGTGCTGCAATCATTACCAGTAGTAAATGTAAATGCAATGGTGGTAATGGCCGAAAACGCCAAAGAATCAGCAAACAAATAATGCTACCATTCTCCATCGATAAGCATGACATGGAACACATTTACCTTGTCACAAAAATAATCTTGGGTAGTGGCTTTTTATCATATTTTCATGCCAAAATCAACTACGCTGAAAAGACAGTACGTGTAATACATGACATGAAAGAAATAACGGCACCGTTCATCAACGTAGATATAGAACAATCAGGCATATTGCCTACAGAATGAGGCATAACGGGGAGGAATTCTTTGTACAATTAATAAATACAGTAGATACCTGCATTGCGAAAGTTAAAATCCACAGAGAGGGGGTGGAAACTAACAACCTGTCAGACGTTTGTGAATGGCACACACCGGATGAAGAAAACACAGCATACGGGCCAGTTACACATCCCCTCAGAACCGTTTTCATAGCAATGAGCGATACCAGACACGAGACCACTAGGGTTGCAGACGTCATTAAGAATAAGATTAACTCGCTTCACTGTCACCAAAACAAAGGGAGATAATGAATGAAATATTATGGCAAAATCGTGCTGCATTCGAGAAACGAACCGGGAAGTGTAAGAACTTCACGTATGAGTTAGAAATCAAAGACGCACCATCATGGAGGCATAAATGCCGCAATATATCAATTGCGCTTCAAGGTGCCGTGCACGATACCATACAGGAAATGTTAAAATAAGACCTGATGGAACCAGCAAAATGCATTTAATATGGCACGGCCCTGCCAAGGTGACAGATCCTTTGAGCTCTGAAATCCCCGTACATCCAAACTTTTAGGTAGGTATAATTTAGAATTAATCAGAACGTACAAGATATCTGCAGATGCCGCGAAAAAAGCCATAATGCGCCGCGCGCATCATCCAGCTAAATCATATACTTTGAAAACATTTACATTCGACCAAATTTTTATTTCAGTTCCAGAGATTTGTCAGATTCAATTGACACAGTTCGAATCAAAATTAAACAGAATACATTTTCGAAACCAGTATTAAAAACCCTCACACCAGGAAAGGACAAGGCTCAGCGTCTGTGTAGTCTAAGTTTAATGAAATTGTTATAAAAAAGTGTTATACATATATGTGTGAATTTTAAATTGATATATTGTTAAACAAATCACATCACAAAGGTGTATTAAATGTATAATATATAGTGTGAACACGCACACCAAATGGAGTGTCACGATGTGAACACACAGGTAAGAAGGGACAAGAATGCATTGTTAAACCAAACAAGCAGGCTACTAAGTGCTAATGGCCATAACCTTCCGAGAAAGAGGAACATGATACTGGGGACACAAAAATGTAGATAGTAAACAAACAAACAAAAAGACGTAAACAAAGGCTCTTACCCGCGCAGAAAGTAAAGGTAAACATATTTAAAAAGAATGCTAAAAAGGGTAGAAACGCGCGTGTAAATCCAAAAAGCAAGTGTCAAATGTCAAAAATATAAATTTCAGTATACGAAAATGGGGTTAAGCAAAAACAGTGTAAAAGAGCCGAGAAAAACAAAAAAGGGTATACAAAACAGGAAACAAACGTAAGGGAATGAAATTTGCATTACAACAAAATATTACATGTTTCAAACAGGGTAATCTATAAAATATTGTATAAATATGTCATATGTCCATGTCTAATATAGTGTAGAATAAGCTAGTATTAAGTAATATAAGCACCCTGAGTTACAATGTCAGAAGTAGAGAGTAAACATAATGTGTAAACATAAGAAAAATCAAAATGCTTACAGCTGTGATGGCCAATGATCAAACGCTCGAACCATCCTGCGAAAAAAAATGCATTCCAAAGTGAAAATGAATAAGTGCAGTGTAAATTCAATTGTCACGAAATCTATAGTCAAAACAGTGAAACCCCAAGAGAACATGCATCAAGAGCATCAACGGACAATACAAACCCTCTAAACAACGCTGATGCAACATACCTTATAAAGAAATTTGTATAAAGCCATTTTAAAGCTGCGATCAGCCGTAGCTGAAAATTTGTGAACAGTTAGAATAGGTTACTTTAAGGTGGAATATTGTACATAACTGTAAATGGTGGCAAAACCCCAACAAACCTCCAAACAGTGCCGCACCAAAACCAAAGCAAAACTAAATCGTACCAGGGCAAAGAAACAAAAGAGATCTGCGCCAACTAACACTAGCATAGAGCGAAAACAGCCGAAAAGATAATTAGTCCAGTGGGTATTCACTCAGTGCGTTGATTTCGCACCAAAGCCGCGAAATCAGCCCACTAAAAAGGGGCATATGGAATGATAAAACTAGACAAACAGATAAGAGTAACGTAATAAGGAAACATTGGGAAAAACGAATGAAATAAAACAAATTAAGTAAATAAGAAAGAAAAATAACGCGAATAAACAAAGAAAGTTTAAGAAAAGAAACAAAGTAATAAAGAGAATACAATCACAATTAAAACAGAATCAAATCTAGTTAAACAATGCTAGCTATTATATTAAAATGGAAAAGAAACACGAAATAAAATTGCATGAAACGCGAAAGATCGTGAGTCCAGAAAGAAAGAAAAGGTAGCAAAGCGAATGAACAAAAGCAGCTGATATGCAGACACACAGCTACGAACAATGAAGGGAAAAAACCCGAACAAAATTCACGCTCCACCACATACAGAAAGTGTAATCAGGCGTGTTAACATGTTAATAGCAGTAAGTACATAGCGTCGCGTCTAAATTCATGAGACCCAATGAAAACGCGAAGAAATATATGAATGCAACACAGTTTCGACCAATAAAATCGGTGAAAGTAACGAAGATAGCAAAAGTCTAGGCAACTCCTCGAAAAGGGGCGGCGAATAGACTCTTGTCTAGCCGCGGGAGAATCGGGAAAGTCGAGGTCCACATCGACACTCATAAGTCTGACACGTGTAGTAAACCCACGTCGATACGTAGCTCATAGCGGAATGAGAAGTTACTAGTCCGCGATGTGAAAAAGTTTGGGAATTAAGAGGGAGGTTAGTGCGAAGGGAAGGTGAAACAACTAAAATAATTTGTGATCGGTTTTGTTTTGGGGGAGGCTAATGAGTTCTTGCACTTTGGACGACCAGGGGAAATGTGAAACATTACGTGCGGGAAAGTAAAGGGCAATTAGAAACCAGTAGCAGAGTTTAATTAAGATTTCTCCCGCACACCCTAAGATTATCCCACAGATCTTTCGCTAGCCGGCGATCCAACCCGTTACCTTATTCCCCTCCAAAGCCCCGAAACAATAATTCCCGCCACAGTACATGGATTCTTAATCACACTGGCTTGCCGAGGAAAGAACTAGCGAATTTGACGTCAAAGACGGCAACCAGATAACACAGTGATGCATTTCCTTGTGTAAAATCTGAAGGTTGTAGGCTCATTGTGCAGAGAGCATTGCTTTCAAGCATTATCAGAGAAATGATTCTGCTGCTAATGATTTAAAGCATAGCTGGTCATTATTGCTGATGTATTTCAGATTAATACTCCACACGATCTTGTTAGCTTATGTATGCTTATGTATGCCAGTTACAACGTTTCTTCTCACAAACGAAGCTCCCCCTTCTCTCAGCACCATATGGGAACTACCCTTAGGGTAAGGTAAATCGTGACTGTCTTAAGCATTATCTTTGTCACAAATTGTACACTCTACCATTCTTAGAAGGCTTAGGATTTTCTTTCTTAAGGCCAGTTTTACACTGCTGTTTATTTGAACGCCAACAAGTGATAAATTGGCACATTATTCAGCAGTTAATTTCACCAGATTATTCACTAGCACATACGGATTAGTTTCATTAACACGTGAAATGTATTCAAGGCACTGCTTTCAAAACTTTTTATCAGTTTCCTCTTAAAATTGATTTTGTAACTCTCAGCAGTCATTTTCACTACACGTCACTAAATGACCTCTCGCAAATAAAGCGCCATTTTATTATTTGTTGACGTCCATAATTTCAATAACTACAGAATTATTGCATATTTGGGCTTTTCCTGTTTTCAAATAAAACTTAAAGTGTAGAAAATTAGGAAGGAAACATTAATCCAACTACTATTAACGGATTCTAAATAATAGAACTATTAAAAAAGTTTCGCATCTGGACTTAAAGTAGTTGCAACACACCGCTTCTACGCAAAGAGCAATGGCGAGCGAACATTCGTTATCTTCTGTAGGTTTACCAACTACCACCATTGTAAACCTTTAGCACATAAGCCTGTTTTTGTATATTTCGTTTCGGAGGTTTATATATCAACTTTGTTTTCAAACAAGAAAACATTGAAATTTAATATTTTTTGTTTTTTTCATTATTTAATCTTATACGTGAGAAGATCTTGTCTAAATTGTTTTGCTAGTTGCCGTTGTTATTTTGTCTTTACGCATGTGTGTCAAACGACCACAGAGGCTCTCCTCCACAGAGCTTCCCCTCTCAGCATCTTTTGCCCCGCACCTGCAAATTAAGTAATCTGAAAGTACTGAGTTCTTCTTCGCGTGCTGACATGACCACAACCGCTTGCGTCCGAGAAATGCGGTCGTCTATTATCTCCCGACAGCCATCTTCACTACAACTGAGCAGGGCTCAAAAAATTCACAGTAGGATTAAATTTGTACAAAAAATCAATATAGATATAGCATTTCACCTGATAATATAATGGAGAAATTACTGTCTGAAGTTTTTGTAGGGAGGTCACTTGCCCCTGTGCCTCTTAAGGACAGTCGCCACCAAGTATGCTACATCGTTTTAAGGTAGTGATGAGTGAAGTTTCAGCCACTTTCAGTTCAAATAGGCGTATATGGGGACATTCTAAATATATTAAAATACACATATGCAAAGTTTCAGTCTTTTGATGTCTGAAATTTATATCACGCATGCGCTAGTAGCGGTATTGGGTCAATTTTCAAGACTTAATTTTTACAGCATATCTGAACATTAAAATCTGAATTTAATCCACCAAATACATACCACAAATTTGAAACTTTTACTAGATTTTCCCAAAGCCGTTCTTAACAAAAGTAAGTATGCATTTTTTTTTATTAGAGCATTAATTTTTAAAACGAAAATAAAGTAAGTGGTGAAATAGTAAAAGGTTTTGAAATTTTGCTCTTAGAGGGGACATTTTTATTTTCTCTAGCACGTATGTACAATGTACATAGTGGCTACAAAAGGTGTTGTATTCTATCCAAAAATACGATATCGAGATTACACCAGAAATACATGTTTTAGGGTCCTCTGAATCCGATTAAAGCATTTTTAGAAAAAGAACCGCGCTTGCGTGCGCATGTGTGGTCTGTCTGTGAAAAACAAAACTCAAAAACAAAATGTTGGTTAAATACTAAACTTGGTATTTAAGCCCCACCCTGAGCTACCCCTTACATGGAACATTTTTCGAAAATGTTGATTTTCTCAAAATTGGCTCTAATGAGTTTGAATAAAATACCATATACTTAAAATATTTTATTACAAAATGTATATCTTGAATTTTCCGGTAGTAGTCTCTGAAGATCTCTTCATTCTGGAAGACTATTGTATAACTTTTGTAAAACTGGTAAACTGTAAGACATAGGCAAAATATTACATCACTAAAACTGTAGATATCGCTAAAGTACACAATTTATATTATAAACATTTTTGTTATTTTTGAGATATTCCGTGTTAGTTTTAAGCTACTTAAAACTTTTCTCAAACGGAATCTATCTTTCTTTTCGTCTCTTATGTTTACTCCTAGCAAACAAACTGAAGCGAATCGCAATTGTTTCATATTGCGACCGGCATTTAAAATATTTGACTATCGCTTTAGCCTAGTATAATTCCATATTTCACTTCTACTTATGAAGAAGAAAGTAATAACACAAATTCTACTAATGTTTATTTCAATTAGCATCATGTGGATAAAAGAATAATACTCTGAAGGATCGTTTGTTTGCGGACATATGACTGGAACATGTTAGATTTTTTCTTCCTGTGTAAACAAGACATGTAATACCCGTTGCTTGGATACTCTTTATATGCTTCGATGATACTGCCAAAAAGTATAGTCATTTTACTCAATAACTGTACTAAAGGTGAATTTTAAGAAATGTGTGTGTCTGTATATATATATATATATATATATATATATATATATATATATATATAAATCATGAAGTCTATAGTAATAAAATTGCGGCAAACGTAAATTTCACCCATTATCAAGCTTAAAGGTAGCGGTTTATTGTGACATGAATTTGGAAATACTCCGAGGCGACAGCACCACCACTGGACAATGTGATTGCAGGGAGCCCTTCGTCACTATGACTGGGAGCGTTTAATAAATCTGGGCATATGACGTTTCTCTGGTGTGTTCCTCTTGACACTTACCTTACTGAGTAAGCAGCTTCTTCAGTAGTAGTTAAATTAATTTGTTTGCTAAATATGTGAGTAGCAAACTTTGTGTCTTGGAGGCACATTATATCTGGGTTGTTATTATGTATGAGCATTTGTAACTACTCAGATTCTGTTCTGAGGTTGTTTCTGTGCCACTGTAATAATGTTGAAACCATAATTAAGCTATTTTATATTCTGAAGCTCTAAGGGATTTATAGCTAACCTTCTATTGTTTCCCCTAATGGTTTCTGTAAAGGCACTGGTAAATATAGTTTTTCTTAGATCTGATTTATTCAATTTAAATGCTTCTGCCCTTAAGGCACTGTTATTAACGTTTTAATCTCACCCGCTTTGGATTTCTTTTGTGTAATTCATAGATTCGGAAACTACCTATTTGTTCAGTAGCGGTTGTATTTAGCAAGAAAGCAGACATCTGTTGATGTTGACATGCTTGGAAGGCTTATTATTACTCCTCACCGAAGGACAAGTACTACTAAATTGGTGTGTCCTAGTGTAGCTGTTGTATTCAGCACATCAATTTCTGAGATCGCTATCTAGTTTATACCGGTTGTCTTTTTGGATTTTGATCTTGAAGTACAGAAGATGTCAGAAAAACAGGGTTAGGAGTTTCTGAATTTACTTCCTTATTAGAGTGAGCCTTTGGACTAGGGAGAAGATTCTTCTTCTTACTGTTGTTATGGGAACCTACTACAAATCTTGCTCTCCATATTTGTTGTGATGTACTGGAAATATTATTATGGGCTGTCTCATCAAAATTTGTTTTTACATTATTTTACTACATGCCTTTGTTGCTTGCACAGCAGGGATGTAACTGATGCATCTGTAGCAAAACACATGGAGTAATTAGTTTCATCAGGTCTGTTTTGAATACTGCTGTATAGTTTTGTTTAGGTCAATTGACTTTATAAACGTTTGCTTTTGAAGCCCAGAATACGTTAAAATGCAGGTTCTGAAATTTCTATTCTTATAGTTCATAAACGGGAGTACAGGTGTGGCAAGCAGTTTACCACTTGACGGCCAGGTATTACAGGTTGACATTGGAGATCAATATTCTGATATTCTGGATCCTCAAATCTAGATACATGTTGTTTATTTTAACTGTGTGGTGGTTGTTAAATAATCTGCTTATACACTTTTATGGGCACATAAATGCATATTCTGCGGTTAGATATTTGGGAAGGCTATTAATGTCATTGGAACCTGTGAATTTTCCTATAGCAGTATCGTATTTCTACAATGCTATCTGGAACTATTGCCTGATCTGTTGTTATAGTTGCATAACTAGTGAAATTTTGCATCGATCAGTCGCTATCAGGGTTAAGGTTTAGGATAGTATACCCGAAGCAGTGATCCTCCTTTGTAATTTATATCACTAGAGATAACTTGTTTGTTGTGTAATGATATATGTACTTATAACGAGAAGAATGAGTTCTTGAAGTGAAAAAAAATAAAACAAGAAAAGATATTTAAACTTAATTTAGTGTACTCGCAAACAATCTTCGCTGCAGCATCCTTTTCTCTGCAAAATGCATCTTTATAATCCGAGTGTACGTGATTAACGGGAAGCTTTGCTGGGTCCTGATAACGGTAAAGAAGACCCGTTAGGCTTTATCTCTTTCATACATGTTGTCAGGAATGTACTAGTAGAGGGGTTACCAACAATCCTGCTTGTTCCATGCATGCAATAGATATACGCGCGCTCTTCCTTCTACAGGCCAGTTTATAATATCAGAAACAGAAGTAAATCCAACACGCAGGCCATCGACTCCTACGTTGATGCCTGGCTAGGAGGAATCTTTCCTATTTATAGAACGTGGCGGAACAAATATTTTGTTAGCGACAAGTTGCTGCACTCAGTTAATTAAATTTTTTGCCTTATTGCGCAAGTCAGTACAGAGTTACCAAGTAGAAAAGCTTTTCTTTTGAATTTTGTTCAAGATGCTTGTTATATATTCACTATGATAAATGTGAAAGTGTTTCGTTACAAATTCTCACGTTGTTCCCATTACAATTCAATTACAGTGGTAATAAAAAGTAAAACAGCTTATTTTGTCATTTTAATACTATAATAATTGGTTTGTCTTTGCAACTTACTTAACGACTCTTAACATCAAACCTAAGAAACCATGTAATGTTTATATCCAAAGTCTGAAGGAATTATCTGCCCTTGCTTCACAGTGCAAAATAGGCCATTCGCAGGAGCATCGAGAAAATGTTCCCTCTTTGCTATACTTAAATGGCAACCAGTTGATGACTGCTGACGTAGATGGTAATCTAGACCCTTCACTATAGAAATTACTGACGGCGGTCATGACTTTAAATAACCATTAGAGTTGCCTGTGGAAGGCATTCTTGCAAATCTTCACATTCACAGTTGGAGAAAAACAAATAACCCATGTATGCCATTAATAAAGAGATGATATTTGGTAAAATACTTTCACTGAAGGAATAGGAAATGCTTATGGTTATGCACTTGAAAATATTTACTGATATTGGCCAACGTGCATCATGTTGGCTGAATTGCAAGTATCACTGGTTAGCTACATACAAGTGGCATTGTGCATTATCTTATCCGTAGCATTAATGATATATGTGTCAATTTCCATTCAATAGTGTACCAAAATGTTGCAAATTGTTTTAGATCCCCGAGTTATTGTGAACTACACTTATTCAGAATTCGCATTATTTTCATATATAAACGAGATTGCTTCAGGAATAGTTATAGGAATTGTTTTGCTCGAAAGCTTCCACTGTCCATCACGGTTGCTTTTTAGACACGAATACATAAAGTGTGAATATTCTGTTTACTGTAATTGTAAGAATAGTCTTAAAGATGTTTTTTGTGATTAAGGAAACAATTTTTATCTCATAAAATAATGGTATATATGTATGTTTACAAATGTAATTTTTGTTTATCTAAGGTGATCCATGCACCATATCTACTCAGATGGAATTGGATGAAGCCATTCGTCTCTATGAGGTGAACAAGGACTCGGAACTCACCATACACGGTAAGCTGTAGTAAGCGGTGTGTGTGCGTACGTGTGTGTGTGTGTGTGTGTGTGTGTGTGTGTGTGTGTGTGTGTGTGTGTGTGTGTGTCCACCTTTTCTGAGAACTGGAAAAGACGAGTTCGCTAGGTTGACCTGAGTGCAAAGCACAACTCCTGGACTTAGAGCAATATTGGTTTCTCTCTCTTTTCATGCCCGTCTGCAATGTCCGATGTGGAACATTGCCATAGTGCACGTCGGTTTACATGTGTTTCAGAGGCCCTGCACTAAACTGTAATGTTGTAGACAAAGGAACTCTGCATGGTCATGTGAAAATAGAACAAGGCTCACAGGTGTTCTGAGAAAGTGTATAAGTGTTTAAAGAAACATTGTGCATCTTGAATGTGATTTTCACAAATGGAAAAATTGTTCGCGAGAGATTTAGAAATTTCTCATAAATTACTCTGATTGGTTAGACGCAGAAACGGATTTTCCGAAGGTGTTTATGACACAATTAAGACAGGAATAACTAAAAAATATCCTTGATTATAGCAACGTCAGGGCTAAAAATAGAACAATTCAACCCCTCGTGTGTCTATACTTAAAAAAAATGTTACATGCTGCTCAAGTTAGGAGAGATGCAGGGGTATTAGTGAAAGAAAGACAAAGATCAGCAAGAGGAGTCACATAGTCTGAGAAAGCCATTAGCTGACATCTACCAGCTCTCTTACCATTTATAGACGAAGAGACTGTATAATTTTTAATAAACCACGATCTAACTAAGAAACGTATTCAAAAGTCCTATTTGTTCCATTCAAATGACTTCCAAGCAATTCCACAAACAAACCTTTCTAAGAAAGTTGTATTCTTTTAACTACATCATGGTGATCAAGAAAAACGTAAGCAGAATTAGTCTTATTACTTGATTCTTTGTTCGCAGAAGGGAAATGCAGGGAATACACTAGGTTAAAGCGATAGTCAATCCCTTTAAAAGCCGCTTGCTATGTGAAACAAATGAAATGCCGTTGTGTTTCCTTGTCAGGAGTAAACGAAAGACGGATGACCTACCGTTTGAGAAAACATTAAACGGCTTAAAATTGAAAGAAATAACACAGAATATTTAGGAAACGATTAACTCAAAAAAAAAGAAGAAGAAGAAGAAAAGAATGTATGCCATGTCTTAAAGAGATCTACATGTTTTGTGCAGCAAGTTTCAGTCTATCTCTTACGGTTTACCAGTTACATAAAAATCATCCAGAATGAAGTCTTCAGAGGCTCTTACCAGAAAATTCAAGATATACCTAACTTTTATCATAACAATTTTAACGTATGGTATTTTAATAAACATTTTCGAAAAATGTTCCATGTAAAGGGTAGTTCTGGGTGGGGGGGATTTTCCTGAAATAGTTCGTGTCAATTCTTGGAAGATACTGAACATAAATACCAATTTTGGTATTTATCCGACTTTTCGTTTTTGAGCTATGATGTGCACACACACACACACACACACACACATGGACCTTTTCCTAAAAATGCGTTTTATATTCATAGGACTTTAAAACAGATATTACCGGTGAAATCTCAGTATCTAATTTTTAGGTGGAATACAATACCTTCTCTATCTACTATCTACATTTTACATGTGTGCTAGAGAAAGTAAAAATACAGAATCAGTCTATAAGGAAGACAAACTCTTAGTGTTTTTCACCAAAAG
The DNA here is from genome assembly GCA_030762935.1 of Hymenopus coronatus. Lineage (NCBI taxonomy): Eukaryota > Metazoa > Arthropoda > Insecta > Mantodea > Hymenopodidae > Hymenopus > Hymenopus coronatus. The sequence goes on along the minus strand of CM060900.1, from coordinate 544,157,469 downwards.
AGGACATAATAATAGATAGTTCCTCAGCAATAAATTTGCTGCCTCTATTATATCCCAAAATAGTAGTTGGTTTTCAGTGATTTCCACTGGTACAACAAAGCAAGCGTGCGCTTTATTCGCTCTAGGTTAGAGTGTGTATAAATAAACTGATCTTTTGTAGGTAGTTTCATGTAATTTCCAGTGGTACAACAAAGCAGGCGGGCGCTTTATTTGCTCAAGGTTAGAGTGTGTGCATATAAACCAACTTTTATGCATCCCCCCCCCCCTTATATCCAACGGTTTCACCAAAGCTGAAAGTAAAAACACAGAATCAGTCTATAAGGAAGACAAACTCTTAGTGTTTTTCACCAAAAGAGGACATAATAATAGATAGTTCCTCAGCAATAAATTTGCTGCCTCTATTATATCCCAAAATAGTAGTTGGTTTTCAGTGATTTCCACTGGTACAACAAAGCAAGCGTGCGCTTTATTCGCTCTAGGTTAGAGTGTGTATAAATAAACTGATCTTTTGTAGGTAGTTTCATGTAATTTCCAGTGGTACAACAAAGCAGGCGGGCGCTTTATTCGCTCAAGGTTAGAGTGTGTGCATATAAACCAACTTTTATGCATCCCCCCCCCTTATATCCAACGGTTTCACCAAAGCTTGTGTGTAAAACTTGCATGCGCTCCTGTGGGTCTAGGTTGGTGGGTATATAAGCTGATATTCTTTTAGTTTTTCGTAATATGCTCATTTTTACCGAAGCATGCAATTGGAGAGAGCATGGAATGTGTTAGCCCTAGGTTAGTGTGTGTAAATAAACTGCTTTTTATTTCTGTTAGCTCTTAAGTAAATCAGTTGATTTTCCCCCCAGGGGTCTACTGCGGAAGGAACGGGTTAGGCACACCCGGGGTCCCGAGCCAACCTTGACTCCCTCTGTGGGCAACCTCCGAGTGGTAAGGGAGTCAGTAGTTTAAAATGCTGACCTACGTGTAGGCCGTTCGTGGAAAGGAATATCCTGGTTGGTTGAGGTTTGCGTACCTGAGCCTGGGCTTCTGATTTTCAGTAACTGGGGAGGGTGCACAAACTAATACACCACTTTGGTTTCTGTTTCGCCTAAACGGGAGGCTAGCGACTAACCCACCCCTAGGGACAAGGTAGTGGGACGGCGAGCCTGCTATATCCCCTATGTAGCCCTGTCACCCCAGTGGGGTGACCCCTTGTTGGGCTCCGTGGTAGGTGGGGAGCACTGGGGGATGAACTTTATTACCATTTTTATGGCAACCAACAAACCTAAAACTAAACTTGTAAGCGCTAAAGAAGTAGCCGAGTCTCATGGTCCTCGCTACTTAGTTATATCTAGGACAGAGGAAGGCAGAAAATTTACATTTGAGAGACCTTTCGCCATCCAAAAGGAGTTAGGTAACATAGCTGGCTGGGTTGCTCTTTTTGTTAGAGCCCGAAATGGTACACTCCTGGTTGAGACAATTTCAGCACCCGAGGCCGCGAAGATCCTTTGAGCGAATATGTTAGGCAGCTACCCTGTTAAGGTCGAAAAACACAAGATCTTGAACTCCTCGCGTGGCGTTATCACCACCCGCGCATTGGACGGAATGTCCAATTAGGAGCTTCAAGAGGATCTGGCAGACCAAGGCGTAACATCCGTCTATAGGGTTCAACGGAAAGTACATGGTGAATTTGTACCTACCCGTACCCTATTCCTTACCTTTGATCGGGTAGATCTCCGTCAAACCCCCCAGGGGCCTACTACGGTAGTTAGGCGAACCCGCGGTCCCGAGCCAGCTTGACTCCCCCTGTGGGCAACCTCAGAGTGGTGAGGGAGTCAGTAGGTGAAAATGCCCACCCACGTGTAGGCCGTGCGTGGAGACCCATGTCGGTGAAAAGGAATGTCCTGGTTGGTTGAGGGTTGCGCACCTGAGCCTGGGCTTCTGTCTTTCAGCAACTGGGGAGGGTGCGCAACTTAATACACCACTTTGGTTTCTGCTTTGCCTAAACGGGAGGCTAGACTAACCCACTCCTAGTCAATCGGCCAGGACTAGGTATTACACCGAACTCCAGGGTGACTGGGACGGCGAGCCCGCTATATCCCCTGTGTAGCCCTGTCACCCCAGTGGGTGACCTCTCGTTGGGCTCCGTGGTGTGTGGGGAGCACGGGGGGATGAATTTAGACTATATTTCTATGGAAAAACCTAAACCAAAATCTAATATGCGTAGAAAAGAAGTAGTCAAGTCTCAAGGTCCTCGCTACTTAGTTATATCTAGGACAGAGGAAGGAAATAAGTTTTCGTCTGTGAGCCATTTCGCTATCCAAAAGGGATTAGACAACATCGCTGGACCGGTTAATTCTTGTGTTAGAGCTCGAAATGGTACTACCTGGTTGAGGCAATTTTAGCCTCCCAGGCAGCAAAAATTCTTCGAGCTGTTAGGCAGCTACCCAGTTAAGGTGGAAAAGCACAAGTCTTTGAATTCCTCGCGTGGCGTTATCAGGACCCGGGACGGTATGTCCAATGAGGAGCTTCAAGAAGATCTGGCAGACCAAGGCGTATCATCCGTCTATAGGGTTCAACGGAAAGTAGATGGTGAATTCATGCCTACCCATATCCTGTTTCTTACCTTTGACCAGGTAGATCCCCCTCAAAGGATTAAGGGAGGGTACGAAGCTATCGAGGTTAGGCCCTACATTCCGAACCCCTTACGCTGTTACAAATGCCAGCGATTTGGTTATACGAGCGAATTTTGTACTGGTCGGTCCACCTGTTCTACCTGTGGTGTCGCTTCGCACGATGGGGATTGCGGCACCCCTCCAACTTGTGTGAACTGCAGCGGGGAACACCCATCTAGTTCCCCAGATTGCCCCCGTTTTGCTGAGGAGAGAGGGATCCAGGAGATACGGGTGAAGGAGAAGGTGTCCTCCGAAGCCCGTAAGCCCCTGCGTATCCGACAACCCTCTGTCCCGCGTACCGGTTCTTATAGCTCTGTTGCAGCTAAACCGGTGCCGAGGCGGGAGATCGTATCACAGACCTGCGATATCAACGGGGCCACTATCGCCGAAAGATTTATCGTTGCCAGACTAGTACGAAGACCTCTACAGCTGCGTCAGTGTCGGTATCACCATCTGCCAAATCCGCCAACGTAAAGCATACACCAGGAAAATTGTCAGCCCAACCATCAACTTCAGGCAATAATACCGATAAAACCGTTGAGTATTCTGCACCAAAAAAAGCTTTAAAGACCAGCTATGTTCGGACAGACTTCCTTAAAAGAGCGCGTTTCGCCTGCGCCCAAAACATACAAGGGTGGTAAATCTCCATGTCACTCTTCCCGCAGATCCTCTTCGGAGGAATCTTCTGGGAGGAGCTTCGATCGGCGACGTCCATCTTCGCCGATCAGTACCTCAAATAAATTCGAGATCCTCGAACCTAGGTTCTCTATTGGTAAGGGCTCCTCCCCTGCGGAGGAAATGGAACAGGACGATCCTGCCTCGACCGCCAAACGGACAGTCCGTAAGCTCCAGGGTCGTGCTCCTGGGAAAAGTGTTAGTCCGACGGCCAGAAAGAACAAACTCAACCGACCAGCACCGCCCAATATGCAGAAACGTCTCTCTATTTAGAACTTATCCCATAATATAGACCATGGCTATCCTACAGTGGAACATACGCGGCATTCCACCACATCGAGCAGAGCTTGAACTGTAACTCCACGCGTATCAACCTCTAGTCGTCTGCCTACAAGAGACAAAGCTCCGTTCACAACACAATGTTACATTCAGGCACTATTCTTCTGTACGGTTTGATTTCAGTCCGACAGAAGGTTTTCCCGCACACGGGGGCACTATGGTGCTCATCAGGGATGATATTTATGCTGGTTCTGTCTCCTTACAGTCTGACGTTCAGTCAGCTGCTGTAAAGATCACACTGCCATCTGCCAGATTTACCATTTGTAGTATCTATCTGCCTCCCTCTAATGATCTCCCGCGCACCGAGTTAGAAGACCTAATTTCCCAGCTATCACCGCCATTTTTGTTGGTGGGGGACGTGAATGCCCACCACCCACTTTGGGGCTCTCCTCGGGCTTGTGCGAGAGTCAGCTAATAGCAGACTTCTTAGACACTAAGAATCTTGCTCTCCCAAACACCTGAGCGCCAACCTTTCTTTCTGACGCCTTTCAAAGTTTTTCACACCTTGACATAGCGATTTGTCCACCACAGTTAGCGGTCTCGTTATCCCGGAATATTATCTCTGATTTGTACTCTAGTGACCACTTCCCCTGTCTTATTAGTCTCTTGACACACGCTGCATGTTCCACTCCCTTACCTAGATTTCGCTTAGATCACGCCACCTGGGACCTGTATTCCCGCTTGGCTAACTTCAACACCGATGAGCACGACTCCATGAACTATTTAGTCGACCACCTCACCGAGACAATTCTTTCCGCTGCTGAGCAATCTATTCCGCGTTCGACTGGCAAAATCCGTCGCTTTCCAGTACCCTGGTGGACTGATGACTGTCGGAATTCTATTCGTGCTCGCAGACCTGCTCTCAGGGTCTTCCAACGTTATCCTACATTAGATAATCTAATACAATATAAAAAGCTGCGTGCCAAATCTAGACACATTATAAGAGATAGCAAGAAGACATACTGGAGTAATTTTGTATCATCTTTTAACCGACACACACCTTCCTCTGTCGTATGGGACAAGTTACGGCGTGTGGCCGGAAAATCGACTCAAATGCCTATCGCCGGTCTCAAAACACCTGCCGGAGATGTTGATACGTTTGACGTGTCGAGCACCTTAGGCAGAGCATTCGCTTAGGTGTCTAGCTCAGACAGTTATCCCCCGACTTTCTTACAGTTAAGACTCAGGTGGAATATCAAGGATTTTCCTTTCCTTTTACGAATCTTGAAGATTATAGCCGTCTTTTCACCATGGCAGAGCTAGAAAATGCACTTTCGTCATCACGAAACTCTGCACAAGGAGCAGATGGGATCCACGTCCAAATGCTGCAACATCTCTCTCCTGAAGGTAAGGTTTTTCCTACTCGAGCTCTATAACCGTGTCTGGGTTAAAGCCACTTTTCCAGACAAACCTTGAAAGAACCGCCATCTTTCTTCCAATTACCGCCCTATTTCCCTCACCGGTTGCGTATGCAAGGTGATGGAACGCATGCTCAATGGACGGTTGGTGTGGTGGCTGGAGTCCCACAACCTTCTGACTAATATACAGTGTGGTTTTAGACGACGTTGTTCAGCAACTGACCACCTTGTCTCACTGTCAACTCAGATCTTGGACGGGTTTCTGAAGAACAGCCCAACAGTTGGGATACTTTTGACCTCGAGAAGGCTTATGATACGTGCTGGCGGCCAGGGATTTTGCGCTCCCTCCACAGCTGGAATATACGTGGACGCCTACCGTTGTTCATTCAGGAGTTTAATTGGGACTGGGCTTTCCGAGTAAGGGTCGGCTCGATTTTTTCTAATTATTTTATTTAGGAGAACGGAGTGCCGCAGGCCCCGTACTCAACGTGACGCTGTTTGTTATAGCGATAAATGCCATCTCGCTCTGTGTTCCCCCAGGTGTCTCTTCTTGTTTATTCGTTGACGACTTTGCCATCTTCTGCACTTCTCAGTGTACGCCGTTTTTGGAACTCCGTCTCCAGCGGTGTTTGGACAACCTTTATGACTGGAGCTCCAGAAACGGCTTCCGTTTCTCACCTGAGAAGACAGTCTGCGATAATTTCTGGCACCGAAGGTGGCGAATGTCACCTTCTCTTCATCTCGGGCCAGATATACTTCCCTTCGCATATGAGGTGAGATTCCTGGGGTTGACAATCGATCGAAAACTCTGCTGGTCATCTCATATAGCACAGCTTAAAGCGCGGTGTGACCGTTCTCTGAATATTTTACGGATACTAAGCGGCAAATCTTGGGGAGCAGATCGGACAGTACTGCTGCGTCTTTATCGTGCACTGATCCGATCGAAGTTAGACTATGGATGTATTGTTTATGCCTCAGCACGCCCATCTGTGCTGAGAAAGTTGGATACGGTTGACAATCGGGGCATCCGGGTGGCTGTTGGAGCGTTTCCAACTAGCCCAGTTGTGAGCCTCTGTGCCGAATCTGCCGAGCCCCCTCTGCGTTGTCGGCGGGATGTGCTTCTCTCTAACTATGGCTGTAGCTTGAAGTGCATACCTGCGCATCCATCGTTTACTCCCTTTTTTGATTCTGGATTGGACGATCGTTATAGAAACCACTTACGTAGTCCAACACCTGCAGGATTTCGCTTCCGGGAGCTACTTCGAACTACGGTCGTGAAATGCCTGACATGTTTCCCAAGGGGGAGAGGGTGCATCCATCTCGGTTATATGCTTCCTCCCACGTAGATCCCGGGATGACGGCTTACGGGAAATCTTCTACGCCTATGTTTAGTATCCAATCTTGTTTTTTAGAATTTTTATCAAAATACAGAGGCCGGTGTCATATATATACCGATGGCAGTAAGTGCGCCGACGGAGTTGGCTGTGCCTTTGTCACTCGAAACGAATCCTTTACTTTCCGGTTGCCGAGTAGCTCATCCATTTATTCATCAGAGCTGTATGCTATTTACCCAGCCGTTTTATATATTCGCCGTCGAAACTTGGGTGACTGGCTTATTGTGAATGATTCCCTTAGTGCACTTGAGCCTTCGTGAGCTGTACATTTACCATCCTTTTGTACAGCGCATTCAGGACATCCTCCACATTTTGCACACTTCGGGTGTAAATGTCGGGCTCGCCTGGGTTCCTGGACACGGCGTGCCGGGGAATCAACTGGCGGATTTGGCGGCAAAGAAGGCATTCTCTGCGCCCAGTGCTTGCACTAACTTTGTCACGGCCGAAGATTTTAGACTTGTCCGCAGAGCCGTAATTTCGAGCTGGCATGATGAGTGGTCCGCTCTTCGCGGAAACAAACTTCTGGAAGTGAAGGAGCTCCCTATACAATGGGTGACTTCCTGACTTATCTCTCGTCGCGAGGAAGTTATTTTAGCAATATTCCGTATAGGGCACTGTATTTTTAGTCATAGCCACTTATTTCAGAGGGAACCTCCACCTGTCTGCCCGCTCTGTAGCGATGCCCTTTCAGTCCGACACGTGATTGTAGAGTGTGCTCGTCTAGCACCACTAGGAGCCACTGTACGACTGCCGGCCAGGCTTCCGCAGGCCCTGGCCTATGATATTGGAGCGATGGAGAAAGTTTTTGAATTTTTATCTAAAGTGACATACGCCGTACACATCTAGTTTTATTTTAATTTTATCGATTTAGATGAGATACTGGAGGGATACGTGAGGTATTTGCAATTTTTAGCACCCTTGAAACTTTGGTCACTATTATTTTATGTTCCCTTTTGTTTTAGGAGTTTTAGTGTCATAAGGGCTGGATAATTATTTTATCTTAGTTTTAGTTATTTATACAGATTGTATCCATATTGTAGCTCTTTTGACTGAGATACTCTTCAGCATACTTCTAGCTAAGGTGTTTTAATTCCCTAGTTTTATGTTAAGGGCGCTGATAACCTAGCAGTTGAGCGCCCTTAAACCCCATTCATCTTCATCATCACATCTCCCTCAAAGGATTAAGGCAGGGTACGAAGCCATCGAGGTTTGGCCCTACATTCCGAGCCCCTTACGCTGTTACAAGTGCCAGCGCTTTGGGCATATCAGCGAATTTTGTACTGGTCGGTCTAAGTGTTTTATTTGTGACGACGTTTCGCATGATGGGGATTGCAGTACCTCTCCATCTTGTATGAACTGCAGTGAGGATCACCCATCTAGTTCCCGAGATTGCCCCCGATTTTCTGAGGAGAGATCCATCCAGGAAATTCGGGTGAAAGAGAAGCTGTCCTTTTCCGAAGTCTGTAGGCTCCTGGGTATCCGACAACCCTCTGTCCCGCGGTCCGGTTCTTAAAGCTCTGTTACAGCTAAACCAGTCCTGAGGCGGGAGATTGCAACACAGACCTGCGATATCAACGGGGCAACTATTGCCGAAAAAGTTATCGTTACCAAAAACTCATACGAAGACCTCAGCAACTACGTCAGTGTCGGCATAACCATCTGCCAACGGAAAGCACACTCCAGCAAAATTGTCAACACAGCCGTCGACCTCAGGCACTAAGACAGGTGAAATCGTAAAGTATTCTGCACCACAGAAAGCTCTCAAGACCGGGTATGTTAGGACTGACTTCCTTAAAGAGCGTGTTTCGCCTGCACCCAAAACATCCGAGGGTGGTAAACTTCCACGTCACCCTGAGGAATCTTCTGGGAGGACCCAATACATGGTGCGTGAAAAGCAATGGCGAGCATCCTTCTAGTTCACGGAAATGCCCTTGTTATGCAGAAGAACGAGCCAACCAGGAGATACGGGGGAAAGAGTTGTGCTTCTCGGAAGCCCGTAAGCTCCTGCGCATTTGCCAACCGTCTGCCCCGCGGTCCGATACATATAGTTCTGTCGCTGCCAAACCGGTACCAAGGCGGGAAATCGCTACCCAGACCTGCGATATTAACGGGGCCACAATAGCCGAAAAGATTCTGGTAGACAGAACACCACCGAAGCCAGCAACAACTGTCAAATCCACCAATGTCAAGCATGTATCAACACAACAGTCACCCAAACTGTCGACCTCAGGCAATAAGACTGGCAAAACGGTAGCACATGAGAAACACTTCAAAACCAGCTATGTTAGAACCGATTTTCTTAAAGAACGTGTAACGTCTGCTCCCAAATCCTCCAAGGGTAGTAAAAGTCCATGGCAACCTCCACGCAGATTCTCTACTGAGGAATCTTCTGGGATGAGTTGCGATCGGCGACGACTATTTTCGCCGATCAGTACCTCTAATCGGTTCGAGGTCTTCGAACCGAAAATTTCCGTTGAAAAGAGCTCCTCCCCCGTGGAGGAAATGGAACAGGAGGATTCTTCCCTCGTTGTAAGAGGGGCAGTAAGCGGCAGGATCGTGCTCCTGAAAAGAGCGTTAATCCGACGGCCAAAAGGAACAAATTAAACCAACCAGCGCGGCCCAATATGCAGAAACGCCTTTCTATATAGAACTTATCACATAATATACATAATGCCTATCCTACAGTGGAACATACGTGGAATAAGATCACATCGACCAGAGCTTGAATTGTTGCTCCACCAAACTCGGCCTTTGGTCGTATGTTTACAAGAGACCAAGCTCCGTCCTCAAGACAAGGTTACAATCAGGCAGTACTCCTCTGTACGGTGTGATCTATTACAGGCGGAGGGTATTCCTGCACATGGCGGCACAATGGTGCTTATCAGAGATACCTTCGCAGAATCTGTACCATACAATCCAGCGCTGTGAGAATTAAAGTACCGTCGATTAGCTTCACCGTCTGCAATATATATCTTCCTCCATCTGCTACCTCTCGCGCAATGATTTAGAACACCTCGTTTACTAACTACCATCACCGTTTCTGTTGGTAGGGGACGTAAATGCCCAGCACCCACTTTGGGACTCCCCCCGGGCTTGTGCGAGAGGTCAGCTACTTGCAGACTTCTTGGACACTAAGAATCTCGCTCTCCAGAACACCGGAGATCCAACCTTCCTTTTTTAGTTTTTCCCACATTGATATAGCGATTTGTTCTCTACAGTTAGCGGTCTCGTTATCTTGGAATAACATCTCTGATTTTGACCGCGCCGTGGCCGAGTGGTCAGACCACTCGCCTCACACCTAGATGGATCGGGTTCGATCCCAAGCGACCGCATGTGAGATTTGTGGTGGATAAAGCGTCGCTGGGGCGGGTTTTCTCGTGGTTCTCCGGTTTCCCCCGCCATTGCATTCCACTGGGGCTCCATCCTCATGCATCATCAGTGTCATCGCCTGCGGTGCCAGAGCAGTAAAAGTGGGCGTTAAACACTTACCAAAAAACCCTCTGATGTCCACTTTCCATGTCTTATTAGTCTCTTGACACAAGCTGCATGTTCCACTCGCTTACCTAGATTTCGCTTAGATCAGGCCAACTGGGAACTGTATTCCTGTTTGGCTAAATTTAACTCCGGTGGGCACGACTCTGTGAACTATTTAGTTGACCATCTCACAGAGACAATTCCTTTCGCCGCTGAGTAATCCATTCCACGTTCGACTGACCAAACCCGTCAATTTCCGGTACCTTGGGAGACCGATGACTCGGAATGCTATTCGTGTTCGCAGAATTGCTCTCAGGGTCTTCCAACGTCGCCCTACACTAGATAATCTAATACAATATAAAAAGCTGCGAGCCAAATCTACACACATTATTAAGGATAGCAAAAAGACATCCTGGAGTAAATTTGTAACATCTTTTAACCGACATATACCTTCCTCTGTCGTATGGGATAAGTTACGGCGTGTGGTCGGAAAATCGACCCAAATACCCATCGCCGGTCTTAAAATAGCACAAGGCGCTGTAGTTGATCCTTTTGACGTGGCTAACACTCTTGACAGTGCTTTCGCACAATTGTCTAGTTGAGATAACTATTCTCGCGAGTTCCTTCCTCTGAAGGCTCAGGTGGAATCTTAAGCGTCCCTCTATCGTTCTGGTAACTTTGAGGACTACAATCGCCTTTTCACCACCGCGCAGCTAGACATTACATTTTCATGTTTGCGAAACTCTGCACCCGGTGCAGATGGCATCCACGTCAAAATGTTGAAACACCTCTCTCCTGAGGGTGAGGCTTTCCTACTCCAGGTCTATAATTGTGTCTGGGTTGACGCCAATTTTCCAGAGAAGTGGCGGGAGGCCACCATCATTTCAGTTTTGAAACCTGGAAAGGACCGTCACCTTCCTTTCAGCTACCGTCCTATTTCCCTCAGCAGTTGCGTCTGCAAGGCGATGGAACGCATGATCAATGGGCGATTAGTATGCTGGCTTGAAACTCACAAATTGTTCACCAACACCGAGTGCGGTTTTCGTCGACGTCGTTCAGCAGCTGACCATCTTGTATAGCTGTCGACGCAGATAATGGATGGATTTCTCCTTTTACCTCGGTGGCACTACAAACCGTGCCAGTCTCCGACGGGTGTACTCAAACCGACCAGTTGTCGACCGCACCGACTTTGCAGGCTTCAACATCCATACGGTCCACTTCCATTTCTCCAGAATCTGTTCGTAAGCCCTTAGTTCGACCGACACTATCTGCCACTGCCTCTCAGAAGCGCGGTCGCAAAAAACTGAAGGCCGCCGATAAACCCTCAAAGTCCCGTTCTCGTTCTACGAGCCGTAGAAAAACTTCAGGTTCCCGAACATCCGCGGATACTGACGATGACACGGGCTATACTATTGTAGGCCCAAAAAGCGCAAAGAACAAAAAACCTCCACCTTAACTTTGACCATTTTCGTTTGTCGCCATTTGTTTCTCTTTCAGCTGCACTCATATCTCTCTGAGTCGACGATAACCCTTACGCCTCTACCCTTACTCCATGGCTCTACTGACCTGGAATATCCGTGGTGTTCGTACGCATAGGGCCGAATTGCAGCTGTTATTACAGGCATATAACCCTGTTGTTCTGTGTTTGCATGAGACGAAGCTTCGCCCCCCACGATGCTTTTGCCCTGCATCAATACCTTCCAGTGCATTTTGATCTTACACCGGAAGAGGGTTTCCTGCTCATGGGGGTGTTATGATACAAACGCGCGATAATATCTGCGGTCAGCCGGTCTCGCTTACCACTACTTTGCAAGCTGTTGCTGTCCAACTAACTCTTTCTGGTTTCTCTTTTACTCTTTGTAATGTCTACGTGACGCCCTCGTCTACCCTCTGCGCCGCCGACATAGTCCATCTTTTGTCTCAGCTCCCGACACCTTTCTTTCTTCTGGGTGATTGCAATGCCCACCATCCCCTTTGGGGGTTCTCCTAGGGCCTGCGCGCTGGGGAATGTCCTTGCTGATCTTTTCGATCAATACAGTCTCTCTGTTTTAGACACCGGTGAACCTACCTTCATTTCCGTTTCTTCTGCCACGCTATCCCACCTGGACGTTTCTGTTTGCTCAGCACAGCTCGGTCACCGCTTACAATGGAACGTAGTATCTGACACTCATTCCAGCGATCATTGCCCTTGTGTTCTCACGCTGCTTTCACACCACATACCCTCATCGCGGTCGGGTAGCTGGCAATTGTCTAAGTCGGACTGGTCTCTCTTTTCCACTCTGGCTGTATTCAGTGACCATCAGTTCGACGCGTTTGATCACATGGTCGAGCATTTGAATTCTGTTGTGACATCCGCTGCCGAGCAATCAATTTCCCGATCGTTTTCATACGCTAAAAGGGTACCGGTCCCGTGGTGGACTGCTGAGTGCCGCGATGCCATTCGTGCTCGCAGGAGGGCTTTTAGGGTATTTCAACATCATCCTACGCTGGAGCATTTTATCACCTTCAAACGAACCCGCGCCCGGGCACGCCGCATTATTCAGGACAGCAAACGGGCTACCTGGACTTCGTTTGTCTCTACCTTTAATCGCACAACACCTTCATCCGTTGTGTGGGAGAAGCTCCGCAGTGTTGCCGGTATCGGAAATCGTCGAGTGGAGCCAGTGGAACTGGAATGGATTGCTCAGCAGAGGAAAGAAGTATCTCTGTGAAGTGGTCGACCAAATAGCTCAGAGTCGTGCTCATCATAGTTAACAACAGTCAAGAGGGAATACAGTTCGCAGCTGGCTTGATCTTAGCGCAATCTAGGTAAACGGGTGGAACACACAGGATGTGTCACGAGACTAATAAGACATGGGAAGTGGTCACTAGAATGCAAATTGAAGATGATTTTCCAACTCAAGGAAACTGGGGTGAACAAATTGTTATATCAAGGTATGGAGTATGAAAGGCGTCAGAAAGAAAGGTGGACCCTCCGGTGTTGAAGAGAGCTAAAGTATTACTGTCCAATAAGTCTGCAAATAGCTTACCTCTTGCACATGCCCGAGGTGAGTCGCAAAGTGGGTGATGGGCATTCACATCGCATACCAAACGAAATGGTGGAGGCAACTCCGCAACTAGGTTTTCTAAATTTGTGTGCCAGAGGTCAGCAGATGGAGGCAAATATATACTACAAATGGTGGAACTGGCGGAGGGCAGCTGAATCCTGACAGCCACGGACTGGATGTCAGATTATAAGGGCACGGATTCAGCGAATATATCATCTCGGATAAGCATCATAGTGGCCCCATGTGCCGGAACACCCTCCTCCGGCGTAAATCACAGCGTGCGGAGGAGTCTGCCTGACGGTAACGGTGTCCTGGGGAGGGAGCTTTGTCTCTTGTAAGCATACGACCAAAGGCTGATTCTGGTGCAGCAACAATTCTAGCTCTGGTCAATGTGATCTAACTCCGCGTATGTTCCACTGTAGGATAGCCATAGTCTAGACATAGAGAAACAAATTGGACCTTCTCTAACTGCTTGTCAAGATGACAGTTTATAATATATTCGTAAGTTCAATTTTAAAAACGCGCTCATACGATACCATTTGTAATCGATAAATATCCTTCCTACAGAAAACCTGCCGCATGTCTATGTTCGTTATTCATTAGGAGGGGCTAATATACAGAACAATGAATGCATGCAACTTAATTAGGTTTTATTTAGTCTACTCACTATGACAATTATTTTTCTAATAGGATTGTCTTGTTCATTAGATTTAATCCTCAACTAATAACTAGTACCTAGCGAGAAAAATTAATTAAATTTACATCATATTAAAAGTTAATCTTTCACATACATCGTAATTATTTACGTCTGTGCAACAGTCGCCCTCCGTGGTGTAATGGTTACCATGCTGACTTCATATACCCAACGTCGCGGGTTCAAATCCGGCGGAGGACGATGGATTTTTTCGGGTGTAAAAATCCTTAGCATGGCTTCCTTCGGAAGGGAAGTAAAGCCGTGGGTCCCGTGTCGTAGATTTACGGCACGTAAAAGAACCGCAAGTCTGATAGAGAGGCCTCTGAGCAAAATTAAGCGGTCTTTCACGCCCAGTACAGAATGGGACGCTGAGAACCACAGCAGTTAAAGAGCGTCCATAAATAACACGCCATTTCAATCTTTTTGGCTGTGCAACAACTGATAAAATAATCAACCATAATTTACGATATTTGAAAACACACATCAAAGTTAGTTCAACTTTCTCAGCACGCGCTTTAGTTTACATACATAATTTGTGTAATTTCCTCTTCACTTCTGCTTTGTATGCTTAGGCCATAATTGAACTGATTCACATTCAGGTGAAACATTTTCAAATTTTGCTTCATCGTTAATGAGATTTCTGTTAATACAGCGCTGAAACCTTCAAATGCAGTAAATTGTCGTATGCAGTGGATTAACGCTCTTTTTAATACTTTTATCCTTTAGGAACAAACAAGAGCATCACATTCCACTAAAAGAACGTCCATTACAGCCGTCTTGCAACCAATCGATACTTCAAGGTATTTAGGTACTTCAGGTATCAGGGTTATTTAGGGAAATGTCCCTATTCAGCCGAGATTGTATATTTTGTCTTGGTTTCCTTTATTCTGCAGAGCTTTGCGAGAAACTGTACCTTTTTTCTATGATCGCCGCAGCAAGCTCCTAGAACATCATGCCGTGGTCACGTGAAGTTCGTTGCCATCGCCGCGCCTCTCTATGTCAAAGCTTGGTCGAAATTGGTGCAACAGTGTAGAAGCATAATAGACTTCTATATATTAGGATTGTTATTATCATTATGAACATAGCAGGTAGCCCAATTACAATGTTCAGTATCAACTGCAGTCATTATTGTAATATAAAATAAACAACAATTTACGTAAGAAAATGGAAGCTATGAGGACACACAGTGTCACAGTATAGAAATAAATGCAATATATTAGCAATGAAAATATTTTAAATACATAGAAATTTAATCAAAAGTGTTGCAGCCATTTTTTGAGAAAATAAAAATATCAGTTTTTAAAGTTGGAGTGGGAGAAATTTTCTTGAAATATTTTCTTGCAGGATTGAAAGATACTGAATTTAAATACCAAGTTGTGTATTATCTAAATTTTTTAAGAGTTACATTTTTCACATAAATGAACCCAAACAGGCTTCTTTTTTATTATTCATGGGAACTCAAACCATCCATGAAGTCCCAGTATCATATTACTTTCTCAAACCTGTTTTTACAGGTACGTGGTAGCTAGAGAAGGTATTGCATTTCAACCAAAAGTTTCATACTGAGATTTCACCTGAAATATATATCATATAATCATTTTTATAAAAATATCCATTTGTGACTTTGGACAGCATAACTCAAAAATGAAGAATTGGTTAAATACCAAGGTTAGTATTTAAGTTTAGAGTCTTCCAAGGATACAACATTTAGAGTTTAAGGAAAATCCTCTTAACTCCAAACTACCCTTTACATAGAACATTTAAAAAAACATTGATTTTCTAAAAAATGGCTTTAATAATTGAGATTAAAATGCTGTGTATTAAAGATATTTACATGGCAAATAAAATGTATATCCTGTATTTCTTGGGCAACCCCTGGAGTCCCCTTCAATCTGAATGACTTTTTGCACAATTGATAAATCATAGGAAATAGACAAAATTATATATCATTAAAGCATACAAATTATGTCATATACATTTTTTTTGTAGAGCTAATCACTTCAGAGATATTCTTTGTTATTGGCTTCAGCCTTAAAGTACTTACACTTTTCTGAAACAGGAAGCCCTCAGCCATTTCATTTCTCTGTTTTACTCCTGGCATGAAAAGAGAACCAGATTTCCATGACAATCACATAGTGATGGCTTTTACAAAATTTGACTATCACTTTAGCGTAGTGTATTCCTTCTATGTATAGGGAACTAAGTATTAAGACCATTTCTAGTAATTGTTATCTTGATTAGTATTATGTAAATAAAAGAACAATCTTTGTAAGAATAGTTTTCTGAAAAGGTACAGAAAGTCATGCAAATGGAACAGAACAGATTTCTTTTTGTGTTGAACGCAATATTTCCTCTACCTATAGCTGTTGTGTATAGAAAGTAACAAAGACATGAAAAATGAAGTGAATTTTTTTAAAAATCATAATTTATAGCATTTGAGGAAATGTAGAGATAAACCAAAAATTTAATGACATAAACAGGATTTTAAACATGAATCTTCTAATTTCTGCCCTGTTGCTTCAACCGAGCTACCATGGCAACATGTTAACACAAAATTAAATTCCCAGTAAAGTCACCATTCCATTCAATTTGGAATCTGCTTGTGGTAGCTATAGTGGTCAGGGGTATATGCTACCCTTTGGTTCCCAAGGTTGTGGGTTCAATCCCAGCAGAGGGCAGAGCAAAAATATTCAGCATGGCTTTCTTCAGAAGGGAAGTCAAGTCACTGAGCCTGTGCCATGGAATTATGGCACGTAAAAGAACCTCAGGCCTGCTAAAGAGTTGTTCATGCCAAATATAAAATGGGGCACTAGGAACAACAGCAATTGACTCAAATTCAGGGTACTATGGCAGAACATTTATCTTTCCATCCCTGTCCTACACATGCACTTCTTTATTATATTATATCTATTATTTATTTGTTTTATTTATTTTGTTTTGTATATTAAGTACAAAAAAACAAATTTTATGTTTTTATTTGGCCAAACTAAAAATTAAATCCTTTTTCGGAATTGAAAGAACTGAACTCATCACCAGGTGAAGCAGTGAAAAGAAATTAGGCAACATCCTCACCAATAAAAACTCTGTACTAGAATTACCTCAAAGTTGCAAAATTCTGAAAAATAACACATGATTGACTAGCACACCATCTAAACCGGATGAAAATTCTTAACTCAGCAAACTGCATGTTGTGTCAAGAAGATGCTATCTTAGTACATGGTCTGCTCTTCAGCAAATTTGGGAAGCCTGGATTGTTCAACAGCCGGAGCATTAGATTAAATAACAATGGTCTTTTGGGCAAATACTACACCAACACATGCACTATACGGCTGTCTACATCATTATGCTTTTACTTTCTCTACTACATAGCAAATATGAACATCTATCAAAACATTTGGTTCCCAAGATATACCCACAAATATATGTTTGCGCTCCCTGAGTAAAAAAAAAAGAAGAATGTTTTAGAAAAAAATCCATGTGTGTATGTTAACAGCATAACTCAAAATCAAAGAATTAGTTATATACCAAACTTGGCATTTAAATTTAGTATCTTCGAAGGATGTAACATGAAGATTTTCAAGAAAACCCCCCCCACTACACTTTACATGGAAAGAATTTAGAAAAATTTGTTTTTCTCAAAAATGGCTCTAACGGTTTTGATTGAAATAATATATATATTTGACATTTCCAAGACAAACAGAATGCATATCTTGAAGTTTTTTATAAATAGTTTGTGAAGTCCTCTTTAGTTGCAATGGCTCATCCTTAAGCCAGGGCTCCACTGCCTCAACAATTCAACATAAACGCACACAAGTCGAAAAAGATGCAATGTGAAACACGTTGAGTCATACGTTTAGCTGGAATCTGTTTCACTGCATGAACATCAGGTAATCAAGTGCCATCCTTTGCAGTAACAATATGTGCTTTGTGAAATACCTGCAAGAATAAAAATAAATAAATAAATAAATCAGGTCTTCAGTTTCACACGTCTTTTTGTACTCTATACTGTTCCCTACTTGCAAAGTTATTTTCTCATTTACTTCATTTTAATTAGAAACAGCTATAAAAGGAGGAAGAATTGAAATAGAGTCATAGTGACTGCAGTGTTAGCCATAAATTTTCTTGAGTCAATAAAGATATTTGTTACAATACGAAGAAAATAAAGCTGACCTTAAAATTGTAATCTCTATCCAAATCTTTGCAGCAAACAACTCACCTTAAATAATGACAAAGTAGTCAACCATTAATACCACATATTTCAGAAACATCTTTTCTCACAATAACCCAATTTGGAATAAATTGCTTTTTTCAGATCTCTATATTTTTTTGTGTGGTATGTTTCTTCCATCAATTAGCCCGCCAGCTATACCCACAAAAACCATGCTGTGACAAATAAAGTAGTTTTGATGCAGCATTGTATACAGCAAAAATCTCTTCACTTCATATTATCAAAAGATGTTGATTACAGCATGCCATTCAGCTTTTGGATCATGTTCAATTTTTGTGCCGTTAGAATAGATGGATATTCCATTCTATTTTAACATATTTATAAATGCTGCAAAATGATGTTTAATAGTTTCATGGTTTATTTTTTCCACCTTATTATTACATTTCTACAATTTCAAAATGTGTAACAAGTCATTTTGTTTAACATTAGCTTATTCAATCTTATTACTACATTTAATCTGAGGTTCATTATCTGTACACCAACTTGCATTTTAACCCTGCTTTCCTTTCAGGTCAATATGACCCGATATCACAGCTGTTCTCATTATATATTTCTCATTTTATCAGGCACTTTTATGAAATTTAGTGACTTGGTCCAATGATATGTCATCATTTTTGGAATAAAATTTTGTTGCAAAATTTTGAAGTTTTGTTTTAAATAGTATTTGTTACTTTGAACTTTTCGGGTCATTATGACCTGATAGAAAATGTCTGTAACACCTGACTATTGTTATACATTGTTGCACGTGTTATAATGCTATGTTGAAATAATGTGATATAATTACCACTTTAAGTATTATTGCTGTTACAACAATGTACTTGTTCTTGTTACACAGTTATATTTTGCATTATTTCAAAGACTGCTTGTCAGTTTGAGTTTAGACACCATAGCAAGAAGAATATTGAGTGAAGCAGAGTTAGAAACTCTTGCTAATGCCTCCAATAGTGAGTCCATTTTCGAATTTGAAAATCACACTAGTAATACATGTGAAAATGATAGTTCTGACGACAATTCTAACAGTCTGCAAACAGGCAGTGATAAATAAACTATTATTTCTAAAAATAAAACTACTGAATGGAAGTTACAACCACCTCTCCTTTGTTTCAAATGTCATCAAGAAGACACCAGGAATTACAAGGTATGCAACCAATAGAATAAGTAACATAAAATATTCCTTTGAAGTTATATTTCATGAGGCACTTGAAAAGGAAATAATAGAAACGACAAATATAGAGGGACACAGAGTTTATGGTGAGCAGTGGGAAAATATTGATAGAAATATTTTTCAAGCCTATTTAGGATTTCTGTTTCTTGCTGGGTTATATCAATCTCATGGGGAGTCAAGAAAAAGCCTGTGGAATAAGGAAACTGCCTGGAACATATTTTGGGCAATAATGTCACTTGAAACTTTCTGTAACATAACACGTGTTTTGCGGTTTGATAATGAGGCTTACTAGAGAAGAAAGGAGACTTAGTGATAAATTTGCTCCTATTCGCAACATTTGGGTAAAATGGGTAGAAGTACTTCCTAAATTATATAACCCTGCAGAAAATGTAACAGTTGATGCACAATAAGTGGGATTTAGAGGATGCTGTCCCTTTAAGCAATACATCCCTTCTAAACCAGCAAAATACGGGATAAAGATATGGTCTTTTTGTGATTGCAATACATTGTATCTTCTAAAAGCACAAGTCTGCACAGGATATGAACAAGGAGCAGCACCAGAAAAAAATCAAGGTATGAGAGCAGTGTGTGATCTTACACATGAGCTGAGTGGCCAAAATGTAACTTGTGACAATTTTTTTATTTCAATACATCTTGGGACAGCTGCTTCAGAAATGAAAATTGACGATGTTGGGAACTGTACGTAAAAACAAGCTGGAACTTCCACAACAAATGAATGGAGGGGAAGTACATAGTTCTATGTTTTACTTCACAAATGACACTACAGTAGTCAATTACATTGCAAAGAAGAAGAAAAATGTAGTACTCATGAGACCACTACACAGTGATATTCAAATAAGCAACAGGGACGACAAGAAGCCACAATGATTGTGGATTATAGTGCTAGTAAAGGAGCTGTAGATACACTAGATCAAGGAGTAAGTACATATACCTGCAAAAGGAAAATAAATCGGTAGCCAATGATTGTTTTCTATAACATTCTTGATGTTTTTGCATTCAATGCGTATATCTTGTGTACTGCCATAGACCCTAAATGGAATATGAACAAATTAACAAGAACACGACTATTTCTAGAAGAACTTGGGAAGTTACTGATAAAGGAACATATTGCATACAGAAAATATTTTCTAAGGGCAGAAGAATCGTTAAAAATAGTGAAGAGAATTCAAGCCCTTGAAAATGTGGTCAAGGTATCAGACTCTGCGTCAGATAGAAAAACTGTAAAACGTGCACGGTGTAGGTTTTGTCCATTGAAAAATGACAACAAAACATACTATGTGGAAAGTGTAGTAAACACATTTGTAAAGTACATGTTACTTATTTGTGTCCAGATTTTTCTGTCTGAGGAGTAATATCTGTTAAATTTGTATTCAGTAATTATTGTAATATTATATTTAATATTTTTTCAGCAGTTTTATATAAAATAAAGTAATTTATGGTTCAGAATGGTTCAAGTTGTTTGTAATAAGTAACAATAATAATAAAAAGTATAATATTTTGTCTTATTCATGATTTATGACTCATTTTATCTGATTACGCTGAATTATAATACTTTGGGTCATATTGACCCGAACAGTACATCCATATAACAAATTCGAATAGAACAGCAGGGTTAAAAGGATATTCATTATTTAGGTGTTCTCTGAAAATAACTGAAAGGATGAAAATATTATTCTGAGCATCAGGTAGTCACTCATACAGGAATTGCAGC
The DNA here is from genome assembly GCA_030762935.1 of Hymenopus coronatus. Lineage (NCBI taxonomy): Eukaryota > Metazoa > Arthropoda > Insecta > Mantodea > Hymenopodidae > Hymenopus > Hymenopus coronatus. The sequence goes on along the minus strand of CM060900.1, from coordinate 544,136,703 downwards.
AAAGGTTTTAAGGTCTAAATAGTTGCAACATTACACATTAACTGCAGATTTACTATTTGGATTTGGAAAATGATGATAATGTGTAATTGTACAGTTTAAACATTATAACATTGTGCCACAGTGCAACAATACAGCAGGGGCTTAACCTCCTGGTTGCAAGGACCACATACCACACTGGCATGCAAATTCAAGTATAGTAAATGTTATCAACATCATAAATGATACATTTGATTTCTGTCTGGATAGGAATTTTGTGAACCCAGAATTATTCCCATCTTCCTTACAGTCAGAGAGTAAAGTTAATGTTTATAGGAAACCCAAGGGTAATTACAATAGTAAGTGAGTCAACATCACAGTGAATGGCAACTGTTCCAGAGGCAAAAATCATTCATTTAACTTAAGTGATATTTGCATTCACATGACTGCCAACAACTTATTCTATGTACTTCATGCTAATCAAGATAAATGTTAGTACAAACAGTCTCATTACTTATTTCCTTATAAGGAGAAGGGAAATAAGGGAACACACTAGGCTGAAGTGACAGCAACCAGCATTTTAAAGATTTGACTATATGATGACTTTGAAATTCAGTTCTCTTTGCATGGTCAGAAAAAACCAACAAAAGGAACATCTTGAGAATGGTTAACTCCTAAAAAGAAATGCATTTTGCATAAATTGTGTATTTTAATAAGATCTACTTTATTTTTTTGTGAATAGAAACTTTTTGTCTCTGTCTTATGGTTTATTAGTTATGCAAAATTCATTCAGAGTGAATATTACTTCAAAGGATCTTCCAAGAAAATTCATGATATGCATTTTGTGTAGTGAAAATTTCTGAAACCCACAGTATTGGTTAACAAGATTAAGACCCATTTTTTGAGAAAATCAACATTTTCAAAACTATTCCTAAATAAATCGTAGGTAGAGGTGCCGAGATTTTCTTGAAAATCTTCGACTTGCATCATTGGAACAAGCTGAACTTAAATATGAAGTATGATATTTAACTACCGTTTCGTTCATGCTGAGTCATGTCATTTTCTAAAAAAAAAATTTTTTTTTCTAATCACAAAATGTGAATTTTCAGTGAAATCTTAATACCAAATTTTTGGGTGGAATGTTAATACCTTCTCTACCTACTACATAAATGGTAGAGAAAATAAAATCCCACAAATATACTTGTAGCATTTGTGTCAAGTGTATCCTCCAATTTTAGTATTTAGTTAATCTATACTAGGGAATTTTTTTTACACTTAAATTTATTTAGCTTTCAAGTTACATGCATATATATTTGCATAGAGTTGTTAACTTTTTTTAAACATTCATCAAGTTACCTGATATAATATTATGACCATAATTGCAAGATGAGTCAAATTTACACAAAGTTGCTTCAGTAAGTAACAAATTACCTGAACATGCTTCATAGGTAATGCTGCCTACATCATCAGCAGATTTTGACTGCTGCATCTGATGCTCTTCCATGGATTATCTAGGTTTGTATTTCAGACAATATATAAACTTGACAACCAGACTGTATCTACTGGGAATTTCAAAACTTGTTAGATTTCCTTTTTGTTTTAGAATAAAATGTTTTCCCACAAGTCTAATTCTATTAATTTTGTAAAATACACTTACTGCTGATGAATTCCAACTTGAACAAATTGTTATGTATGATGTATGTGTAAAAACCAAACATGTACATTAAGACATTTCAGCAGAAATTTCCCAGTTATCCAGTTCTGGGTAGGTTCTCTGTTAGAAGTCTTCTGCGACGATGGGATTGGTGAATGTTAAAACTGAGAAGCAAACATGTATTAACTGAGGAAAAAATTTGTTAAAATTGGTGCATCATTACAGCACAGTAGGTATTCTAAACTGATATCCTATACAGTGACTCTGGTTCTACAATTATACCTTCTTGACAACTAGAAGTAAGTCAATTTCATCAAATATCATTCATGGTACTGTTCACCTACATTTAATAATTTTTTCAGATGAGATTGCTTTCATTTAAATGGTGATGATGCCTCACAATAGGAACAATCCCCACATCATAAAATCAAACATTGATGAGGCAACAGAGGAATATTAAAAGGCATGCCACAGAGGCAATGCGAGGAGAAATGGAACTAATGCTTTTCAATAGTTCTAGGGAACAGTATGATGACAAGAGCCTGGGTAGAATATCCATCATACTTAAGTATGTATTAACCCAATATAAATGAATAAAAGTAGAAATTATGAACATCACACAAGGACTTGCATGTGTGTGAATGGAAATTTAATCCAAAGAGGTCAGGAGGGTGTTCATACAGCTGCACACCATTATCACTCATGAGTAGGTAATGACTTTCTGGAACAGTTTGCGGTACACATATTTGCAGCCTTACCTTAAAACAACTGCACTGAAAAATTCAATGCCAAAGCCAAAATTTGAAGCAGAGTTCTCCTGATCTACATCCAATTGCTCTCTCTCTCTCTCTCTCTCTCTCTCTCTCTCTCTCTCTCTCTCTCTCTCTCTCTCTCTCTCTCTCTCTCTCTCTCTCTATAAAAACTTATTCTGTTAAATCATTTATTCACTTCCAGAAACTTTCAGTGCAACATCAATATGAAACGAGTGAACCATGAATAAACATAACATAACAGTTAAATCTGATAAACATCCATACACTTTGTTGCCAAAAGATTAACATATAAACACAATTAAGTGCTTATACAATCAGTTAAGTCTTATTTTAAACTGACTTCAAATAAGAGACAATGTACATTGCTTAAACTTATATATGAAATTATGAATGTGTTTTATTTAGTATCTGCTGTTTTCATGTTTCCACATCTTCAGTGCAAGAAAGAAATTAATTACAGCAGCAAGTGTCCACAGATTCAGCAATTGAAAAAGCATCTGTTTTCTCATTTTACTATTACCAGTGTATTTTGATGAACAGTCACAGTATAAAGCAAATAGATGAGCTGTTACATAAAACGCAGAGCACCTATGAAATTTGATAACAAGTAGGAACATTTTTCATGTTTTTCTCATACCTAAAACTTGTAGATCTCACGCTAGGATTTGATGAACTTCACTAAATTTTGCTAAACCAGAAGGGCTATAACTTAAAGTAATGAGAAGGATTCTGATTGGTTATTGTTATACTTGGTAAATGCCTATGGCAGATATTGGAATAACTCAATTTTTCTATCAGTAGATATGTCTTTCTAAGAAAAAAGAACTGAGTATGAACATGTGGAGTAGTAAATATTTTTAAACAGTGAATACAGTATCGAGATGGCTAAAGAAATGTTCTTTATTTATATATATATATATATATATATATATATATATATATATATACAAGGATAAACATGGAAAGGTTAGGTTTTACAGTCAAATTTATTAATAATATTTAGTGTCCCACGTTTATCTAACAAAGCAAATGGTGCAATGTCCACAGTAATCTCACTCAGACTTTATAATAGTGGTGTTTAGTGTGCTTCGGTATCCCTCTGTCATGTATAATGTGAGGTTAAGTCCACATTTGAAATCTGTTCTATCATTGGGGCATTTTCTTCACAGATCCCCTGACCACGTCTTGTCATTGTTTTGTGGCTCAGACCTCTAAAAGTTTATGCCATTGGTTGTACATCAACGACATACTTGGACGTTCTAGTGGCCAAATAACAATGCTACCAAATCTGAATTGAATAGAAAAGTTCAATGTCTAGGGGACAACATTCTCCCACACGTATGACCCCTTCCCGCCAAAAAAGCAGAGCCCATGTTAAGGGTCCTAAGCTTTAAAGCATAGCCGAGGGACCTCGCCAAACTATTTTTTTACCTTACTTTAGGCTGGTTACCAAGGTGACTAATCTACTCATTCAAATACTAAGTTATTTAATTATTATTAGGGGTGACGTGTGGAAGAATGTCCCTGGGAAATACCAAAACATTAAAACGGTAAAAAATCTTTTGCTTTTATTTGGAATGTACTATTTCACATCTTTTCAGTACCTAATGAACACATAAATTAACTCAATTGTACGAAACCAAATTATAATTACCTCATAAGTTAGCATGTATACAATACCAACTACTTTACATAATCTAGTTAAATCTTACATATCCAGAACTGGCTAATCTAGGTTATGTTTTGATTGTTTTCTTTTATTATAATAATACTTAGCTGCCAAATACCTTACTGAAGTGCAGTCCCTCCTGAGAGCTGCCAGCAAGCAATCAATTACATCATTGTATATGAATAAATAATGAATAAATATAATATATTCATCTTAAGAAGATTTTGATTATAATAACATTTGCCAGAATAGCTGAATACTTAGAACTTTTAATTTTATTATGACTTTTGTTATGTGACATTTTTCAGGTAGCTAAGTTGAAGAAATGTTTCCAATTTCTGTGTATCATCCATTTTGCAGAGCATAACTAAAAATAAATGACCTTATGTCACATATAAGTTTCAGAACAGGTAATTCAAGCATTGTTATGGGAAAAGAAAGAAAGAAAAAAAAACCCACACCCACACTTTCTCTCTATCAAAACACTTATTTTTGGCTTTATTACATCCATCGTGCATGCTAACATAAAATAAGAAACTATCAGAACTTAAACCAAGAGTTTTATCCTATATATATATGGCACACATTTTATTTTCAGGTTCGAGTATCTGCTAAACTTATCAAGAAGCATGACACCTACCCAGAGTTTGGGAGTGACATGAAGGTACCTTGCTTTTGTTTCTCAAAGCTGCACCACAAGCAGATTCTGGGATAATATGGCACAACTTCCACAATTCTAAGAAACACTTGCTGTCTGTGAGTCAGACTATAATCTCACTGTTGATATCAGTGCCAAAGGGTTGTATAGTCATGGTGGAGTCTAATGATTCTGAGCTGGGGAAAATTCCTCCATCAATTTACGTACCTGGCACACAAATTTATATGCCTTATAAGAAATATGTTTTGCAGGAAGGAGGCAGTATTCAATTAGAGATTAAGCTAAGCCAGAAGGGTAATTCAAACTGCATTTGGTATTTTGTTATCTTTTGGAGGATCTTCTGTCAGCCCATAATCACTTCAGCAAAAAATGCCATTAATAAGGTCAAGATCCAATGCACTTGCATAACTTTATTAAAAAGACAGCTGACAAATCATATAGTGAATTTGTGGATTTTGTTGGAAGGCTGAGAACCAGAGTAGTTAAAGAGCATCCATAAATAACACGCCATTTTGTGGATTTTGCGTTTCCTACAAGAGAAACAGTGGAAGGTGAATGGCATTACATTATAGTCTTTACAGACGGTTCTCATTTAGGTTTGAGAAATACCTCAGCAAAGAAGTGCCTCAAGGAATTTTGTAAATGGCATTGCAATTTGTCATGGCAGAATGAGATGTAAGAGGAGAATAAAAACAGGTTTAAATGCAAAACTGTTGCAAACTACAAGATTATTTTCTTATCACAACTTTAAAATAAATTGTGTTAATCTAGATCTGTTTCAAGCAAGTTTTCTTGCGATAACCTCTAATTTCACGACTGCTATACTTAGACTTGCCAGACGTCCCATATGCACACTTGTTCAATTTGATATACTGAAATTGGAAACTATTGTCATATATTCACATAGAAATGTATTCTGCTTGTGTGCTTGACTCTATCATGTGTTGCTGGAGCTTAAATTTAATAAAATAGAAAAGATGGTTACATCCTGCTACCTCCTACTCAACAACCATTCTATCTATAAGTGGTGAAGTCTCAGCTGCAGCAGCCGCAGCAAGAGCAAACATGTTTACAGGCCTTGTGGTGTGTATTTTTTGTTATTTACTTCCCCCCACTAAGAATAGACAGAAGTTTGGTGATTAACAAAATAGGGGAAAACAGAAGTATCTGCAGTTATAGTCTGTGGAAAAAAAAAAATAAATAAATAAATAAAAATAAACACATCCAAATCATGTAAGGGTTCTGTTGCAGTTTGGAACGTACCTTAACAATCTATCATAAATATATTCAAGTCTTTTTCAAAAAGAAAATAATTTATTTTGTGCGGAAGAACCTTCAGCATCTATGGCTGGGATCGCAGTATGTTATGCAATATTAAACTGATTTAATAGGATGTAATTTTTAAACTCATGACTGTTTACAACATAAAATAGGTATTATTATTTACAAATATAGAGGAAGAGAGAAGAAAGAAAATGCTACATACAGTAAAAAAAATATATATATAAAAATAGATGGATATATAAAAAAGGAATATGAATTTATTAGAGAATTGAATAATAATAATAATAATAATTATTATTATTATTATTATTATTATTATTAAATTTTAAAAGTGAATAATATATTTGAAAACACAATTATTTAGAAATAAGAGAAATTAGCTCCATGTCACGACAGCTCACGGGGAACCTTGGCCTACCGCCCGGCCGCTGCGTCCCCCATCTCGGTCCACTACAGACGTCATGGATGGGGTGCAGTATTGGAGGGTGAGACGTGGTCAGCGCCCCGAGCCCCCCGGCCGGTTAATGCGGTCCTCATGACCTTCTCCATCAAGTAGCTCCTCAATTGGCCCCCCAGGGATCTTACGAGGCTGAGTGCACCCCGGGCCAGGTCTCCCAGCGGGGGAAAAATCCCCACGCCGGTACTGGGGATTGAACCCAGGTCTCCCGCTTGGTAAGCAGCAACGCTACCACCGCGCTAAGGAGTCGACCAATAAGAGAAATATATATATTATAAATAACAATACCTATAAATAAAATGATGTATATTTAAAATATATGAAAATGAATTATGTAATGCATTAGAAATAAAATTATTAGCAAATAAATATATATTAAAAGACAGAAGAAATATAAATAAACAGGCTATTTTTTTACAAATAATTTAATACGATAAAATAAAAAAGAATAGTAGGAATTGAACTCTTTTACTTTATATTTTAAACAACTGTTTTTGAGCTGTAAACGTGCTCCTTTTTTTGGGTCAACAATTGTAGTTTATCATCTTAGCCCTGGTATAAGAAATTATGTGCCATGGTATAGTTTAGAGATTTGATTTGATTTTGTACAAGTTTTGTGGTAGTTATGCTAGTGATTTAAGGTGATAGTCAAATTGTAGAGGAAGGTGAATAAAAGAATTTCTTAAAATGCTATTTCTTGCAAAGTGTGAGACGACCTAAAGGAGCCTTCAATAATCGGAAAATTGCATGAGCCCTAAACAATGATTCCGATTTCCCAAAGTTTAGGGAAGTTTTAACACTTGACATTTTTCATTTTGTCAGCAGAAAAGTGGCATTTTTATACAGGATGCCTCTAATACTCTTGTTATCTATTTTTTGTGGGAAATAAACAGCAAAACAAACTGTTCAAATTCTAGACAGTGTGGTTGTTAAAATAACATTGCAGCTGGTATATGTTACATTTCCTGAATATTTACTAACATGGCAATAAAGTATATTGTTGTCTATGGGCCAGAATTGAGCAAGTGTGTGCGTGTCTACTCATTGCTATTATGGTAACTACTTTGTGATTTGAAACAACCTTGTATGAGAAGCAATGTAACATACTTTTATTCCATTTTAAAGTACACTCTGTTCAACATTTTTGGAAAAGTGAAGACATCTGTTGATGTTACATAGTGTTTATTTTAATTCCAAAAGACTGAAAAAACACAAAAAGATACTTAAAGAGCTAAATGGGAGATAAATGTGGATAAACTGTCAGAATAGCGAGCAACATCTTGTGCTTAATGCTCTCCTAAGGACTTCAGGGATTATGTTTGAGATATATAATTATAAGTGATGCATGGGTATCTAGCAAAATTGTGTTTAGCTTAAACTAATTAAAAAAATAAATGCTAAGGAACCTATATTTGTGTACTCAGCTCAGACTAAAAAATTTGGGTATAATATGACAAACTGGACAAGATTATAATTATGAATAAATAAATTTTATACCTTAGCAAAAAATTTGGCATATCTCATTCAAATGCTGAATGTACTATATATTTTTCACAATGTTCCATATGTAGCCTGGATTTCGATACACGCTTTCCCTGCAGGTGGTTCTGGCTTCTGCTGATGTAGAGTTGCAAACATATAACACAGGACACACAAATAGAGCAGTTACAGCCTAAGCTGTGCAACAATAGGGATCTGTTCAACTAATTCTCAATGAATTAGGATTGAGGGATAACACGCACATGAGATTGGCAAATAGTTGTACATGTTTATTACCGGTAATAACAACATTAGCCTCCTTTATTTTTCTGGATTTGCCCTGCCATAAATGACAGAGGAAAGGAAAAAACTTTCAATCCTAGCAATTCTCCACATATCAATGCCTACTTTAGGTTCGCAATGCCTCTGTGCATGAACATTACCAACAATATGGCATGTTTTCTTGGCTTGCCACTCTGTTTGCCTATAAAAGAAAACGTTCTCTTTGGGGCAGGTGGTTAAAGGCTTTCAATATATCAATAACTACTCCTGGACACAAATATAATACATACATTTTTATTATATTTCTTGCAAGTTTGTAGATTTTGATAAATATGGATCTTTCCCCAACTATTTTTTTTTCTTCTGCAGTTAAATCTCTTTAAAAGATATGGATAAACTCCTGTTGGTTGGAGTCACTTAGAATCGCTACATGCATAACACTTGCCTCTGTGGTAGTACTTCAATGTAATAATATGGGGAATACACACAGATATCACTAATTAAATTCTACATAGCATGTTTGAGTGTATTTTTTGCATTCATTTTATATTTGTTGTTCATAAACTTCACACGGTGCACCCAAGGCATTATGGGAACATGTGTTGTCAACATTGTCAGGCCCTAAGCCGAGAAGTGGAAAGCGATAACAGGGCATGACCAGATGATCAGTGAACAGCAAACCCCCAGTAAACCACAATATTTAGCGACACACGCTGGCAGTAGTTTTCCCTATATGAGTGAGGGAGGAAGGATGTGAAATATGACTGCATGTTATGGCATGTTTTGTTTGCTTTACACAAGTTACTTTTACTATAAAAGAAAATGTTCTAAATATGCAGGCAAGTTACACTCCTAAGAGTGTCAAGAATTTCTTCTAAGTCAAATAAAGGTAATCTCAGTGGTAGGAGGTAAACTATTTAGTAACATTGCCCATAAGAATGAAATGTCTTTGCATAGGGCAACTATTATATGTTTCAGACACTGAATCCTTAGTTACTTGCAGCACTACTGTGATTTTCTGAATAATTAAAAATCTTCCTTCAGTCCTTTTGGAACATTTGTTTGCCTGATGTAGTTGACAATTTAGGGAACCTTGGATTGTGGTGATTCTATTTAAATTTACGAAAATCTGAAGATTTAAACATGGGACTGCCGTACATAATGTGACAGTGCTACCATCTAGTGTTGTGGTTTGAGTGCACATCACCTCAGTTAATTTAACTCGATGGGAATGTTGCAGTTGGTCATGTTGAGATTTCTATTAAAAATGGATTAAATACGTCAATTTATGCATTTTCTTGCCAACATAGATCATAATATTTCAAGTGTCGATTACGTTAGCCTTTACAAGTCGCAGAATAAAATTGTGTATATTAGCCTGCATTTGTGGCATAAATAAATACATGCTGAAGCTCAACACTTAACTATTCATATGTCTTGTCATGCTAATATAATATAAATTTAACACAGTTGGTATGTGAAAAAATGGGAAGATACACATTCCTGTATATTTCTATTTGAGGTGATTTGTAAAAACAAGTGAACAGCTTAAAACTGTTCTAAAAAGGATGTTACTATGCTACAATACAATTTTATAATAATAGCCCATGTTACCAAAAATTAATAAGCAATTCTAATCAAAAAAGATCTTCAAGAAAATTTTAAGAAGTTCCTGTATGCTCACTCCTTATACAGTGCAGAGGAGTTAGTTTTTAATATGTCCTGCAACAGGTAAATATTTTATATAGGGAATCATTTACACGTGCTCATTATTGTTTTACTTACATTTATGCATGTTGGGTATGTCAATTTTGAAACTTTCTGAATATTTTGCACGACAGCATAAAAAACTGGTGTTGGATATCCGATTAGTTATACTGCATATATCAAAACTGAATGAAATGATCAATGTCCCAAAGCGTTTCTTGAAGTGAGACAAAATGAACGAACAAACATATTTGAATTGACTCACCATACATTTATTCAGTTATAGTTGTCCAAAAGCAGTATGTGGCTATTATAGACATAATCACACAATCATGGTTAAAATACATATACATTCATATCCCTATATACATAGGTAATGTGACAGAATACATTATATGTCTTAAAATTAAGAAAAAGAAAATAAATAAAAACTTTCAGTAATGGCATCTACCATGTGTAGTCAGAAATTTACTGCTATAAAAAGCCATGTCATTTAATAAAATTTCTAGATAAGTCTTAAACTGCTTTATGGGAAATAGTTGGTTGAATATTATGGGGTAATTTATTAAAGAGCTTAAGATCTGTATATACGTAGTGATTTTCAATTTTTCTCAGCTAAAAATATGGCATTTCTAAATTATTGTAGTTTTTAGCATTGTAATTGTCTATAGTGTACCTAGAAGGTAATTTTCTTTTATGTATAGTTGACAAAGACAAGGCATAGTTAGAATTTTGGGTTCTTGAAACTAAGTTTTACATGATTTCATATTTTTTAGATATTTAATACAATGAATAGCTTTCTTTTGCCACTTGAAGACATAGCTCCACTTTCATCACTCTATAGTAAAATTACATAGCAAAGTGTGAAGAATGAACCAATGCATATTACACATTCAACAATGATTTCTCAGTAATTAAACATTTTAATCTGTTAAGCACATACATGACTGTTGCCAGTTGAGAACAAAGTTTATTTGTATGTACATCTCAGCTTAATCTGCTATCTAGATGAATTCCTAATATTTTTTTTAAGTATAGTAATTAAATTGCAATTTTCATTTTTAAGGCTGAATACAATTTTTTCTGTTTTTTTTTTTTTTTTTTTTTTTTTTTTTCCTTCTTTGTTTATCATTAGTAGTTGATTGATTCATCTTAAACCAGGAGGCAGCTTTTTCCCGCATACTCTTATTAAGTTTCTCAACATTGTCCATGTGGTCTGCTGTGGTAACAACAGTAGCATCATCCGCATATAATACAGATTGGTGTGGTAAGCAGTTAGGCAAGTTATTTACACAAATGAAAAAGAGAAAGTGTCCACGTACAGAGCCCTGTGGAACACCTTGTATAACTCTTAAACCTTTAGAATGTTTGTTGCCTAGTGACAATCTGAAATATATTGTCCAAGTAAGATTTTAATAGTGATAGTTCTGGGTGTTTAATTCCATAAAATTTCAGCATTTCTGTAAGAATGTTATGCGATATTCTATCAAAAGCTTTGGATAGATCTATAAATATTGCGCATAATAGCATATTCTTTTTGAAGCCCTCTTACACAGTTTGTATTACGGTTTCCATGCTTTTATAGTGGATCACCCTTGTTGTATATTGGTACTGTTAAAGCAATTTTTAGGCAATCCGAATGTGTGTCATTGTTTAATAAGAGGTTTCTTAGATATGTAACAGGGTTTTCTTGAGTATAAAACTGGATAACCGATAGCAGTCCATAGATTTGGATAATTTAAACTTGGCAACAATGTTCATAATTTTTAGTTCGCTAACACATTGCCATTTAAAATTGCCACCTTTGATCAGATTGCTCGAGTTGTAGTATATTAATTATTTCAGTGTCTATTACAGAAGTGCTAGTTACAGAGTGATTTGTACATGCTTTGCCAATGAAGGTTATATTAAATTCATCTGGTGTAAAATGTAATTTAGTTGGCTTGTTACTTCTGGATGAATCATCATCAACTATGTTCCAGACTGTTTTGCACTTGTTATTGCTATTCTCAATGTAATTCTCTATACCTCTATTTGTAGCTTCTTGGATTTTCTTTTTATATATTTTCTGTAACAGCCTATATTTGTGTTTGCATATATCATTTCTGCACCTTTTTTCATACAATATACCTAATAAAATTTTAATATTTTTAATTCAAGAGTATACCATTTAAAATGAGCATTCCTATTTCTACGGATATTGTTTATTCTAACATGTATTTTGGGACATATTTCATTACAGTTTACAGTCACAGTGTGCAGGAAGTCACTGGAAGCTTCAGATATGTTGTTGCTACATTTAATAATTTCAAACCAATTTACTTCTTGTAATCTTTCCCTAAAGCAGTTTAAGGTTGTGTTATTGAGTTTTGTTGTACAAATATTGAGGTAAAATTTATTACAATGTGTATCCATGACAGTTATCCAAGAGGCTTTATGATCAGAAAAATATGGTTTAAATATTTCCTAATTTACGGCTGCAAGCAATTGGTCAGAATATTACGTAAGCAAGGTTATAGCCTAGTAGCCTCATAATTTAAACAATATAGATTATTGGATCTTAGCATATCTTAAAATTTTAAAACATTTTGAGTACAGTGCCTCACGTCAATGTTTATATCCCCCACTATAATAATTGTACAATTTTTATTTTTCCTTATAGAACTAATAAGTTTATCCATTGCGTCAATAAAGCTTTCAGTGTCTGTGTTGGGTAATAGATACACTGATACAACAGCAATCTTCTGAGTTGAAAAATACACAGCACAACATTAAAATATTCCCTCAAAAGAAAATAGTTTGAGTTGCAGTACCATCATGTTCCTTAAGTCTGCGACAGAATCAACCTTTAGGTACAAAATGCTCAAATTCATTTCCTTTTAATCCATGTTCATTAATAGCAAGACTTTTAACTTTTGAAACATCAGCAAGCACTTGTAACTGCGAGATTTTACCTTTTAAAGATTGTATATTAATATGAATAATATTAAAAGTAGTATTACTAAAGGTATAGAATCTACACCAGGGTCAAGACTCTGGGGGAGTTCTCATTATTTTGTAATTTAGAAGTCCCTAGTTCCACACCTAAGTTACTGGTACTGCTTATTGCATTTCTAAAAGGTCTTGTCATCCTTATATATAGATACAGTGAAACCTTAAGATGATAGATATGACTTGGAACATGTACCTGATGTAAAATATAAGCTTTTTTTTTTTTTTTTTTTTTTTTTTTTTTTTTTTTTTTTTTTTTTTTTTTTTTTTTGCTGCACTGTGCGCTAGAATGTATTGTATGCTGTAGATACCTCTATTGATATAATCATCATTTATACAGGTAAGAACAATGTTATATTTTACCATCTTTAAAATACTGTGCACTGAACTACAATGACATTAGTGTGCGATAGGTTAGATTGTGAACAGTCTAGGTTAGATAGTGTACAGTCTATACAGTCGCTAATATTTTCTGGATTACCAAATTCACGTCGTTAATTTCACCAATAACTACTATATACTCACAATAACCACCCGCATTTCCATGGGGGAATTGAAATCGATTTGCGCCCAATTCCATCTCAATACGATCCGCGCTTCACATGTTAAATTCAATACGAATTGATTTGGTTTTGAATATGCAAGCTCTGAGAATAAATTTAGTCTACGTTTTATGTTGGTCTACTTGGAATTGCGTTGGCGAACCTGTTATACATATTATTTGTTACTTCGTCTATAATAAGCAGATTTTGAAGTTAAATAACTATATTTGATAACACGTTGCAAATTATAGAAACCATAAAAGTGGTTTACTTATAATCTTCCATAGAGCAATAAATAAAAAGCATTAACACATGGTTACCGCCTGCATCGAGTAGCAGAAAAAGAGATTCTTCATCGTCTTCAAAACGATTTGAATACGGATGGATGTGTTACAATGCAACATATTTGGATACGATCTCGATTCGATCCCACTTTCAAAAAGGATCGGATCCAAGATTCAATACTATTTGAATTTTCAACACACAATCCAGTAAGTGTAAAATCGATTTCAATTTCCGATGGAAACGTAAATGTGCCAAGGTTGGCTGTCTTGTCAACTACACAAACCAAACGTATGGTATGTGAGAAAAACGAATGTTTGAAACGGGAGATTTTTGGTTATGCAGAAAATCATAATAGTCGTACGAGTAACTAAGAATTCAGTCTCTTAAACATATAATAGTCGTCCTACGCAAAAACATTTCGTTCTTAGGGTAATGTTAAAAAAAAAAAACAGTTTACTTGAAGTAGACAGAAATGTTAATTTAGTCACTTGAAGTAGTTTTGGCGCAATATGAACTGGAGAAGCTGTATTAACTTTTCGGTTATGCTGTTTGTTCTTTTTTTAGTTTGGCAGTGTTTAACGCCCTCTTTTACTGCTCTGGTACCGCAGGCGATTATGCTGTTGGTGTGTAATAGGAGAGTACATTTAAGTATTCTAGAGTGCAAGCGGCATATTTCCTATAGTTAACGCCTCCATTTACTTTGAACATGTTGGTTCTAATAACCCCCTCCCCCGGGGGCCTACTTCGGTAAGCACCAGTTAGGCGCACCCGGTGTCCCGAGTCACCTTGACTCCCTCAGTGGGCAACCTCTGAGTGGTGAGGGGGTCATAGGTAAAAATGCACACCCACGTGAAGGCCGTGCGTAGAGACCCGTGTCGGTGGAAAGGAATATCCTGGTTGGTTGAGGATTGAATATCTGAGCCTAGGCTTCTGTTTTTCAACAACTGGGGACGGTGCGCAACCAAATACACCACTTTGGTTTCTGCTTTGCCTAAACGGGAGGCTAGGGGCTAACCCATCCCTAGTAATCGGCCAGGAATAGGTATTATACCGAACTCCAGGGTGAGTGGGATGGCGAGCCAGCTATATCCCCTGTGTAACCCTGTCTCCCCAGTGGGGTGCCCCGTGTTGGGCTCCGCGGTAGCTGCGGAGCATTGGGGGATGATTTTCTATGTCCCTTTATGGCACAAAAAAAAAAAAAAAAAAAAAAAAAAAAAAAAAAAAAAAAAAAAAACTAAATGCTATTAATATGGGTAAAGAAGTAGTCGAGTGTTGTGGTCCTCGCTACTTGGTCATAAATCGGACAGAGGAAGGAAGTTTTTCTTGGTGAGCCCTTTTATAATTCAAAAGGGTCTCAACGCGATAGCTGGCCCTGTGATATCCTGCATTAGAGCCCGCAATGGCACGTTGCTGGTTGATCGCATCCCAGGCTGCCAAAATCTCGAAGCGAAACTGTTAGCCAGCTTCCCCATGAACGTCGAACTGCAAAAGACGTTAAACCCCTCACGCGGTGTGATAACCACCCGCGTTCTTGACAGACCAAGTACTGAGGAGATTCCGGAGCACATGGCGGATCAAGGCGTAAGATCTGTGTATCGGGTTCAGCGTAAAGTCAATGGTGAATTCATGCCTACGTACCCTGTTTCTTACTTTTGATTGGGTAGATCTCCCGTAAAAGATTAAGGCAGGGTCGAAGTCATCGAGGCTAGGCCTTATATACCGAACACGCTCAGATGCTATAAATGTCAACATTTTGTCCATACGCGTGATTTTTGTAAGGGCGAATCTACCTGCGCCAACTGTGGCGACCTATCCCACGATGGTGTGTGTGTGTAGTTTACCTCCATCGAGCGTGAATTGTGACGGCCAACATTCATCTAGTTCCAAAACTGTCCCCGTTTTAATGAGAAGGCTATCCAGGAGATCCGGGTGAAAGAGAAGGTGTCCTTCTCGGAAGCCGGGACTCTCTTGCGACTCCAGAAGTCCGGCACGTTCAGCTCTGTTGTAGCTAAACCGGTGCCGTGAAGGGAAATCGCAACGCAAACTATCGCTTTAAACGGGACAACTGTCGCAGGAAAGGTCCTTGTAGCCAGAACAGTTCCCAAGCCTACGTTACCTTCAAAGTCGGCATTAACATCTGCCAAATCTGTCAGCCTACAGAACAGTGCAGCAACCTTCTCACCTAAAGCTTCGACCTCGGGAAATAAAACCTCTAAGCTTACGACGTCCTCTGCACCTGCTAATCAATTCAAGACCAGTTATGCCAGGCAAGACTTTCTGAAAGATAGTGTTAAGACCGCTCCCAAAAAATCTAAGGGACAGCAAGGTGCACGCCACTCTCCACGGAGATCCTCTTCTGAGGAATCTTCTGGGGGAAGTACCGATCGGCCACTACCATCTTCGCCGATCAGTACCTCTAATCGGTTGGAGATTCTCAAACGGAAATTTTCTATGGGAAAGGGGCCTTCCCCCGTTGAGGAGTTGGATGAAGAGAATTTTGTCTCCAGTGGCAAACGCACAGTGTGTAAGTGACAGGATCGTGCTGCTGAACAAAGTGTTAGTCCGACACCAACAAAAATAAATAAATAAACTGAACCGACCATAACAGCCTAGTATGCAGAAACGGCTTTCAGGTTATAACTTATCCCATCATAAAGACTATGAATATCTTACAGTGGAACATGCGTGGAGTTAGATCACGTCGACTAGAGCTAGAATTGTTGCTTCATTAGCATCAGCCTTTGGTCGTATACTTACAAGAGACCAAGTTCCGTACGCTGTGATTTATCACCGGAGGGTGTGTCCCAGCACATGGAGGCACTACAATGCTTATCTGAGATGATATATTTGTCGAACCCGTACCCTTACAATCTGACATCCAGTTCGTCGCTGTTAGGATTCAGTTTCCCTCTGCCATTTTCAGCATCTGTAGTATCTTATTTACCTCCATCTGCTGACCTCTTGCACACGGACTTAGAATATCTAGTTGCGTAACTGCCGCCTCATTTCTGTTGGTAGGAGATATGAATGCCCATCACCCATTTTGGGGCTCACTTCGGGCATGTGTGACAGGTAAGCTCATTGCAAACTTCTTGAACAGTAATCATTTAGCTCTCTTGAACACCGGAGAGCCTACATTTCTTTCTGGCGCCTTTCATACTGTTTCATGCCTTGATATAGCTATTTGCTCACCCCAGTTATCACTTTCCTTAAGTTAGAATATATCTGATTTGCATTCAAGTGACTACTTCCCATATCTTGTTAGTCTCTGATGCATCCTGTATGTTCCACCCGTTTACCAAACTGACGCTTCGATCAAGCCAATTGGGATCTATATTCTCGTTTGGATTTTTTTAACTCTGCTGAGGACGCCTCTGTGAACTATCTAGTTGAACACCTCACAGAGATAGTTCTATCCTCTGCTGAGCTATCCATTCCACGTTCCACTGGCCGAACTCGTCGTTTTGCGGTACCTTGGTGGACCGACAAGTGCCGGGCTGCTATTCGTGCCCGCTGTTTGCTATAGCGATTAATTCCATATCGCAATGTGTTCCACCAGGTGTCCCGTCCTCTTTATTTGTGGATGACTTTGCCATTTACTGTACTTCTCAGCGTACACCGTTTTTGGAACGCCGCATTCAGCGGTGTTTGGGCAATCTCTATGATTGGAACTCGAAAAACGGCTTTCTTTCTCACCTGAGAAGACATTCAGCGTCAACTTCTGGCGTCGTAGGTGGCGACATCCGCCATGTCTACGACTCGGGGAAGATTTACTTCCTTTCGCAGATGAGATGAGATTCCTTAGGTTTATCTTGGACCGGAAACTTTGTTGGTCACCGCATATAGCACAGTTGAAAGCGCGATGTGCCCGTTCTCTCAATAGTTTACAGATACTAAGCGGTAAATCCTGGGGAGCAGTACGGGCAGTGTTGCTTCGTCTTTATCCCGCAATGATTCGATCGAAGTTGGACTATGGCAGCATTGTTTATTCTTCAGCACGGCCATCAGTGCTGAAAAGATTAGACACAGTCCATAATCAGGGCATCTGTGTGGCGGTTGGAGCTCAGTTGTTAGCCTCTAAGCCGAATCGGGAGAACCCCCTTTGCGATGTCGACGCGATGTCCTGCTATCTAATTATGGTTGTATGCTCAACTACATGCCTGGGAATCTAACTTTCCACGTGATTTTCTCCCCCTTGCTGGACGAACGGTATCGCCACCTTTCTCTGAGTCCAAAGCCTGTGGGTTTTCCTTTCCGTGAGCTTCTTCGCCAACATGATATTGACTTGTTGAGGCTGTTTCCCAAGGTGGAGAGGAGGTTCCCTCCTTGGTTACGTGCTGCCTCTCATGTCAATCTCGGAATGACGGTTTACAGGAAATCCGCTATACCAGCTTATAGTATTCGTAGAGTTTTTTTTTAGAATGTTTATCAAAATACAGTGGCCGTATTTGTATATATACCGATGGCACTAACTGCCCGGACGGTGTTGGTTGTGCCTTTGTGCATGGACACGAAACTTTTACTTTCGGTTTGCATAGCAGCACGTCTGTATATTCTTCCGAGCTGTATGCTATTTACCGGGCCCATTTGTATATTCGCCATCGTAAATTATCCCCCCTGGGGCCTACTACGGTAGGTACGGGTTTGCCGCACCCAGGCGTTTCCGAGCCATTCACCGCCATTTCATCATCTCCCATCGCCACAAGTTGCGCCAGGTTTTGTTTTCGGGTGCACGTGTGTCTGTGCGTATTTGTTTGTGTCTCTTCTTTTGGGTGCGAGTTAAGTCGCCTCATTTCCTTCCTCTTCTAGGTTTGTTCCTTATGTATTTGGTTTTAAGCCTTTAGATTTATTATCTCCTGCCTCACCAACAGGGATCTTTATTGTATCTCCGTGGCTCCTGTCCCACGATTCCAGCGCGGCTGCCAACTTCTGTGCTCTTCGGAGGTCTCAGGCGTGACTGTTGAGTGGACCGTTCACACTGCCCCTATGTGTAAGCTTTAGGTGCAGAGGTCGTACATACCGATATGTACACCCACATAGCTTCTCTGGGAGCCCGGCCTGTGCTAATCTCCCGACGAAAGCAGGCCGTCGGGTTAGAATGACGGGTCGGACATGTTACCGCTATCGGAAACCCGGTGTAATCAACCACAAGTCCTCTGCATACATGGATGTGTCATTATACACCATGGCCTAAAGAGGGGGGCCGCAGATGGTTATACCTGTGGTAGGGGCATAAACTCGGGCTGTGCATGGTGGAGAGCTTACCCGTGTGTACCAGCAGTGGAGGCTGGAGGATAACTCGTCCTAAGTACCTTGTGAGATCGGTCTGGGAGGGGATTCCCAGACAGCACAGACCGGAAAGTATTTTTGGTGTCTTTTTTTCTCTTTCCCCCGGACGGCAGGCTGACGCTGACAGTACCGGAAGGGGGCTATATCATCATGATCCCTCCGCGAAAAGCTCTTCCATTTGACCACTTTTTAGTAGTGACTTTGGCTCGCGAATAAAAAACTATGCGAGATATTAACCTATTTTATATTCAACGGGAAATTGACAGGATCTGTGGTAAAGTAAGCAATGCAACCAGGACTAGAGACGGTACGCTGTTAATGGAAACTAAGACCGAAGACCAGTCTAAGAAACTTCTGAAAGCCGGCTTGTTGGGTTCCTACCCAATAACGGTAGCCCCACATAAATCTCTGAATACTTGTAGAGGCGTGGTGACCACCACCTGCTTAGACGGACTTTCAGATGCAGACGTTGTTTCCCATCTCTCCGACCAGGGTGTATGTCAGGCTTACCGTCTTCTAGATAAACGTGATGGTCAGTCGGTTGCGTAGCGAGCGGTATTCCTAAGGCTCGACCTTAGCTTATGCCCTTTACTGTGGATATGAACGCGCTGCTGTGAGACTGTGTACCGAACCCCATGCGTTGTTTTCGGTATCAGAAATTTAGTCATACCCAAAGGCGGTGGACCTTCGACGCTACCCCCCCAGGGGCCTACTACGGTAGGTACGGGTTAGGCGCACCCGGGGTCCCGAGCCACCTTGACTCCCTCTGTGGGCAACCTCAGAGTGGTGAGGGAGCCAGAAGGTCAAAATGCCCACCCACGTGTAGGCCGTGCGTGGAGACCCGTGTCGGTGAAGAGGAATATCCTGGTTGGTTGAGGGTTGCGTACCTGAGCCTGGGCTTCTGTCTTTCAGTAACTGGGGAGGGTGCGCAGCCTAATACACCGCTTTGGTTTCTGATTTGCCTAAACGGGAGGCTAGGGACTAACCCACCCCTAGTCAATCGGCCAGGACTAGGTATTACACCGAACTCCAGGGTGAGTGGGACGGCGAGCCCGCTATATCCCCTGTGTAGCCCTGTCACCCCAGTGGGGTGACCCCTCGTTGGGCTCCGTGGTGGGTGGGGAGCACTGGGGGATGAATTTATACCATTTTTTCTATGGCACCAAAACAAAAACCCCTTAATAAAGAAGTTGGAAAGGAAGTAGTCGAGTCATGTGGTCCTCGCTACTTGGTCATTCATAGGACAGAGGAAGGTAAGAAGTTCCTTACGGTGAGCCCTTTTACTATCCAAAAGGGTCTCGATGCCATTGCTGGTCCTGTTAAATCCTGCGTTCGAGCTCGCAATGGTACACTTCTTGTCGAAGCCAACTCCGCCTCGCAAGCTGCAAGAATACTTAAAGCCACCATGTTAGCCAGCTATCCAGTGAAGGTCGAGGTGCACAAGTCGCTGAACTCCTCCCGCGGTGTAATAACAACCCGCGCGTTGGACGGTTTGTCAATTGAGGAGATCCAAGAAAATCTTGCGACTCAGGGTGTCTCAGCTGTTTATCGGGTACAACGTAAGATCAACGGTGAATTCCTGCCTACTCGTACCCTGTTTCTTACTTTTGATCGGGTTGATCTGCCTCAAAAGATTAGGGCAGGGTATGAAGCCATCGAAGTTAGGCCTTATATACCCAATCCGCTGAGGTGCTTTAAATGCCAACGTTTTGGTCACACTAGTGAGTTGTGTACCGGCAAGTCCACCTGCGTCCACTGCGGTGACATCTCCCACGATGGGGCTTGTGCTTCAGCTCCATCGTGTGTGAACTGTAACGGGGAACACCCATCTAGTTCCCGAGACTGCCCCCGTTTTGCAGAGGAACGAGCGATCCAGGAGATACGGGTGAAAGAGAAGGTGTCCTTCTTGGAAGCCCGGAAGCTCCTGCGACTCCGCCAACCCTCTGCCCCGAGGTCCGGTACCTATAGCTCAGTTGCAGCTAAACCGGTACCGCGTCGGGAAATCGCAACACAGACCGGCGATATGAACGGGGCTACAATTGCGGAAAAGGTTATTTTAGCCCAAGCGCTGCCAAAGCCTTCGGCACCTACACCCAAGTTGGTATCAACATCTGCCAAATCCGCTAGCTTACAGAATAGTCCTGCACAGTTGTCACCGAAAGCCTCGACCTCTGGAACTAAAGTTGGTAAATTCACGACGTCTTCTGCCCCGGAAAAACAGTTTAAGACCAAGTATGTACGACAAGACTTCTTGAAAGAGAATGTGCAATCTATTACCAAGTCATCTAAAGGTAAGAAAAGTTCACGCAACTCCACACGTGTATCCTCCTCTGAAGGGTCATCTGGGGAGGAGGGCGTGAATCGGCGACGGCCGTCTTCGCCGATCAGCACATCCAATCGGTTCGAACTACTTGGACCTAAAACTGCTCTTGAAAAAGGGACCTCCCTTGTGGAGGAGATGGACCAGGAGGATTCTGCCGCCACTGCCAGAGGGACAGTGCGGAAACGGCAGGATCGTGCTCCTGAAAATAGTACTAGCCCAACGCCTAAGAAGAACAAATTGAACCGACCAGCTAATCCCAATCTGCAGAAGCGTCTTTCGATTTGAAACTTATCCCATAATATACTCAATGGCTATCCTCCATTGGAACATACGCGGAATTCGACCACATCGACCAGAGCTTGACTTGTTGCTGCGCCAGCATGAACCCTTGGCTGTATGTTTACAAGAGACGAAGCTCCGTCCACAGGACACCGTTACCATCAGGCAGTACTCCTCCGTACGATGTGATTTATCCCCGGAGGACGGTGTCCCGGCACATGGGGGCACTATGATGCTTATTCGAGATGATATTTTTGCCAACTCCGTACCCATACAATCTGCAATCCAGTCCGTTGCTGTCAGCATTAAGCTACCCTCCGCTTCATTCACCATTTGCAGTATCTATTTGCCTCCATCTGCGGACCTCTCGCACAGCGACTTAGAACACCTCATTTCGCAGTTGCCACCACCCTTTTTATTAGTAGGCGACGTCAATGCCCATCACCCTCTTTGGGGCTCTCCTCGGGCTTGTGCGAGAGGTACGCTATTTAAAGACTTCTTGGATAGTCAGAATCTTGCTCTCTTGAACACCGGAGAGCCCACCTTTCTATCTGACGCATTTCATAGTTTTTCACACATTGACATTGCAATTTGTTCCCCTCAGCTGGCAGTCACCTTATGCTGGAATATCATCTCGGATTTGCATTCTAGTGACCACTTTCCTTGTCGTATTAGTGTCTTGACACCCGTTGTATGTTCCACCCGTTTACCTAGTTGGCGCCTAGACCACGCCAGCTGGGAACTGTACTCCCACTTGGCTGAATTTAGCTACGAAGAGCACGACTCTGTGAACCACTTGGTCGAACATCTTACAGGGACCATTCTTTCTGCTGCTGAGGAATCCATTCCGCGTTCGACTGGCTACAGCCGTCGATTTCCGGTACCTTGGTGGACCGCTGACTGTCGGGATGCTATTCGCGCTCGCAGACGAGCTCTACGGGTTTTCCAGCGTTTTCCTACACTGGATAACCTGATACACTATAAACGGATGCGTGCACATTCTAGGCGGGTTATTAAGGATAGCAAAAAGATGTCATGGAATAAATTCGTGGGTTCCTTTAATCGACATACACCTTCCTCTGTCGTATGGGATAAGTTAAGACGTGTGGCTGGGAAACCGAACCATATGCCCATCGCCGGTCTCAAAACACCTACCGGAGCTGTTGTTGATACATTTGACGTGGCGAATACTTTAGGCAGTGCTTTCGCTGAGGTGTCTAGCTCAGGCAACTATTCCCCTGAGTTTCTTACAGTTAAGAACCAGGTGGAATCTCAAGAATTCTCGTTTCTTTCTGGCAACCTTGAGGATTATAATCGCCTTTTCACCCTGGCAGAGCTAGACAATGCACTCTCCTCTTCACGACACTCAGCACCAGGTCCAGATGGTATCCACGTCCAAATGTTGCAACATCTCTCTCCTGATGGCAAAGATTTCCTACTCGAGGTCTATAATCGTGTCTGGGTTGATGGCATTTTTCCAGACAAGTGGCGGGAGGCCACCATCATACCCATTCTTAAACCTGGAAAGGACCGCCATCTTCCTTCCAGTTACCGTCCTATTTCCCTCACCAGTTGCGTTTGCAAGGTGATGGAACGCATGATCAATGGACGGTTGGTGTGGTGGCTGGAATCCCACAATCTTCTGACGAACATCCAGTGTGGCTTTCGACGACGACGTTCAACTGCTGACCACCTTGTCTCTCTGTCAACTCAGATTATGGACGGGTTTCTTAAGAACAGCCCCACAGTTGGGATATTTTTTGACCTCGAGAAGGCCTACGACACGTGTTGGCGGGCGGGAATATTGCGTTCTCTGCACAACTGGAACATACGTGGACGCCTACCGTTGGTCATTCAGGAGTTTATGCGGGACCGCGTTTTTCGAGTGAGGGTGGGTTCGGTTTTTTCTAACCATTTTATTCAAGAGAACGGTGTGCCGCAGGGCTCGGTACTCAGCGTGACTCTATTTGCTATTGCGATAAATTCCATATCACTATGTGTGCCTCAAGGTGTCTCTTCCTGTTTATTCGTGGACGACTTTGCCATCTTCTGTACTTCTCAGCGTACACCGTTTTTGGAACGCCGTCTCCAGCGGTGTTTGGACAATCTCTATGCATGGAGCTCGAAACACGGTTTTCGTTTCTCCGCTGAGAAGACAGTCTGCGTTAACTTCTGGCGCCGTAAGTGGCATATGCCGCCGTCTCTTCGACTCGGGCCAATTTTACTTCCTTTCGCAGACGAGGCGAGATTCCTTGGTTTGATCTTCGATCGGAAACTTTGTTGGGCACCACAAATAGCACAGCTTAGAGCACGATGTGACCGTTCTCTAAATCTTTTACGGATACTAAGTGGCAAGTCTTGGGGTGCGGATCGGACGACATTGCTCCGTCTTTATCGTGCTGTTATTCGTTCGAAGTTGGACTATGGCAGCATTGTGTATTCTTCAGCTCGACCTTCAGTGCTCAGAAGGTTAGACACAGTCCATAACCAGGGCATCCGTGTGGCCGTTGGAGCTTTTCCAACGAGCCCAGTTGTTAGCCTCTACGCCGAATCGGGAGAACCTCCTCTGCGTTGTCGGCGTGATGTCCTGCTTGCTAATTATGGCTGTGGGCTGAAGTGTATGCCTGGGCATCCAACTTATCACGCGTTTTTCTCCCCTGAGCTGCACGAGCGATACTGCCTCCGCTCTCTGAGCCCCAGGCCAGCAGGTTTTCGTTTCCGTGAGCTTCTACGCCAGCACCATGTTGACATTCCTCGGCTGTTATCCAAGGGAGAGAGTATACACCCCCCTTGGTTACGCGCTACCTCCCATGTCGATCTCGGGATGACGCTCTACGGGAAATCTGTTACGCCTCTTGATAGTATTCGTCGTTGCTTTTTAGAATTTTTATCCAAATACAGTGGCCGTATTTGTATTTACACCGATGGTAGTAAGAGCCCCGACGGTGTTGGATGTGCCTTTGTAACTGGCACCGCAACTTCTACTTACGGTTTGCCTAGTTGCACATCTATATATTCTGCCGAGCTATATGCTATTTATCAAGCCCTTCTGTATATTCGACGTCGAAAATTAGGTGACTGCCTTATTCTTAGTGATTCCCTTAGTGCCCTTCAGAGCATTCGTGAGCTGTACAATTACCATCCTTTGGTGCAGCGCATCCAGGACGTTCTCCACATTTTGCACGCTTCTGGCTTTAATGTGGAGTGCGCATGGATTCCTGGACACGTTGGCTTGCCAGGGAATGACACGGCGGATTTGGCAGCGAAATCGGCAGTCACAGCGCCCAGTGTTACGATTACCCATTCAACAGCAGAAGATTTTAGAGTGGCTGTACGGAGAGCCGTTTTTTCGACTTGGCATGCGGAGTGGTCGGCTCTCCGTGGTAATAAGCTGCGAGAGGTGAAGGACCTCCCTGTCAACTGGGTAACCTCCTCTCGTTTATTCCGCCGGGAGGAGGTAGTACTAGCTCGGCTAAGAATTGGCCACTGTATTTTTACTCACAGTTACCTTTTTAAACGTGAACCTGCTCCTGTCTGTGCGCTCTGTGGGGAGGCACAGACAGTTCGTCATGTGTTGCTGGAGTGTGGTCACCTGGCACACATTCGGTCATCTATGGGCATGCCGGCCTCTCTTGCCGAGGTCCTGGCAGATGACCCAAGAGCAGTGGACAGGGTTTTTAAATTTTTAGCCAAACTTTCTTTTACCTTGAGGTTTTAGTGTGATAGCGGTTTTTTTTTAAACTCTTTTGGTTTTAATGTGTTGATTTTAGATGGAGTTTTATATCCAGCTCTGGTTAGAGGGCTGGACGTTTCTGTTACTTCCGTTTCAACTGTGTTAGCTCTTTTATTTGTGTTTACTTTTTTGTTTGGTATTTTCTTACTGGCTATTGCCAAGTTTTAATCGTAAGGGCGCTTATGACCTCGGCAGTTGAGCGCCCTTAAACACCATCATCATCATCATCTTCGACGCTACATGTGAACATTGCAGCCAACCTGCTCACGGAGAAACTGCTTGTATTCGAGACCCTTGTTGCGTCAATGGTAAAGGGAACCGTCCATCTAGTTCCCGGCAATGTCCCTGTTTTCTCGAGCAACAAGCCATCCAAGAGTTGCGGGTTAAGAAACGCCTAACTTTTCCTGAAGCCCGGCTTTGCTTCCAACAACTGCAGCCTTCTACGCATCAGCGCTCCGCCGCACTCCTGTTTCCTCAGTGGCACTGCAAACTGTACCAGTAGCCGACGCGTATACGCAAACAGAGCAGTCGCCTAGGTCAACAACCTTGCAGTCTTCAACATCCACTTTTGCACTCACTGCCTCAAGTTCTATTTCTCCAGAACCTGCTCGTTAGCTGCTAGTTGGACCGACACCATCTGTTGCTGCTCCTCATGAGCGCAGTCGCAAAAAACTCAAGGCCACTGATAAACCTTCCAAATCCTGTTCTCGTTTTACGAGCCGTAGGGTATCTTCCGCATCCCGAACATCAGCGCATACCGACGATGAAAGGGGCTATATTATTGTGGGTCCAAAGCGTGCAAAGAACAAGAAACGCCCACCTTAACTTCATCTTCTTCGTTTCCGCTTGTTGTTGGCATCCCAGCACGTTATGATTAACCGATAACCTATCACACCTCTAACTGTGCTCCATGGCTTTCTTGACGTGGAATATCCGCAGTGTCCGTACGGATAGGACCGAATTGCAGCTGTTACTGCGGTCCTATAATCCTCTGGTTCTGTGTTTGCAGGAGACAAAGGTTTGCCCCCACGACGATTGTGCCCTGCAACAATACCTTCCTGTGCGGTTTGATGTTACAAAGGAGGAGGGCTCTCCTGCTCTTGGGGGTGTTATGTTGCTAACGCGCAATGACATCTGCGGTCAGCCGGTCTCGTTTACCACTACCTTGCAAGCTGTTCCTATCCGACTTACTCTTCTTGGTTTCTCCTTTACTGTATATAATGTCTACGTACCGCCTTCATCTATCCTCTGCGCCGCTGACATACCACATATTGTGCCTCAGCTCCCGGCACCTTTTCTTCTACTGGCAGATTTTAATGTCCACCATCCCCTATGGGGTTCGCCTAGGGCCTGCGCTCGGGGGACTGTTCTTGCTGACCTTTTCGTTCAATATAGTCTCTCTGTTCTGAAAACCGATGAACCTACTTTCATTTCCGATTATTCTACCACGCTATCCCACCTGAACCTTTCTGTTTGCTGTGCACAGCTTGCTCACCGCTTTCAGTGATACGTAGTATCAGATACTCATTCCAGTGATCATTTCCCTTGTGTCATTACTCTGCTATCACATCACATTTCCTCCTTGCGTGCGAGTTCTTGGCAGCTGTCTAAGTCGAATTGGGATCTCTTTTCTGCTCTGGCTGTTTTCAGCGACCGCCAGTTCGACTCCGTTGACCACATGGTCGAGCATTTCAACTCTGTCGTGATCTCCGCTGCCGAGGAGTTAATGCTGTGGTCGTCTTCCTACCCTAGACAATTACCGGTCCCTTGGTGGACTACCGAGTGCCGCGATGCTATTCTTGCTCGCAGTAGGGCTCTTCGGGTGTTTCGCCATCACCCTACTTTAGAGCATTCGATCAGTTTTAAACAAACACGCGCCCGGGCACGGCGCATTATTCGAGATAGCAATTGTGCTTCCTGGGGTTCGTTTGTTGAAAGATTCAGTCGCACTACACCTTCATTGCTTGTGTGGGAGAAACTTCGCCGTGTTGCCGGTAAGCAGACTGGTACTTCCATACCGGGTCTTTTCGTGGGAACTAAAGCCGTTGTTGATCCGGTTGCTGTTCCAGACGCCTTTGGTAGCACGTTCGTAACTGCTCCACCAATTATCACCCGGCGTTTCGTGCCATTAAAGCAGACGTGGAGTCTCTGAGCATCTCTTTTCGGTCCTTGCATACCGAATGCAATAGCCCTGATTTTAGCATCCTATCGACACTCCGCACCAGGACCCGCTGGTCTCCATATTGCCTTGCTAGAGAATTTCCCTTCTGACAGTAAGCTATTTCTCCTGAACCTTTCCAACTTCGTTGGGAATGAGGGTGTGTTTCCTAAGGCTTGGCGCGAATCCACCGTTGTTCCCATTTTAAAATCGGGGAAGGATCGTAGACTGACCAGCATGTGTCCCTTTCGACTCACATCCTGAATGGTTTTCTTAGGAATTGCCAAACAGGCCATATTTTCGATCAGGAGATACCTTATGACATTTGCAGGAGGGCTGGCTTTCTGCGTACCTTGCATAGTTGGGGCTGCCGTGGCCGCCTTCCAGTGTTCCTCCGGGAGTTCATGAAGGACCAGGTGTTTCATGTGCGTGTGGGCTCTGTCTGCTACCGTGTTTTTAGACAGGAGAACGGAGTACCTCGAGGATCGGTACTAAGCGTCACTTTTTTCGCTGTTGCCATCAATTTCATTGTTGAGTGTGTTCCTGCTAGTATCTCCTCCTTATTTGTGGGCGATTTTGCAATTTATTGCAGTTCTCGGCGCACATGCTTTTTCTAGCGTCGCCTACAGGCATGTCTTGACCGTATACATGCTTGGAGTGTTACAAATGAGTTCCGTTTTTCTTCCGAGAAGACAGTTTGTGTCAACTTCTGGCGTCGGAAACGTTACAGCCGCCTTCCCTACACCTTGGGCCGGTACCGCTGCCCGTCGCCGAAACTGTGAATTTCCTTGGCCTGGTGTTCGACAGGAAGTTTAGCTGGTCGTCTCATATTTCTTCGCTGAGGGCTCGATATGATCGAGCACTTAATATTTTACGTGTTTTATGTAGCACATCCTGGGGAGCAGATCGCACTGTACTATTACAGCTATACCGTTCACTTGTTCGCTCTAAACTTGATTACGGGTGCATTGTGCACTCTCCGGCATGTCGTTCAGTTTTACGTCGTTTACACCCATTTCACTATCGAGGGATTCGCCTGGCACTGGGTGTGTTTCTGTCGAGCCCAGTTATTAGTTTGTCTGCTGAGGCTACTGAACCTCCGGTGTACCATAGGCTTGAGGTCTTTTTTTGTAGCTATGCTCTCCGCCTTCATGCCATGCCGGATCACCCGTCTTTCAAGTTATTCTTTGACGAGTCTCTTGACCGTCAATATGCTGTTAGTGCGCTGGCCTTGCTTCCTGCCGGGGTTCGTTTTCGTAAACTGCTTCGGCTCTTGGATGTTCAGCTACTGGATCTGCTGTCACTGGGGGATTGTGGATCCCCTCCTTGGTTACGCTGCGATACCCCTGTCCATCCATGCCGAAATCAGTTACTTCGCCCTCGGCCTTCCGCTCCGCTTTTTTAGAGTTGCAGGCCGAGTTTCCCAACCATTGTTTTATTTTCACGGATGGTTCAAAGGATGACCGTGGTGTGGATGTGCTTTTGTTTTTAATTCGCGGAGTTACGCCTTTCACCTATTGGGACCGTGTTCAATTTTTACCGCTGAACTTTTTAGTATCTATCAGGCTCTTCTTTTTATCCGGGGACAGGATTTTAGGCAGTTTGTTAACCGTAGCGATTCCCTCAGTGCACTACAGGGCCTGCGTAAGCTGTATCCATACCGTCCTTTGATGCAGCGTATTCAGGATCGCCTGCATTCGCTCGCTGATGCTGGCGTCAGCGTGTCGTTTGTTTGCGATCCTGGCCACGTAGGTGTGAGAGGGAATCAGCAAGCGGACGAACTGTCAAGTCTGTATTTTAAATCCTACTGTTTTTAGCTCCATTGTTCTTCCCAATGATGCTCGTGTCCTGCTGCGCCGGGCCATTCTTTCGCGCTGGTTTGCGGAAAGGTCCGCGGTGCGTGGGAACAAACTCAGAGAGGTCAAGTCCCGTTCCTGTCCCCTGGACTCCTTCCTCGCGTGCATCTCGCCGCGATGAAGTGATTTCAACGCAACTGCGTATTGGGCATTGCCGTTTTAGCCATCAGTACCTTTTACGTGGGGAAGCCGCTCCTCAATGTGCTCCGTGTAATGAGCCTTTGACGGTGCGTCATTTTTTATTGGAGTGTCGCCTTTTTGCTGTGCTGCTTAGGTCCCTGCCTCTTTCTCCTGACCTCCCCACCCTTCTAGGCGACAATCCTGCTGCATGTGAGGGCCCTTTAACCTTTCTTCGCCGTTGCAGAATGTATAGTCGGGTCTAATTTTATTACGGGGCTTCATCTTTTACCGACCTTTCAGTCCCGTGGTTTTAATCTTGTTATGTTAGGCTTTTTATGATCTCCATGACTTCTTGTGCGACACTCCTGCTTAGCGGTTTTTATGGCTTTAAATTTTTAGTTTTTTTTGTTTTTTTGTTTACCATAGGGCGCTAATAACCCCTGCAGTTTTGCGCCCTTAAGCCCTACTACTACTACTACTACTACTACTACTACTACTACTACTAATAATAATAATAATAATAATAATAATAATAATAATAATAATACCACTGCGAGATGTACAGGTGGGTTTAATTTTCTCTCAAGGTTTTACATTTTTGCCGACTTGTGTTTTTAGACCCTCGGTTTTAGTCTGGCCTTGGTAGCCTCTCTATGCTCTTCCTGGTTTTTACCCTTGTGTGGTACTCCTATTTTAGTGTTTTTTATGCCTTTGAATTTTTAGCATTTTTATTTACCCTAGGGCTCTAATAACCTATGTAGTTTTGCGCCCTAACCCATACTCATACTGCTGCTTCTGTTGCTCCCCCTCAGGGGCCTACCACGGTAGGTACGGGTTAGGCGTACCCCGGGTCCCCAGCCAACCTTAACTACCTCTGTGGGCAACCTCAGAGTGGTGAGGGAGTCATTAGGTTAAAATGCCCACCCACGTGTAGGCCGTGCGGGGAGACCCGTGTCGGTGGAAAGGAGTATCCTGGCTGGTTGAGGGTTGCGTACCTGAGCCTGGGCTTCTGTTTTTCAGTAACTGGGGAGGGTACGCAACCTAATACCCGCTTTGGTTTCGGCTTCAGCTAAACGGGAGGCTAGAATCTAACCCACCCCTAGTCAATCGGCCCGGACTACGTATTACACAGAACTCCAGGGTGAGTGGGACGGCGAGCCCGTTATATCGCCTGTGTAACCCTGTCACCCCAGTAAGTTGACCCCTCGTTGGACTCCGTGGTGGGTGGGGAGCACTGGGGGATGAATTTAGACCATATTTCTATGGAAAAACCTAATCCCAAAACCAATATGCGTGCAAAAGAAGTAGTGGAGTCTCATGGTCCTCGCTACTTAGTTATATCTAGGACATAGAAAGGAAGGACATTTTCGTCTGTGAGCCCTTTCGCCATCCAAAAGATATTAGACAAATTCGCTGGCCCGGTTGATTCTTGTGTTAGAGCTCGAAAATGTACCTTCCTGGTTGAGGCAATTTCAGCCTCCCAGGCAGCAACGATTCTTCGAGCTAAAATGTTAGGCAGCTACCCATTCAAAGTGGAAAAACACAACTTTGAACCCTTCGCGTGATGTTATCACCACCCGCGCATTGGACAGTAAGTCCAGTGAGGAGCTTCAAGAAGATCTGGCAGACTAAGGCGTATCATCCTTTTATGGGGTTCAATGGAAAGTAAATGGTGAATTCGTGCCTACCCAACCCTGTTTCTCTCAAAGGATTAAGGCAGGGTATGAAGCCATCTAATTTGGGCCCTACATTCCAAACCCTTCCGCTGTTACAAGTGCCAGCGATTTGGTCATACGAGCGAATATTGTACTGGTCGATCCACTTGTTCTACCTGTAGTGACGCTTCGCACGATGGGGATTGCGGCACCCCTCCATCTTGTGTGAAATGCAGCGGGGGAACACCCATCTAGTTTTTGAGATTTCCCCGTTTTGCTGAGAAGAGAGTGATCCAGAAGATACGGGTGAAAGAGAAGGTGTCCTGCGTATCCGACAACCCTCTGTTGCAGCTAAACCGGAGTTGAGAAAGGAGATCGCAACATAGACCTGCGATGTCAACTACACCACTACTGCCTAAAGAATTATCGTTGCCAGAACTATATCGAAGACCTCAACAACTGCGTCAATGTATACATCACCATCTGGCAAATCCGCCAACGTAAAGCATACTCCCTAAAAATTGTCAGCTCAACCGTCGACCTCAGGCAATAAGAGCGGTAAAACCGTAGAGTATTCTGTACCACAGAAAGCATTCAAGACCGGCTATGTTAGGACTGACTACCTTAAACAGCGTGTTTCACCTGCACCCAAAATATCCAAGGGTGGTATACCTCCACGTCACTCTCCCCGCAGATCCTCTTCGGAGGAATCTTCTGGGAGGAGCTTCGATCGGCGACGTCCATCTTCAGTACCTCAAACAGGTTCGAGATCCTCGAACCAAGGTTCTCTATTGGTAAGGGCTCCTGCCTGTGGAGGAAATGGAACAGGACGATCCTGCCTAGATTGCGAAACAGACAGTCCGTAAGCGGCAGGATCGTGCTCCTGAAAAAAGTGTTTTTCCGACGGCCAAAAATAATAAACTAAATCGACCAGCAATGCTCAATATGCAGAAACGTCTGTCTATTTAGAACGTATCCCATAATATAGACCATGGCTATCCTAAAGTGGTACATACGCGGCATTCGACCACATTGAGCAGAGCCTGAACTGTTACTCCACTCGTGTCAATCTCTAGTCGTCTGCTTACAAGAGACAAAGCTCCGTCCACAAGACACGGTTACATTCAGGCTCTGTTATTCTGTACGGTTTGCTTTCAGTCCGACAGAAGGTATTCACGCACACAGGGTCACTATGATGCTCATCAGGGATGATATTTATGCTGATTATTGTCTGACCTCTAGTTAATTGCTGTAAAGATCACACTGCCAATTGCCAGATTTACCATTTGTAGTACCTATCTGCCTCCCTCTAATGACCTCTCGCGCACCGAGTTAGAAGACCTCGTTTTCCAGCTACCAACGCCATTTTTGTTGGTAGGGGGGCGTGAATGCCCAGCACCCACTTTGGGGCTCTTCTCGGTCTTTTGCGAGAGGTCAGCTAATTGCAGAGTTCTTGGACACTGAGAATCTTGCTCTTCTGAACACCGGAGAGGCAACATTTTCTATCTGACGCCTTTCACAGTTTTTCACACCTTGACATAGCGATTTGTTCAGCACAGTTAGCGGTCTCCTTATCCCGGAATATCATCTGTGATTTGCACTCTAGTGACCACTTTCCCTGTCTTATTAGTCTCTTGAAACACGCTGCATCTTCCACTCGCTTACCTAGATTTCGCTTAGATCACGCCAACTGGGACCTGTATCTCGCTTGGCTAACTTCAACTCGATGAGCACAGCTCTGTGAACTATTTAGTCGACCAGCTCAAAGAGACAAATTTTTCCACTGCTGAGCAATCCATTCCGTATTCTACTGGCAAAATCTGTGGCTTTCCAGTACCCTGGTTAACTGATGACTGCCGGAATGCTATTCGTACTCGCAGACGTGCTCTCTGGGTCTTCCAACGTCCCCCTACACTAGATAATCTAATACATATAAAAAGCTGCGTGCCAAATCTAGACAAATTATTAGGCCTAGCAAGAAGACATCCTGGAGTAAATTTGTAGCATCTTTTAACCGACATACATCTTCGTCTGACGTATGGGATAAGTTACGGCGTGTGGCCGGAAAATCGACTCAAATGCCTACCGCCGGTCTCAAAACACATGCCGGAGATGTTGTTGATACGTTTGACGTGGCGAACACCTTAGGCAGTGCAATCGCTGAGGTATCTAGCTAATTATTCCCCTGACTTTCTCACAGTTAAGATTCAGGTGGAATCTCAAGAATTCTCCTTTCCTTTTGGGAACCTTGAAGATTATAATCATCTTTTCAGCATGACAGAGCTAGACAATGCAGTTTCATCTTCGCGACACTCCGCACCAGGACCAGATGGTATCCACGTCCAAATGCTGCAACATCTCTCTCCTGAGGGTAAGGTTTTCCTACTCAATG
This sequence comes from Hymenopus coronatus, assembly GCA_030762935.1. Lineage (NCBI taxonomy): Eukaryota > Metazoa > Arthropoda > Insecta > Mantodea > Hymenopodidae > Hymenopus > Hymenopus coronatus. The sequence goes on along the minus strand of CM060900.1, from coordinate 544,103,141 downwards.
TCTATAACCGTGTCTGGGTTGAAGCCACTTTTCCAGAAGCCTGGAAAAGACCGTCATCTTCCTTCCAGTTACCGTCCTATTTCCCTTTCCAGTTGCGTATGCAAGGTGATGGAACGCATACTCATTGACGGTTGGTGCGGTGGCTGGAATCACACAACCTTCTGACCAATATGCAGTGTGGTTTTAGACGACGTCTTTCGGAAGCTGAATACCTTGTTTCACCGTTAACTAGAATCTTGGACAGGATTTTGAAGAACAGCCCAAGAGTTGGGATATTTTTTGACCTCGAGAAGGCTTATGATACGTGCTGGTGGGCAGGGATTTTGCGTTCCCTCCATAGCTGAAATATAGTTGGACGCCTACCGTTGTTCATTCAGGAGTTTATGCGGGACTGGGCTCTCCGAGTAAGGGTCGTCTCGGTTTTTTTTAATTATTTTATTTAATGAACGGAGTGCCACACTGCTCGGTACTCAGCGTGACGCTGTTTGCGATAGCGATCAATTTCATCTCGCTCTGTGTTCTCCCAGGTTTCTCTTCTTTTTTATTCGTTGACGACTTTGCCATCTTCTGCACTTCTCAGCGTACCGTTTTTGGAGCGTCGTCTCCAGGGGTGTTTGGACGATCTTTATGCTTGGAACTCGACAAACGGCTTTCGTTTCTCACCTGAGAAGACAGTGTGCGTTAATTTCTGGCGCAGAAGGTGGCGAATGTCACCTTCTGTTTATCTCGGTCTAGCTACACTTCTCTTCGCAGATGAAGTGAGATTCCTGGGGTTGATATTTGATCGGAAACTGTGCTGGTCAACTCAGGTAGCACAGCTTAAAGCGCGGTGTGCCCGTTCTCTGAATATTTTACGGATTCTAGGCGGCAAATCTTGGGGAGCAGATAGGACAGTATTGCTGCGTCTTTATCGTGCTCCGATCAAAGTTACACTATGGAAGTATTGTTTATGCCTCAACACGCCCGTCTGTGCTGAGAAAGTTAGATACTGAACACAATCGGGGCAACTTGGTGGCCGTTGGAGCGTTTCAAAGTAGCCCGGTTGTCAGCCTCTATGCCTTATCTACCGAGCCGCTCTGCGTGTCGGCGGGATGTTCTTCTATCTAACTATGGTTGTAGCTTGAGGTGCATACCTGCGCATCCATCGTTTACTCCCTTTTTTGATTCCGGTTTGGACGACCGTTATTGCAACCTCTTACGTAGTCCAACACCTGCAGGATTTCGCTTCCGGGGGTTGCTTCGAACGCACGGTCTTGAAAATCCTGACATGTTTCTAAAGGGGGAGAGGGTGCATCCACCTTGGTTATGTGCTTCCTCCCACGTAGATCTCGGAATGACGGCTTGCGCAAAATTTTCTACGCCTATGTTTGGTATCCGTACTTGTTTTTTAGAATTGTTATCAAAATAGAGTGGCCATATAGTCATATATATATACAGGCTGTTTCAAAAATACGGGGCATAATTTAAGGTATGTATTTCCCACATGAAGACAATCAAAATAGTTCATTATAACATGTGTCCGGAAATGCTTCATTTCCGAGTTATGGTATTTGCAACATTGAAAGTCCCACCTGTAGACAATCAAAATAGTTCATGTCCGGAAATGCTTCATTTCTGAGTTATGGCCTTCACAATATTGGAATTCACTGGAACGTTTTTCCTTCCGCAGGTCTTTGCCGTCAAAGGAGACATTAGGAGGGCGCTCTGAGAGTTCATTCTGAGGAAGGTTACATTCAGTGTTCTTTAGGCGTTTAGACTGCGCGACATGTATTCAAATCAAGAGCTGGCAGAGATCCAATTCATGTACGGTAAGGCGGACGGCAATGCTGCGCTGGCTCGTCGTTTGTACCAGGACAGGTACCCACAGCGACAATGTCCAGATCGGAAGACATTTGTACGTCTCCATTCCCGTCTGTGCGAGTATGGAACATTCACCTCTCCTGGTTTGGGAAGGGGACGACCAAGATCTACAACTCCAGAAGTGCAGGAGGAGATTCTGGAGGCTGTGGACAGGACTCCTTCTATCAGCATACGACGGTTAGCGTTGCAAGTCAATGTTCCTCATACGACTGTCTGGAGACTGTTGAACGAGTATCAATTGTATCCTTATCATTTGCAACGTGTACAGGCCCTGTCACCAGCAGATTACCCTGCACGAGTTAGGTTCTGTAGGTGGTTCTTGCAGCAGTGTGGTGTAAATCCGAACTTTTCTGCCGTCGTATTATTTACAGATGAAGCACAGTTCACAAGAGATGGCATAACACATTTCCACAATCAGCATGTATGGTCGCATGAAAACCCACGTGCAACTGTTGTATCTCATCACCAGGTGCGGTTCTCCCTCAACATGTGGGCCGGTATCATTGGTGATCGATTAGTTGGACCACATGTACTTGCAAACAGAGTTACGGGGCAGGCGTACACAAACTTCCTGGAAAACACCATACCTGACGTTTTCGAAGACACTCCACTGATCAATCATCAACACATTCACTTCTTGCATGATGGCGCTCCTGCACACTTCAGTCTTACGGCTCGCCGGTGCTTGGATCGAAGGTTTCCTGATCGATGGATAGGTAGAGGCGGCCCAATTGCTTGGCCTCCACGCTCACCTGATCTGAACCCTCTCGATTTCTACTTGTGGGGCCATTTAAAATCATTGGTTTATTCGTCTCCGGTGCCGGATTTGGAATCCCTTCGGAATCGAATTCTGGCAAGTTGTGAGGACATACGCAATACTCCTGGAGTTTGGGATCGTGTTCGCAGGTCAATGAGACATCGATGTGGGGTCTGTATTCAAGCAGGAGGTTGACATTTTGAACATCTTCTGTAATGACAACAACCTGCGGAAAGAAAAATGTTCCAGTGAATTTCAATGTTGTGAAGGCCATAACTCGGAAATTAAGCATTTCCGTACACATGTTATAATGAACTCATTTGATTCTCTACATGTGGGAAATACATACCTGAAATTATACCCGTATTTTTGAAACTCTCTGTGTGTGTATATATATATCGATGGCTCTAAGTTCGCCGATGGAGTTGGATGTGCCTTTGTCGCTCGAAACGAACCATGTACTTTCCGTTTGCCGAGTAGCATATCAATTTATTCTACAGAGCTGTATGCTATTTACCGAGCCGTTTTATATATTCACCGTCGAAACTTGGGTGACTGCCTTATTGTGAGTGATTCCTTTAGTGCACTTCAGCGCCTTCGTGAGCTGCACGTCCACCATCCTCTAGTACAGCGCATTCAGGACATCCTCCACCTTTTGCACACTTGGGGTGTAAATGTGGAGTGCGTCTGGGTTCCTGGACACGTTGGCCTGTCGGGGAATGAACTGGCGGATTTTGCGGCAAAGAAGGCATTATCTGCGCCCAGTGTTACCTTAACTTTGTGACGGCCGAAGATTTTAGACTTGTCCGCAGAGCGGTAATTTCGAGCTGGCATGGAGAGTGGTCCGCTCTTCGCGGCAACAAACTTCGGGAGGCGAAGGAGCTCTCTATACACTGGGTGACTTTCTCACATCTCTTTCGTCGCGAGGAAGTTATTTTAGCAAGTTTGTATAGGTCACTGTATTTTTAGTCATAGGCACTTATCAGAGGGAACCTCCACCTGTCTGCCCGTTCTGTGGCGAAGCGCTTTCAGTCCGGCACGTGCTTGTAGAGTGTGCTCGTCTAACACCACTACGAGCCACTCTACGGTTGCCGGCCACGCTTCCGGAGGTCCTGGCCGATGATCTTGGAGTGGTGGAGACCTTTTTAAATTTGTATCTAAAGTGACATAGGCCGTACATATCTAGTTTTATTTTGATTTTATGGATTTCGTGCAGCTACTTGAGTGATACGCGAGGTTTTTGAAATCTTTTATCACCCTTGAAACTTTTAGTCACTATTGTTTTATGTTCCTTCTTGTTTTAGCAGTTTTAGTCATAGTTTTAACGCCAGCTCTGGATTCAGAGCTGGACGGTTATTTTATCTTAGTTTTAGTTGTTTGTATTGATTTTATCTATATTTTAGCTTTTTTTCACATACTTTTAGCTCAGGTGTTTTAACTCCCTAGTTTTATGTTAAGGGCGCTGATAACCTAGCAGTTGAGCGCTCTTAAACCCCTTCATCGGCATCATACTCCTACTCCTCCTTCTCCTACTTTTACTGCTCCTGCTCCTGCTGCTATATCGTAAATTATGTGACCGCCTTATTGTTAGCGATTTCCTCAGTGGACTTCAGAGCTTTCGTGAGCTGTACAATTAACATCGTTTAGTGCAGTGCATCCAGGAAGCCCTCCACATTTTGCATGCTTCTAAGCTTAGTGTGGAACTCGCATGGATCATTGGACACGTTGGCCTACCAGGGAATGAACTTGCAGATTTGGCAGCGAAATCGGCAGTCACAGAGCTCAGGGTTAATGTTACCAATGCAACACCCGAAGATTTTAGGGCTATTGTGCGGAGAGCTGTATCATGAGCTGCCTTGTGGAATGATCGGCTCTCAAAAGTAACAAGCTTAGGGCCGTGAAAGATATTGCTGTCTCCTGGGCAACCTCCTCACGTCCTACTCGTCGGGATGCGGTGCAATTTTATCGGTTACGAATTGGCAAATGTTGTTTTACCCATTGTTATCTTTTTACTAGAGATCGTGAACCTGTCTATCCGCTTTGAGGCGCAGCACTGACAGCAGCTCATGTGATGGTAGAGTGTGCTGCTTTTTTACCATTTCGCATCACCTCTCCAGCTTCCGGCCTCCCTAGCGGAGGTCCCTGGCAATGAATGAACCTGCTGCTGTTGATAAAGTTTTTAAATTTTTATCTGCAATTAATTTTACGTTCAGTATCTAGTTATTTTAATAAACTTTTAAAACACTTAGTCTTATCAGTTTTTATCCATTTTTATACTCCACCGTTTTAACTGGTTTTAGGGATTTTATGGCTTTAGAGATGTCTCGTTTTAACAGTTCCTTTTACGTCTATTCTAGCACTTTTTTACCATTTAAACCCATTTTAGTTACCATCTCATGCCTTGTTTCGTTTACTAAGGGCACTGATAACCCTAGTAGTTGAGGACCCTTAAACCCCAATCATCAACATCACCCGTGTTGGGTGGGGAGTACTGAGGGACGAACTAAACCCATGGTGTTTGGCATCCAAAAATAAACGGTTTAGTGTTCAGAAAAGGAGTGGTTGAGTCCTGTGGCCTCCCAGGGGCCTACTACGGTAGGTACGGGTTAGGCGCACCCGGGGTCCGGAGCCACCTCTGACTCCCTCTATGGGCAAACTCTAATTGGTGTGGTATTCAGTAGGTTAAAATGCCCACCCATGTGTAAGCAGTGCGTGGAGACCCGTGTCGGTGGAAATGAAAATCCTGTTTAGTTGAGGGTTGCGTACCTGAGCCTGGGCTTCGGCTTTCAGTAACTGGGGAGGGTGGGTAGCCTAAAACACTACTTTGGTTTCTGCTTCGCCTAAACGGGAGGCTAGGGACTAACCCACCCTTTAGTAAATCGGCCAGGACTAGGTATTATACCGAACTCCAGGGTAAGTGGGACGGCGTGCCTGCTTTATCTCCTATGTAGCCCTGTCACCCCAGTGGGGTGACCCTGTGTTGGGCTCAGTGGTGGTTTTTTTTTTTTTTTGGTAGTGTTTAACGCCCGCTTTAACTACTTATAGCACCGCAGACGGTGACACTGGTGATACATGAATGATGATGGAGCACCTGTGGAATGCGATGGTGGCGGAGACCGGAGTACCCGAAAAAAACCCGCCCAGTGCCGCTTTTTCCACCACAAATCTCACGGGCGCTCGCTTGGGATCGAACCCCTCAGTGGTGGGTGGGGAGCATTGGAGGATAACCTTCTATATCCCTTTATGGCACAAAAAAAAAAAAAAAAAAAAAAACAGAAACCTAACTTCTAGTAATATGGAAAACGAAGTAGTCGAGTCTTGTGGTCCTCGCTACTTGGTGATGAATCGGAGAGAGGAAGGAACGAAGTTTTTCACGGTGAGCGCTTTTGTAATTCAAAAGGGTCTAGACGCAATAAGTGGCGCTGTGAAATCCTGTATTAGAGACCGCATTGGTACGCTGCTGGTTGAGGGCTTCTCCGCATCCCAGGATGGCAAAACACTCGAAGCGAAACTTTTAGTCAGCTTCCCCGTGAAGGTCGAACTGCATACGACGTTAAAAGTCCTCACTCGGTGTGATCACCGCCCGCGTTCTTGACGGACTAAGTACTGTGGAGATTCAGGAGGACATGGCGGATTAAGGCGTAACATCTGTGTATCGGGTTAGCATAAAGTCAATGGTGAATTCATGCCTACACGTACCCAGTTCCTTACTTTTGAACGGGTAGATCTCCCGCATAAGATTAAGGCAGGGTACGAAGTTATCGAGGTTAGGCCTTATATACCGAACCCGCTCAGATGCTATAAGTGTCAACGTTTTGGCCACTCGCGTGATTTTTGTAAGGGCGAATCCACCTGCGCAAACTGTGGTTACCTATTCCACGACGGTGTTTGTTGTTCACCTCCATCGCTCTCCAGGGACCTACTACGTTAGGTACGGGTTTGGCGCACCCGGGGGTTCCCGAACCACTCGCCGCCATCTCATGATCGTCATCGCCACCAACTGAGCCACGTTTTATGTTTGTGTGCATATTTGTTTGTCTGTTTTGTGAGAGCGAATTTACTCGCCTCATCTTCTTCCCCTTCTAGGCTTATTCTTTACATGTTTAATTTTAGGGCTTTAGGTTTATTAACTCCTGCCTCACCAACAGGGATTTTTATTTTATCTCCATGGTTCCTGTCGCACGGTTCCAGCGCGGCCTACAACATGTGTGCTCTTCGGAGGTCTCAGGCGTGAAGGTTGAGTGGACCCTTCCTAATGCCCCTATGTATAAGCCTTAGGTGCGGAACCCGTCTATACCGTTATGTACACCCACGTAGCTTCCTCGGGAGCCCGCTGCTCGTTGGGTTAGAATTACGGACCGGTCGTGTTACCGCTAACGGAAACCCGGTGTAATCAACCACAAGTCCCCCTGAAGCCATGTCTGCTTTATTACGTAGCATGGCCTAAGTTGGGGAGCCACAGGTGGTTATACCTGTGGTAGGGGCTTAAAGCCGGGCTATACATGGTGAAGGGTTTACCCGTATGGACCAGCAGTTGTGGCTGGAGGGTAACTCCTTCTGAGGTATTCCTTGAGATCGGTCTGGTAGGGGTCTACCAGGAGGCACAGACCGGAAAGTATTTTGGTGTCTTTTCTCTCTACCTCCGGGTGGCAAGCTGGCGCCGGCGGTTCCGGAAAGGGGTCTTTCCATTATGTTATCTCCGCTTAAAACCTCTTCTTTTGACCGCTTTATAGTTGTGACCTTGACCTGCGAAAAGAAAACAATGTGAGGTATTAGTCCCTTCTATATCCAACGAGAAATTGACAGGATTTGCGGTAAGGTGATCAATGCTACCAGAACGAGAGACGGCACCCTTTTAGTGGAAACCAAGGCAGAGGACCAGTCAAAGAAGCTCAGTAGGGCCAGATTGTTAGGTTCGTACCCCAGAACAATGGCTCCGCACAAGTCCTTGAACACTTGTAAAGGCGTGGTGACCACCGCCTGTTTAGCCGGCCTTTCAGATGCAGACATTGTTTCGAACCTCTCCGACCAGGGTATATGTTAGGCGTACCGTTTTCTAGGTATACGTGATGGTCAGTCGGTTGCGTTGCGAACGGTATTCCTAACGTTCAAAGGCAACACCTTAACTGAGGCACTTTACTGTGGTTATGAACGCGCTACTGTGAGAACGTATGTACAGAATTCCATGCGTTGATTTCAGTGTCAGAAATTCGGTCATACCCAAAGTCAGTGCACCTTCGGCACTAAATGTGAACGTTGCGGCCAACCTGCTCATGGAGAAAGTGCTTGTACTCGGGATCTTTGCTGCGTCCGCTGTAAAGGGAACCATCCCTCCAGCTCCCGGCAGTGTCTGCGTTTTCTAGAGGAAAAAGCCATCCAGGAGTTGCGGGTTAAGGAACGCCTATATTTTCCTGAAACCCGGCGTCGCTTCCAACAATTGCAGCCTGCGACCATCTCAGGCTACGCATCAGCGCTCCGCCGCACTCCTGCTTCCTCAGTTGCACTACAAACCGTAGCCGTAGCCGACGCTTGTACGCAAACAGAGCAGTCGCCGAGCAAAACAACCTTACAGACAACATCCATAGTACCCACTGCCTCAAGGTCTAATTCTCCACAGCCTGTTCGTAAGCCGCTTGTTCGACCGACTCCACCTGTCGCTGCGCCTATTGAGCGCAGTCTTAAAAACTCAAGCACACTGATAAACCTTCCAATTCCCGTTCTCGTTCTACGAGCCGTAGGGGACATTCCGCATCCCGAACATCAGCGGATAGCGCCGACGAAAATGGATCTACTCTTGTGGGTCCAAAGAGTGTAAAGAACAAGGAACGCCCACCTTAACCTCATCTACTTTGTTTCCATCCCAGCTGCAAACTCATGTTATGATTATTCGGTAACCTTTCTCACATCTAACTGTGCTCCATGGCTCTCCTGACGTGGAATATCCGCGGTGTCCGTACTCATAGGGCCGAATTTCAGCTGTTACTACCGTCCTATAACCCTGTGGTTCTGTGTTTGCAGGAGACAAAGCTTCGCCCGCACGATGCATTTGCCCTGCACCAGTACCTTCCCATGCGTTTTGATGTTGCACCGGAGGAGGGCTCCCCTGCTCATTGGGGTGTTATGATCCTCACGCGCACTGACATCTGCGGTCAGCCAGTCTCGCTTACTACTACATTGCAAGCTGTTGCTATCCGACTTACTCTTCCTGGTTTCTGCTTTACTGTATGTAATGTCTACGTTCCGCCCTCATCTATCTTATGCATCGCTGACATCCTCCATCTCCTGTCACAGCTCCCAGCACCTTTTCTTCTACTGGTGATTTTAATGCCCACCATTCCCTATGGGGTTCCCCTAAGGCCTGCGCGCGGGGGACTGTTCTTGCTGACCTTTTCGTTCAATATAGTCTCTCTGCTCTGAACACCGGTGAAACTACGTTCATTTCCGATTCTTCTGCCACGCTATCGCACCTGGACCCTTTCTTTTGCTCTGCACAGCTTGCTCACCGCTTTCAGTGGAACGTAGTATCAGACACTCATTCTGGTGATTATTGCCCTTGTGTCATTACTCTTATATCGCACCACCTTTCCTCCTCCCATGCGAATTCTTGTCAGCTGTCTAAGTCGAATTGGGCTCTCTTTTCTGCTCTTGCTGTTTTCAGCGACTGTCAGTTCGACTCCTTTGATCAGATGGTTGAGCATTTCAACTCTGTCGTGATCTCCGCTGCCGAGCACTCAATACCGCGATCGTCTGCCTACCCTAGACGATTACCGGTTCCTTGTTGGACTGCCGAGTGTCGCGATGCCATTCGTGCTCGTAGCAGGGCTCTTAGGGTATTTCGCCATCACCCTACGCTGGAACATTTGATCCATTTTAAACAAACACGCGCACGGGCACGCCGAATTTTTCAGGATAGCAATAGAGCTTCATGGAATTCGTTTGTGTCTACCTTTAATCGCACAACAGCTTCATCCGTTTTGTGGGAAAAGCTCCGCCTTGTTGCCGGTAAGCAGACGGTACTTCGATACTGGGGCTACTCGGGGGCACCGACACCGTAGTTGATCCGATTGCTGTTGCAGACCTCCTTGGTAGAACTTTCGCAAATATGTCCTGTTCCGCCAATTAACACCGGGCGTTCCGTGCCATTAAGACAGAGTTGTATTCTCAGAGTCTCTCTTTCCGGTCCTCTGACACCGAGTGGTATAACACTTTTTTTAGCATGCGAGAGCTTGATGCCTCATTAGCATCTTCTCGGTACTCCGCCCCAGGCCCCTGATGGTATCATCATCGCCATGCTGCAGCACCTCCCTTCTGATGGTAAACTCTATCTCCTGAGCCTATATAACCGTGTTTGGCAAGAGGGTGTGTTTCCTGCGGCTTGGCGTGAAGCCACCATTGTTCCCATTTTAAAACCGGGAGAAGGATCGTAGACTTCCTTCCAGTTACCGTCCTATGTCCCTTACCAGTGCGGTTTGTAAGGTGATGGAGAGCATGATCAATGGGCGGTTACGATGGTGGCTCGAGTTTGAGAAACTTCTTTGCAATATCCAGTGCGGCTTTCGCCGATACCGCTCCACGACTGACCATCTCGTCTCCCTCTCGACACACATCCTGAATGGATTTCTAAGCAATTGCCAAACTATGGCCATCTGTTTTGATCTGGAGAAAGCTTATGACAGTTGCCGGAGGACTGGTTTATTGCGGACCGTGCACAAGTGGGGTTGCCGTGGCCGCCTTCCAGTGTTCCTCCGGGAGTTCATGATGAACAGGGTGTTTCGTGGGCGTGTGGGTTCTGTTTGCTCTCGCGGTTTTAATCCGGAGAACGGAGTACCTCAAGGGTCGGTACTCAGCGTCACTCTCTTTGCTGTCGCCATCAATCCTATTGTCGAGGGTGTTTCTGCAGGTATTTCCACCTCCTTGTACGTGGACGATTTTGAACTTTATTGCAGCTCTCTGAGCACTTGCCTTTTTGAGCGTCGCCTGCAGGCATGTCTTGACCGTCTACACGCTTGGAGTGTTGAAAATGGATTCCGTTTTTCCTCTGAGAAGACAGTTTGTGTAAATTTCTGGCGACGGAAACGTTACGATCCGCCTTCTCTACACCTTGGGCCGGAACCGCTACCCTTCGCCGTAAAGGTGAAGTTTCTCGGCCTGGTGTTCGACAGTAACCTTAACTGGTCATCCCATATCTCTTCTCTGAAGGCTAGATGTGACCGTGCACTTAATATTTTATGTGGCACATCCTGGGGAGTAGATCGCACCGTGCTATTACAGCTTTACCGTTCGCTTGTTCGCTCTAAACTTAATTACGAGTGCATTGTGTACTCTTCGGCCTGTTCTTCGGTTTCACGACGTTTGAACCCAGTTCACCACCGAGGGATTTGTCTGGCACTGGGTACGTTTCCGACTATCCCGGTCATCAGCTTGTCTGCGGAGGCTGCTGAACCTCCGCTATCTCATAGGCGCGACCTAGTTCTTTGCAGCTATGCTATCCGCCTCTTTGCCTTGCCAGATCACCCGTCTTTCAGGTTATTTTTTGACCAGTCTCTTGACCGTCAATATGCTGTCAGCGCGGTTGCCTTACTTCCCGCAGGAGTTCATTTTCCTCTGCTTCTTCGGATCTTGGATGTTCGTCTACCGCCTGTGTTTCCAATGGGGGAATGTTCCTCCCCCCCTTGGTTACGTTGCGACACCCAGTTCCACCTTGGGTTGGCATCCATGCCGAAATCGACGACTCCACCTTCAGTCTTCCGCTTCGCATTTTTAGAATTTCAGGCCAAGTTTCCCAACCATTGTTTTATTTGCATGGATGGCTCTAAGGCAGACCGTGGTGTGGGATGTGCTTTCGTTTTTAATTCGCGGAGCCATACATTTCGTTTTTTGGGGCAATGTTCGATTTTTACTGCCGAACTTTTTAGTATCTATCAGGCTCTTGTTTTTATCCGAGGACAGGATTTAAGGCAGTTTTTTATTCGTAGCGACTTCCTCAGTGCACTACAGGGTCTTTGTGAGCTGTATCCATGCTATCCCCTGATACAGCGTATTCAGGATCGCCTGCAGTCGCTATTGGACGCTGGCGTCAGCGTGTCGTTTGTTTGGGTTCCTGGTCACGTAGGTGTGCGCGGAAACGAACAAGCGGACACAGCTGCCAATTCTGCAATATTATTGACTATTTTTTTTAGCACCACTGTTCCTCCAGGTGATGTTCGTGTTCACCTGCGTCGGGCCATTCTTTCACGCTGGTTCGCGGAATGGTCCGGGGTGCGTGACAACTAACTGAGAGCAGTCAAGGCTCTTCCTGTCCCCTGGCCTACCTCCTCGCGTGCATGTCGCCGCGATGAGGTGGTTTTAGCGCGACTGCGTATCGGGCATTGCCGTTTTAGCCACCGACATATTTTACGTAGGGAAACCGCACCTCAATATGTCTTCGTGTAACGAGGCATTGACGGTGCGTCATGTTTTATTGGAGTGCTACCTTTTTACTGTGCTGCGTGCGTCCCTATGTCTGCCTTCTGACATCCCCACCCTTCTGGGCGACAACCCTGATTCTTGCGAGGGACTTTTTAATTTTCTCCGCCGCTGCGGGATGTACAGTAGGGTTTTTTTTATCTCGGGGTTTTACATTTTACCGACTTGGGTTTTAGTCCCTCGGTTTTAGTCTGGCTTTGGTGGCCTTTTTATGGTCTTTCTGGTTTTAATCCTTGTTTAGTACTTCTGTTATGGTGGTTTTTATACCTTTTAAATTTTAGCTCCTTCGTTTACCTTATGGCGCTAATAAAGAATTATTTGTGCGCCCTAAAGCCATAGTACTACTACTACTAATACTAATACTACTACTACTACTACTACTACTACTACTACTACTACTACTACTACTACTACTACTACTACTACTACTACTACTACTACCGCCATCGTGCGTGAATTGTGACGGCGAACATTCATCTAGTTCTTGAAACTGTCTCTCCACAGGGGCCTAATACGATAGGTATGGGTTAGGTGCAACCGGGGTCCCGAGCCACCTTTGACTCCCTTTGTGGGCAACCGCTAAGTGGTGAGGGAGTCAGTAGGTTAAAATGCCCACCCACGTGTGGGCCGTGCGTGCAGATCCGCGTCGGTGGAAAGGAGTATCATGGTTGGTTGAGGGTTGCATACCTGATCCTGGGTTTCTGGCCTTCAGTGACTGGGGAAGGTGGCGCAGCGTAATACACCGCATTGGTTTCTGCTTCGCCTAAACGGGAGGCTAGGGACTAACCCACCCCTAGTCAATCGGCCAGGACTAGGTATAGTACCGAACTCCAGGGTGAGGGGGACGGCGAGCCTGCTATATCTCCTGTGTGGCCCTGTCACTCCGGTGGGGTGACCCCTTGTTGGGCTCCGTGGTGGGTGGAAAGCACTGGGGGATGTATTTACAACCTTTTTTTATGAGAAAACCTAAACCAACCTTTAATGTCCAAGGAAAAGAAGTAGTTGAGTCATGTTGTCCTCGCTACTTAGTTGTCACTCAAACGAAGAAAGGTTGAAACTTCACATCGGTCAGCTCTATTGCCATTCAAAAGGGCTTAGGTAAAATTGCTGGTTCGGCTCAATCTTGTATACAAGCGGGAAACTGTACACTCCTAGTAGAAGCAGTTTTAGCAACCCAGGACTCTAAATTAGTACGAACCACGCCAATAGTCAGTTATCCAGTTAAGGTGGAAAACCATAAAACCGTGAACACCTCGCGCGGAGTTGTTGCCACCCGCGCGTTGTACAAATTCAGCACAGAGGAGATTCAGGAGAATGTGGCGGAACAAGGCGTTACATCTGTGTGTAGGTCCAACGCAAAGTAAATGGTGAATTCATGCCTACCCGTACCCTGTTCCTTACCTTTGATCGGGTAGATCTCCCGCAAAGGATAAGGGCGGGGTACGTAGACATCCAGGCTAGGCCCTACATTCCCAACCCACTCAGATGTTACAGGTGTCAGCGCTTTGGGCACACAAGTTCATCCTGTACAGGTCAGTCTAGATGTGCCATCTGTGGAGACGCCACCTACGGTGGAGCGTGTACTTCCCTTTCATCGTGCGTTAACTGCGGCGGTGAACATTCATCTAGTTGCTTCAAATGTCCCCGTTATGCAGAGGAGAGAGCGATCCAGGAGTTCCTGGTCACGTAGGTGTGAGGAGAAATGAACGAGCGGACACAGCTGCCAAGTCCGCAATTTTACTGCCTAATGTTTTTAGCTCCACTGTTCCTCCAATTGATGTTCGTGATCACCTCGCCGGGCTATTCTTTCGCGCTGGTTCGCAGAATGCACTGTGGTGCATGGCAAAAAACTCAAAAGAGGTCAAGTCCCTTCCTGTCCCCTGGACTATTTCTTCGCGTGTATGTCACCGCGATGAAGTGATTTTAACGCGACTGCGTATAGGGCATTGGCGTTTTAGCCATCAGTATCTTTTATATAGGGAACCCGCTCCTCAATGTGCTCCGTGTAATGAGCCTTTGACGGTGCGTAATTTTTTATTAGAGTGCCGAGTTTTTAGTGCTCTGTGTGCGTCCCTGTGTCGGTCCACTGACCTGCCCACCCTTCTGGGCGACACACCTGAGGCTTGTGTGAGGCTTTTTACTTTTCTTCGCAGCTGAAGAATGCACAGTCGGGTTTAATTTTATATTGGGATTTTATCTGTTTAGCGACCTGCCTGTTATGTTACCTTGCCTTTTCCCATGCAGTGGCGATCTCCTAGCTGTTATTTCAGTACCTCCTTTTTAGTCTGGCTTTGGCAACCTTTTTATGCTGTCCCTGGTTTTAACATTTGTGCGGTACTGCTTTTTAGTGTTTTTTTTATGCCTTTTATATTTTAGCCCTTTCATATACCCTACGGCGCCAATAACCAAAGAAGTTGTGCGCCCTCAAGACCTACTGCTACTACTACTACTACTACTACTACTACTACTACTACTACTACTACTACTACTACTACTACTACTACTACTACTACTACTACTACTACTACTACTACACCTACTACTACTACTACTACTACTACTACTACTACTACTATTACTACTCTATGATTGCAGCTCAAAAACGGCTTTCGTTTCTCACCTGAGAAGACAATCTGGATTCATTTCTGGTGTAAAAGGCGGCAAAGGTCACATTCTCTTTATCTCGGGCCAGACATACTTCCCTTCACAGAGGAGGTGAAATTCCTGGGGTTTATGTTCGATCGAAAACTATGCTGGTCATCTGATATAGCACAATTTAAAGCACGGTGTGACCGTTAACTGAATATTTTACGGATACTAAGCGGCAAATCTTGGGGAACAGATCCGACAGTACTGCTGCGTTTTTATCGTGCAGTGATCCGTTCAAAGTTAGACTATGGATGTATTGTTTATGCCTCAGCACGCCCATCTGTGCTGAGAAAGTTAGATTCTGTCCACAATCGGGGCATATGGGTGGCTTTTGGAGCGTTTCCAACTAGCCCAGTAGTGAGCCTCTATGCCGAATCTGCCGAACCCCCTCTGCGAGTTGGGTGGGATACTCTTCTATCTAACTATGGCTGTAGCTTGAAGTACATACCTGCGCATCCATCGTTTACTCCCTTTTTTGATTCTGGATTGGACAATCGTTGTAGAAACCACTTACGTAGTCCAACGCCTGCTTCCGGGAGCTGCTTCGATGGCACGGTCTTGAAATGCCTGGCATGTTTCCCAAGGAAGAGAGGGTGCATCCACCTTGGTTACGTGCTTCCTCCCGCTTAGATCTCGGGATGACGGCTTACGCGAAATCTTCTACGCCTATGTTTAGTATCCGTTCTTATTTTTTGGTGTTTTTATCAAACCACTGGGGCGGCAGTCATATATTGACTGGATTATTGTGAGTGACTCCCTTAGTGCACTTCAGAGGCTTCGTGAGCTGTATCTTTACCATCCTCTAGGACAGCGCATTCCGGACATCCTCCACATTTTACACGCTTCGGTTGTCAATGTGGAGTGCGCGTGGGTTTCTGGACAAGTTCGCTTGCCGGGGAATGAGCTTGCGGCAAAGACGGCATCATCTGCGTCCAGTGTTACCACTAGCTTTGTCACGGCCGAAGATTCTAGACTCGTACGAAGAGTGGTAATATCGTGCTGGTATGGAGAGTGGTCCGCTCTTCGCGGCAACAAACTTAAGGAGGTGAAGGAACTCCCTATACACTGGGTGACATCCTCAGGTGTGTGTCGCCGTGAGGAAGTTATTTTTGCTAGATTACGTATTGGCCACTATATTTTTAGTTATAGGCACTTATTTCAGAGGGTTCCTCCACCTGTCTGCCCGCTCTTTAGCAAAGTTTTTCCGTCCGACACGTATTTGTAGAGTGTGTTGTCTAGCACCACTGCGAGCCACTCTTCGATTGCCGGCCTGTCCTTCGCAGGTCCTGGCCGATGATCCCGGAGCGGTGGAGAAGGTTTTTAACTTTTTATCCCAAGTACCAAAAGGTTTGATCATCTGGTTTTATTTTCATTTTATGGGATTATTTGCCGATTTTTGAAGTTTTTTAAATTTTTTATCAGTTTTAGACACTGTTGTTTTATTTTGCCTATTGTTTTAGCTATTTTGGTGTAATATTGTTATCGTCAGCTCTGGGTTGGGAGCTGGACGGTTATTTTATCTTGGTTTTTGTATTTTATACTGCCTTTTATGTCTTGTTTTAACTCTGTTTGATTGAGATCCTTTCAAGCATACTTTTATCTCAGGTGTTTTAGCTTCCAGATTTATGTTAAGGGCTTAATAGCCTAGAAGTTGAGCGCCCTTAAAAAAATGTTGAGTGTGCATGGATCTCTGGTTACGTTGGCTTGCCGGGGAATGAACTGGCAGATTTGTCAGCATTAACGGCACCCAGTGCTGTTTTATACTCTCCGGACTTCAGGTTATTTTTAGTTAGAGCTCTGCTTTCGTGCTGGCATGGAGAGTGGTCGTCTCTTTGAGCTAACAAGCTTCGGGAGGTGAAGGCTCTGCCTGTATACTGGGTGACCTTTTCTCCTGTAGCTCGTCGCGAGGCGGTGACACTGGCTCGCTTAAGGATCGGTCAGTGAATTTATACTCATAGTTACCTTTTTAAGTGGAACCGGAAACCTATCTCTCCGCCCTAGGAGCTCCGTTGCCGGTACGGCATGTGCTGCTAGAGTGCACCGCTCTAGCGGCATTTCGTTCATCCCTAAAGCTGCCGGCCTGCCTCGTGGAGCTGGTTGCCTACAGTCACAATGCGGTACATACGATTTTTGCATTTTATTATCCAAACTGACCTTCCCATTATGCAGTTAATTTTTCTCCCGCCGTAGTTATCGGAGCGTTAGTGATGGATTTGTGTGTTTTATCTCAAGCGCTTTTTAATCTGAGGACTTTGTTTTAACTTTTATTTAATACTTTTTTCCTTCCTTTTTGAATTTCTCTATTTTTGAAATATTTTACGCGCATTGCGATTGTCTATGCGCTGTAATGAAACGGAAGTGCTCGTGGGTGTAAATTCTAATGTCAAGTCTCACCTTTAGGGAGCTCCAGTTGAGGACGCTAGAGGAAAGCCGATGTCCGAGTTTCTGGCAGAGGATTATCTGGTGCTTCGCAACTTTGGAACACCATTAACATTTGTCCGCCACAATGGTGCTTGATATATTGATGTTTTAGTACCGCTCCTTTAACCGCGCATGAGAGTTATAGACAATTCTGGGAAGGAATGCTCTTAGCTTTCATCGGTATTTAGTTTATATCTTGATGGAGGCTCCTCGACGACAATGTCCGCTTCCGTGGAGCTGGAGGGTGTGCCCCGAAGCTTTGACCCGGCTGTCCGCAGAGATAGTTCGTCTTCTTCAACTCCTGGGCACACCCTGCATCTCATCGCATCAATTTTGAGAGGTCTGTGAGACCGCGTGTGACAATACATTATCCAAAATCGTCAAGCGCTGCCCTCACATACCGCAATATTGTTGCACCAATGCTATTCCTTGTAAGGACCTACTACGCTAGGTACGGATTAGACGCACACGGGGTCCCGAGCCACCTTTGACTCCCTCTGTGGGAAACCTCTTAAGTGGTGAGGGAGTCAGTAGGTTAAAATACTGTGCGTGGAGATCCGTGTCGGTGGAAAGGACTAGGCTAGTTTTCTGAGGGTTGCGTACCTGAGCCTGGACTTCTGACTTTCAGTACCTGGGGAGGGTGCGCAGCCTAATACACCACTTTGGTTTCTGCTTCGCCTAAACGGGAGGCTAGGGACTAACCCACCCCTAGTCAGGACTATGTATATTACCGAACTCCATTTTGAGTGGGACGGCGTGCCTGCTGTATCCTCTGTGTAGCCCTGTCACCCCAGTGGGGTGACCACTCGTTGGGCTCACTGTTGGGTGGGGAGCACTGGGGAATGTTTATCTTGCTCATTTTTATGGCACCAAATAAAAAGCATTATAAACTTGGGAAGGATGTAGGAAAAGAAGTAGCTGAGTCTTGCGGTCCTCGCTACTTGACTCTTAATCGGACACAGGAAGATGGAAAGTTCTCCAGTCAGCCCGTTCACCATCCAAAAAGGCTTGACAACATTGCTGGTTCTGTTAAGTCGTGCATTAAGACTCGAAACGCCACGCTCCTTGTAGAGCCACATTCAGCATCACAGGCGGCGAAATTACTAAAGGCCACTATGTTAGGCAGCTATCTTGTAAAGGTCGAGGTGCACAAGACTCTTAACTCCTCGCGCGGCGTTGTCACCACCTGCGCCTTGGACGGTCTATCGAATGAGGAGATAAGGGAGAATCTTGCAGAACAAACTGTTACATCTGTGTACCGTGTTTATCTGAGAGTGAATGGTGAGTACGTGCCTACCCGTACCCTGTGCCATCAAGGTTTGGTCCTACGTTCCGAATCCATTAAGATGCTATAAATGTCAACGTTTTGGGCACGCAAGCGAGTTTTGTTGTGGTCGCTCTATTTGTGTAAAATGTAGTATGCCCAGCATGACAATTGCATCTCACATCCATCTTGTGTTAACTGCGGCGGGGAACATCCATGAAGTTCCCGTGACTGTCCCCGTTTTGCAGAGGAGAGAGAGAGTGCTCCAGGAGATTCGGGTGAAAAGGAACGTGTCCTTCCTGGAAGCCCGAAAACCCCTACTACTTCGGCAACCTTCTATCCCGCGATCCGGCACCTACACTTCAGTTGTAGCCAAACCGGTAGCCAGGCGGGAAATCGCAACTCAGACCTGCGATATCAATGGGGCCACAATTGCTGACAAGGTCCTTGTACCCATGCCGCTACCTAAGCCGTCCGCCACTATTTCTCAGTGCGCCTCAACATCTTCAAAATTCGCAAACGTACGGAGCAGCCCAGAATGGTTACCACCTAGACGTTCGACTTTGGGAAACAAGACTTGCAAACCTGTCACAATGTTCGCACAAATGCTTAAGTTTAAGACCAGTTATCTTAGATCGGACTTCTTGAAATTTAGTGCAAGGATCACACTCAAAAAACCTAAGGTCCACTTCATTCTCCACGTAGATCCTGTTCTGAGGACTCTTCTGGAGGGAGCTGAGATCGGCGACCACCATCTTCGCCGATCAGGACCTCTAATCGGTTGGAGATTCAACCGATCAAAGTGTTAGTCTGACATCAAAAATGAATAAACTGAACCGACTAACACCGCCCAATATTCAGAAACGGCTTTCGATTTAGAATTTATCCCATCATAAAGACTATGGCTATCCTACAGTGGAACATAGGTGGAATGAGATCACATTGACCTGAGCTGGGATTCTTGCTACATCAGATCTCAGCCTTTGGTCGTATGCTTACAAGAAACAAAGCTCCGTCCCCAGGACACCGTTAATATTAGGCAGTACTCCTTCGTATGTTGTGATTTATCACCGGAGGAGGGTTTCTCAGCACACTGGGGCACTATAATGCTTATCCGAGATGATATATTTGTCGAGCCCGTACCCTTACAATCTGACATCCAGTCTATCGCTGTCAGGATTCAGTTTCCCGCCGCCATTTTCACCATTTATAGTATCTATTTACCCCCATCTGCTGACCTATTGCACACGGACTTAGAAGATCTAGTTGCACAGCTGCGTCCACCATTTCTGTTGGTAGGAGATGTGAATGCCCATCGCCAACTTTGGGGCTCACGTCGGTTATGTGCGAGAAGTCAGTTCATTTTAAACTACTTGGAACATAATAATTTAGCTTTCTAGAACACCGGAGAGCCCACATTTCTTTCTGGCGCCTTTCATACCATGATGTGGCTATTTGTTCACCCAGTTAGCAGTTTCATTAAGTTGGAATATCATCCCTGATTTACATTCGAGTGACCAATTGCCATGTCTTATTAGTCTCTTGACATATCCTGTATGTTCCACCCGTTACCAAACTGGCGCTTCGATCAAGCCAATTGGGATCTGTATCCTCGCTTGGCTATTTTTTAACTATGCTGAGCACGCCTCTGTGAACTATTTAGTGGAACACCTCACAGAGATAGTTCCTTCCTCTGCTGAGTAATCCATTCCGCGTTCCACTGACCGAAGTCGTCGTTTTCCGGTATCTTGGAGGACCGAAGAGTGCCGGAGTGCTATTCGTGCCCGCAGGCTTGCTCTCAGGTTTTTCCAGCTTCGCCCTACACTAGAAAACCTAATACGCTATAAGCAAATGTGTGCCCAATCTCGACAAATTATTAAGGATAGCAAAAAGGCCTCCTGGTGCAACTTTGTAGCTTCCTTTAAAGACATACCCCTTCCTCTGTCGTATGGGATAAGTTGAGGGGTGTTCCCGGCAAATCGACCCATATGGCAATCGCTGGTCTCACAACTGCGGCCGGTGATGTTAACACAGTTGACATGGCTAACACTAAGGTCGTGCTTTCGTTCAGGATCGTAGCTCAGAACATTATCCCCTGATTTCCTTAGAGTGAAGGATCAGGCGGAATCTCAAGTTTATTCTTTTCGTTCCGGAAACCTAGAGGATTACAACCGCGTTTTCAGCATGGCGGATTTAGACCAAGCCCTTCAATCTTGCGGAACTCTGCGCATGGTCCAGATGGCATCCACGTCCAAATGTTGCAACATCTCTCTCCTAATGGCATGGCTTTCCTACTCGAGGTCAGACAGATGGCGGTAGGCCACCGTTATACCTATTCTGAAACCTGGAAGGACCGTCATCTTCCTTCCAGCTACCGTTCTATTTCCCTCACCAGTTGCATTTGCAAGTTGCTGGAACGTATGATCAATGGACGGTTGGTCTGGTGGCTAGAATCCAATAATCTATTAACTAATGCGATTTTCGACGGCGTCGGTCAGCGGCTGACCATTTTGTATCGCTAACGACGCAGATTATGTACGGCTTTCTTAAAAACTGTCAAAAGGTGTGAATATATTTTGACATTGACAAGCTTATAATATGTGACGGCGAGCAGGGATATTACGCTCCCTCCACAACTGGAATTTTCATGGACGCCTTCCGTTGTTCATTCAGGAGTTTATGCGGGACCGCACTTTTCGAGTAAGAATCAGTTCGGTTTTTTCTAGCAATGTTATTCAAGAGAACGGTGTGCCGCAGATCTCGGTACTAAGCGTAACGCTGTTTGCTATAGCGATTAATTCCGTATCGCAAAGTGTTTCCCCAGGTGTCTCGTCCTGTTTATTTGTGGACGACTTTGCTATTTACTGTAATTCTCAGCGTACACCGTTTTTGGAAAGCCGCCTCCAGCGGTGTTTGGACAATCTCTTTGATTGGAGCTCGAAAAACGGCTTTCGTTTCTCACCTGAGAAGACAGTCTGCGTTACTTCTGACGTCGTAGGTGGCGACATCCGTCATGTCATCGACTCGGACCCGATTTACTTCTTCTCGCACATGAGGCGAGATTCCTTGGGTTGATCTTCGATCGGAAACTTAGTTGATCACCGCATTTAGCACAGTTGAAAGCGCGACGAAAGCGTTCTCTCAATATTTTACGGATACTAGGCGGTAAATCCTGGGGAGCAGATCGGACAGTGTTGCTTCGTCTTTATCGCGGACTGATTCGATCGAAGTTGGACTATGGCAGCATTGTTTATTCTTCAGCACGACCATCAGTGGTGAAAATATTAGACACCGTCCATAATCAGGGCATCCGTGTGGCAGTTGGAGCTTTTCGAACCAGCCCAGTTGTTAGCCTCTGCACGGAATTGGGAGAACCCCCTCAACGATATTGGCGCGATGTCCTGCTGCTAATTATGGCTGTGGGCTCAAGTACATGCCTGGACATGCATCTTTTCATGCGTTTTTTCCCCCAAGCTGGACGAACGGTATCGCCACCACTCCCTGAGTCCAAAGCCTGCAGGTTTTCGTTTCCGTGAGCTTCTTCGGAAGCATGATATTGAGATGTTGAGGTTGTTTCCCAAGGTGGAGATGAGGTTCCCTCTTTGGTTACGTGCTGCCTCTCATGTCAATCTCGGTATGACTGTTTACGGGAAATCTGCTGTGCGTGTTTATGGTATCCGTAGAGCTTTTTTTAGAATTTTTGTCAAAATACAGTGGCCGTATTTGTATATATACCGATGGCAGTAAGTGCCCCGACGGTGTTGGTTGTGTCTTTGTCCATGAGACTGGTTCTTTTACTTTCGGTTTGCCTAGCAGCACATCCATATAATCTGCCAAGTTTTATGATATTTACCGGGCCCTTTTGTATATTTGCCATCGAAAATTATGTTACTGCCTTATGCTTAGCGATTCCCTCAGTGCCTTTCAGAGCATTCGTGAGCTGTGCAATGACCATCCCTTAGTGCAGCGCATCCAGGACGCTCTCCACATTTTGAAAGCCTCTGGTCCTTTCATACAGGGTACTCAAGACACGCTCCACTTTTTGCACGCGCCTGGCTAAAATTGGACTGCGCTTGGACCCCTGGACACGTTGGCTTGCTCGGGAACGAACTAGCAGGTTTGGCGGCAAAGGCTGCGGCCGTAGAACCCGGTATTGCCATACAATGCGTAACATCTGCATATTTTGGACTTGTGCGGAGCGCCGTACTTCCGTGCTGGTATGACGAATGGTCCACTTTTCGTGGCAACAAACTCAGAGAGGTGAAGGACCGGCCTGTATACTGGGTAACCTCCTCTCGTTTCTCCCGTTGGGAGGAGGTGATATTGGCTCGCCTACGTATCGGCCACTGTAGTTTTACGCACAGACAACTATTGAAGAAGGAACCTGCCCCTATCTGTCCGCTGTGCAGGCAACATTTGACAATCCGTCATTTGTTGCTAGAGTGTTCGCTTTCACCGCATGTACGAGCCATTCTGCTACTTTCGGACAGTTTTAACGAGCTCCTGGCGGATGATGCCGGTGCCGTAAATAGAATTTTTACTTTTTAATTCACTTACCATTTATGATCCGAATCTAAGCATTTTATTTATTGTGACTTGATCCCGCCGTTGTAGCGGTTTTTTTTTTTTTTTTTTTTTTTTTTTTTTTTTTTTTTTTTTTTAAAGTTTTTAATACATGTGCGTTTTAGGAGTTGGGATTTGCTTTTAATGCCTAGCTTTTATCTTGAATTTTGAGCATATTGTTCATGGAATTTTAACGTTTTTATCTTTTGGTTTGAACACAGTTTTAAACAAGGGCGCTGATGACCCCATAGTTGAGCGCCCTTCAACCTCAACAGTTATCATCAAAGCCTCTGGGGTTAGTGTGGAACACGCTTGGATCTCCGAATACGTTAACCTTCCAGGAAATGAAGTTGCAGATTTGGCAGCGAAATCGAAAGTCACAGAGCCCAGGGTTAATGTTACCATTGCAACTGCAGAAGATCTTAGGGCTGTTGTGCGGAGAGCTGTATTTTTGAGCTGGCATGTGGAGTGGTCGGTTTACCGAAGTAACAAGTTTCGGGACGTGAAAGATCTCCCGGTCACATGGGCATCCTCCTCACGTCCTTCTCGCCGGGAGGAGGTGCAACTGGCTCGGTTTCGAATTGGCCGCTGTTGTTCTACCCTTTGTTTCCTTTTTAATAGAGATCCTGAGCCTGTCTGTCCGTTCTGTGGCGCAGCTCTGACGGTAGCACACGTGCTGGTGGAGTGTGCTCCTCTGGTATATTTTCGCCCCGCTCCACAGCTGCCGGCCTCCGTAGCGGATGTCCTTGGCAATGACCCCGTTGCTGTTGCCAGAATTTTTAAATTTTTATCCACAATTAGTTTTAATTTCAGGATGTAGTTCTTTCTATACGCTTACAAACCATTTGGTTTTACCCTTTTTTATCCATTATTACACTGCATTGTTTTTACTGGTTTTATGGGTTTTATGAGTTTAGTGCTGACAAGTTTTTAGAGCTCCTTTTACGTCTAATTTTAGCACGCTTTTTACCATTTTAAATCCATTTTAGTTCTAATGTCATGCCCCGTTTATTTTTCCAAGGGCGCTGATAACCCTGTGCTGAAAAAGTTAGATACAGTCCACAATCAGGGCATCCGAATGGCTGTTGGAGCCTTTCCAACTAGCCCTGTTGCGAGCCTCTACGCCGAATCGGCGGAACCACCCCTTCGCTTTCGGCGTGATGTCCTCCTAGCGAATTATGGTACTGGCCTTAAGTGCATGTCTACTCATCCTACGTTTTTCCGTTTTTATTCTACTGAGCTAGACGACCGTTATCGGCACCTATCACTTAGATCAAAGGCTGCCAGCTTTCGTTTTAGAGAACTTCTTCGGGACTATGATATAGCAATACCTAGCATGTTTCCCAAGGGAGTGAGGGTGCATCCACCTTGGTTACGTGCTGTCTCCCACGTCGATCTTGGGATGTTGGCATTCGGGAAGTCCATGATGCCTTCGTGTAGTATCCGTACTTTTTTTTTTTTAATTTTTATCCCCTTACAGTGACCGAATTTGTTTATACTCCCATGATAGTAAACGTCCCGACGGTGTTGTATGTGCCTTTGTAACTGGAACCGAACCACATACTTTTGGTTTGCCAAGTGACACATCTGTTTATACTGCGGAGCTGTATGCTATTTGTCGAGCCATTCAATACATTTGCCGTCGAAACTTGGGTAACTGCGTTATTCTGAGTGATTCGCTTAGCGCACCTCAGAGCATTTAGTGCAGCTTATTCGGGATGCCCTCCACATTTAACACGCTTGTGGTGTGAATGTTGTTCTCGCATGACTTCCTGGGCACGTTGGGTTCTCAGGCAATGAATTGGCGGATGAGGCGGCAAAGTCAGCAACAACGGAGCCCAGTGTCACCATTACTAGTTCAACAGCCGAAGATTTTACACTTGTTTTGCGTAGATCGGTGTTTTCGCGCTGGCATGCGGGATGGTCTACTCTCCGCAACAACAAGCTAAGGACAATAAAGGATCTTCCGTTACACTGGTCAACTTCCTCACGCACTTCTCGTCGTGAGGACGTGGTATTGGCTCGTCTCCGTATCGGTTACTGTTATTTTACACACAGCTACCTGTTCAAAAGGTATTCTCCTCCTATCTGCTCCGAGTGTGGACAAGCACTGACGGCCCGCCATATACTTGTAGAGTGTGGTGCTCTAACCCGATTACGAGCATCTCTACGACTGGTGGCCAGCAATAAAGAGATTTTGTTGGACGCTGCTGGAGTGGTAGATCAGGTTTTTAGCTTTTTATCTTCCATGCTTTTTAAGCTTACAATCTAGTTTGATTTTAATTTTCATAATTTTGACACGTCCCTGGAATGGTAGCTGCATATATTAACTAGTTTAGTCTCCCAGTACTGGAGCTTTTGTTTTAATTGTTATTTTAGCGTAACTGTTTTTAATACATTTTAGTCATTCTCATGATTGGAATTTATCTTTTTAATTGCTGTTTGATTTTGGTTTTAGCACATCAAGGTATGATAGGGCGATAATAACCTTGTAGTTGTACGCTCCTAAGCTTCAACCATCATCATCATCATCATCATCATCATCATCTTCAACATCCTTCAATGCTATTACTGCAACCAGGAAACGTTCTTTACAATGTAGGCCAGCGTTGGTGCGTGCTTGCTGGTAAGGGATTGAAGAGCAGATCAGCTTGTGCTTTGAGCCGTTTCGGCGCATTATATCTCTGTTGAAAGTGGACATCATGACTACTATGTGCTCAGCTTAGCAGATCCCCTCAGGGGCCTACTACGGTAGGTACGGGCTTGGCGTACCCGGGGGTTCCCGAGCCACTCACCGCCACTTCACCCTACACATCGCCATCCGAGGTTTTCACGTCTTCTGATTTTTTGGTTTGTTCTATTCCACAGTATGATAGCCTCTTCCTCTTCTAGGTTTATAAAATTCTTAGATATAAGGTGTTTAGGTTTATGAACTCCTGTCTCACCAACAGAGATCTTTCCTATCTCGTGGTCCCTGTTTCACGGTTTCGGCGCAGCTTTCAACTTGTGTGCTCTCCGAAGGTCTCAAATGTAAAGGCTGAGTGGACCCTCCTCACTACCCCTTTCATGCGACATTAGGTGCGGAGCCGTTCCGATGTCATGTACACTCACGTAGCTCTAAGACGCCGGGTTCCCTCGAGCAGCTTGGCGACCGTGAGTGGCTGAGTTGATCGGGAGGACCCGACGTGTTACCGCTGTCTGGAGCCCGACGTAATCAACCACAGGTCCCCTGAATCCACGCTGACTCCGTTGAGGCAGCGTGGCCTATAATGGCGGACCACTGGCGGTTATTCCAGTGGTAGGGGCATAAAGTCGGGTATGCCTTCGGTGAAAATGTCGCATACCGGCCAGTAGTGATAGTCGGAGGGTAACTCCTTTGACGCCTTGAGATCAGGCTTGCAGCGGGTGCTCCAGGCCGACACAGACCGGAAGATTTAGCTGTCTTTTCTTGTATCCCCCGGATGGCAGGCTGACGCCGACGGTTCCGGAAGGGGGACTTTACCATCATGGCTCCTCTGCGCTTAACCCCCTCAACACCACGTCTTTTTTTGTAATGCGAAATATGTGCGAGAAAAAGACAATGAAGGATGTCAGTCCCTTTTATATGCAAAAAGCACTAGACAGAATTTGTGGAAAGGTTACCAATGCCGTCCGCTGTAGAGATGGTACACTCCTCCTTGAGGTAGCCACAACTGTGCCGCCGGTCAAGTCTAGTGCTTCTCTTTCTGGTTCTTACCCTATTAAGGTGGAGAAGCACAACTCCTTGAATAGTAGCCGAAGTGTAGTGACGACCGCCAGTTTGGACGGATTATCCAATGAAGAAATAGTGAATTGTCTCTCTGACCAAGCTGTTATCGGTGCGTACAGGTTAATTGGGAAACGGGACGACAAGCCCTTCCCGATTCGCACGGTCTTTTTGACGTGTGTGGCTATGAAAGGGCGCCAGTACGTCCATATATCCCGAACCCGATGCGCTGTTACCGTTGTCAGAAATTTGGACATACACAACAACGCTGCACCAATTCGCCGGTTTGTGCTCAATGCGGGCAAAAAGCACACGATGGGTCTGTATGCGCCCAAGGTCCTACCTGCGTCAACTGTGGAGAGGCGCATCCATCTAATTCGGAGTGTTCCCGTTTCCTTCAGGAGAAGACGATCCAAGAGATAAGAGTCAAAGACCACTTAACCTTTCAAGCGGCACGCACACGTTATATTGAGCTCAACCCAACCACCACCTGTCGTTCAGACAACCCCTGGTCCTCGTTCTCACGTATCTTTTGGTATACAGACAGATTCTTCCTCCTCCGGCGTTTCGTCTGCAAAGGCAACTCGGATACACCCGGCTTGCTCTACATCTTTATCCACTGTACCTGATCGCCCAACTCGTAAGTCGCCCATTCGTCGTCTCACAAGTCGTTCCCGATTTCCTAACCGCACCAGAACTTGTTCTGACGCCGATACCAGCGATGGAAATCTTGATTCTTTACCTGTTGGCGGCCACACTCGACTGAGCCGTAGTCCAACCAAAAAGAAAAAGATAAAGCTGCTCCAGACCCCCAGGCCGCCCAATGATTCTTTTTCTTTTTTTTTTTTTTTTTACCGCTACGCGCATACTGATAACCACCTTCTTACCGCCGCTATTATGACCGTGCTCCACTGCAATATACGTGGTCTACGTACACATAGGTCTCAACTAGAAGTTTTACTGCGAACTTATACACCTCTCATCGTTTGCTTACATGGACAAAGCTTCGCCCTCGCGATACCTTTACTTTGCATAGGTACACACCGGTTCGCTTTGATCTGGAACCGGAGGAGGGTTCTGCGCACGGTGGTTCCATGGCCCTCATTCGAGATGACGTATGTTTCCAACCTATGCTCCTCACCACTCCATTGTAATCTGTTGCTGTCCACCTTTCTCTTACGGGTTTTAGTTTATCCGTCTGTAGTCTTTATATTCCACCTTCAACTTGAGACCGTTAATTAGCCTCGTAGTAATAATAACAATCAATTTTATTATCTAAATATATATGTAAAGAAAGTTAATATTTAATAAGGTGTATACATAGAAACCAAGAAACCATTTGTTTATTTCAAAGTTACTAAGAATCCTGACGCCAGGGGGGGTGAGAAGTTGCTTCTTTTGTGAAAGTCACGTTCGAGTTTAATATAAGGGGAAACCACAGTTTAAAGCACACAAGGGGACTTCTTCCTTATACTCGTGGTATCACGTGATTATTATGACGCATTCTGTGAGACTTGCAATGGTTTTTGCTAAGTTTTCACCCGTGAGAGAGGCAACGTCGTCGCATCTTAAGAATTCGCCCGTGTGTGAGGCAAGGTCGTTTGTTAAGAAGTTCGCGAAGTAAGTTTATTATAATAAGAAACTGTATGTGAAGTAAAGTAACGTCGCTCACCTATTTAACAGTCGGCTCGTGATTAGGTGAAAGTAAATTTTGCCATGTACTCAACTAAAACAGTGTAATTGAAAGTACTTGTGAGTAAGTGTTAAAGAACATCAGTCAGCAGTATAAAAGTGTATAACCAGCTACTTGTCTTCAAAACTCCTTTAGAATAAATAGCAGTAAAAGGTTACAAGTGTTTTCATAACAATTACAAGATCACTCCTACAACTCCTCCCACTAGCCAAATCTACGCCTGGGAGATTCAATGTTCGTGCAAGACTGAGCAACGCCGTGGTAACTCATCCCAGAAGAGCTTCAGTACCAGGTACGTGAGTGTAGTGGAGCTGATTGGAAGTGATACTTAGTTACGCTGCACACAAACACCCAAAGGGATGCGTAAAATCAACAAACTAAAATACTCCCGTATATGGCACAAAACGTTCACCACTAACAACGCATCAAAATCTCTGCTCCAGACTCCACTTGCCATTGTTGACCTGTTAAGTCTAGCGTCGCAATTGCCTCCACCATACCTTCTGGTGGGAGACTTTAATGGTCATCACCCTCTATGGGAATCTCCCAGGGCGGGTGCTAGGGAAATCATAATCGCTGATCTACTGGGCCAACTGAACCTGTCACTTTTGAATACTGGTGAGCCTACTTCTCTTTCAGACTCCCCAGGCACCCTTTCTCACCTCTTAAGTATCTGCTCAGCACAATTTCACTCCGCTTGGAGTGGAACATCGTCTCTGATGCTCACTCTAGTGATCATTTTCCTGTTCTTACTTTTCTTCGTCATACTCCTGCAACCATTGGTGTACCAAAATTCCAGTTCAGCAAGGCGGACTGGTACATTTTATTCTCATTTAGCCCACTTCTCCGATAGGGGTTATCCCACCGTCTATAACATGGTTGACTTCCGTTATTATGGCCGCTGCCGAGCGCTCTATTCCCAGTACGTCTCCCCATCCCAGGCGTACCCCAGTTCCTTGGTGGAAAGAGAAATGTGGTAAAGCCATCCGTGCACGGAGAGGTGCTCTTCGGGTTTTCAGACGTCACCCAACGGAAGATAACTTACTAGTGTATAAGCGATTCAGGGCTAGAGCACGTCGCATAATCCGTGAAAGTAAGAAGGCATCTTGGAAGCGTTATGTATAGAGCTTTCATAGCACACACCCACATCCGTAGTGTGGGACCAACTTCGGCGCGTGGCCGGTAAGGCAAAACCATTTGCTATACCCGGTCTTAGAGTTGGGGGCGACATCCTGGTGGAGCCGGCCCTTATTGCCAACGCTTTAGGCAGGACGTTTGAGGCAGTTTCCAGTTCCACTAACTATAATCCCGTTTTTGTTCTCTCAAGGTCACTTTGAAAGCTCAGGAGTTGTTATTCCTCACCGATAATCACGAGGACTACAACCGTCCTTTTGGTCTGAGCGAGCTAGAACGTTCCCTCTCTATTTCTAGGCATTCTGCTCCTGGGCCAGATGCCATACATGTGTCGCTACTACAGCATTTGCCTTCAGATGGTAAGATCTTTCTCCTCCAGCTCTATAACCGTATTTGGCATGAAGGTACGTTTCCTGCAGTTTGGCGCGAGGCCATCGTTGTTCCTATTCTGAAAGCTGGGAAGGATGGCCAACTACCTTCCAGCTACCGCTCGATTTCGCTAACCAGTTGTGTTTGCAAGGTCATGGAACGCATGTTAAATGGGCGGTTAATGTGGTGCCTTGAATCTCGCAGCCTCTTATCGAATGTTCAGTGTGGGTTTCGTTGACACCGCTCTGCTATCGATCATCTGGTGTCTCTTTCGACTCAAATTATGAACGGGACCCTCAGAAAGCGCCAGACTGCAGCTGTATTTTTTTACTTAGAGAAAGCTTACGACACGTGTTGGAGGACTGGTATTCTTCGTACCGTTCATCAGTGGGTTTTCTGTGGTCGCCTCCCAATTTTCATTCGGGAGTTCATGAAAGACCGGGTATTTCGTGTGCGAGTGGGTTCGATTTCATCGGTTTGTTTTACTCAAGAGAACGGAGTACCTCAGGGTTCAGTACTGTGTGTCACACTTTTCCTTATAGGTATCAACCCTGTCGTTGATTGCCTTCCACCAGGGATATCATCGTCGCTCTTTGTCGACGATTTTGTCGTGTATCTCACAGCTCGGCGTACCTGTCTCCTTGAGCGTCGTGTTCAGCGTTGTCTAGCCTGCATTACCTCTTGGAGCCTGGCCAATGGCTTTAAGTTCTCCACTCAGAAGACGGTTTGTGTACATTTCTGGCGCCGGAAGGAGTTTCCTGCTCCTACTCTCCGGCTCGGCACAGAGATACTACCGTTTGCAAATGAGGCGAAATTCCTGTGGTTCATATTGGATCGAAAGTTATGTTGGTCCCCCCATATCACTTATTTAAAGGCACGGTGCTTTCGTTCTCTTGATAGTTTACGTCTTTTAGGTGGAATATCCTGGGGAGCTGCTAGAACCGTACTTCTATACCTGTATCAAACCTTAGTCCGTTCCAAATTGGATAATGGGTGTATCATTTATTCTTCTGCGCGACCCTCTATCCTTCGTCGCTTAAACACTATTAACCATCAAGGCATACGTTTTGCAACTAGAGGCTTCCGACCTAGCCCAGTTAATAGTGTTTGTGTGGAAGCTGCAGAACCACCACTATGTTATCGCCGTGAGTACCTTTTCTGCAGCTGTACATGCCGTCTATCCAGCATGCCTGGTCATGCATCCTTTGATGATTCTTTGGATGATTTGTACGCTTCTCGCTCCCTTGCCCTCTTGCCGCCAGGGGTGCGTTTTCGCAACCTCCTTGCGCAAATGGATATGCCCATGCCTATTGTTACTCTCAAAAGAGAAACCACTTTCCCTCCTTGGCTTCGTCAGGAGACCCCTATCCACCTAGGTTCCCTCAGCATTTCGAAGTCAAGTACTCCTGGTTTTATTCTTCGTTCCCTCTTTTTAGCCCTGAAGGACCAACATCCGGACAACGTTTTTATTTTTACTGACGGGTCGAAGATTGCTCAAGGTGTTGGATGTGGCTTTGTAGTTGGAGACAAAGTTTTAGTTTTCGTCTTTCGCGACAGTGCTCGATTTTTACCGCTCGATTTTTACCGATTTTTATTGTTCTCCAGGCTCTTTTTTATGTTCGGAGACATATGATACCGCTCACTGCAATCTGTACCGATTCTCGCAGTGCCCTCCAAAGCCTTCGTGCGCTGTACTCATTCCGCCTTATCGTACACCGCATCCAGGACTGTCTTCACTCACTCTCAGAGGCAGGCCTCAGTTTGACGTTCCTGTGGGTGCCTGGTCACACAGGCGTGGTCGGGAATGAGGCAGCTGATTCTGCTGCCAAGAGAGCCAATTTATCTCCCAGGATTTTTTGTTCTTCATTTCCCGCGAATGATCTGAAGACGGTCTTCCGTGCGACCATTCTTTCTCGTTGGGCGGCTGAATGGTCGCAAATTAGTGACAACATGTTGTGGGTAATTAAGCAACTTCCGGAAGCCTGGAAAACCTCTTGTCGTGCTTCCCGCCGAGAAGAGGTCATTTTATGTCGCCTACGTATCGGACACTGTCATTTTAGCCACTATCATTTACTGCGAGGAGAGCCAGTTACAGTTTGTCGGTGCGAAGCGACCTTGACAGTAAAACACATTTTAATCGAGTGCCAGTTTTTTATCTCCCCTTCGGATGTCATTGCGGTTACCGCCTGACATGCATGCCCTCTTGGCGGACAATCTCCATGCTGTGGAACGTGTTTTACTTTTATTCGACTGTGCCGTACGATTGGTCGTATATAATTTTATTTCCGCGTTACCACTTTGGCAGTATGTAGTTTTATTTTACATCTTACCTTACTGGACCGTTTTTAAATTTTATCCGCAGAGTTTATCTTAAATGGTTTTAATATTCATTTAACTATGATCTTATACCGACAAGTTTAATATGTCGTATATAGTTTTATTTCCGTTTTACCGCTTTGACAATTTGTAGTTTTATTTTATATTTTAAACTTCTGGACCGTTTTTAACGTTTTAACTACAGGGGGCTATCTTAACGGGTTTTAATATCCATTTTACCATTATCTTTTAGCGCAACGTTTAATTTTACGTAAAAACTTTATCGGACGCTGATAATCTTATAGGTTGTGCGCCCTTAAGCCTTACGTCTCTCTCTCTCTACTTGGCAGATACTTCTCGAAGAAGTTCACTTCGATACGTGGGTCAAGGGTGCAATACTAACCTTTGTGTCTTAATGTCAGATGCACGATTCTATCGCTTTATCTGCTTACTTAATATCTTGGGAAAGCTCTTGGGACATTTGATATTTGACAGATTTAAAGAAAACATTGAGCACAATGGCGGTTTGTCGATTGCCCAGTGTGGCTTTAGGGAACGTCGTATCACCCTAACCGTCCCACGGAAAGTGCAGGAGCTCGTGGAAGAGGCGAAATTAGTACTTCATGGTAAACTACGACAATGTGTGTTAATCACTTTGTGTATACACAATGCCTTAAATTTATTCAAATGGGATGGAATTCTCCGAGAACTTTCGACTCTTAATCTTCCAGCATATACCTATAATATGCTCGCTAGTTATCTCGACGACTGTCTACTTCTTATGCGTGCGAATGTCCACGTACGGATGACGAATGGTATACTTTACGATACTATCTCAGGTCCCTTGATGTGGAATATCTACTACGACGAAACATTACAACTGCCTATGCCTCCGAGAGTCCTGCTTAAGGCTTATGCTAATAACTTAGCCATAGTTGCTACGGCCGACGTTGTGCTTACGTTGGAGCGGAATTATAACCGTGCGTTGACTGTAATCAAATGCTGTGTGCTACAGAAGCAACTGACTTTTGCCCACCATAGAACTTCGGCTGTGTTGTTAGTAGGTGGTCGGTAGGTGCACACTATTTGTCTGGAAGTGGGGGCTTTATCATTCTTCAGCCAGGAGTTCCTGAAGTATTTGGGTGTTAATTTGGACCAGAATATCTACATGGGACACCGTGTGTGAAAAACGGCGGAGAAGGCAGGCAAGGATATTGCCCATGTTATACGTTTAATGCCCAATATAGGCAGAGGCAGCACACATGGCGCATACTCTTCTCCGTGGTACAATTTACTATCTTATATAGAGTACGTATGTGGAGTAAGGCCTTGGGTTGTAACATATATACCCCCAAGCTCCTGAGCGTTCAGCACCACTAGTGCCCACAGAACCACATTCACTAAGGCTTTGCTGCTCCCTGCCAGGTTTTCTCCGAATGTTCTGCTAGCTGAGAACGACTTTTGTTGAAGGCACACGCCATTGGAAGAGTGGAGGCTCCATCCCTATGGTTGGTTAAATGGAATGGAGTTTGGGTTTATGCGGATTGAAAGAAATACTGGACAAAGCGCTTGATCAGAATATTTGCCCTTTGGTATAACTGTAAATATGGGGATGTAAATTTTTACCATACTCATTTGTTGACCGGACATGACTGTTTTACCACCTATCTACATCTTTTGGGTTTAAGTGCTACGCCCGAATGCCATTACTGCGGTAAGGATACACATCTGAACATGTCTTCTTTCAGTGTGTTCGGTGCGATCATCAACTGAGAGACATTTGGGACTTCTGACGCCCGAAAACCTTCAGTCTAAGATGCTTGCTAGTGAATGGAATTGGAGCTTTGTTTGCAGTTCAGCCCGTGACATTTTGAGCTCCAAGAGATTGCAGATGGATGACCGCTGAGACCAGTCAGCGTTTACATATATGATTTATACCAAAGATACATTCATCTTGAATGGCTTCCACTTGAGGTAATGCATTCTCGTGCAGTTCCGAACGGAAATTTCGCATTGAATCTCGCGATTTTTGAAAGGGTTATTTAGTTTCTGAGAATCCAACTTGCCTGCTGAGATGCCTTTCTAGGGATTTTTCCTTTGTTAAAATAATAATAATAAAATTACTACCACCAATACTACACTTTAACTACTGGAACTATTACTACTACTTATAGTAGAACTGGTACTACTCTACTACTACTACTATTACTACTACTACTACTACTACTACTACTACTACTACTACTACTACTACTACTACTACTACTAACACTACCACTAACTCACTGCCGCGAGCACTACAAGTTGTAGCAGGAAAAATTTCTTAGAAAGCCACCTCAGCAGGCGAATTAGATATTTACCAACTAAAACCCCTGCAATGATTAAACGTAAAATCCCTCTCGGAACTGCAATAATGGCAACTGCTACTAGTGCTACAACTACTACCACCCTACTATAACCACTGCTACTAATAGTACTGCTACCCATAATACCACCATTACTACCGTCCTACTACGACCATTACTTCCACAATTAGTGCTACCCATAATATAACCACTGCTCCATTCTACTACCGGTTGCTCTACCACTGAGCTACCATGGCAACATAGCATTGAATATCTCAGCTGACCCGCATGTTTCCCGGTAAACCACAAGTTGATCTGAAATTATTTTGAGATGACATACTCCAATGGCAACTTACTTTTAAGTACTTTAAAATCCCAGGATTTATAGTATAGCTAGCTATTATGGGCAATTGTGATAATTTCAATTATTTTCTCACAGAAACCGTATTAGGACAGGAGTTGGATAGGCATTTTTCCATGGTAGCTCAGTGGTAGAGCAATTGGCTAGAGAACGGGAGATCCATGGTTCAAATCCCGGCTATGGCATTGGATTTTTCAGTGTGTCTCTACCTATCCAACTCCTGTCCTACTGACGGTTTCCGTGAGAAAACAACTGAAATTATCACAATCATCACAATACAACCACTATTACCAGAGCTACCACTACTGCCACCGGTTGTGCTACCCATAACACAGCCGCTACTACGAGAACTACCACTACTGTCACAAATTGTGCTTTGTCTAATACAACCACTACTACCACAAGTAGTGCAATCTGTAATTCAACCACTGCTACTAGAAGCACTACTACTACTACTACTACTACTACTACTACTACTACTACTACTACTACTACTACTACTACTACTACTACTACTACTACTACTACTACTGCTACTGCTACTGCTGCTGCTGGTGCTGGTGCTGGTGCTGCTGCTGCTGCTGGTGCTGCTGGTGCTGGTGCTGGTGCTGGTGCTGCTGCTACCGTCGCCGCCGCTACCCCTACCCCTCCTCCTTCTCCTACTCCTCCTCCTGCCAGTTTACAAATGGGACAGGAAAAGATCTGGCATACATATGGACGTGATTTTAACATCCAGTGAACTTAGTGGTGTTTTGAAGATTATGAATGATTTTTTTTTTTTTTTTTTTTACAAAAGAGGCAAAGAGTTCTTCAGGGCGTGAATTTTTCAGTACTCTTAACACATGCCACATGATTTAAACAGGATCGAAGCGGACCCGTTTAACATTAGGCAGATCCGCTGGTACTTTCTACAACGAAGTCGAATGGAGTTCTATACTGTATTATCTAAAAGTTTGCTGAACAACGAATTCAAGCAGAGAGGGACGGCCGGAGGGTAAAGAGAATATCTGTATATGTTTAGATTATAATTTGTAGTATTCGTATTCAATTTAACATATGTAATTAAAGAAATATCGTGAGCATATTTTGATGATGCATTCTGAAGATAAGATCTTTTACTGTTTCTAAGTACATATTTTGTTTTGAGGTATTGGGAATATGGTCTTTATCAAAAGAGTAAATGGTTTGATCATTAATACTAAATATATTATTTAAATTCTCTATGTTCATGTCGAATACTGTATTCTTGTATACATTCTAGTACATTGCTCTTATTTCTTTGCAGGTAAGTAACTTTTTGAGGAGAAGAATACTAATCACCAGAAAATACGTTCAAGTGAGAATTAACCTACTATTTACTTGCACAGAATCTGAACGTAGCAATCCTTGGTAAGTGTTTATTTTTATATTTTTTATGACACGAGGAATTTTATCTAGGGGATGATATAACCATGTAACATTCAGACATATTCGAACGGGCAATTTATCCCACTAAACAGATAGAATTGATTGTTAATGTTATTTAGTGCATAGGTGGTGGAAACGGGATTTGCGGGTCATGCTTTCTCTATCTCTCTCTCCCTGTCAATTTGGCTGTACGTTTGATTTTCACGTGTTGTTAACAAGCAAACATGCTCATTGGGACAGATAAATATGTGATTTGTTTATCTTCCAGCATGTTTGTAATATCAAAACAAGTGCTAATACAAATTGTTATAACGCGAGTGCCATTACTTCGCGAGTTATTTATATATTAATAAGAGCGCTGGAGGGGGGTGACGTTTGGTTTCATGAGAGAAGAAATCAAATTGCTTACCTTAATTGAAGCTTCTCGGGAGTACTACATATCTCCAAAAGCGGTTATTATTCCTGTACATATACCCTGTAGTAATGGTATTCCACCAAAAATTGTGTAAAACATAATTTGACTGTACACCATCCTCACAAAATAACCGCCACTTTTTCGCATTCATCACATAATCCTTTCATATTCTTAAAACAATAGTCCGTTGTGTTTTGGAAATGGTTTTGGTCTTTTTGTAATAGTCCAGGCAGCAGCCAACCGTGCTGAAAGGTCTATGCGATGAACATGCAACAACTTCAGCGTTTGGCAAAAGGGACAATAGGGTCCCTATCACAAAATGTTTATCTAGAAGCCCTCTTCAATCCTCCAAATTTGTGCGGTTGAATCCTGGGACAACCTATATGTGCACTCAGCAATTGAATGTAAATAGGCACTACATGGTATGACTTGAAAGACTTCATTGTAAATTTTCAAAACCAGGATAAATAAGACAAGTGCAGAGGAAACAACGATCGGTATGAACCAAAAAGACTCAGATACTTGAAAAAGAAAAAATAAATTAAGAAAAGTCACCAAGGGGGCAAGCTTTACTCACCGAAATCCTTATGTTAGCAAGAACTGTATTCATGGAGAGCCATGTTCAGCCGCCAGCAGGAATCACAATGCCTCACAAAAGAAAACCCTTCTTCCCCAATCGTTTCAATTGGACACTCTGATCGCGCAGTGAATTCTAAGCCAGAATCTGGACCAGGACAAACAGTCGCCAGCAAATCGCAATCTTCCACCAAATCCTCCTCACCGACGAACCAGCCAACCACAGGGATGGAAGCAACCGAATAAAGGAGAACGCATTCACAAGCTGTCAGTAAGCCCATAAACAAGGAGCGTGGAAAAAATTTGAATGATTCAACGCGAGAAACAAAACTATCACAGTCTCCATCCCGAAAACTACAATTTCAGGCGAAAGTAGGAAAGAAGAAAGGGAGGAAAAAACAGAACACAAAAAACACTGCCAGTGGCTGAAAACGTCAACGGCGCATAAGCCGAGCCTTAGCGCAAAAGCAGGAATTCTTTGCCAGAACAAGCATATACTGAGAATCTCGTGGGCAACACACTCCCCGATGGAGATAGTCCCGGAGGGAAATACTACACCAAGCCGCAAGGGGATTTCAAATGTCTGTCTCACTTAGGAGTATCTCATACAAAGTGAGAAAGAGAAAGTTATCAAGTTCAAGCTTCTAACAGTTAAATAAATTTATGGTTATCACCTGCGCAAGCTTGTGATCTTTTCCGTAACAAAAATATACTGCTCAAGTATTGAGCGTCTTTAATAACCTCCAAGAAGCTGACAGTTGGCATGCCAACACCGAGACAGCAGACACATGGTCCTGCAAGGGGCAGCGCCGATTCAGGAACTTTTAGCCAAGGTAGACCTCCGCAAGCAGGAGGAGGAACAGCACAGGAGACCAGCAGGAAGCTCCAGGAGAGAGAATTACAGGTTGTCGTAGAATTCTGGAACCCAGCCGTCGGCGGTGAAGCAGGGATAAGAAACAGAAGATATCGGAAACAAGAACGACCAAGACAACAGTGTGTGACTCTTACAACATGTGTCCGGTCGGAGCTATGTAGCTTACAATATAAAGATACCTGCTATACAATGTATTAACTAAAAACGTACACATTTTACCGAAATATGGGAACATCCTACCCAAAAATGAGTGGCTAGAGTCCCAGACCTCATATCTTCTCCCACCAAAAAAGATACAGTCACTCTAAAATTTAGTTTTAATTGGGAGATATGTGCCATACGCTGTACCTGCGTGACATGCCGCGGCAGGTAGACTGCGCATCTGAATTTCCATAAAATGTTGTAGGGACCTATACAGAGAGGAGCCAGCTTGGCTGCGGCACATGACCGTAGCACAAATTGTAAATGGTGAATGTTTAGAGACCTCATCATGCCTGTGCTTCCTCTTCTGCCATAAAAGTTTAATATTGTAAAAGCCTGGTGCCTATTTTGCGTAATATGTTGATATGTACACATATTAGATAGTATATCAAACCGGGTCCTGAGATTAGAAAGGGTAGAGTTAGGCATATATCCCAAAATAAGCGAGACAGATACACTTTTATGAACGTCATGACCAGCAAAATTAAAGGTATATTGTAGCTGGTCAAGGTTTCCTATTATCCCTATCAGTATGCGTTGGATTTAGTTAGTAGGATATGGTAGTAACTGCTTAATGCCCCGATTGAAGCCGAAACTTCCCACAAAAGTTGCAGGAAAGTGTGCAACATTCTCCGAAACTATTTTTTCTGGCGGACCAAATGTGCGAAAATATTAGTAAGATAGCTAATTACTTTTGAAAAAGTAACAAGGGGAACAGAGGTGGGCCACACTAATTAAAAAAAAGCATGAACGAGTAATAAAATGTAAGTATTCACAGGGCAGGTCTAGGAAACTGACCCACGAAGTCCACGAAAAGGCTCTTGAGAGGATCGTCACTCTCCACGGAGATCCTATTCTGAGGAATCTTCTGTGAGGAGCTCCGATCGGCGACGTCCACCTTCGCCGATCAGTACCTGGAATTGGTTCCAGATCCTCGAACTGAAGTTCTCTATTGGTAGGGGTCCTGCCCTTTGGAGGAGATGCAACAGGAGAATCCCGCCCTGACTTCCAAACGGACAGTGCGTAAGCGGCAGGATGGTGCTAATGAAAAAAGTCTTAGTCCGACGGCTAAAAAAGAATAAATCAAACCGACCAGTGTCGCCCAATATGCAGAAACGTCTTTCTATTTAGAACTAATCCCATAATATAGACAATGGCTATCCTTCAGTGGAACATACGCAGCATTCGACCACGACGAGCAGAACTTGAGCCGTTACCGCGCATCAACCTCTAGTCGTCTGCTTATATGACACAAAGCTCCGTCCACAAGACAATGTTACCTTCAGGCACTACTCTTCTGTACGGTTTGATTTATCACCTACGGCAGGTGTTCCAGCACACGTCGGCACTAAGATGCTTATCAGAGACGACATCTATGCTGATTCCGTCTCCTTATAGTCAGATCTCCAGTCAGTTGCTGAAAGGATTACAGTGCCATGTGCCCGATTTATCACCCAGGGGCCTACTATGGTAGGTACGGGTTAGGCGCACCCGGGGTCCCGAGCCACCTTGACTCCCTCTGTGGGGAATCTCACAGTGGTGAGGGAGTCAGTAGGTCAAAATGTCCACCCACGTGTAGGCCGTGCGTGGAGACCCGTGTCGGTGAAAAGCAATATCCTGGTTGGTTGAGGGTTGCGTATCTGAGCCTGGGCTTCTGTTTTTCAGCAACTGGGGAGGGTGCGCAACCTAATACAACACTTTGGTTTCAGCTTTTCCTAAACGGGAGGCTAGGGACCAACACACCCCTAGTCAATCGGCAAGGACTAGGTATTATACCGAACTCCAGGGTGAGTGGGACGGCGAGCCTGCTATATTCCCAGACACCCCAGTGGGGTGACCCATGTTGGGCTCCGTGGTGGGTGTCGCCCTCCGTGGTGTAATGGTTACCATTCTGACTTCATATACCCAAGGTCGTGG
This sequence comes from Hymenopus coronatus, assembly GCA_030762935.1. Taxonomy (NCBI): domain Eukaryota; kingdom Metazoa; phylum Arthropoda; class Insecta; order Mantodea; family Hymenopodidae; genus Hymenopus; species Hymenopus coronatus. Next base: position 544,062,809 of record CM060900.1, on the reverse strand, counting down.
GCTCAAACCCGGCGGAGGATGATGGATTTTTTCGGGCGTAAAAATCCTTAGCATGGCTTCCTTCGGAAGGGAAGTAAAGCCGTTGGTCCCGTGTCGTAGATTTACGGCACGTAAAAGAACCTCAAGCCTGATAGAGAGGCCTCTGAGCAAAATTAAGCGATCTTTCACGCCCAATATAGAATGGGATGCTGAGAACCACAGCAGTTAAAGAGCGTCCATAAATAACACGGCATTTACATTTTCCGTGGTGGGTGGTTGGGGAGCACTGTTTCCCCTTTTTTATGGGGAAACCTAAACCATCGTTTAATGTCCAAGGAAAAGAAGTAGTTGGGTCATGTGGTGCTCGCTACTTAGTTGTCACTCGAACGGAGGGAGGTAAAAACTTCACGTCGGTCAGCCCTTTTGCCATTCAAAACGGCTTAGATAAACATGCTGGATCGGGTCAATCTTGTATACGAGCGCTAAACGGTACACTCCTGGTAGAGGCAGTGTCAGCAACCCAGGCCTCTAAATTAGTACGAGCCACTATGTTAGGCAGTTACCCAGGTAAGGTGGTGCATCATAAAACCCTGAATCCTCGCGCGGTGTTGTTACCACCCGCTTTTTGGACGGCTTGAGCACAGTGGAGATTCAGGAGTATCTGGCGGGACAAGGCGTTACATCTGTGTATAAGGTCTAGTGCAAAGTAAATGGTGAATTCATGCCTACCCGTACCCTGTTCCTTACCTTTGATCGGGTAAATCTCCCCCAAAGGATAAGGGCTGGGCACGAAGCCATCGAGGTTAGGCCGTTCGTTCCCAACCTACTCAGATGCTACAATGTCAGCGCTTTGGGTACACAAGTGCACTATGTACTGGTCAGTCTAGATGTGCAATCTGTGGAGACAACGCGAACGATGGAGCGTGTACTTCCCTTCCATCGTGCGTTAACTGAGGTGGCGAACATTCATCTAGTTCCCGCGACTGTCCCCGTTATGCAGAGGAAAGAGCGATCCAAGAGATTCGGGCGAAAGAGAAGGTGTCCTCCTCGGAAGCCCGGAAGCTTTCTGCGCACTCGCCAACCCTTTGCCTCGCGCTGTGGTACGTATAGCTCAACTGCAGCTAAACCTGTACCGAGGCGGGAAATCGCAACTGAAAATGGCGATATTAACGGGGCTATAATTTCTGAATAGATTCTGACGGCTTTGCCGCACCAACGATCCTCAACTTCTACGACTGTTCCGGCTTCAACATCTACCAAACTCGCTCATTTAAAGAGTAATACAGCGAAAATGTCACCCAAGCCTTCAACCTCGGGCACCAAGACCAGCTTACCCGCCACCCGTTCTATGCCAGCAAAGAATTTTAAGACCAGCTACGTTAGGACCGACTTCTTAAAAGACCATGTAAAGTCTCCTCCCAAACAATCGAAGGTATTGAAAACTCAACGCTCAACCCCAAGTAGATCCTCTTCGGGAGAATCTTCTAGTGGAAGTGTAGATCCAGGACGAACATCTCCGTCGATCAGCACCTCAAATCGGTTCGAATTTCTCGAACCGAAATTTTCTTTTGGAAAGGGGTCCTCTCCTGTGGAGGAGATGGAACAGGAGGATTTTGCCCCCACTGCTTGACGGGCAATGTGCGAAAACGACAGGATCGAGCTCCTGGGAACAGTACAAGCCCAATCCCGAAAAAGAACAAATTGAACCGACCAGCACGGCCCGATCTGAAGAAACGTCTTTCGATATAAACCTTATCCCATATTATAGAAAATGGCTATCCTACTGTGGAACATACGCGGAATTAGACCTCGTTGACCTGAGCTAGAACTGTTGCTCAACCAGTATCAACCATTAGTCGTCAGCTAAGAAGAGACTAAAATCCTTCCCCATGACATAGTCACATTTAGGTATTGTTCTGCTGCTCGGTGTGATCTATCAACTGAGGCGGGTGTTCCTGCCCATGGGGGCACTGTGCTACTCGTCAGAGATGATCTCTATGCAGAATCCCTACCTTTGCTGTCTTGCATCCAGTCCGCTGCTGTCAGCATTGCGCTGGCGTCTACCAAATTCACAATTTGTAGTATCTATCTGTCTCCATCTGCTGACCTCTTGCGCATTGATTTAGACGACCTAGTTTCCCAGCTACCAACACCATTCCTGTTGCTGGGGTACGTGAATGCCCACCACCCACTTTGGGGCTCCCTTCGGGCTTGTGCGAGAGATCATCTAATTGCCGATTTTTTCGACGGTCATAATCTCTCTCTCCTGAATACCGGAGAGCCAACCTTACTCTCTGACGCCTTCAACAGTTTTTCACACCTCGACATAAGTGTTTGTTCTCCGCAGTTAGCCGTATCCTTACAGTTGACCGTCATCTCTGATCCATACTCTAGTGACCGCTTTCAAGTTCTTCTTAGTCTACTAGAACACGACGTATGTTCCACGCGCTTAACTAGGTGGCGCTTAGACCGAGCGAACTGGAATCTTTATTCCGGTTTGGCTGTTTTAACCGCTGCGAGCACGACTCCGCGGATGTTTTAGTCGAACACCTCATAGCCACCATTCTTTCTGCTGCTGAACCGTCCATTCCGCGGTTGACTGACCAATCCCGCCCATTTCCTGTTCCCTGGTTCACCGCTGAATGTCGGGATCCTATTCGTGCTCGCAGACGTGCTTTACGGATTTTCCAGCGTCGCCCTATGCTGGGTAACCTAATACAATATAAGAAGATGCGTTCCAAATCTAGACAAGCTCTTAAGGATAGCTAAAAGCAATCATGGAGCCAGTTTGTAGGCTCCTTTAACCGACATAGACCTTCCTCTGTCGTATGGGATAAATTAAGACGTGTAGCCGGAAAACCGACCCATATGTCAATCGCTGGTCTAAAAACAGCGGCAGGCGTAGCGGTTGACACGTTTGATGAGGCCAACACTCTGGACAGAACTTTCGCCAAGATATATAGCTCAGATAATTATGTGCCTGAGTTTCTTCCAGTTAAGGCCCAGGTTGAATCTCAAGATTTTGCCTTCGGCTCCGGAAACCTTGAAGACTACAACCGCCTTTTCACCATGGCGGAGCTGGACAATGCCCTCTCATCTTCTCGAAACTCTGCGTCAGTTCCAGATGGCATCCACGTCCAAATGTTAGATCTCTCTCCTGCGGGTAAAGCTTTCCTCCTCGAGGTCTATAATCGTGTCTGGGTAAATGCCCCTTTTCCAACTTAGTGGCGGGGGCCACCACCATACCTATTTTGAAACCTGGAAAGGACCCCCTCTACGTTTGCGGCGTAATGTCCTGTTAGGAAATTATGACTGTTCACTTAACTGCCTGCCTTTGTATCCGACGTTTACCTCTTTCTTCTGTACCGAGGTGGACGAACGCTTTCGTAATGAGCTTCATAGTCCACGGCCTGCAGGCTTCCGTTTCCTTGAGCTTCTTCGAGCACACAACATTGTAGTGCCTCGCATGTTTCCGAAGGGGGAACGGGTGTACCCACCTTGGTTACGTGCTACCTCCCATGTAGACCTCGGGATGACAGCTTACGGGAAATCTGCATTGCCTTCGTCTAATATCCGTAGATGTTTTTTAGAATGTTTATCCTCTTACAGTGACCGATCTTTTATTTCCACCGATGGAAATAAGTGCAGTGACGGTGTTGGATGTGCCTTGTTACTGGTACCGAACCACATACTCTCGGGTTACATATTCACACATCCATTTATTCTGCTGAGCTGTATGCCATCTACCGAGCCATTCTGTATGTTCGCCGCAGAAATTTGGGTAACTACCTTATTTTAAGCGATTCTCTTAGTGCCCTTCAGAGCGATCGGTAGTTATACAACCACCATCCCCTCGTGCAGCGCATCCAGGACCTTCTCCACTTTTACACACTGCCGGTATTTATGTGGAGTGTACTTGGATTCCTGAACACGTCGGCTTTCACGGTAATTAACTGACGGATATGGCAGCTAAGACGGCCGCTGTACAACCCTGTACTGCGCTTCCTTTTGTCACCGCTGCGGATTTGGGGCTTGTTGTCCGGAGAGTGGTGCACTCCGGCTGGCAGTTCTCGCGGAGAGATCCCCTCTCTCCGCGGGAACAAGCTCAGGGAAGTGAAGGACGCTCCTGTTACCTGGGTGACCTCCTCTCGTAAATCCCGTCGGGAGGAGGTGCAATTGGCTCGCTTGCGAATCGGTAACTCCAATTTTACGCATAGTCATGTTTTTAAGGGAGATCGTGTGCCTAACTGTCCGCTCTGTGGGGCAGTATTGTCGGTACGGCATGTCCTACTAGACTGTATCGCTCCAGCAGCCCTTCGATTGAGTCAGACCTGCCGGCCTCCCTCGTGGAGGCTTTTGCCGACGACCATGGAGTGGTCGTTAGTGTTTTTAAATTTTTATCTTATTTGACGTTTACGCTAAGGATTTAGCTTTTAAACCTTAAACACCAACCATCATCATCATCATGTCCAATTTACCATTTGTAGTATCTATCTGCCTCCCTCTAATGATCTCTCGCGCACCGAATTAGAGGACCTCGTCTCCCAGTTACCAACACCATTTCTGTTGGTGGGGGACATGAATTCTCACCAGCCCCTTTGGGCCTCACATTGGGCTCGTGCAAGAGGTAACTTACTCGCCGAATTCTTTGACGCTAATCACCTCTCTCTCTCTCCCTCTCTCTCTCTCTCTCTCTCTCTCTCTGTTGAATCCCGCAGAGTCTACATTCCTTTCTGATGTCTTCAATAGTTTTTCACATTTGGATATAGCTGTTTGTTCTGCACAGTTGGAAGTTTCCTTACAATGGAATGTTATCTCTAATTTGCATTCAAGCGACCACTCTACAATTCTTATTAGTCTCTTAGCCCAAGATGCATGTTCCATGCGTTTGCCTAGGTGGCGCTTCGATAGAGCCAACTGGAACCTTCATTCCAGTCTGAGCGTTTTTAATTTCAGAGAGCACGACCTTGTGACCTTAGTAGTAGAATACCTCATAGAGACCATTCTATCTGCTTCTGAGCTTTCTCTTCCTTTGTCAACTGGACAACTCCGTTGCTTTCCTGTTCCTTGGTGGACAGATGACTGTCGGAATGCTATTCGTGCTCGCAGACGTGCTCTCAGGGTGTTCCAACGTCGCCCAACAGTAGATAATCAGGCAGGATATAAAAAAACTGCGTGCTATATCTATACAAATTATTACGGATAGCAAAAAGAAATCCTGGAGTAAATTTGTAGCATCTTTTAACCGACATACCCCTTTCTCTGTTCTATGGGATAAGTTAAAACGTGTGGCCGGAAAATCGACCGAAATGCTGATTGCCGGTCTCAACACAGCGGTAGGCGCGGTGGTAGATCCGTTTGACGTGGCTAACACTCTTGGCAGTGCTTTCGCTCAAGTGTTTTGCTCAGATAATTATTCCCCTGAGTTTCTGCCTATCAAGGTTCAGGTGAAGTATACAGGTTTCCCATTTTCTTCCGAAAACCTTGAGGACTATAATCGCCTTTTCACCATGGCGGAGCGAAACTCTGCTCCCGGTCGAGATGGAATCCACGTCCACATATTGCACTATCTTTCTCCTGTGGGTTAGGCTTTCTTACTCCAAGTGTATAATCGTATTTGGGTTGACGCCACTTTTCCGAAAAGTGGCGGGTGACCACCGTAATTAGAATTTTGAAACCTGGAAAGGACCGTCAACTTCCTTCCAGCTACTGTCCTATTTCCCTCACCAGTTTTGTCTTCAAGGGTATGGAACGCATGATCAATAGGCGTTTGGTATGGTGGCTTGAAACTAACCACTTATTGACCAACACTGAGTGTGGTTTTCGCCGTAAATGGTCCGCAGCTGACCATCTTGTATCGCTGTCGACGCAGATAATGGCCGGATTTCTTAAGAACAGTTGGAATATCCCTTGACTTGGAGAAAGCCTATGATACCTGCTGGCGAGGGGGGCTATTACGATCCCTCCTCAACTGGCATTTGCGTGGACGCCTACCGCTGTTTATTCAGGAATTTATGAGGGATCGTGTTTTCCGATTTATTACCGACGGAGGGTATTCCTGCACATGGAGGCACCATGGAAGTTAGCAGAGATGATATATTCGCAGAATCTGTACCCATACAATCTGAAATAAAATCCGTCGCTGTGAGAATTCAGCTACCATCTTTTAGCTTCACCATTTGCAATATACATCTTCCTCCATCCTCTGACCTGTCGCGCACTGATTTAGAACACCTCGTTTCCCAGCTACCAACACCCTTTCTGTTGGCAGGGGACGTGAATGCCCACCTCCCACTTTGGGGCTCCCTTCGGGCTTTTGCGAGAGTTCAGCTAATTGCATATTTATTGGATACTAAGAATGTTGCTCTCCGGAACTCCGTAGAGCCAACCTTCTTTTCTGAACGATTTGTTCACCACAGTTGGCGGTCTCGTTATCCTGGAATACCATCTCTGATTTGCACTCTAGTTACCACTTTCCATGTCTTATTAATCTCTTGACACACGTTGTCTGTTCCACTCGTTTACCTAGATGACGCTTAGATCACGCCAACTGGGAACTGAATTCCCGCTTGGATGAACTTAACTCCAACGAGCACGACTCTATGAATCATTTAGTTGACCATCTCACAGAGACAATTATTTCCGCTGCTGAGCAATCCATTCTGTGATCGACTGGTAAACTCCTTTGATTTCCAGTACCTTGGTGGCGTGATGACTGGCCGGATTACTATTCGTGCTCGCCGACGTGCTCTCAGGGACTTGCAGCGTCGCCCTACACTAGCTAACCTAATAAAATATAAAAATCTGCGTATCAAATCTAGACATATTATAAAGGATAGCGGAAAGTCAAGCTGGAGCAAATTTGTAGTATCTTTTAACCGACATACACCTTCCTCTGTCGTATGGGATAAGTTACGGCGTGTAGCCGGAAAATCGACCCACATGCCCATCGCCGGTCTCAAAACATCTGACGGGGCTGCTGTTGATACGTTTGACGTGGCGAACACCTTAGGCAGTGCTTTCGGTCAGGTGTCTAGCTCAGACATTTATTCCCCTGACTTTCTTACAGTTAAGGCCCAGGTGGAATCTCAAGGATTCTCCTTTCGTTTTGGAAACTTTGAAGATTATAATCGCCTTTTCACCATGACAGAGCTAGAACCTACACCTGCATCTTCGCGACACTCTGCACCAGGACCGGATGGTATCCATGTCCAAATGCTGCAACATCTCTCTCCAGGTCTATAATCGTGTCTGGGCTGACGCCATTTTCCCAGACAAGTGGCGTGAGTCCACCATCATACCCATTCTTAAACTTGTAAAGAACCGCCATCTTCCTTCCAGTTACCGTCCTATTTTCCTCACCAGTTGCGTATGAAGCTGATGGAACACATGATCATTGGACGGTTGGTGTGGTGGCTGGAATCCCACGATCTTCTAACACCCAGTGTGGCTTTAGACGACGTCGTTCAGCAACTGATGAACTTGTCTGCCAACTCAAATAGTGGACGGGTTCCTTAAGAACTGCCCCACAGTTGGGATATTTTTTGACCTCGAGAAGGCCTATGACACGTGTTGGCGAGCGGGAATATTACGTTCTCTCCACAGCTGGAATGTATTTGGACGCCTACGGTTGTTCATTCATGAGTTTACGCGGGACCGCGTTTTTCGAGTGAGGGTCGGCGCGGTTTCTTCTTTTATTCAAGAGAACGGAGTGCCGCAGGGCTCGGTACTCAGCTTGACGATGTTAGCTATAGCGATAAATTCCATGTCGCAATGTGTTCCTCCAGGTGTCTCTTCCTGTTTTTTCGTGGACGACTTTGCCATCTTCTTTACTTTTCAGCGTATTCCATTTTTGGAACGTCGTCTCCAGCGATGTTTGGACAATTTGTATGATTGGAGCTTTCGTTTCTCCGCTGAGAAGACAGTGTGCGTTAACTTCTGGCGCCATAGGTGGCAATCACGGCCGTCTCTTCGAATCAGGCCAGATTTACTTCCTTTCGCTGATGAGGCGAGACTCCTAGGGTTGATGTTCGATCGAAAACTTTGTTGGACACCACATATAGCACAGCTTAAAGCGTGATGTGACAGTTCTCTAAATCTTTTACGGATACTATTTGGCAAATCTTGGGGTGTGGATCGGACAGTAATACTCGGACTTGATCGTGATATGATTCGATTGAAGTTGGACTATTGCAGCATTGTTTATTCATTGTTTATTGTCTGTATTCAGCAGACTAGACACAGTCCATAATCAGGGCATCTGTGTGGCCGTTGGAGCTTTCCCAGCGTGTCCGGTTGTTAGCCTCTACGCCGAATCGGGGGAATCTCCTCTTCCATGTCGGCGTTATGTCCTGCACGATTATTATAACTGTGGGCTTAAGTGCATGCCTGAGCATCCAGCTTTTCACGCGTGTTTCTCCCCCGAGCTGCACGAACGATATTGCCACCACTCTCTGAGTCCCAGGCCGGAAGGTTTTCGCTTCCGTGAGCTTCTTCGGCATCACGATATTGACATGCCTAGGCTGTTTTTCAGGGAGGGATAATATGTACCCTCTTTGGTTACGTACTGCCTCCCATGTCGATCTCGGGATGACGGTTTACGGGAAATCTGCAAAGTCGTTTTATAGTATTCGTCGGTTTTTTAGAATTTTTAACCAAATACAGTGGCCGAATTTGTATTTGCACCGATGAAGGCAAGTGCCCCGACGGTGTTGGATGTGCCTTTGTCACTGGCAGCGCAACTTGTACTTACGGTTTGTATAGTAGTACATCCATTTTTTCTGCCGAGCTATATGCTATTTATCAAGCCCTTCCGTATATTCGCCGTCGAAAATTGTGTAACTGCCTTATTCTTAGTGATTCCCATGGTGCCTTTCAGAGCATTTGTGAGCTCTACAATTACCATCCTTTTGTGCAGCGCATTCAGGACATTCTCTACATTTTGCACGCTTCTGGTTTTAATGTGTAGTGCGCTTGGATTCCTGGACAGGTTGGCTTGCCACGGAGTGAAGCGGCGGATTTGGCTGCGACATCGGCAGTCGCAGAGCCCAGTGTTACCGTTACCAGTTCTACAGCAGAGGATTTTAGGGTGGTTGTACGGAGAGTCTTATTTTCGGATTGGTCGGCTCTCCATGGTAATAAGCTGAGAGAGGCGAAGGATATCCCTGTCAACAAGGTCACCTCCTCTCGTTTATCCCGCCGGGAGGTAGTATTAGCTCGGCTACCACTTGGCCATGTATTTTTACTCACAGTTACCTTTTTAAACGCGAACCTGCTTCTGTGTGCGCTCTGTGGGGAGGCACAGTCAGTTCGTCATGTGTTGCTGGAGTGTGGTCACATGGCACACATTCGATCATTCCTGGGCATGCCAGCCTCTGTTGCCGAAGTTCTCGCAGATGATCCAAGAGCAGTGGACAGAGTTTTTAGATTTTAGCACAAGTTTCTTTTACATTGGGTTTTACTGTCGTAACAGATTTTTTTAATTGGCTCGTTTTGAATCTTTTAGTTTTACTGTATCAGTTTTAGACAGAGTTTTATCTCCAGCTCTGGTTACAGGGCTGGACAGTTCTTTCACTTCGGTTTTATGCTCTACTTTTACCTGTTTTATTTTGAAATGGTGTTTTATTACTAATTATTGTCAAGTTTTAACCATAAGGGCACTTATGACCTCGGCAGCTGAGCGCCCTTAAACACCATTATCATCATCATTTGGCCACGCCGTGGCCGAGTGGTTAGACCACTCGTCTCTGAACTAGACGGCCTGGGTTCAAACCCAAGTGACAGCATGTGAGATTTGTTGTTGACAAAGCGGCGTAGGGGCGGGTTTTCTCCGGGTGCTCAGGTTTCCCCCGCCATCGCATTCCACCGGGGCTCCAGCTTCATGTATCATCAGTGTATCGCCTGCGGTGCCAGAGTAGTAAAAGCTGGCGTTAAGCACTACCAAAAAAATCATCATCGTTTATTCTTCAGCACGACCATCTCTGCTGAGACGATTAGACACCGTCGATAATGAGGGCATCCGTGTGCCTTTTCCAGCTAGCCCAGTTGTTAGCCTCTACGCCGAATCGGCAGAACGCCTTCTGCGGTGTCGGCGTGTTGACGTATTAGGAAATTATGGTTGTTCCCTTAAATTCATGACCTAGCATCCCAGGTTTACCCCTTTCTTTTCTATTGAGCTGGACGAACGTTATCGTGGACGAACGTTATCGTAACCACTTACGTAGTCGAGGGCCTGCAGGTTTTCGTTTCTGTGAGCTTCTTCGGAAACACAATATTGTAGTGCCTTGCATGTTTCCGAAGGGCGAAAGAGTGCACCCACCTTGGTTACGTGCTACCCCTCATGTAGATTTTGGGATGACAGCCTACGAGAATTCTGCGTTGCCTCTGTCTAGTATCCGTACTTCCTTTTAGAAATGTTATCCCTTTACAGTGACCGATTTTATATATATATATATATATATATATATATATATATATACACTGACGGTAGTAAATGTATCACGGTGTTGGATGTGCCATCGTTACTGGAGGTCCAACACATACTTTCGGATTGCCTAGTCACACATCCATTTTTACTGCAGACGTGTATGCTATTTAGCGAGCCATTTTGTATGTTCGCTATCGCAATTTGGGTGACTGCATCATCCTTAGTGATTCCCTTAGCGCATCCCAGAACGTTCGTGAACTGTACAGCTACATCCCTTAGTTCAGCTTATTCAGGATGTCCTTCACGATTTACACGCATCTGGCGTTAATGTAGATTGCGCATGGCTTCCCGGACATGCTGGATTATCGGGTAATGAACTGGTGGATGTGGCGGTAAAGTCGGCGATAACGGCGCCCAGTGTTCTAATAAGTTTTTTGTCCGCCAAAGATTTTAGGCTTGTGCGGAGAGAGGTGCTTTTGAGCTGGCATGCAGATTGAACGGCTCTCCGCGGCAACCAGCTAAGATTAGTGAAGGATCTCCCGGTTCATTGGACAACTTCCTCTCGTGATTCTCGTTGAAGTCGTTTTGGCTTGTCTGCGCATCGGTCACTGTCTTTTTACACACAGACACCTACTAAACGGGGAACCTGTACCTATCTGTCCGCTGTGTGAGGCACATTTGTCCGTTTACCATGTGCTGCTTGAGTGTGCTCCTCTATCCACCCTTCGAGCAACTTATCAGCTTCCGGTCTGCCTTTTTGAGGTACTTGGGGATGACAACCACGCGGTAGATTGGATTTTTAGCTTTTTACGCCAAGTGCCATTTTTAAAAACGTTTTAGTGTTTTGAAGATTTTATCTGTTTCACTTCTAACATTGGGGTTTTACTTTTGGAGGGCTTTTCTTTTGTAATTCGCATGTGCGACCCTGTTTAGATCCCTTTTAAAGTCATTACCATTCATTTTTTGTAGTAATTTTAGCTGCTTTTCCTTTTTAGCACTGGGGTTTACTTTAAGAGGGCTTTTTTATGTGCGACGTAGTGTTTAGATCGCTCTTTGACCATTGCAATATATTCTTTTATGTATCTACTCTGGGGTTTTATTTGTGTATTTGGCCATATTTTATTTCCTACTTCCTTTTTATGTTTTAACTTTGGTATACATGCATTTTTAGGGCGCTAATAACCATGCAGTTGAGCGCCCTTAAGCCCTATTCATCAGCATCATCATCAAGGATTTGCGCCAGGTCCAGATGGCATCCACCATTAAAGGTAGCAACATCTCTCTCCTGAAGTTTAGGTTTTCCTCCTGAAGGTATTTTTTTTTGTACTTAAGAAGGCGTTGGCGTTGGCGGGCAGGCACTTTGCGCTCCATTCTCAGCTGGAATATACGTGGACGCCTACCGTTGTTCATTCAGGAGTTTAGGCGGAACCGCGCTTTCCGAGTCGGCTCGGTTTTTTCTATCTATTTTATTCAGGAGAATGAAGTGCCGCAGGGCTTGGTACTCGGCGTGACGCTATTTGCTATAGCGATAAGTTCCATCTTGCACTGTGTTCCTCCAGATGTCTCTTCTTTCTTATTCGTGGACGACGTTGCCATCTTCTGCAGTTCTTAGCATACGCCGTTTTAGGAACGGCGTGTCTAGCGTTTTGGACAATCTATTTGATTGGGGCTCGAAGAACGTCTTTGTTTTCTCACCTGAGAAGGCAGTCTGTGTTAAGTTCTTGCGTCGAAGGTAGCGAATGACACCTTTTCTTCATCTCGGGGCAGATATACTTCCCTTCACAGATGAGGTGAGATTCCTGGGGCTGATATTTGATCGGAAACTAAGCTGGTCACCTCATGCAGCACATCTTAAAGGGCGGTGTGATCGTTCTCAGAATATTTTACGGATATTAAGCGGCAAATATCGGGGAGCACATCGGTCAGTACTGCTAAGTCTCTATCGTGCACTGGTCCGATCAAAGCTAGACAATAGAGGTATTGTTTATTCTTCAGCACGCCCATCTATTCTGCCAAAGTTAGATACTTTCCACAATCAGGGCATCCGTGTGGCTTTTTAGGCATTTCCAACTAGCCCAGTTGTGAGCCTCTACGCCGAATCTGCAGAACCTCCTCTTCGATGTCGGCGGGATGTTCTTTTGTCTAACTATGGCTGTAACCTTAAGTGCATACATACCCATCCATTGTTTCCTCCCTTTTTTGATTCTAGATTATACAACCATTAAAGAATCCTCTTACGTAGTTCAACGCCTGCAGGATTTCGCTTCGAACGCACGGTCTTGAAACGCCTGACATTTTCAATAGGGGGAGATGGTGCACCCACCTTGGTTACGTGTTTCCTGCCAGGTAGATCTTGGGATAACGGCTTACGCGAAATCTTCTACGCCCAAGTTTAGTATCCGTGCTTGTTTTTTAGAATGTTTATCAAAATACAGTGGCCGCAGTCATATTTACACTGATGGCAGTAAGTGCGCCGATGGAGTTGGATGTGCCTTAGTCACTGGAACCGAAAAATTTACTTTCGGTTTGCCGAATAGCACATCAATCTATACTGCAGAGCTGTATGCTATTTACCGTGACTTATTGTCAGTAATTCCCTTAATGCATTTCAGAGCCTTCGTGAGCTGTACGTTTACCATCCTCTAATACAGTGCATTCAGGACATCCTTAACATTTTGCACGCTTCGAGTGTAATTGTGAAGTGCGCCTGGCTTCCTGGACACGTTGGCTTGCGGGGAATGAACTGGCGGATTTGGCGTCAAAGAAGGCATCATCTGCGCCCAATGTTACCACTAACTTAATCTCTGCTGATGATTTTAGGCTTGTGTGAAGAGTGTTAATATCGTGCTGGCATGGAGAGTGGTCCGCTCTTCGCGGCAACAAACTCAGGGTGGTGAAGGAGCTCCTTGTGTACTGGGTGACTTCCTCACGACGGGATAATTATTTTAGCTAGAATACGTATTGGCCACCGTATTTTTAGTCATAGCCATCTTTTTAAGAGGGAACCTTCACTGTTCTGCCCGCTCTGTGGCAACGTTTTTACCGTCAGACATGTTTTGGTAGAGTGATCGTCTAGCACCGCTACGAGCCTCTCTGCAACTGCCGGCCAGGTTTTCGGGGTTCTGGCCGATGATCCCGGAGCGGCGGAGTAGATTTATAGATTTTTATCCCATGTGACAGTTGCTTTACGTATCTGGTTTTAATGACTTTTATTATTTTCTTAACCGCTGACAACGGAGCGATAAGTCAAGCTTTTACTTTTAAGTTTTGTCACTGGCAGCCAAGTCCGGTGGCTGTGGGTTTAATTTTATTCTTACTGTTTCCCTCCATTGTTTTTTAATGCTTAAACTCAGGTTTACGTTTTTAATGGCTATTTTTCTCGGGATTTTATCTTTCACTTGGACTATTTTATTCTTCCCTTGATTTTATTGGAGTTTTATTTCTCTCTGGTTCTCGCCCAGGGTTTTGTCAGTTTTGTTGTCATGGTGTTTTTTATTTCTGGTTTTAGCGAAGTTTTTTATTCTCTCAGGGTGCTAATGACTATAGCAGCAGCATCATCATCATCATCCTCGAGGTCTATGAGCGAGTTTGGGCAGATACCACTTTTCCAATTCGGTGGCGGGAGGCCACCATCATAGCCATTTTGAAACATGGAAAGGTCCGTCACCTTCCTTCTAGCTTCCATCGAATTTCTCTCACCAGCTGTGTTTGCTAGGTGATGGAACGCATGATCAATGGGCGGTTGGTGTGGTGTTTGGAATTCCTCAATATTCTGACCAACATTCAATGTGGTTTTCGAAGGCGTCGAACAGTGGCTGAACATCTTGTGTCGCTATCGATGCAGATTATAAACGGTTTCCTTCGGAATTGTCAGACCGTTGGGATATTTTTCGACCTCAAGAAGGCTTATATACGTGTTGGCGGGCAGGGATTTTAGGCTCTCTCCACAGCTGGAATGTACGTGGACGCCTACCGTTGTTTGTTCAGGAGTTTTTGCGTGACCGCGTTTTCCGCGTAAGGTTCGGCTCGGTTTTGTTTAACTATTTTATTCAACAGAACGGAGTGCCGCAGGTCTCGGTACTAACCGTGGCGCAGTTTGCTGTTGCTATAAATTCAATGTTGGAATGTGTTCCCCCAGGTGTATCCTCCTGTTTATTCGTGGACGACTTTGCCATCATCTGCACTTCTCAGCGTAAACCGTTTTTGGAACGTCGCCTATAAAGGTGTTTGGACAATCTTTACGACGGGAGCTCAAAAATGCTTTGTTTCTCTCCCGAGAAGACAGTATGCGCTAACTTCTGGCGTCGTAGGTGGCGACCGACGTATACTCTTCAACTTGGACCAGATTTACTTCCCTTCGCAGATGCGGCGAGATTCTTGGGGTTGATATTCGATTGGACGCCTTGTTGGGCACCACATATAGTACAGCCGAAAGCACGCTGTGAATGTTCTCATAATATTTTACTTATATTAAGTGGCAAATCTTGGGGAGCGGATCGGACAGTTTTACTGCGCGCTTATCGTGCGCTGGTCCGATCCAATCTAGATTACGGATGCATTGTTTATTCTTCTGCACGAACATCGGTGCTGAAAATGTTATATGCGGTCCATCATCGGAGCATCCGTGTTGTTTTTGGAGCTTTTCAATAAGCCCAGTAGTGAGCCTGTATGCCGAATCGGCAGAACCCCCTCTGCGGTTTCGGCGTGACGTCCCGCTCGCAAATTATGGCTGTGGACTTCAGTGGCTGCCTCCGCATCCTACTTTTACCCCTTTTAATTCTTCTGAACTGGACGAAAGTTATCAGCATCTATCACTTTAACCAAAGTCCGCAGGTTTTCGTTTCTGAGAACTTCTTCGGAACTACGATATTGCACTGCCTAGAATGTTTCCCAAGGGAGAGAGGATGTAATCACCTTGGTTACATGCTACATCCATCATCGATCTCGGGATGACATCTAAGGAAAGATTACGATGCCTGCGTGTAGTATCCGTAGTTTTTTTGTTTTGTTTTTGAATTTTTATCCCCTTACAGTGACGACTTTGTATATACACTGACGGCAGCAAATGTACCAACGGTGTTGGTTTGGCATCTGTTACCGAAACCGAGAAACATACTTTCGGTCTGCTTAGTTACCTATCCATTTATACCCTTCGAGGGCTTACTACGGTAGGTGCGGTTAAGGTGCACCTGGGGTCCCGTGCCGCCTTTGACTCCCTCTGTGGGCAACCTCCAAAGGGTGAGGGAGTCAGTAGGTTGAAATGCCCACCCACATGTAGGCCGTGCGTGGAGACCCGTGTCGCTGGAAAGAAGTATCCTGGTTGGTTGAGGGTTTCGTACCTGAGCCTGGGCTTCTGCGTTTCAGTACTTGGGGAGGGTGCGCAACCTAATACACCACTTTGGTTTCTGCTTGGCCTAAACGGGAGGCTAGGGACTAACCCACTTCTAGTAAATCGGCCAGGACTAGGTATTGTACCGAACTCCAGGGTGAGTGTGACGGCGAGCATGATATATCCCCTGTGTAGCCCTATCACCCCAGTGGGGTGATCCCGTGGTGGGCTCCATGGTGGGTGGGTGGGGAGTACTGGGGGATGAAATTTATCATCATTTTTATGGCCAAAATCAAACTCAAATCCAATTTCATGAGCGGAAAATAAGTAGTCGAGTCCAGTGGTCCTCGCTACTAGGTAAGAAACAGGACAGAGAAAGGCAAAAAATTTACAGCGGTTAGCCCATATACGATGCAAAAAGTCCTTCATGAGATAGCTGGTCCAGTGAAGTCCTGTACGCGCTCCCGTAATGGGACGCTCCTGGTTGAAGTCGTATCAGCTTCCCAGGCAGCGAAATTATTGCGCGCCAATAAATTAGGCAGTTACCCTGTGAAGGTCGCTATGAACAATACCTTAAATTCCTCGCGTGGGTGGTTCACCACCGGCGCTTTGTACGGTTTGTCCAATGAGGTGATTCAGGAGGAGCTAGCAGCACAAGGTGTAACATCTGTATATTGGGTTCAGCGGAGAGTTAATGGTGAATTAGCGCGTACCCGTACTCTGTTCCTTACCTTTGAACGGGTAGATCTCCCTCAAGGTATCAAGGCAGGGACAAAGACATCGAGGTAAGGCCCTACATCCCGAAACCGTGACGCTGCTACAGATGTCAAGGTTTTGGACACATTAGTGAATTTTGTAGTGGTCAGCCTACATGCGCAACCTGTGGAGATGTCACACACGATTCAGGTTGCAAATCGACTTCATGTGGTGTTTACTGCGGCGGTGAGCATCCATCCAGTTCCCGCGACTGTCCCCGTTTAGGAGAGGAGAGATCGGTCCAGGAGTTCCGGGTGGGGGAGAAGGTGTCCTTCTCGGAAGCTCCTGCGTATCCACCAAGCCTCCATCCCGCGGTCTAGTACTTACAGCTCGGTTGTAGCTAAGTCAGTACCTTAGCGGGAAACCGTAACGCAGTCCTTCGCTGTCAACGGGGCCACAATTGCAGGAAAGACTCTCGTAGCCAGACCACTAGCCAGGCATACAGCGTCCACTTCTATGTCGGCGTCACCATCAGTCTCTTCTACCTTTATGAGAAATTCTGAGAAAATCATCTACACCTTCGTCCTCGGGCAGTAGGTTAGCCGTAACTGTCGAGTATTCTGCAACAGTTAAAGCTTGCAAGACAAAATATGTCCGGGCTGACTTCCTGAAAGAGACTTTAAAGTCCCCTCCCAAAACATCTAAGGGAAAGAAAAAGTCCCCTTCTCCTCTGCGTAGTTCCTCTTCTGAGGAGTCTTCTGGTGAGAGAACTCGTCGGCGACCAACAACTTTGCCAATAAGCACCTCTAATGGTCTCGAGTTCTCGAACCGAAATTCTCTATTGGAAAGGGGACCTCCCTCGTAGAGGAGATGGACCAGGAGGATTCTGCCCTTACTGCTAAATGTCCAATGCCTAAGCGGCAGGATTGTGCTCCTGAGCAGAGTGTTAGTCTGACGGCCGAGAAGAATAAACTCAACCGACCAGAACAGCCAAATATGCAGAAACTCCTTTCCATTTAATTCTTATCCCATACCGTAGACCACGGTTATCCTACAGTGGTACATCCGCGGCATTAGACCCCGTCGACCAGCGCTGGACTTGTTGCTCCAACAGCATCAGCCTTTGGTCGTATGCTTGTAAGAGAGCAAGCTCCGTCCCCAAGGTAACCTTACCTTCAAGCAGTGCTCTTCTGTGCGGTGTGATATATTACCGGCGGATGGAATACCACCACAAGGGGGCAGTATGATTCTAATGAGAGATGATATCTTCGCTAAATGTTCCCATTCAATCTAGCATACAATCCATTGCTGTAAGGATTAAGCTATTTCCCATTAGCTTCAATATAGATAGTATATATGTACCTCCATCTGATGGCCTCTCGCCCACAGATGTAGAAGACCTAGTCTCCCAGCTACCAACACCTGTTTTGCTGGTAGGGGACCTGAATGCACACCACCTGCCCCCCCAGGGGCCTACTACGGTAGGTACGGGTTAGGCGCACCCGGGGTCCCGAGCCACCTTGACTCCCTCTGTGGGCAACCTCAGAGTGGTGAGGGAGTCAGTAGGTGAAAATGCCCACCCACGTGTAGGCCGTGCGTGGAGACCCGTGTCGGTGAAGAGGAATATCCTGGTTGGTTGAGGGTTGCGTACCTGAGCCTGGGCTTCTGTCTTTCAGTAACTGGGGAGGGTGCGCAACCTAATACACCGCTTTGGTTTCTGATTTGCCTAAACGGGAGGCTAGGGACTAACCCACCCCTAGTCAATCGGCCAGGACTAGGTATTACACCGAACTCCAGGGTGAGTGGGACGGCGAGCCCGCTATATCCCCTGTGTAGCCCTGTCACCCCAGTGGGGTGACCCCTCGTTGGGCTCCGTGGTGGGTGGGGAGCACTGGGGGATGAATTTATACCATTTTTTTATGGCACCAAAACCAAAACCCCTTATTTTAAATGCAAACGTTGGAAAGGAAGTAGTCGAGTCATGTGGTCCTCGCTACTTGGTTATTCATAGGACAGAGGAAGGTAAGAAGTTCCTTACGGTGAGCCCTTTTACTATCCAAAAGGGTCTCGATGCCATTGCTGGTCCGGTCAAATCTTGCGTTCGAGCTCGTAACGGTACACTTCTTGTCGAAGCCAACTCCGCCTCGCAAGCTGCAAGGATACTTAAAGCCACCACGTTAGCCAGCTATCCAGTGAAGGTCGAGGTGCACAAGTCGCTGAACTCCTCCCGCGGTGTAGTAACAACACGCGCGTTGGACGGTTTGTCCATTGAGGAGATCCAAGAAAATCTTGCGACTCAGGGTGTCTCAGCTGTTTATCGGGTACAACGTAAGATCAACGGTGAATTCCTGCCTACTCGTACCCTGTTTCTTACTTTTGATCGGGTTGATCTGCCTCAAAAGATTAGAGCAGGGTATGAAGCCATCGAAGTTAGGCCTTATATACCCAATCCGCTGAGGTGCTTTAAATGCCAACGTTTTGGTCACACTAGTGAGTTGTGTACCGGCAAGTCCACCTGCGTCCACTGCGGTGACACCTCCCACGATGGGGCTTGTGCTTCAGCTCCATCGTGTGTGAACTGTAACGGTGAACACCCATCTAGTTCCCGAGACTGCCCCCGTTTTGCAGAGGAACGAGCGATCCAGGAGATACGGGTGAAAGAGAAGGTGTCCTTCTTGGAAGCCCGGAAGCTCCTGCGACTCCGCCAACCCTCTGCCCCGAGGTCCGGTACCTATAGCTCAGTTGCAGCTAAACCGGTACCGCGTCGGGAAATCGCAACACAGACCGGCGATATGAACGGGGCTACAATTGCGGAAAAGGTTATTTTAGCCCAAGCGCTGCCAAAGCCTTCGGCACCTACACCCAAGTTGGTATCAACATCTGCCAAATCCGCCAGCTTACAGAATAGTCCTGCACAGTTGTCACCGAAAGCCTCGACCTCCGGAACTAAAGCTATTAAATTCACGACGTCTTCTGCCCCAGAAAGACAGTTTAAGACCAAGTATGTACGACAAGACTTTTTGAAAGAAAATGTGCAATCTATTACCAAGTCATCTAAAGGTAAGAAAAGTTCACGCAACTCCACACGTGTATCCTCCTCTGAAGGGTCATCTGGGGAGGAGGGCGTGAATCGGCGACGGCCGTCTTCGCCGATCAGCACATCCAATCGGTTCGAACTACTTGGACCGAAAACTGCTCTTGAAAAAGGGACCTCCCTTGTGGAGGAGATGGACCAGGAGGATTCTGCCGCCACTGCCAGAGGGACAGTGCGGAAACGGCAGGATCGTGCTCCTGAAAATAGTACCAGCCCAACGCCTAAGAAGAACAAATTGAACCGACCAGCTAATCCCAATCTGCAGAAGCGTCTTTCGATTTGAAACTTATCCCATAATATACTCAATGGCTATCCTCCATTGGAACATACGCGGAATTCGACCACATCGACCAGAGCTTGACTTGTTGCTGCGCCAGCATGAACCCTTGGCTGTATGTTTACAAGAGACGAAGCTCCGTCCACAGGACACCGTTACCATCAGGCAGTACTCCTCCGTACGATGTGATTTATCCCCGGAGGACGGTGTCCCGGCACATGGGGGCACTATGATGCTTATTCGAGATGATATTTTTGCCAACTCCGTACCCATACAATCTGCAATCCAGTCCGTTGCAGTCAGCATTAAGCTACCCTCCGCTTCATTCACCATTTGCAGTATCTATTTGCCTCCATCTGCGGACCTCTCGCACAGCGACTTAGAACACCTCATTTCGCAGTTGCCACCACCCTTTTTATTGGTAGGCGACGTGAATGCCCATCACCCTCTTTGGGGCTCTCCTCGGGCTTGTGCGAGAGGTACGCTACTTAAAGATTTCTTGGATAATCAGAATCTTGCTCTCTTGAACACCGGAGAGCCCACCTTTCTATCTGACGCATTTCATAGTTTTTCACACATTGACATTGCAATTTGTTCCCCTCAGCTGGCAGTCACCTTATGCTGGAATATCATCTCGGATTTGCATTCTAGTGACCACTTTCCTTGTCGTATTAGTGTCTTGACACCCGTTGTATGTTCCACCCGTTTACCTAGTTGGCGCCTAGACCACGCCAGCTGGGAACTGTACTCCCACTTGGCTGAATTTAGCTACGAAGAGCACGACTCTGTGAACCACTTGGTCGAACATCTTACAGAGACCATTCTTTCTGCTTCTGAGCAATCCATTCCGCGTTCGACTGGCTACAGCCGTCGATTTCCGGTACCTTGGTGGACCGCTGACTGTCGGGATGCTATTCGCGCTCGCAGACGAGCTCTACGGGTTTTCCAGCGTTATCCCACACTGGATAACCTGATATACTATAAACGGATGCGTGCACATTCTAGGCGGGTTATTAAGGATAGCAAAAAGATGTCATGGAATAAATTCGTGGGTTCCTTTAATCGACATACACCTTCCTCTGTCGTATGGGATAAGTTAAGACGTGTGGCTGGGAAACCGAACCATATGCCCATCGCCGGTCTCAAAACACCTACCGGAGCTGTTGTTGATACATTTGACGTGGCGAATACTTTAGGCAGTGCTTTCGCTCAGGTGTCTAGCTCAGGCAACTATTCCCCTGAGTTTCTTACAGTTAAGAACCAGGTGGAATCTCAAGAATTCTCGTTTCTTTCTGGCAACCTTGAGGATTATAATCGCCTTTTCACCCTGGCAGAGCTAGACAATGCACTCTCCTCTTCACGACACTCAGCACCAGGTCCAGATGGTATCCACGTCCAAATGTTGCAACATCTCTCTCCTGATGGCAAAGATTTCCTACTCGAGGTCTATAATCGTGTCTGGGTTGATGGCATTTTTCCAGACAAGTGGCGGGAGGCCACCATCATACCCATTCTTAAACCTGGAAAGGACCGCCATCTTCCTTCCAGTTACCGTCCTATTTCCCTCACCAGTTGCGTGTGCAAGGTGATGGAACGCATGATCAATGGACGGTTGGTGTGGTGGCTGGAATCCCACAATCTTCTGACGAACATCCAGTGTGGCTTTCGACGACGACGTTCAACTGCTGACCACCTTGTCTCTCTGTCAACTCAGATTATGGACGGGTTTCTTAAGAACAGCCCCACAGTTGGGATATTTTTTGACCTCGAGAAGGCCTACGACACGTGTTGGCGGGCGGGAATATTGCGTTCTCTGCACAACTGGAACATACGTGGACGCCTACCGTTGGTCATTCAGGAGTTTATGCGGGACCGCGTTTTTCGAGTGAGGGTGGGTTCAGTTTTATCTAACCATTTTATTCAAGAGAACGGAGTGCCGCAGGGCTCGGTACTCAGCGTGACTCTATTTGCTATTGCGATAAATTCCATATCACTATGTGTGCCTCAAGGTGTCTCTTCCTGTTTATTCGTGGACGACTTTGCCATCTTCTGTACTTCTCAGCGTACACCGTTTTTGGAACGCCGTCTCCAGCGGTGTTTGGACAATCTCTATGCATGGAGCTCGAAACACGGTTTTCGTTTCTCCGCTGAGAAGACAGTCTGCGTTAACTTCTGGCGCCGTAAGTGGCAAATGCCGCCGTCTCTTCGACTCGGGCCAGATTTACTTCCTTTCGCAGACGAGGCGAGATTCCTTGGTTTGATCTTCGATCGGAAACTTTGTTGGGCACCACAAATAGCACAGCTTAGAGCACGATGTGACCGTTCTCTAAATCTTTTACGGATACTAAGTGGCAAGTCTTGGGGTGCGGATCGGACGGCATTGCTCCGTCTTTATCGTGCTGTGATTCGTTCGAAGTTGGACTATGGCAGCATTGTGTATTCTTCAGCTCGACCTTCAGTGCTCAGAATGTTAGACACAGTCCATAACCAGGGCATCCGTGTGGCCGTTGGAGCTTTTCCAACGAGCCCAGTTGTTAGCCTCTACGCCGAATCGGGAGAACCTCCTCTGCGTTGTCGGCGTGATGTCCTGCTTGCTAATTATGGCTGTGGGCTGAAGTGTATGCCAGGGCATCCAACTTATCACGCTTTTTTCTCCCCTGAGCTGCACGAGCGATACTGCCTCCGCTCTCTGAGCCCCAGGCCAGCAGGTTTTCGTTTCCGTGAGCTTCTACGCCAGCACCATGTTGACATTCCTCGGCTGTTACCCAAGGGAGAGAGTATACACCCCCCTTGGTTACGCGCTACCTCCCATGTCGATCTCGGGATGACGCTCTACGGGAAATCTGTTACGCCTCTTGATAGTATTCGTCGATGCTTTTTAGAATTTTTATCCAAATACAGTGGCCATATTTGTATTTACACCGATGGTAGTAAGAGCCCCGACGGTGTTGGATGTGCCTTTGTAACTGGCACCACAATTTCTACTTACGGTTTGCCTAGTTGCACATCTATATATTCTGCCGAGCTATATGCTATTTATCAAGCCCTTCTGTATATTCGACGTCGAAAATTAGGTGACTGCCTTATACTTAGTGATTCCCTTAGTGCCCTTCAGAGCATTCGTGAGCTGTACAATTACCATCCTTTGGTGCAGCGCATCCAGGACGTTCTCCGCATTTTGCACGCTTCTGGTTTTAATGTGGAGTGCGCATGGATTCCTGGACACGTTGGCTTGCCAGGGAATGACACGGCGGATTTGGCAGCGAAATCGGCAGTCACAGCGCCCAGTGTTACGATTACCCATTCAACAGCAGAAGATTTTAGAGTGGCTGTACGGAGAGCCGTTTTTTCGACTTGGCATGCGGAGTGGTCGGCTCTCCGTGGTAATAAGCTGCGAGAGGTGAAGGACCTCCCTGTCAACTGGGTAACCTCCTCTCGTTTATTCCGCCGGGAGGAGGTAGTACTAGCTCGGCTAAGAATTGGCCACTGTATTTTTACTCACAGTTACCTTTTTAAACGTGAACCTGCTCCTGTCTGTGCGCTCTGTGGGGAGGCACAGACAGTTCGTCATGTGTTGCTGGAGTGTGGTCACCTGGCACACATTCGGTCATGTATGGGCATGCCGGCCTCTCTTGCTGAGGTCCTGGCAGATGACCCAAGAGCAGTGGACAGGGTTTTTAAATTTTTAGCAAAACTTTCTTTTACCTTGACGTTTTAGTGTGATAGCAGTTCTTTTTAAACACTTTTAATTTTAATGTGTTGATTTTAGATGGAGTTTTATATCCAGCTCTGTTAGAGGGCTGGACCGTTCTGTTACTTACTTTTCAACTGTGTTAGCCCTTTTTACTTGTGTGTTTTTCCTTTTTTGGTATTTTCTTACTGCCTATTGCCAAGTTTTAATCGTAAGGGCGCTTATGACCTCGGCAGTTGAGCGCCCTTAAACACCATTATCATCATCATCACACCACCTGCTTTGGGGCTCCCCTCGTGTTTGTGCGAGAGGTCAACTGCTCACCGACTTTCTTGGATCATATTAGTCTCTCTCTCTCTCCTGAATATCGGAGAGCCTAAGTTTCTTTCTGACGCCTTTAATACTTTTTCACACATCGACATAACCGCCTGTTCTCCACAGTTTCCTTACAGTGGAATGTCATCTCTGAGTTATGCTCTAGTGACCACTTTCCAGTCGTTATAAGTCTCTTAACACACAATTTATATTCCACGCTTTTACCTAGATGGCACTTTGATGAAGGCAACTGGAATCTTTGTTCCCGTTTGGCTGTTTTTCAGTGCAGTGAGCACGGCGCAGTCGATTCCTTAGTTGAACACCTCACAACATCATTCTCTCTGCTGCTGAGCAGTCTATTCCACGTTCAACTGGCCACTTTTGACGTTTTCCTGTTCCTTGGTGGACAGATGACTGCCGAACTGCCATTCGTGCTCGCAGTCGTGTTCTCCGGGTTTTCCAGCGTCGCCCTACGCTGGACAACCTGACACAACATAAAAGACTGCGAGCTTAATCTAGACAAGTTATAAAGGATAGCAGGAAGTCCTTGTGGAGACTCTTTGTGGCGTCTTTTAATCAACACACACTTTCCTCTGTCGTACGGCATAAGTTTAGGTGTTTTATTTATTTTTTGGTGGTCTTTAACCACCGCTTTAACTACTTATGGCACCGCAGGCGGTGAAAGTGATGGTACATGAATGAAGATGGAGCAACGGTGGAATGCGATGGCGGGGGAAACCGGAGAACCCGGAGAAAAACCGCCGCTTTGTCCACCACAAATCCCACATGCGGACGCTTGGGATCGAACCCGAGCCGACTAGGTGGGAGGCGAGTGGTCTAACCACTCGGCCACGGCGCGGCCTTAACTACAGGCGTGTAGCGGCCAAAGCGACCCATATGCCCATATCCGGTCTAACAACTGCAGATACTGCTATTCATCCGTTTGACGTGACTAACACTTTTGGCATTGTTTTCGCCGACGTGTCCAGCTCAGAGCACTATTCGCCTCAGTTTCTTCCAGTTAAGGCTCTGGTGGAATCCCAAGGGTTCGCCTTCCACTCTGGAAACCTTGAACACTATAATCGGCTCTTCACCATGGCGGAGCTAGGTCATGCACTTTCATCTTCGCGAAATTCTGCGCTGGTATCGGATGACATCCGTGTCCAAATGCTACAACATATCTCTCCTGAAGGCAGGTCTTTCCTACTCGAGGTCTATAATCGTGTCTTCGTTGATTGCACTTTTCCAACTCAGTGGTGGGAAGCCACCACAATACTATTTTGAAACCTGGAAAGGACCGCCAACTTCCCTTTAGTTACCGTCCTATTTCCCTCACCAGTTGCTTATGCAAGGTAATGCGACGCATGATTAATGGACGATTGGTGTGGGGGATGTAATCTCATAATCTTTTGACCAACATCCCGTGTGGTTTTCGAGGACGCCGTTCAGCAATTGACCACCTTGTCTCGTTGTCAACTCAGATATCTGTAGGGTTTCTGAAAAACAACCAAACAGCTGGGATATTTTTCTACCTCGTGAAGGCCTATGCTACGTGTTGGCGAGCGGGGATATTACGTTCTTTCCACCTTTGGAATATTCTCGGACGCCTTCCGTTATTCCTTTAGAAGTATATGCAAGACCGCTTTTTCCGAGTAAAGGACGGCTCGATATTTTCTAACCTTTTTAGTCAAGAAAATGGAGTACCGCAGGGCTCGGTACTAAGCGTCACGCTGTTTGCTATAGCAATTAATTCCATATCGCAATGTGTTCCCCCAGATGTCTCGTCCTGTTTATTCGTGGACGAGTTTGCGATATACTGTACTTCTCAGCGTGCACCGTTTTTGGAACGCCGTCGCCAGCGCTGCTTGGACAAACTCTATGATTAGAGCTTAAGAAACGGCTTACGTTTTGCCCCTGAGAAAACGGTCTGTGTTAACTTCTGGCGCCGTATTTGGCGAATGGCACCTACTCTTCACCTATGTGCCAGACTTATTTCCTTTCGCAGATGAGGTGAAACACCAGGGTTTGGTATTCGACCGGAAACTTTGCTGGTCACAACATATAGCACAGTTTAAGGCGCGGTGTGACCGCTCTTTTAATATTTACGGATACTAGGAGGTACGTCTGGAGGAGCGGATCGGACAGGATTGCTGCTACTTTATCGTGCACTGATCCGATCCAAGTTAGACTATGGATGTATTGTTTATTCTTCGGCACGACCATCTGTGCTGAGAAGTTTAGATGCTGTCCACAATTAGGGCATCCGAATGTCTGTTGGAACCTTTTGAACTAGCCCAGTTGTGTGCTTCTAGGCCGAATCGGCGCAACCACCCCTTCGCTTTCGGCGTGATGTCCTTAAAACAAATTATAATAGTGGACTTAAGTGCATGCCTACGCATCCAACGTTCCCCCTTTTTTATTCTACTGAGCTAGACGACCGTTATCGCCACCTAATATTTAGTCCAGAGCATGCAAGTTTTCGTTTTAGAGAGCTTCTTCGAGACTACAATATAGCAATGTCTAACATGTTTCCCAATGGAGAGAGGGTGCACCCACCTTGGTTACGTGCTGCCTCCCACGTCGACCTCTGAATGTTGGCATTTGGGAAGTCTGTGATGCCTTCCATTGGTATCCGTACTTACTTTTTTTTTTTTTTTTTTTTTTTTTTTAGAATTTTTGTCCCGACACAGTGACCGAATTTGTATTTACACCGATGGCAGTAAATGTATCGACGGTGTTGGTCGTGCCCTTGTAACTGGCACCAGACCACATACTTTCGGTTCTCCTAGTGACACATCCGTTTATACTGCGTAGCAATGCTATTTACTGAGCCATTCAGTACGTTTGCCGTCGAAAATTGGGTGACTGTCTTATTCTGAGTGATTCGCTAAGCACACTTCAGAGCGTTCGTGAGCTGTACAAATTCCACCCTTTAGTGCAGCACATTGAAAATGACCTCCACATTTTATACGCTTCAGGTGTGAACGTTGTTCTCGCTTGACTTCCTGGACACGTTGGGTTGTCAGGCAATGAATAAGCGGATGAGGCGGCAAAGTCAGCAACCACGGTGCCCAGTGTCATCATTTCTTGTTCAACAGCCGAAGATTTTAGACTTGTTTTGCGGAGAGCGGTGTTTTCGCGCTGGCATGCAGAGTGCTGTGCTCTCCGCAACAACAAGCTAAGAAATATAAAGGATCTTCCGGTACACTGGTCAACTTCCTCACGCACTTCCCGTCGTGAGGAAGTGGTTTTGGCTCGTTTCCTTATTGGCCACTGTTCTTTTACACACAGCTACCTGTTCAAAAAGGCTCCTGCTACTGTTCCTCAATGTGGACAGGCACTGGCCGTCCAACTTGTGCTACTAAAGTGTGCTTCTCTAGTTCGGTTATGGGCCATTCTACGACTGCCGGCCAGTACTGAAGAGATCTTGTTGGACGATACTGAGCGGTTGATCGGGTTTTTAGCTTCTTATCTTCCTTACCTTTTAAGCGTATAATCTAGTTTTATTTTAATTTTCATAGTTTTGAATGTCCCTGGACTGGTAGCTGCAGATTGTATCTATTTTAGTCTCCCAGTACTGGAGCTTTTGTTTTAATTTTCCGTTTGGCCTACTTATTTTTAATAGATGTTATCGTCTGTTTTGTTTTTGACATAACGAGTTTTATCTATTGAGTGTTTTATTTTTCATCTCAGTCCATCTCATGATTGGCATTTATCTTTTTTATTACTGTATTATTTTGGTTTTAGCACGTCATGTTCTCATAGGGCGCTAATAACCCTCTAGTTGTGCGCCCCTAAGCTTGAGCCATCATCTCATCACATCTATTTATACTGCAGAGCTGTATGCTATTTACCGAGCCATTCTGTATGTTCGCCGTCGTAATTTGGGTGACTGCCTCATTCTTAGCGACTTCCGTAGCGCACTTCAGAGGGTTCGTCAGCTGTACATCTACCATCCTTTAGTGCAGCACATTCAGGATGTCCTCCACCTTTTACATACCTCTGGCGTTAATATCCATTGCGCATGGCTTCCCGGACATGTTGGGTTAATGTGTATAGAGCTGGCGGATGTGGCGGCAAATTCGGCAACTACGGCGCCCAGTGTTATAATTAGTTTTTTAGCTGCTGAAATTTTAGGCTTGTGCGGAGAGGGGTGCTTTCCAGCTGGCATATAGAGTGGTCGGCTCGCCGCGGCAACAGGCTAAGATCAGTAAAGAAACTTCCGGAACACTGGACAACTTCCTCTCGTGTATCTGATCTTGAGGAAGTGGTTTTGGCTGGTCTGCGCATCGGTCAATCTTATTTTACTCACAGCTATCTACTTAATGGGGAAACTGTACCTATCTGTCCGCTGTGTGAGGCACATTTGTCTGTTCATCACGTGCTGCTGGAGTGTGGTGGTCTCTCCGCCTTTCGAACAACACACCAGCTTCTAGTCTCCCTTTGTGAGGTTCTCGGGGACGACAACCACACGCCCCCTAGGGCCCTACTACGGTAGGTACGGATCGGGCGCCACCGGGGTCCCGGGCCACCTTGGCTGCCTATGTGGGCAACCTCTCAGTGGTGAGGGAGTCAGTAGGTCAAAATGCCCACCCAGGTGTAGGCCGTGCGTGGAGACCCGTGTCGGTGGAAAGCAACATCCTGGTTGGTTTAGGGTTGCGTATCTGAACCTGGGCTTCTGTTTTTCAGTAACTGGGGCGGTGCGCAACCTAATACACCGTTTTGTTGTCTGCTTCGCCTATACGGGAGGCTAGGGACTAACCCATCCCTTGTCAGTCGGCTAGGACTAGGTACTATACCGAACTCCAGGGTGAGTGGGACGGCGAGCATGCTGTATCCCCTGTGTAGCTCTGCTACCCCAGTGGAGTGACCCCTCTTTGGGCTCCGTGGTGGATGGGGAGCACTGGGGGATGAATAGAAGTCTAATTTATGGGAAAAACCAAACAAACTCGTACTGTGGAAGGAAAAGAAGTAGTTGAGTCCAGTGGTCCTCTCTACTTAGTTTTAACTCGAACAGACGAAGGAAGAAACTTCATGACGATTAGCCCTTGGCCATCCAAAAGGGCCTAGATAACATCGCTGGTCCGGTTCAATCTTGTGTTAAAGCACGCAACGATGCATTTCTGGTCGAGGCAAATCTACATCCCAGGCAGCCAAACTACTGAGAGCCATCCTATTAGGCAGTTACCCTATAAATGTCTTTACTCATAAAACCTTGAATTCCTCTCGCGGAGTTGTCACCACCCCCACATTGGACGGATTGTCAGCTGAGGAAATTCAGGAAAACCTCGCGAAACAAGCTTTCACGTCTCTTTACAGGGTTCAAAGGAAAATGCATGGGAATTTTGAACCTTCCCGTACCCTGTTCCTTACCTTTGATCGGGTAGACCTCCCGCAATTGATTTAGGCAGTGCACGAGGCAATCGATTTAGGCGCTACATTCCGAACCCACTCGGATACTACAAGTGGCAGCGCTTTGGGCACACAAGTGAATTCTCTGCAGGTCAGTCTCGCTGTGCTATCTGTAGAGACGCAACGCACGATGGAGCCTGTACGTCCACTCCATCGTGCGTTAACTGCGGCGGCGAACTCCCATATAGTTCCCGAAATTGTCCCCATTACGCAGAGGAGAGAGCCATCCAGGAGATCCGAGTGAACGAGAAGGTGTTCTTCTCTGAAGCCCAGAAGCTCCTGCGTTTCCGCCAACCCTCTGTCCCGCGCTCTGGTACTTATAGCTCTGTTGTAGCTAAGCCGGTACCGAGCCGGGACATCACCACCCAGACCGGTGACATTAACATGGCTACAATATCTGAAAATTCTCTAACAGCTAGATCGCACCTAAAGTCGTTAACATCTACTTCTACATCGGCGTTCACGTCTGCTAAACCCCACAGGGGCCTACTACGGTAGGCACGGGTTTGGCGCACCCGAGTTCCCGAGCCACCTTGACTCCCTCTGTGGGCCCCTCAGAGTGGTGAGGGAGTCAGTAGATCAAAATGTCCACCTACGAGTAGGCCGTGCGTGGAGACCCGTGTCGGTGAAAAGGAATATCCTGGTTGGTTGAGGGTTGCGTACCTGAGCATGGACTTCTGACTTTCAGTAACTGGGAAGGTGCGCAGCCTAATACACCGCTTTGGTTTCTAATTTGCCTAAACGGAGGGCTAGGGACTAACCCACCCCTAGTCAATCGGCCAGGACTAGATATTACACCGAACTCCATGGTGAGTGGGACGACGAGCCCGCTATATCCCCTGTGTAGCCCTGTCACCCCATTGGGGTGACCCCGTGTTGGGCTCGGTGTCACGTGGGGAGCACTGGGGGATGAATTTAGACCATATTTCTATGGAAAAACCTAAACCCAAATCTAATATGCGTGGAAAAGTAGTCAAGTCTCAAGGTCCTCGCTGCTTTGTTATATCTAGGACAGAGGAAGGAAGGAAATTTTCGTCTGTGAGCCCTTTAGCCATCCAAAAGGGATTAGACAACATCACTGTCCCGGTTAATTCATGTATTAGAGCTCCAAATGGTACCATCCTGGTTGAGGCAATTTCAGCCTCCCAGGCAGCAAGAATTCTTCGAGCAAAAATGTTAGGCAGCTACCCAGTTAAGGTGGAAAAAGCACAAGACTTTGAACTCGTCGCGTGGCGTTATCACCACCCACGCATTGGACGGTATGTCCAATGAGGAACTTCAAGAAGATCTGGCAGACCAAGGCGAATCATCCGTCTATAGAGTTCAACGGAAAGTAGATGGTGAATTCATGCCTACCCGTATCCTGTTTCTTACCTATGACCGGGTAGATCCCCCTCAAAGGATTAAGGTAGGGTACGAAATTTTCGAGGTTAAGCCCTACATTCTGAACCCCTTACGCTGTTACAAGTGGCAGCGATTTGGTCATACGAGCTAATTTTGTACTGTTCGCTCCATCTGTTCTACCTGTGGTGACGATTCGCACGATGGGGATTGCGGCACCCCTCAAACTTGTGTGAACTGCAGCGGGGAACACCGATATAGTTCCCGAAGTTGCCCCCGTTTTGCTGAGTAGAAAGCGATCCAGGAGATACGAGTAAAACAGATGGTGTCCTTCACCGAAGCCCGTAAGCTACTGCGTATCCGACTACCCTCTGTCTCGCGTTCCGGTTTTTATAGCTCTGTTGCAGATAAACCGCTGCCGAGGCAGGAGATCGCAATACAGACTGGCGATATCAACGGGGTCATTATTGCCGAAACAATTAACGTTGCCAGGACTATTACGAAGACCTCAACAACTGCGTCACTGTCGGCATCATCATCTGCTAAATCCGCCAACGTAAAGCATACTCCAGCAAAATTGTCAGCCCAACAACCGACCTCAGGCAATAAGACCGGTAAAACCACAGAAAGCTATCAAGACCAGCTGTGTTAGGACTGACTTCCTTAAAGAGCATGTTTGCTTGTACCCAAAACATCCAAGGGTGGTAAACCTCCACGCCACTATCCCCGGAGATCCTCTTTGGAGGAATCTTCTGGGAGGAAATCCGTTCGGCGACGTCCATCTTCGCCAATCAGTACCTCAAATAGGATCCAGATCCTCGAACCGATGTTCTCTTTTGTAAGGTCTCCTCCCATGTGGAGGAAATTGTAACAGGACGATCCTGCTTCGTTGCCAAACGGACACTCCGATAGTGGCAGGATCATGCTTCTGAAAAAGTGTTAGTCCGGCGGCCAAAAAAACTAACTAAACCGACCAAAACCGCCCAATATGCAGAAACTGCTGTCTATTTAGAGCTTATCCCATAATATTGAGCATGGCTGTCCTACAATAGAACATTCGCGGCACTTGACCACATCGAGAAGAGCTTGAACTGTTACTCCACGCGTATCCACCTCTACTCGTCTGCCTACAAGAGACAAAGCTCCGTCCACAAGACAATATTACATTCAGGCACTGTTCTTCTGTACGGTTTGATTTCAGTGCGACAGAAGGTATTCCCGCACACGGGGGCACTATGATGCTCATCAGGGATGATATTTATGCTGATTCCGTCTCCTTACAGTCTGACCTCCTGTTACTTGCTGTAAAGATCACACTGCCATCTGCCAGGTTTACCATTTGTAGTATCTATCTCCCTCTCTGTAATGACCTCTCGCGCACCGGTGTTGGAAGACCTCGTATCCCAGCTACCAACGCCATTTGTGTTCGTGGGGTCGCTAATGCCCACTCCCCCACTTTGGGGTTCTCCTCGGGCTTGTGCGAGAGGTCAGCTAATTGCAGACTTCTTGGACACTAAGAATCTTGCTCTCCTGAACACCGGAGAGCCCCCTTTCTTTCTGACGCCTTTCACAGTTTTTCACACCTTGACATCGCGATTTGTTCACCACAGTTAGCGGTCTCGTTATCCTGGAATATCATCTCTAATTTGCACTCTAGTGACTACTTTCCCTGTCTTATTAGTCTCTTGACACACGCTGCATGTTCCACTCAATTACCTAGATTTCGCGGAGATCACTCCAACTGGGTCCTGTATTCCCGCTTGGCTAACTTCAACACGGATGAGCACGACTGTGTGAACTATTTAGTCGATCATCTCACATAGAGTTCTTTCGGCTGCTGAGCAATCCATTGCGCGTTCGACTGGCAAAACCCATAGCTTTCCAGTACCCTGGTGGACTGATGACTGCCGGAATGCTATTCGTGCTCGCAGACGTGCTCTCAGGGTGTTCCAATGTCGCCCTACACTAGGTAATCTAATACAATATAAACGTCTGCGCGACAAATCTAGATACATTATTAGGGTAGCTAGAAGACATCCTGGAGTATTTTTGTAGTATCTTTTAACTGACATACACCGTCCTGTGTCGTATGGGATAAGTTACCGCATGTGGCCGGAAAATCGACTCAAATGCCTATCGCCGGTCTCAAAACACCTGGCGGAGATGTTGTTTAGACGCTTGGCGTGGCAAACACCTTAGGCAGTGTTTGCATTCGCTCAAGTGTATAGCTCAGACAATTATTCCCCTGAATTTCTTACAGTCAAGACTCAGGTGGAATCTCAAGGATTTTCCTTTCGTTCTGGGAACCTTGAAGATTATAACCGTCTTTTCACCATGGCAGAGCTAGACAATGCACTTTCATCTTCGCGACATTCTGCACTAGGACCAGATGGTATCCACGTCCAAGTGCTGCGACATCTCTCTCCTGATGGTAAGGTTTTCCTACTAAGGTCTGTAACCGTGTCTGGAGTGGCGGGAGGCCACCATCCTACCCATTCTTAAACCTGGACAGGACCGCCATCTTCCTTCCAGTTACCGTCCTATTTCCCTCACCAGTTGCGTATGCTAGGTGATGGAACAAATGCTCAATGAACGGTTTGTGTGGTGGTTGGAATGCCACAACCTTCTGAAGAAATATCCAGTGTGGTTTTAGACGACGTCGTTCGGCAACTGAACACCTTGTCTCCCTTTCAAATCCAATCTGGGACGGGTTTCTGAAGGACAGCCCAACAGTTCGCATCTTTTCTGACTTTGAGAAGGCTTATACGTGCAGGCAGGCAGGGAGTTTGCGCATCCTCCACAGCTGGAATATACGTGGACGCCTACTGCTGTTCATTCAGGAGTTTATGCGGAACCGAGCTTTCCGAGTGAGGGTTGGCGCGGTTTTTTCTAATTATTATATTCAAGAGAACGGAGTGCCGCAGGGCTCGATACTCAGGGTGACGCTGGGCTCGATACTCAGCGTGACGCTGTTTGCTATAGCGATAAATTCCATCTCGCTCTGTGTTCCTCCAGGTGTCTCTTTTCATTTTATTCATTGAGGACTTTTCCACCTTCTGCACTTCTCAGTGTACGCCGATTTTGGAACGCGGACTCCAGCGGTGTTTGGACAATATTTATGGTTGGAGCTCCAGAAATGGCTTTCGTTTCTCACCTGAGACGACAGTCTGCGTTAATTTCTGGCGCCGAAAGTGGTGAATGTCACCTTTTCTTCATCTCGGGCCAGATTCCTGGGGTTGATATTCGATCGGAAACTATACTGGTCACCTCATTTGGCACAGCTTAAAGCTCGGTGTCACCTTTCCCTGAAGATTTTACGAATACTAAGCGGAAAATCTTGGAGAGCCGATCGGACAGTAGTGCTGCGTCTTTATCGTTCACTGATCCGATCAAAGTTAGACTATGGATGTATTTTTTATGCTTCAGCACGCCCATCTGTGCTGAGAAAGTTGGGTACTGTCCACAATGGGGGCATCCGGGTGCCTGTTGGTGCGTTTCCAACTAGCCCAGTTGTGAGCCTCTATGCCGAATCTGCCGAGCGCCCTCTGCGTTATCGGCGGGATGTTCTTCTATTTAATTAAGGCTGTAGCTTGAAATACATACCTGCGTATCCATCGTTTACTCCTTTTTTGAATCCGGATTGGACTACCTTTTAGGTAGTCACACATGCAGGATTTCGCTTACGGGAGCTCCTTCGAACGCACGGTCTTGAAAGGCTGACATGTTTCCCAAAGGGGAGAGCGTGCATCCACCTTGCCAATCTTGTTTTTTAGAATTTTTATCAAAATACAGTGCCCAGAGGTTTGTAGAACGAAATGCTATGCATTATCATACAATAAGGGTAACTAAATACTGGGAAATAGCAGAGGTTTGTAGATGTAAATGCAGTGCACTAGCATACTCTTAATCTAACTACGACATTGGGAATAGCATGAGTTTATAGGTATGACTGCTGTGGAGCAGCATGCACTACAACTAAATAAATCATTAGGAAATTCCTTAAGTTTTTTTTTAATCAATCCTGTGCAGCAACATACGCTAAAGCTAACTAAATTATTGGGAAATAGCATAGATTTGTAAATATGTGTGATGTGTAGTATCATACACTAATTCTACCAAAACAATGAGAAATAGAAAAGGTTTACAAATATGCTGTGCAGAAGCATACAGTAAGGGTTAATAAAACATAGGGAACTAGCATAGGTTTATAAATATAATTGCTCTTCAGCAGTACCAAAGCATTGGGAAGTAGCATAGGTTTGTAAATATTACTGTTGTGCAGTAGCATACACTAAGGTATACTAAAACGTAGGGAGCTAGCATAGAATTGTAAATATTACTGTTGTGCAGTAGCCCCCTCCCAGGGGCCTAGTCCGGTAGGTACGGGTTAGGCGCACCCGGGATCCCGAGCCGCCTTTGAATCCCTCTGTGTGCAACCTCTAAGTGGTAAGGGCGTCATTAGGTTAAAATGCCCACCCACGTGTAGGCTGTGCGTGGAGACCCGCGTCGGTGGAAAGGAGTATCCTGCTTGGTTGAGGGTTGCTTACCTGAGCCTGAGCATCTGATATCAGTAACGGGGGGGGGAGGGGGATGCGCAGCTTAATACATCACGTTGGCCTCTGCACCACCTAAACGGGAGGCTAGGGACTAACCCACCCCTAGTCAATCGGCCAGGACTAGGTATATACCGGACTCCAGCGTGAGTGGGACGGCGAGCCTGCTATGTCCCCTGTGTAGCCCTGTCACCCCAGTGGGGTGACCCCGTGTTGGGCTCCGTGGTGAGTGGGGAGCACTGGGGGATGAAATGCAGACCATCTTTTATGGCACCTAAAACAAAGACTCAATTAGTTGTTGGAAAAGAAGTAGTCGAGTGTAGTGGTCCTCGCTACTTGGTGATACTTAGGACAGATGAAGGTCGGACATTTACGTCAGTCAGCCCTTTTGTTATTCAAAAGGGTCTAAACAACATTGCTGGTCCCGTTAACTCCTGTATGAAAACACGCGCAGGTACAATCCTCGTAGAGACATATACGGCCTCCCAGGCAGGTCCCCCCAGCGGCCTACTACGGTAGGTACGGATTTGGCTCTCCCGAGGTTTCCCGAGCCGCTCACCGCCACTTCACCCTACCCATCGCCATTCACTGTTGCCACGTCTTTTGTACTGTATGTGTTTCTTTCGTTTGTTTGCTTTA
Source organism: Hymenopus coronatus (assembly GCA_030762935.1). NCBI lineage: Eukaryota > Metazoa > Arthropoda > Insecta > Mantodea > Hymenopodidae > Hymenopus > Hymenopus coronatus. The sequence continues at coordinate 544,027,057 of CM060900.1, read as the reverse complement.
TCACCCTCTTCCTCTTCTAGGCTTATGGAACTTAGTAGTTTATAAGGCATTAGGTTTATTAACTCCTGTCTCACCAGCAGGGTACTTTCACTATCCCCGTGGTTACTCTCCCACGGTTCCAGCGCGGCTCCCAATTTGTGTGCTCTCCGGAGGTCCCAGGCCTGAAGGTTAGGTGCACCATCCCCACTGCCCGTATGTGTAGCCTTAGGTGCGGAGCCCGTCCATACCGTCAAGTACATTCACGTAGCTTCTTCGAGAGCCCGGCCTGTGCTGGTGTCCCGACGACCGCGTTACGTCGTTGGGATAGCTTCACGGGCCGAACGTGTTACCGCTGACGTTGCCCCGGGGTAATCAACCACAAGTCCCCATAATCCGTGCATATGTCCTTTCGCTGCGCGGCCTAGAGCGGGCAGCCACAGGCGCTTATTCCTGTGGTAGGGGCTTAAAACCCGGGCGTGCATGGTGAACGGTATACGCATACGGACCAGCAGTGGTGTTTGGAGAGTAATCCTTGTGACGTAGGCCTTGGGTATCGGTCACGGGATGGTTCCCGTGACGGCACAGATCGTGGAGTTTTGGTGTCTTTTCTTCTTTAATCCCCGGATTACAGGCTTACGCCGACGGTTCCGAAGGGGGTCCTTTCAATATGTCAAACCGCGCATAACCTTCTTATTTTGACCAGTTTTTAATTATGGCTATGCTAAACGAGACGAAGAAATTCTGTGATATAAGTCCATTCTACATACAACGGGAAGTTGACAGGATATGCGGCAAGGTTAAAAACGCGACGGAGCTGCGAGACGGTACGCTACTGGTGGAGGTCCACAACAAAGAACAGTCGGACAAACTACTTCATGCTACTCTGTTGGGTTCCTACAGCGTCAAAGTTTACCCCCACAAGTCGAGGAACACCTGTAGAGGAGTTGTAACCACCCCTAGCTTATTCTACCTGTCCAATGAAGATATTGCCACCCATCTTTCCGAACAGCGAGTTTATTAGGCGTACCGTTTACATGGTAAACGTGACGGCAAGGAGCACCCATTGCGCACGATCTTTCTCACGTTCAAGGGTGCTATTGTTCCAGAATGTATGTACTGTGGTTACGAACGTGCTGCCGTCTGCCCGTATGTGCCGAACTCGATGCGGTGCTTCAAGTGCCAGCGCTTCGGGCATAACCAAGCCGCCTGTGCCCGACCTGCAACCTGCGATCGTTGTGATCTAGCGGCCCACGTTGACATAGACTGAACGCGTGAACCGTGCTGTGCGAACTGTGAAGGAAGTCATCCGTCTAGCTCTCGACAGTGTCCCAGGTACCTGGATGAGAAATGTATACAAGAATTACGTGTGAAGGAACATCTTAGCTTTCCTGAGGCTCAGCGCCGCTTTCAACAGCTGAAGCCTGCTAACACCACAGGTTACTCCTCAGCTGTTCGCCGTAAGCTTGTTCACTCTGTCGGTTTACAGACTGTGCCTGTCGCAGACGCGTCGACGCAAACTGACTTGTGCGCAGCCGCTGCTCCTTTACCTGCTCGATCATCTGCATCCCCGTGCACGCCATCCGATGCAAGCAGCAAGTTCAACCGCCTGTTAATCCATGTGTTCCCAGTTCGTCCTTCGCAGGAGACCGTTCCCGCCAACGTAGTATACAGACGAGCCGAACTTCGAGCACATCACGCTCTCGTTCTGCGAACCGAAGGGCTTTTTCGGACTCCCGACCACCGGTGGAGTCTGAGGACGACACAGGTTTTAGGATAGTTGGTTCCAAATCCGCTAAGGTGCGAAAGAAAGAAATTACAACACCTTAAATTTCTATCTCACCATGAATATAATCCAGTGCAATATCAATGGGATCAGGTCCCGTCTTCCGGAGCTTCAACATATAATCCACCACCGCTCACCCTCAATCCTTTGTCTCCAGGAAACCAACTTACGTCCTCATCATACCCTTCCTCTTCGTTATTTTCAATCATTCAGACACGGCTTTGTTGGTGGCCTGCGTGCTTGCAATGTTGTTACTCTCGTGGCGCCTACCATCCTTGCCACAAGTATTCCTCTCAGCACCCCGTTACAAGCGGTAGCTGTACGTGTGACATTGCCTTCCATCTCCTTTTCTGTTTGCAACGTCCATTTACCGCCGCACGATGTGATTATAGACACTGAGCTTCGTGCATTGTTGGCACAAACTCCCCCGCCGCTGATCTTTTTGGGCTATGTCAATGCGAGCTATGTTCTTTGGGGTTCTTCTGCTGACGAAGTTCGAGGTAGCATACTCGCATACGTTTGCGAAGCGTCTGGTTTATTACTGTTAAATTCCGATGCACCTACATTTTTATCTTTCGCCTATGCCACATTCTCCGCCATAGACGTAACTTTTTGTAGCCCTGCTTTACTGCCGTTTCTGGATTGGTCGGTATTTTCCGATCTCCACGGCAGTGATCATTACCCCATTGACATTCGTTTTTCGGGACATTCATTGCCCACAAGGCATCCCCGCTGGATTATCTCTAAGTCCGATTGGGCAAAGGTTTCATCTCTGCTCAATATCCATTATGATGGCTGTGCTTCCATAGAAGCCATGGTGGAGTATTTTACTTGCTCGGTGTTGCTCGCAGCAGAATCCAGTATTCCTTGGAGCTCTTCTACCCCTCGACATATTCCTGTGCCGTGGTGGACCGAGGACTGCAGCTTGGCATTAAAGGCACGGAAACGGGCTCTTCATCTCTTCCACCTGGACCCAACGGCGGAGAACTTTGTTGCTTTTAAACGCGCTCGGGCTAAGGCGCGCCACGTCGTCTGTGAGGCCAAGCGGAAATCGTGGGAATCTTACGTCTCTTCCCTTTCTCGCAGGATCTCTACCCAGCGAGTGTGGGCCTCAGTGCGCCGCATGTCCGGCAAATATCTCCGTACGGTAATCCCTGGCCTACTGTTCACGGCGCCACATTCACCAGCGAAGCGGGTATTGCCGACGCCCTCGCCTCCTCCTTCGCTGCCGCAACGGAAAGTTACGATAACGCTTTCATCCCCTTTAAGGAAGCTGCTGAGAGCATTCGCCTTGCTTTTACTAGTGATTGTGGTGAGCCGTACAATGCACCCTTCACCCTTGCGGAACTCACTCATTCTTTACATATTGTGACGGACTCTTCTCCTGGTCCCCGTGATATTCACCGGCAAATGCCACTTCACCTCCCACCTGCAGCCGTTACGTTCCTGCACAATCTCTTTATCCGAATCTGGCTGAATAGGTTTTCCCGCCTATGTGGCGAGAGGGTATTGTCATTCCTATTCCTCGTCCTGGCAAAGATCGGACCGTTCCATCATCTTACCGGCCGATTTGCCTCACGAGCACTGTTTGCAAGACCTTAGAATGCATGATCAGCTTGCGGTTTGCCTGGTGGTTGGAGACGAACGATGTGCTGTATTCCGCGCAGTGCGGACTTCGTCGCAATCGTTCCAGTATCGATAACCTGGCGCGTATGGAGGCTTATGTGCATAATGCTTTCATTCTGTCGTGGGTGTCTTTTTTGACCTCGAAAAGGCTTACGACACTTTTTTGCGCAACGGTATTCTTCGTAGTTTGCACGATTCCGGGTTACGTGGCCATCTGACCCTGTTTCTGTGCAATGATCCCCAGCTCCGCCGCTTTCGTGTCCGTATTGGCAATACTCTCTCCAGGAAAAGATTCAGGAGTACTGTGTAACCCAAGTTTCGGTTCTTACTGTTATGCTTTTTGCTGTGGCCATCAACTGAATTACTACCGTCGTTCGTAGTGGCATCTCATCGTCACTGTATGTGGACGACTTTGCGCTATACTATCGCTCCTACAGCACTGATCATCTCTAACGGCACTTCAGCTGGCAATAAACTCCCTCGCTGTTTGGGCCCTTCGTAATGGTTTTCGTGTTTCCCCTACAAAAACGCGATGCATACACTTCCACCTACTTCTTTGAGTACACGCTCCTCCTGACCTTCACTTGAACGGTGTGCCGCTGCCTTTCGTTCCGTCCTTGAAGTTCTTAGGTCTCCACCTGGACCGTGAACTTTTTTGGGTGCCGCACATCCTACCGACACCTTCGCGCCTCCTATGATCGATCGCTTCGGATCCTCAAACTGCTTTCTGGTGCGCCTTGGGACGGTGATCATTCTGTGATGCTGCTTTTATACCGTTCACTTGTTCGCTCCAAACTGGATAATGGTTGTTTTATTTACAGCGCAGCGACCGCCTCTAAACGTTGCGTTTTAGACACTGTTCATCATATGTATGACCATGCTGGCGAACACCCACTGGCAGTGCTTCGCTCCTTTTTGCTTTGTTCTAATGCTGCTAAGTTGTCTGCGGACCCCTGAAATCCTTGTATTAACCCTGTATTACGCCCGGAGTATTCACACTGGTATCTGAAGTACACCACTTTTTCACGCCCTTGTGGTATTCGGTTTCGTGAGCTGCTCTCCGACAGGGGTCTGAGATTGCATCTTGTGGAACGCGCTTTTGTATATCTGGAACCTGCCTAGCAACTGAGTCGTCCTAGTGTTGATCTGACCCTCTCGAACCTTGTGAAACTCTCGACCGCTCCGGAGGTATTTCGGCGCCTGTTTAACGCACTTCTGTGCAGTTACCAGGCCTATGCACAGGTATTCACTGACGGTTCCCAGCTGGGAGGAGCTACAGGTTATGTGCCTTTTATTTCAGTGGGGAAGCACATAATTATCGCCTTCCGGACATTAGTTCGGTATTCACCGCTGAACTGTATGCTATATTTTACTTTCTGGATTTTATCTCCATTTTAGCACCTGGTAGTTTTATAGTTTGCTGCGATTCCCTGAGTGCCCTACAGGCTCTGCAGCAGTATACCGGTTCTTCTTCACTCGTTATGCGCATTCAAACTCGCATTTCCGAATTGATTGATTTCGGCTACCAGTTCGTCTTCACATGGGTTCGAGGTCATGTCGCTATTGCAGGTAATGAGGTAGCGGATAGGTCTGCCAAGGTTGCCTGCTCCTTACAGGATTACTCGGAAGCGGCTGCGCCCCCAGGGGATGTTTCACGTCACTTTCATAGCTCTCTTCTTTTAGCCTGGCAACAATCTTGGCAAAATTTAGCATGTACCCAGCTTCGCACACTCAAAGACACGGTACACCCATGGCTTACATCTTGCCAGCCGAACCGGCGCCGCGAGGTTATCCTTACGCGTCTGCGTCTCGGTCACACGAGGCTAACATATGGGTGGGTACCTTCTACACGCTGAGCTAGCTCCTATCTGTCAGACTTGCGATGTTCGTCTCTCTGTGGCACATGTGTTGCTTGGTTGTCCGAAATTCCATCGCGAACGGCAATCCATCGGCCTGAGTACCGCTTTACCTGCCATTTTATGCGACGACGCCAATTCCGTCGATAAAGTGCTTCGGTTTATTGCTTCTATTGGCCTCAGCAAAGACATCTGACCTGTTTCATGCGTGTGTGAAGTTTTAGCCTTTTTAAATTTCTAGCCCCTGTCTTTTAACACATGAGACCACTTTGTGTGTGTGTGTAATTTTTAGTTTTTTTTTGTTTTTTTTTACCTTTTAGCCGTGTTTGGATCACATGGGCCTTTTTTACTTGTGTGTGCCTGTGTAGGGGTTTTTTTTTTTAGCACTTTTTAACTTTTCAACCTGAATGTTTCTTTTTAATGTGTTTTCCTTTTTATTAACTTCGGGTCCAAATGACCTAGTTGTCGACGGGCCCTTAAACACCATCCACTCACTCACTCACTCCCAGGGAGGTAAACTTATGAAGACCAAAATGTTAGGCAGTTACCCGGTGAAGATTGAACAACATAAGACGTTGAACTCCTAGCGTGGCGTTATTATCACCCGCGTATTGGACAGTTTGTCCTTTGAGGAGCATCAAGAGGATCTGGCAGACGAGGTTGTCCAATCTGTGTATAGGGTTCAACGGAAAGTCAATGGTGAACTGGTGTCAACCCGTACCCTGTTCCTTACCTTTGATCGGGTGGATCTCCCAAAAGAATTAAGGCAAGGTATGAAACCATCGAGGCTAGGCCCTATATTCCGAACCCACTCAGATGCTACAAATGCCAGCGATTTAGGCATACTATTGAACTGTGTAGTGGTCAATCCACCTGCGCTCTATGTGGCGAGGCATCGCACGATGGAACTTGTACTGCCACTCCATCTTGTGTTAATTGCAGTAGGGAACAGCCATTTAGTTCCCGTAAATGCCCCCGTTTTATGGAGAAGAGAGTGATCGAGGAGATACGGGTGAGAGAGAAGGTTTCTTTCTCAGAAGCCCGTAAGCTCCTGCGCCTCCGCCAATCCTCCATCCCGCACTCCGGTACCTACAGCTCAGTTACCGCTAAACCGGTACCGCGTCGGGAAATCGCAACCCAAACCAGCGATATAAACGAGTCCACAATCGCAGAGAAGATTATTGTAGCCAGACCGGTATCCAAGACTTCAACCTCAGCATCTACGTTAGGACCACCAATGGATGAAGCACCGCTGGATCCGTGTCAACCAAACCGTCGACCTCTGGCAGTAACAACGGTCCACGCACAGGGTATTCAGCTCCAGTAAAGTCTTTCAAGACCAGTTATGTTCTCAGCGACTTTCATAAACAAAGTGTTAAGCCCTCTCTCCAAACCATCCAAGGGAAGGCATAGTCCCCGCCACTCTCCACGTAGGTCCTCTTCTGTGGAATCTTCGGGAGGGGGTGTAGATCGGCGACCACCACATTTACCGATCAGTACTGCCAATCGGTTCGAGGTACTCGAACCGAATTTTTCTATTGCTAAGAGATTCTCCCCGTGGAGGAGATGGAACAGGCGATTCGTACCTCAACTGCCAGACGGACAGTGCGTAAGCGCCAGGATCATGCTGCTGAACAAAATGTTAGTCCGACTAAGAAGAAAAATAAATTAAACCGACCAGCACGGCCTAATATGCAGAAGCGTCTCTCTATCTAGACCTTATCCCCAAAGACACACAATGGCTATCCTTCAGTGGAACATACGTGGTATTAGTCCACAACGACCAGAGCTTGAAGTGTTGCTGCGCCAGAATCAACCTCTGGTCGTATGCTTACAAGAAACAAAGCTCCGTTCACAGAACGCATTAGCCAATCGTGCATTACTCCTCCCTACGGTGTGACTTATCACCGAAAGAAGGTATTCCGTCACATGGGGGCACTATGATGCTGATCCGTGATGGTATCTTTGCCGAATCCGTGACCTTATAATCCGACATCCAGTCCATTGCTGTACGGATTCAGCTGCCCTCCGCTGCTATATTCACCATTTGTAGCGTCTACCTGCCTCCTTCTGCTGACCTCACGCTCACTGACTTAGAAGACCTAATTTCGCAGTTACCAAAACCATTTCTATTGGTAGGCGACATGAATGCACACCACCCAATTTTGGGCTCACCTTGAGCTTGTGCCAGAGGCCAGCTAATTGCCGACTTTTTGGACAATAACAATCTCACACTCCTGAACGCCGGAGAGCCAAACTTTCTATCTGACTCCTTTCATAGTTTTTCACATCTTGATATAGCAATCTGTTCACCACATTTAGCGGTCTCGTTATCCTGGAATATCATCTCTGATTTGCATTCTAGTGACCAATTTCTATGTCGTATTTGTCTCTTGCCCCACAATGTATGTTCCACTCGTTTACCTAGGTGGCGCCTGGATCAAACCGATTGGGAACTGTACCCCCGTCTGACTGAATTTAACTATGATGAGCGCGACTCTGTGAACCATCTGTTTGACCATCTCACAGAGAACATTCTTTCTGCTGCTGAGCACTGCATGCCGCGTTCGACCTGCCCAAGCCGTCGATTTGCGGTACCTTGATGGACCGTTGCATGCCGGATTGCTATATGTGCCCTCAGGCGTGCTCTCAGAGTTTTCCAGCGTCGCCCAACACTGGAAAACCTTATACAATATAAAAAGCTGCGCGCCCATTCTAGAAAAATTATTAAGGATAGCAAAAAGACGTCTTAGAGCAAGTTGGTAGTCTCTTTCAACAAACGTACACCTTCGTCTGTCGTATGGGATAGGTTAAGACGTGTGGCCGGAAAATCGACCCATATGCCCATTTCCGGTCTAAAAATAGCGGTAGGCTCTGTAGTCGATCCGTTCGAGGTGGCTAACACACTTGGCAGTGCTTACGCTCAAGTGTCTAGCTCGGATCATTACCTCGCTGAGTTTCTGCATTTGAAAGCTCAGGTGGAATCTCAAGGGTTCCGCTTTCGTTCTGACAACCTCGAAGACTATAATCGCCTCTTCACCATGGCGGAGTTAGTCCACGCAACTCTGCACCCGGTCCAGATGGCATCCACGTCGAAATGTTGCAACACCTCTCTGCTGATGGTAAAGGTTACCTACTCCAGGTCTATAATCGTGTCTGGGTTGACGCCACCTTTCCAGATAGGAGCAGGGAGGCCATCAGCATTCCAATTTTTACACCTGGTAAAGACCGTCACCTTCCTTCCAGCTACCGTCCCAATTCCCTCACCAGTTGCGTTTGCAAGGTGATGGAACGCATGACAAATCGGCGGATGGTATGGTGGCTGGAAACGCACACATTGTTCACCAACTCTCAGTGTGGCTTTCGCCGTCGTCGGTCAACAGCTGATCACCTTGCATTGCTGTCGATGCAGATCATGGACGGCTTTCTTAAGAATTGCGAAACAGTTGGAATATTCTTTGACCTGGAGAAGGCTTATGATACGTGCTTGAGAGGAGGGATCTTACGTACCCTTCTGAATTGGAATATACGTGGACGCCTACCATTGTTTCTTCAGGACCGTGTCTTCCAAGAAAGGGTCGCCTCAGCTTTTTCAAATCTTTTTACCCAGGAAAACGGTGTGCCACAGGGCTTGGTTCTAAGCGTGACGCTGTTTGCTATTGCTATTAATTCTATCTTTCAATGTGTTCTCCCAGGTGTCTCCTCCTGCTTATTCGTAGACGACTTTGCTATCTTTTGTACTTCTCAAAGAACGCCGTTTTTGGAACGCCGACTTCAGTGATGTTTGGACAATCTTTATGATTGGGGCTTGCAAATCGGCTTTCGCTTTTTAACTGAGAAGTCCGTCTGTGTTAACTTCTGGCGCCGTAGGAGGCGAGTGGCGCCTTCTCGTCGCCTCGGGCCAGCTTTACTTCTCTTCGCTAATCAGGCGAGATTCCTGGGGTTGATATTCGATCGGAAACTATGCTGGTTACCACATTTAGCACAGCTTAGAGCACGGTGTGATTGTTCTCTTAATGTCTTACAGATACTAAGTGGCAAATCCTGGGGTGCAGATCGGACAGTGTTACTCCGTCTTTATCGTGCGCTGATTCGGTCCAAGTTAGACTATGGATGCATTGTGTATTCTTCAGCACGACCATCTGTTCTGAGAAGATTAGACGTAGTCCATAAGTAGGGCATCCGTGCGGCTTTTGGGACTTTTCCCACCAGCCCAGTTATTAGCCTCTACGCTGAATCGGCAGAACCCCCTCTGCGATGTCAGCTGGATGTCCTGCTGGGTGATTATGGCTGTGGGCTTTGGAGCATGCCTTCGCATCCAACGTTTAACCCTTTTTTCCATTCTGTGCTGGACCTACGATACGGCAACTTATCTCTCAGTCCCATGCCCGCAAGTTTCCGTTTTCGCGAACTACTTCGGACTACAGACTACTACTACAGACATCTCACTTCCTCGCATTTTTTCCAACGGAGAGGGTTTTTCCAAGGGGGGTCTTGGTTACGTGCTACATCTCATGTAGATCTGAGGATGACGGTGTACAAGAAATCTGCGACGCCTCTATCTAGTATCCGTATTTGTGTTACAGAATTTTTATCCCACTACAGTGACCGCATCTGTATGTGCACCGACGGCAGTAAGTGCGCCGACGGTGTTGTATGTGCCTTTGTGACGGAGACCGAAACACATACCTTTAGCTTGTATAGTAGCACATCCATTTATACTGCTGAACTGTATGCCATCTATCGAGCCATTTTGTACGTTCGCCGTCGAAATCTTGGTGACTGCTTCTTAATGGGTGATTCTCTTTGTGCCCTTCAGAGCGTTCACGAGTTGTACCAACACCATCCTATCGTGCAGCGCATCCAGGACCTCATCCGCATTCTACACACTTCTGGTGTAATTGTGGAGTGTGCATAGGTTCCTGGTCACGTCGGCCTGCCGGGTAACGAAATGGCAGATTTGCCAGCTAAGACGGCAGCTACGCAACCCAGTAGAATGATTCCGTTTATGACCTCGGCGGACTCCCGGCTTTTTGTGCGGAGGGCGGCGCTTTCGTGCTTCTCTAATGAATGTTCGCCTCTCCGCATGAACAAGCTCAGGAAAGTTAAGGATTTGCCTGTAAACTGGGTAAATTCCTCTCGTATATCTCGTCGGAAGGTGATATTGGCTCGTTTGCGGATAGGTCACTGCGTTTTTACACATAGCCACATTTTTAGGAAAGAACCCGCTCCTATCTGCCCGCTCTGTGGGGCGACATTGTCAGTGCGGCATGTCCTGCTGGAGTGTGTTGCGCTAGCAACCCTTCGCTTATCCTTGCAGCTGGCAACCTCCCTTAAGGAGGTCCTTGCTGACGACCACAGAGCGGTAGAGAAGCTTTTATCGTTTTTATCTCGAATGACAATAAGGGTTTAGGTTTTATTTATTTTACCCAGACAGTTTTAATGGAGCGACAGTTCGTGCAGTTTGTTTCCCACTAGTTACTTTTAACCAAAGGGCTGGTTTTAGTCACCTGTTTCGACCCTAGCCCATTTTAAATGCATATGTGGCCTTAGCCATGAGTATTTTTATCTGAATTTTATACCCAAGCCTCCTTTTTAATTTATGTGGGTATTTCACATTGTCTTTTACCTCTGGTGTTTTATTGGAAATTGTTTTTATAAGGGCGCTAATGACCATAGTAGTTGAGCGCCCCTAAACACCAATCATCAGCATCATCATCATCATCATCATCATCATCATCATCATGAAGTAGCATACACTAAAGTTTACTAAACGTAGGGAGCTAGCATTGGTTTGTAAATAAATTGCTCTGCGGCAGCATGCAGTAAGAGTAACTAAATCATTGGGAAATAGCATAGGTTTGTAAATATTACTGTTGTGCAGTAGCATACATTAAGGTTTACTAAAACGTAGGGAGCTAGCATAGCTTTGTGTATATAAATGCTCTACAGTAGCATACAGTAAGGGATCGAGAGGGGGGGGGGACTCACTTTCATAAATGGAAACGTTGGTAGTGCAGTAAATTTTATTTTGATAAGTCAGGGTTTAATAGACAGAATCTGAAACATTTGGGTGGTGGGTCATAGCGAGTCGCATCACTGTCCGGTTGCCATGGAACTGAACATAGAGACGATCTTTGAGGCGCCTGCTCACGAAGAAGGAAGGAGGACGAAGGGAGATTGATAAGTAAATTTATGTGGAAACCGGTAGAAACGGCAGCTTTTGTTGATAATTTAGAAAGGCGTTTAAGGGGAAAGAACGCAAAAATAGCGGAAGAACTAACAGATAACTAATTAGTCATGCTTTAACGCGGGGGGATAACGCTAACATATGACAAGTTGTATAGGATTGAAGAGGCAACTGTCAGGTGCTCAACGAAATGGGCAATGCATTTTAAGGGAATATTTGGGAAAGTATAAGGGAAAATTATTTTTATAACACGGGAAGTACGAATTTTGAGAAATCTGGAGACCCCAATCCTGGACGAGGACATTTCAGCAAGGGAAATAGCACAGATGCTGAAAAGCTTAAAGGGAGGCAATGCTCCACGGTTGGGCGGGTTGCCGCCAGAAGTTTTTAATGCCGCTGCTAATGTTAATGAGTTTGGTAGGAGTATGTTCCAGATGTGTATTTCTTGACAGGAATTACGCTACCTGTTGGGGAAATGGCAATATCATCCCATTTATAAAGGGAAGGGAGCTATTGGGAATCCGGATAACTATTGGGGGGTTACTCTGCTGCCAATTATGGAGAAATTTTATTGCAGAGTATTATATAACCAGACAAAGCATAGGGAATCTATATTTGACAAACCTTCAAAATTTCAAATGGGTTTCAGAGACCGACACATTACCATAGACGCCGTTTCTATTTTGGATACTTTAAGGGCAAAACAAGTGTTAATTAAGCGGGAAAAGCTTCATTATGCATTTGTGGGCTTCAAGAAGGCCGTTGACTCTGACAATCGAAATTGCATTATGCCATAAACCTTGCAGAAAGGGATTATCAAGTAAAATGATTAGAGCGTTGCAGGCAATCTATCAAAATGTCAAATTCTATGTAAAGTACGGCAGAAACTGTGTCGGAGAGCTGCCGAAGCTATAGGGGCGTGAGGCAGGGCTGTATTTTATCTCCCTTATTATTTAATCTCTTTGTGGATAATATTACTGACGTAATAGTAGCAGAGAATATCGAAGCTCCAGTACTGGCAGATTTACAGTTCACAGCACTTTTGTATGCGAACGACTTAGTGATGTGCTTTACGACCGTTAAGGGGTTGCAATGTGGTCTGGACAAACTGAAGAATTATTGCAATGAATGGCTACTGACAGTTAATGTGAATACGACTAAGGCAATGACTTTCAAAAATGGTTCTGTTTATAGCAAGGAGGAGACCTGGACATTTGCAGAACAGATACTGGACAATGTTAAATCTTTCGTGTACTTAGAGCTCACAAATACAACGAACGCATAATGGACAAAACACATTGGCATCACGAATACGTTGCAGAATTCCAAATATATCCGAACTTTAATGGAAACTGAATACAGAGTGACAGTTAGATCCACGATGACATATGGAGGAAAAATATCTCGGTGGGTACAAACAAGAAATCTGGACCAAGTGAGGACCCAATTTTAGAAAGGAATTCTGGGAGTGAGATGGGGCACGGCCAACGGCGAAATAATGAGGGATTCGAAGCGCATAGTGATACGATAAAGTACAAAATCAGAGCAGTCTGCGCAGCACTCATATTTACAAATGTATGCTATTTCACATTCTTTTAGTTAATTTTGCTGCATACTTCGGCACAGCACTCATATTTACAAACCTGTGCTCTTTTACGGTGATTAAGGCACTTTAGTGTATTTTGCTGCACAGTATTCATATTTACAAACATACGCGGTTTACCAATGTTTTATTTGCTTCTAGTGTATGCCTCTACCTAGCACTTATTTTATAAACCCATGCTATTTCACAATGTTCTAACTTAGTATTTGTGTATGCTACACACAGCACTTATATTTACAAACCAATGCTATTTGCTAATGTGGTAGTTACTTTTAGTGTAAGCAATTGCATAGCACTTATATTTACGAGGGTTGAAGGAAAAGTAATGCCTCCATCTCCGTAACTCTTCAACAAATGGCAACATTGGTATGCGGCAGGTCCTGGCTTGTTTCGTAGCCTCTTCTCTACAGCTCCAGTTGGCGGGAAGCCTTAGCATTGAACGGTTGTGTTGTTACAACGTAAAGTATGGAACCATGCGCAGACATTAGGCCAATGCGATTTAAGCAACGTGCAGTCATTGAATTCTTGACAACGGAAGGTGTCACCCCAAAGAAGATTTCATCAGAGAATGAAAGCAGTTTATGGTGACTGTGCTGATGTGACCACTGTGCGTCGTTGGGCGAGTAAGTTTAAAGATTTGGACGTCCTGTGACAGCAACCACCGGGTTTCACAAGCAAAATGTTGACAGATTGATTCAGGACGATCGTCGTGTCACCCAGAGAGACATTGCAAGCACAACCGGCATTTCTCAAACCACTTTGTGTAAATTGATTGAAAACTTTGTGACAGTATCTATGGTAATACTATGTATATTTACCGGGCTGCAGCACACACTAAAAGAAACTGATACATTGTAAAATAACTTAGGTTTGTAAATATATTAACCGTGCAGCAATACACACTAAAATAAACTGAAACATTGGAAAATAACATAAGTTTGTAAATATATTTACCATGCAGCAGCTCACATTAAAAGTAACTGAAACATTGGGAAATAATATAGGTTTTATGAATATAGGTACCGTGCAGCTACATCCACCACAGTAACCAATATATTGGGAAGTATCATAGGTTTGTAAATATAGGTGCCGTGCAGTAGCATACACTACAAATAACTAAAATATTTTCAAATATCATAGGTTTGTATATATAGGAGTCGTGCAGCAGCATACACTAAAAGTAACTAAAACATTGGGAGATAACATAGGATGAAATATGAGTGCTGTGTAGTGGCGTACACAAAACTCAGCACAATATTGGGAAATATCTTCGGTTTGTTAATATAAGAGCCGTGCAGCAGGACACATTAAAATTAGTAAAATATTGGCAAATATGATAGGTTTGTACATATGTCTGCTGTAGAGCAGCTTGCACCAAAAGTAACGAATATATTGGGAAATATCATGGGTTTGTAAATACAAGTGCTGTGCAGCAGCACACATTGACAATATCATACGTTTGTACAAATTACTGCTGTAGGCAGCATGCACTGAAAGTAACTAATATATTGGAAAATATAGTATGTTTATCAATATGGGGGCAGTGCAGCAGGATACACTAAGAGTAACTAAAATATTCGGAAATATCATAAGTTTGTAAATATAGATGCCGTGCAGCAGCCTACTCTATTAGTAACAAAAACACTGAAATAACATCGGCTTGTAAGTATAGTTCCCGTGCAGCAGCTTACACTAAGATCAACTAAAATATTGGGAACTGTAATAGGTTTGCAAATATGAGCGAAATATAGCAACGTAAAATAAAGTAACTGAACTATTGGAAATACCATAGCTGTCTAAATGTGAGTGATAAGCAGGAGAACACTGCAAGTAACTAGAATATTGGAAAATAATATGGGTGCCGTGCAGCAGTATACACTAAAAGTAATGAAAAGATTTTAAAAAGTATTGCAAATTGTGAGAAATATCTGGGTTTGTAAATATGATTGCTGTGCATCAGCGTTGTGTGTGGGTGGAGCAGCAGCATACACTAAAATGTATTAAAATACTTGGAAGTATCATGGGTTTGTAAATATGAGTGCTGTGCAGCAGCGTTGTGTGTGGGTGGAGCAACAGCATACACTAAAATGTATTAAAATGCTTGGAAGTATCATGGGTTTGTAAGTATGGCTGATGTGCAGCATTGTCCACCAAAAGTAACTAAAATATTGGAAAATGGCATAGGTTTGTAAATATTTGTACCGTGCAGCAACATTAACTAAAAATAACTATAATTAAGAACCATCATAGGTTTCTAAATTACAGTACTCTACAGCAGTATACACTGAAAGTAACTAAAATATTTTGAAGTATCATTGATTTGTAAATAAATGTGCTGTGTAGCAGCGCACAATAAACCAGCTAAAATATTGGGCAATAACACAGGTTTATAAATATGAGTGATGTGCAGCAGGGCACTAAATATAACTAGCACATTAGGAAATAACATTAGTTATGCGGTATAGCAGCATACACTAAGCGTAACTAAATATTGGGAAATATAATAGGTTTGTATATATATATATATATATATATATATATATATATATATATATATAGGTGCCGTGCAGCAGCACACACTAAGCATAACTAAATATTGGGAAATGACAGAGGTGGCGTGCAGCAGCATGCACCAAAGTAGTTACAACACTGGGAAATAGCTTAGGTTTGGAAATGTGAGCGGTTTGATAGCGAACAAAAATAGTTATACTAGTAACAATAATAATGGTAATTAATATATATATATAATAAATAATGAATACCTATTAATAATAGTAATGATAATGATAACAGTAATAATCATAATGATGTTAATGATGATAGTAATAATCACAGTAATAATAATTAATAATATATAATAATAAAAATAATAAAACAATAATTAAAGATTAATAACAGTAATTATGATGATGATGATAATAATAATAATCAGAAGAAGAACAATAATAGTAAATAATAGTAATAAAATAATAATAATAATAATGACAGTGATAATAATAATATTAATTAATAATAATGATGAATGATAATAATGATAATATTAATAGTAATAATACTACTATATCTAATAATAAAAATAATTACAGTAATAATAAGATAAATAATAACAATAACAATAATCACTATAATTTTAATAATAACAATAATAAGCATAACTTTAATAATAGTAATTACAATAATAATTACAATAATAATAGTAATAATAATGATAATAGTAATAATTATAATCATAGTAATAATAATATAAATAATAATAATATTAGTAGTAGTAGTAGTAGTAGTAGTAGTAGTAGTAGTAGTAGTAGTAGTGGTAGTAGTAGTAGTAGTAGTAGTAGTAGTGGTAGTAGTAGTAGTGGTAGTAGTAGTAGTAGTAGTAGTAGTAGTAGTAGTGGTAGTAGTAGTAGTAGTAGTAGTGGTAGTAGTAGTAGTGGTAGTAGTAGTAGTAGTAGTAGTAGTAGTGGTAGTAGTAGTAGTAGTGGTAGTAGTGGTAGTAGTAGTAGTGGTAGTAGTAGTAGTGGTAGTAGTAGTAGTAGTAGTAGTAGTAGTGGTAGTAGTAGTAGTGGTAGTAGTAGTAGTAGTAGTAGTAGTAGTGGTAGTAGTAGTAGTAGTAGTAGTAGTAGTAGTAGTGGTAGTAGTAGTAGTAGTATAGTAGTAGTGGTAGTAGTAGTAGTAGTAGTAGTAGTAGTAGTAGTAGTATAGTAGTAATAGTAGTATAGTAGTAGTAGTATAGTAGTAATAGTAGTATAGTAGTAGTAGTAGTATAGTAGTAGTAGTAGTATAGTAGTAGTAGTATAGTAGTAGTAGTAGTATAGTAGTAATAGTAGTAGTGGTAGTAGTAGTATAGTAGTAGTGGTAGTAGTAGTAGTAGTAGTAGTAGTAGTATAGTAGTAATAGTAGTAGTGGTAGTAGTAGTATAGTAGTAGTGGTAGTAGTAGTAGTAGTAGTGGTAGTAGTAGTATAGTAGTAGTAGTAGTATAGTAGTAGTAGTATAGTAGTAGTGGTAGTAGTAGTAGTAGTAGTAGTAGTAGTAGTAGTAGTAGTAGTAGTAGTAGTAGTAGTAGTAATAGTAGTAGTGGTAGTAGGAGTAGTGGTAGTAGTAGTAGCAGCAGCAGCAAAAGTAGTAGTTTGTGGTGTAACTTGCTTAAATGTCAACAGTATAAAATGTTTGTTTCATTTGATAAGACAGTTTTAATAATAATTATTGTTTATGTGAGCTAAGCGGTAATAACTTGACTACAGATTGGTAGGGTGTTGTGGAAGAATCCTCAGTTCCGTTAATCAGTTTAGAAGAGGTAGTACTAACTGACACACGTACGTTTACCGTGTGCCAGGACAGATAAATGTAGATTAATACCCATACTTAATTCGGTACACCATTTGAAGTGGAAGTTTGATGCTCTGAAATACTCCTATTAGTTAGCCTAGAATACGTGCAGCTGCTACCTCTAAAATTGCTGCTTTCCATGTAGTACCTACAGCTGTAGTGTATGTTCTATTGTTTCAAGAATTCGTTTGTTACCGTATCTTAGGCCACAGATAGTATTCTCAACTTGCGGTGGAATTGTGTACTTAAGCCAACTCACAACACATTGTAATCTCTTTTACGTACTACAGCTTTTTCTCGTCGTTTTTACTCCCTTGATTTAATATGTGATGCCCTTTACGAGTACACGGTATTGGTGTATCGTTGGATGTCTGAGGAAATAAGCAGAAAGGATCAGCAGTGGATAAAACGGCAGGTATCGCAAACTTTTACGGCAAAGGAACCCATGTACAAATTGTTTTGATCGGGGAATTAATGGACATGAAGGAATATTGCGGTGGGTACTTTGCCTGGCATTGCAGGGAGGCCCTACTATTGATCAGGGCAAGTCAGCGCGGTGGGGTCCCTGTTGTAGAGGGCGTGGCCCATCCAGAGCTGACCTCCTTTCTGCGCTGCAGACTAGGGTGTCCGGGACTTACATTTGACCATGTGCCTTTGTTACGCCCTCATGGTAAATAGCAGCAGTGACCTCCTGGTTCAAACCTTGCATCAGTAGCAAATTTTAGTATTTTGAGGACTATCGCTTTTAGAGAGAGAAAAAGAGACAGGGAGAGAGAGAGGGGGGGGGATATGTAGAAGTTTATAATTAGCAGTGATAGAGATCGAAAAACCGTGTCAGCTGTTTGTCAAGAGTTCCAGATATTCACCCTAGTGCTTTGGCATCACCTTTAACTCTCCAGCATTTGCGAGTTCTATATGATATCCGGAACCGAATTAACATTTAGAAGATTTTATAGCGAAGATGGTGATGCTCATTTGCAATACCTGACTGAGCAACGGACCATACTTAGTAAACTTGTGCACCTTGTTGATACTTAAGCTTCTACATGCATTTCTGCGGAGTGATGCCTGTAAACGTAATTCCTGCGAATCAGTCACTAAAATACTGAGCAATATGCATTTTCAGTGTTCCTAGTACAAGGCGATTACTTCTTTCAATATTCCATGATATATGGAGGGAGAACTCATCACAAAAAATACTTTCTGCACAAGTCAGTATCGATACTCGACAACTTCAAAACTTGTATTTGCTGAAAATAAAATTTTCATAATCGTCTTTTTCATTGAGTTGGTTTTGTCTCTTCTAGTGATTTGGTTGTGTTTATCAGTGAGATGGTTTTTGTCTTTTCTGGTGATTTGGTTTCGTCTTTTTCAGTGAAATAATTTTGTTTACCAGTGAGTCACTTTTGCCTTCTTCGCTGCGTTGCTTTTGTCTTTTCTAGTGAGCTTACTTTGTCTTTTCCACTCAAATTGTTTTGTCGTTTCCAGTGAGTTGGTTATCTCTGATGGTAACCTTTGTTCTGCACAGCCTATATTGCAAGTAATTTAGTCGGTTTGGGACAATTCAAAATGTATTGGGCACAATCGCTCCATAACTTGTACTAATAAATGTACCATTTATCACATGTGAGTATTCGACGTAGTATTAGAGTACTGTTTACGCGAGTGTAATTTACTTAGTGCATCGCATGTTTAATCTGCATAATGAATTCAAACTGGCAAAAGCCTTTTGTATACAGTTGTAGAATAAATATGTTTTGTATGGAGACATTTCAGTAATTCCAAGTCGCTTGTGCCGTAAGCATCACTTGGAAAAAAGCTTGCTAGATTTTATCTACCTTAAAATTAAAGCAGATTAGTGTTACATATGCAAACTTTAATAAAATTGGCACTAATGCATTGTTCATGCTTCTTGTGTGGATCTATCTTTACTTGACCACAAAAAACAAATCTGTGGCATTGCAAAAACCTAAAGATATGTTGTCACACTTAGCGATCTCAATACAAGTAGGCATTTCTCGATCCACAATCCCAAATGCCATCCTCATTTCGCCTCTATGAAGGATATTCGGTGTTAAACTGCCGTTGGCTCTTGTCAGCCACAGCAGCGTATGCGCAATTGCAGCTGCAAAGATAACAATTTCATTTGGCCAGCTGCAGAACAAACATAACTTGGACAATATTCACACTTTAATTACTGACACGCAAGCGCCTACGATGTGAGGAAAAATTTGATACTCCCGTGTGCCTTTTAAGGGGGCGGAAGGTTTTAAACTTACTTTAATTCAGAGATAATTAAGAAGTTCTTAGGCAAAAAGCAGTACCATTCCATATGCTCCACAGCATTATTCACCTGTTGAGTCCAATATCCGTTTCCTTCCACACAAGCAGCATGACTCCGTGAGAAGACTGTGTAGGTCGCTTATTGCTGACGTCGTCTCCCACCTCAGCATCGTGTGCTCTCTGTGCTCTCGCTTGTTGCTGGTCTCGTCTCCCACATCAACTTCATGTTCTGTCTGTGCACTCTTGTTTCTGGTCTCGTCTGCCACTTCAACTCCATGTTCTGACCATGCACTCTTGTTGCCGGGCTCGTTTCCCACATCAACTCCATGTTCTAACCATGCATTCTTCTTGCTGGACTCGTCCCACACATCAACTCCATGTTCGGACCATGTATTCTTGTTACTGGTCCCGTCTCCCACATCACCTCTATGTTCTGACCTAGCACTGCTGTTGCTGGTCTCGTCCCCCAAATCAACTCCATGTTCTGACCATGCACTATTGTGCCTGGTCTCGTCTCCTACATCAACTCCATGTTCTGATGATGCAGTCGCTTGTTGCTGGTCTCGTCTCCTACATCAACTCCAGGTTCTGACCATGCACTCGCTTGTTGCTGGTGTGCTCTCCCACATCAACTCCATGTTCTGACCATGCACACGCATGTTGCTGCTCTCCTCTCCCACATCAACTCCATGCTCTGTCTGTGTACTCGCTTGTTGCTGGTCTGGTCTCCCACATTAATTTCATGTTCTGACCACGCACTCGCTTGTTGCTAGTCTCGTCTCCGACATCAACTCCATGTGCTCTCTGTGCACTCGCTTGTTGATGGTCTCGTTCGCACACGAAATCTGTGTTCTGTATCTGCACCTGCTGTCCTCGTCTCCCACATCACCGCCATGTTCTGACCATGCACTCTTGTTGCTGCCCTTGTCACGCATATCATCTCCATGTTCTGTCTGCGCAGTTGCTTGTTGCTGGTCTCGGCTACCACACCAACTCCATGTTCTGACTGTACACACGCTTGTTGGTGGCCTTGTCTCCCACATAAACTCCATGCTCTGTCTGTTCATTCGCTTTTTGCTGGTCTCGTCTCCCACATCAGCTCCATGTTCTGTCTGTACACTTGCATGTAGCTGGTTTCCTCTCGCATATCAACTCCATGTTCTGTATGTGCATTTGCTTGTTGCTCGTCCCGTCGCCCACATCAAATCCATGTTCTATCTGTGCACTCCTTTATTGCGGTCTCGTATTCCACATCAACTCCATGTTCTGACTGTGCACTCGCTTGTTGCAGGACTCGTGTCCCACGACGGCTCCATATTCTGTCTGTGCACTCCCTTGCTGCTGGTCTCATGTCCGCCATCAGCTCCATGTTGTGTCTGTGCACTCGCGTTTTGCTGGTCTCGTCTCCCTCATATACTTTATGTGCTGACCATGCACTAGCTTGTTGCTGATCTGGTCTCCCACATCAACTCTATGTTCTGCCCATGAACTATCCTGTTGCTGGCCACGTCCCCTATATCAACTCATTGTTCAGACCGTGTGCTTTCGTTTTGCTGGCCACGTCTCACACATCAACTCCTTGTTCTAACCATGCACTTCCATGTTGCTGGCCACGTCCCCCACAACAACTCTATGTTCTGACCATCCACTCTTGTTGCTGCATTCGTCCCACACATCAACTCCATGTTCGGACCATATATTGTTGCTGGTCCTGTCTCCCACATCACCTCCATGTTCTGGCCTGGCACTGTCGTTGCTGGTCTCGTCCTCCATATCAACTCCATGTTCTGACCAATCACAGTGCCTTTAAATTTATTAATTTTTTAAATTTATTAATTTTAAAAAGAGATGTTGTGTTAATTTGATTTTAAATAGATAAATAATTATCCTTATTTAGTTGAAATTAAGTAGGAAGCAAATTAATTGAGATAATTATTATCTTTGAATATATTTATAAAAATAATTATTTTTTGTTTTGTTGCTGGTCTTGTCTCCCACATCAGATCCATGTTCCCACCATGCACTCCTTTTGCTGGTCTGGTCTCCCACATCAACTCCATGTTCTGACCATGCACTCGCTTTATGCTGATCTCGTCTGCTACATCAACTCCATGTTCTGACCATGCACACGCAATTGCTGGTTTCCTCTCCCAGTATATACAACCGGAGTGTCTGTTGCTGTGACAGTGTATACTACGGAACTGTAAGTTGTGACAGTATATACTACGGGAGTGTTTGGTGCTGTGGCAGTATATACTACGGGAGTGTGTGGTGCTGTGACAATATATGATAAGCGAGTGTATGGTGCTGTGACAGTATATACTACCGGAGTGTGTAGTGCTGTGATGGTATATACTATGGGAGTGTGTGGTGATTTGATGGTCTATGCTATTGGAGTATGTAGTGTTGTGACAGTATATACTACGGGAGAGTGGTGCTGTGATGGTATATGCAATGGGATTGTGTGTTGCTGTGACAGTATATGCTATGGGAGTGTGTTTTGCTGTGACAGTATATACTACGGAAGTGTGTGGGGCTGTGACAGTATATACTACGGGAGTGAGTGGTGATGTGATAGTATATACCCCCAAAGGGCATATTACGGTAGGTGCGGGTTAGGTGCACCTTGGGTCCCGAGCTACCTTTGACTCCCTCCGTGGGCAACCTCTAGATGGTGAGGGAGTCAGTAGGTTAAAATGCCCACCCATGTGTAGGCTGTGCGTGGAGACCCGTTTTTGGTGGTAAGGGCTATCCTGGTTGGTTGTTAGTTGCGTAGCTGGGTCTGGGCTTCTAATCTTCAGTTACTGGGGACGTTGCGCAACCTAATATACCGCTTTGGTTTCTGCTTCGCCTAAACGGGAGGCCAAGGACTAACCCAGGTATTATACCGAACTCCAGGGTGAGTGGGACGGCGAGCCTGCTATATCCCTTGTGTAGCCCTTTCACCCCAAATGGGGTTGACCCCTTGTTGGGCTCCGTAGTGGGTGGGGAGCACTGGGGGATGAATTTATACCATATACTTAAGGCAAACAATCAAGAACCTAACCAGCTGTCCTTGCTACATGGTCATGTATAGAACAGAGGAAGGGAAGAAGTGGACATCGGTTAATGCATTTGTAATACAAAAGACTTGGATACAATAGCTTGTCCAGTGAAGTCCTGTACTCGCTCGCGTAATGGTACGCTCCTGTTTGCTGCAATATCTGGATCCCAGGCTGCTAAATTATTGAGAGCCAATAAGTTGGGCAGCTACCTGGTCAAAGTGGAAAAGCACAAAGCCTTGAACTCCTCGCGCGGTGTTGTTAACACCCGTGAATTGGACGGTTTGTCGAATGATGAGTGTCAGGAGAATCTTGCAGAACAAGGCATTAGCTCTGTGTACAGGGTTCAGCGGAGAGTAAATGGTGAATTTGTGCCTACCCGTACCCTATTCTTTACCTTTAATAGCGTAGATCTCCCTCAAAGTATTAATGCAGGGTACGAAGCTATCGAAGTTAGACCATACATCCCTAACCCACTCAGATGCTACAAGTGCCAGCGTTTTGGTCGCACCAGCGAATTCTGCAGTGGATGTTCTACTTGTTCTAACTATGAGAACCTCACGCACGATGGAGCTTGTACATCAGCTCCATCTTGCGTTAACACTGGCGGCGCACACGCATTGAGTTCTCGAGAATGCCCCCGTTTAACAGAGGAGAGGGCAATCCAGGAGATACGGGTGAAGGAGAACGTGTCCTTCTCTGATGCCTGGAAGCTCCTACGCATTCGCCAACCCTCTGTCCCGATATGCGGTACCTATAGCGCTGTCGCAGTTAAGCCGGTACCGAGTCGGGAAATTGCCACTCAAACCAGCGATTTAAACAGGGCCACTATCGCCGAAATGATTGTCATACCCAGACCACTGTCGAAGAATTCCCCTTCTACATCTACACCTATATCGCCGTCTTCCACATCCGCCACCGTTAAGCGAACTACATTAAAGAGGTCACCCAAACCTTCGACTTAAGGCGTTAAGACCGGCAAGGCCATTGAGTATGCTGTACCAGGGAAAACATTCAAGACCAGTTATGTGCGGACCGACTTCCTAAAAGTAAAGGTGAAGTCTCCCAAATCTTCTAAGGGAAGAACCAGTCCCCCTCATTCTCCACCCAGATCCTCTTCTGAGGAATCTTCTGTTGAGAGAAAAGTTCGGCGACCACCATCTTCGCCGATCAGCACCTTTATTCGGTTCGAGGTTCTCGAACCGATATTCTCTATTGGACAGAGGACCTCCCCCGTGGAAGAGATAGACCAGGAGGATTCTATTCTCCGTGCCTGACGGCCTGTGCGTTAGCGGCAGGATCGTGCTCCGGAAAAAAGTGTTAGTCCGACCGCTAAGAAGAATAAACTAAACCGACCAACATATCCCATACAATTGCTCATGGCTATCCTTCAGTGGAACATACGTGGCATTAGATCACATCAACCAGAGCTTGAATTGTTGCTCCACCAGAATCAGGCTTTGGTCGTATGCATGCAAGAGACCAAGCTCCGTCCCCAAGACCACCTTACAATAGAGCAGTACTTTTCTGTCCGTGTGATATTTGTGCACATGGGGCAACATGATTCTTATCAGAGATGATGTCTTCGCAGACTCTGTAATACTTCATTCTGACATACAGTCCATTGTTGTATTACGCTATCTTTCTTTTGTTTGACCATTTGCAGTACAAATGGACCTCTATCTGACGACCTCTCGCGCACATCTAGTCTCCCAGCTATCAACATTTTTTCTGCTGGTAGGGGATGTAAATGCCCACCAAACACTTTGGGGCTCCCCTCGGGCTTACGCGAGAGGTGAACTGATTGCCGATTTCTTGTGTCCTATTAACCTATCTCCTGAATACCGGAGAGCCTACTGTTTTTCTTACACCTTCAATAGTTTTTCTCACCTGGACACATCAGCTTGTTCTCCACAGTTGGCGGTTTCCTTACAATGGAATATTATCTCTGACTTACATTCTAGTAACTACTTTCCTATTCTTATTTATCTCTTAGCACAGGACGTAGGTTCCACAAGCTTACCTAGATGGCGCTTGGAATGAGTCAACTGGAGCCGTTATTCCAACTTGGCCGTTTTTAACTACAACGAGCAGGTCTCGGTGGATTGTTTAGTACAGTACCTCAACGAGACAATTATTTGCGCTTTTGAGCTTTCTATTATTGTGGTCGACAGGACGTCCCCGACGATTTTGTGTCCCTTAGTGGTCAGATATATGCAGGAAGGTCATTCGTGCTCGCAGCCGTGCTCTCAGGGTTTTCCAGCGGCACCCTATTCTCAATAATCTTATGGAATATTAAAAGCTGCGTGCTCAATCTAGGAAAATTATTAAGCATAGCAAGAAGACACCATGGAACGACTTTGTAGCATCTTTTACTCGATAAAACCCTTGCTCTGTTGTATGGGATAAGTTAAGGCGTGTGGCCGGAAAAGCGACCCATATGCCGACAGCCGGTCTGAAGACAATAGCTGGCACTGTGGTAAATACGTTGGACGTGGCTAATACTCTTGGCAGTGCTTTGGCTCAAGTGTCTAGCTCAGAGATATATTTTTCTGAGTTTCTTCCAACTAAAGTCCAGGTGGAATCGCAAGGGTTTGCCTTCCGCTCTGCAAACCTCGAAGACTACAATCGCCTGTTTAGCAGGCGGAGCTAGACTATGCACTTTAGTCTTCGAGAAACTCTGCACCAGGGCACATGGTGTCCACGTCCAGGTTGCAACATCTCTCTCCTGAAGGTAAGGCTTTCCTGCTCGAGGTCTATAATCGTATCTGGGTGAATGCCTCTTTCCCAGCTCAGTGGCGAGAGGCCATCATACCTATTTTGAAACCTGGAAAGGACCGCCACCTTCCTTCCAGCTACCGTCCTAATTCCCTCACCAGCTGCGTCTGCAAGGTGATGAAACGCATGATCAATGGGCGGTTGGTGTGGTGGCTAGAATCCCATAATCTTCTCTACAACATCCAATGTAGTTATCGAAGGCGTCGTTCAGCGGTTGATCACTTTGTGTCTCTATCGACGCAGATCATGTACGGCTTTCTTTAGACTTGTCAGATGGTTGGGATCTTTTTAATCCCTAGAAGGCTTATAACACATATTGGTCGGCAGGGATTTTACGTTCCCTCCACAACTGGAATATACGTGGACGCCTACCGTTGTTCATTCAGAATTTATGAGGGACCGCGTTTTCCGAGTAAGGGTCGGTTCGGTTTTTTCTAACCATTTTATTCAAGAGAACGGTGTGCCGCAGGGCTCGGTACGAAGCGTAACGCTGTTCGCTATAGTGATTAGTTCCATATCGCAATTTTTTCCCCCAGGTGTCTCGTCCTGTTTGTTCGTGGATGACTTTGCCATCTTCTGCACTTCTTAGCGTACGCCGTTTTTGGAACGCCGTCTCCAGCTGTGTTTGGTCAATCTGTATGATTGGAGGTCAAAAATCGGCTTTCTTTTCTCACCTGAAAAGACAGCCTGCGTTAATTTCTGGCTCCGAAGGTGGCCAATGTCACCTCCTCTTCATCTGAGGCCACATATACTTCCCTTCGCAGATGAGATGAAGTTCCTAGGGTTTATATTCGATCGAAAACTATGCTGGTCACCTCATGTAGCACAGCTTAAAGCGTTTTGTGACTGTTCTCAGAATATTTTACGGATTCTAAGCGGCTAATCGTGGGGAGCAGATCGGACAGTACTGCTGCGTCTGTATCGTGCACTTATCCGCGCAATGTTTGACTATGGATGTATTGTTTATGCCTCAGCACGCCCATCTATGCTGAGAACGTTAGATACGGTTTACAATCACGACATCCGGGTGGCGGTTGGAGCGTTTCCAGCAAGCCCAGTTGTAAGCCTCTATGCCTAATCTGCCGAACCTCCTCTGCCTTGTCGGCAATATGTTCTTTTATGTAACTATGGCTGTAGATGGAGGTGCATACCTGCGCATCTATCATTTACTCTTTTTTTTTTTTTTGATTCGAATTCGACAACTGTACTCTTACGTAGTCCAACACCTGCAGGATTTCGTTTCCCGGAGCTACTTCGAACGTACGGTCTCGAAATGGCTGACATGTTTCAAAAGGGGGAGATGGTGCACCCACCTTGGTTATGTGCTTCCTCTCACGTAGATCTCGGATGACGGCTTACGCGAAATCTTCTACGCCTATACATAGCATCCGCTCTGGTTTTTTTTAGAGTTTTTATCACAATACAGTGGCCACAGTTATGTGTGTGTATATATGTATAACGATGGCAGCAAGTGTGCCAAAGGAGTTGGATTAGCCTTTGTCACTGGAACCGAACCATTTAATTTCCGTTTACCGAGCAGCACATCAATATATACTGCAGAGCTGTATGCTATTTACCGTGCCGTTTTATATATTGGCCGTCGAAATGGGTGACTGCATTATTGTGAGTGTTTCCCTTAGTGCACTTCAGAGCCTTCGTGAGCTGTACGTTTACAATCCTCTAGTACAGCGCATTCAGGAAATTCTCCACATTTTGCACGCTTCGGGCATTAATTTGGAGTGCGCGTGGTTTCCTGGTTACATTAGCGTGCCGGGGAATGTACTGGCGGATTTGGCGGCAAAGAAGGCATCATCTGCGCCCATTGTTAGCACTAACTTTGTCACGGCCGAAGATTTTAGACATGTTGTACGAAGAATGGTAATATCATGCTGGCATGGAGAGTGGTCCACTCTTCGCGTAACAAACATACGGAGGTGAAAGAGCACCGTATAAGTGACTTCCTCACGTGTGTCTCGCCGCGAGGAAGTTACTTTAGCTAGATTACGTACTGACCACTGTATTTTTAGTCATAGGCACTTATTTGAGAGGGAACCTCTCCACCTGTCTGCCTACTCTGTGGCGAAGTTTTTTCCGTTCGACACGTGTTTGTAGAGTGTGCTCGTCATGCGCCACTACGTGCCACTCTACGACTGCCGGCCAGGCTTTCGGAGGTCCTGGCCGATGATCCCGGAACCGTTTTATCGAGAGTGCCATATGCTTTAGGAATCTAGTTTTCGTTTGATTTTATCGCATTTGTTGCAAATATTTGAGGATTTTTAAATCTTTTATTACCTTTAAACACTATTGTTGTATGTTCCTTCTAGTTTTAGCTATTTTAGTATCAGGATTTATCGCCAGCTCTGGATTCAGGGCTGGACAGTTATTTTGTCTTGGTTTAAGTTTTTATACTGCTTTTTATCTCTTTTTTTAGCTGTTTTTGAGCGAGATTCTTTTAGCCTACTTTTAACTCAGGTGTTTTAACTTCCAGTTTAAGGTTAAGGGCGCTGATAACCTAGAAGTTGAGCGCCCTTAAACCCCATTCATCATCATTATCATCATCACCAGAATCAGCCTTTGGTAGTACGCTTGCAAGAGATCAAGCTCCGTCCCCAAGACCACCTTCCCATAAAGCAGTACGGTTCTGTCCTGTGTGATTTATCACAAGCGGATGGTGCTCCTGCACATGGGGGCACCATGATTCTTAGCAGAGATGTTTTTATGCTGTACCCCTACAATCTGACATACAGTCCATCGCTCTCCGAGTTAGGCTCCCCTCCATTAGCTTCACCATTTGCAGGATCTATATGCCTCCATCTGCTAACCTCGTCTCCCAGCTACCAACTCCTCTTCTGTTGGTAGGTGACGTGAATGCCCATCACCCTCTTTGGGGCCCCCCTCAGGCTTGTACGAGAGGTCAAGTAATCGCCAATGTCTTGGATAATTCAGTCTATCTCTCCTGAACATTTCTTTCTGACGCCATCAATAGTTTTTCTCATCTGGATATAGCAGTTTGTTCTCCACAGTTGGCAGTTTTCCTCCAATGGAATATCATCTCTGACTTGCATTCAAGTGACCACTTTCCTATTATTATTATTTGTCTCTTAGGGCAGGATGTATGTTCCACACGTTTATCCCCCAGGGGCCTACTACGGTTGGTACGGGTTAGGCGCACCCGGGGTCCCGAGCCACCTTGATTCCCTCTGTGGGCAACCTCAGAGTGGTGAGGGAGTTAATAGGTCAAATTGCCCACGCACGTGTAGGCCGTGCGTGGAGAACCGTGTCCGTGAAAAGGAATATCCTGGTTGATTGAGGGTTGCGTACCTGAGCCTGGGCTTCTTTCTTTCAGTAACTGGGGAGCGTGCGCAGCCTAATACACCGCTTTGGTTTTTGATTTGCCTAAACGGGAGGCTAGGGACTAACCCACACCTAGTCAATCGGCCAGGACTAGGCATTACACCGAACTCCAGGTTGAGTGGGACGGCGAGCCCGCTATATCCCCTGTGTAACCCTATTACACCAGTGCGGAGACCCCTTGTTGGGCTTCTTGGTGGGTGGGGAGCACTGGGGGATGAATTTAGACCATATTTCTATGGAAAAACCTAAACCTAAATCTAATATGCGTGGAAAAGAAGTAGTCAAGTCTCATGGTCCTCGTTGCTTAGTTATATCTAGAACAGAGGTAGGAAGGAAGTTTTCGTCGTTGAGCCCTTTCGCTATCCAAAAGGGATTAGACAACATCGCTGGCCCGGTTAATTCTTGTGTTAGAGCTCGACATGGTACCCTCCTGGTTGCAGCAATTTCAGCCTCCCAGGCAGCAAAAAATCTTCGAGCAAAAATGTTAGGCAGCTACCCAGTTAAGGTGGAAAAGCACAAGACTTGGATTTCCTCGCGTGGCATTATCACCACCCGCGCATTGGACGGTATGTCCAATGAGGAGCTTCAAGAAGATCTGGCATACAAAGGCGTACCATCCGTCTATAGGGTTCAACGGAAGGTAAATGGTGAATTCGTGCCTACCCGTACCCTGTTTCTTAACTTTGACCGGGTAGATCTCCCTC
The DNA here is from genome assembly GCA_030762935.1 of Hymenopus coronatus. Classification (NCBI taxonomy): domain Eukaryota; kingdom Metazoa; phylum Arthropoda; class Insecta; order Mantodea; family Hymenopodidae; genus Hymenopus; species Hymenopus coronatus. Next base: position 543,997,536 of record CM060900.1, on the reverse strand, counting down.
ATAGATTTAAGGCAGAGTACGAAGGTATCAAAGTTAGGCCTTACATTCCGAACCCCTTTCGCTGTTACACGTGCCAGTTATTTGGTCATACGAGCGAATAGTACTGGTCGGTCCACCTGTTCCACCTGTGGTGACGCTTCGCACGATGGGGATTGCGGCATCCCTCCAACTTGTGTGAACTGCAGCGGAGAACACCCATCTAGTTCCCGAAATTGCCCCCGTTTTGCTGAAGAGAGAGCGATACAGGAGATGCGGGTGAAAAAGAATATGTCCTTCTCCGAAGCCCGTAAGTTCCTGCGTATCCGACAACCCCCTGTCCCGTGGTCCGGTTCTTATAGCTCTGTTGCAGCTAAACCGGTGCCGAGACGGGAGATCGCAACACAGACCTGCGATATCAACGGGGCCACTATTGCCGAAAGAATTATCGTTGCCAGGACCATTACGAAGACCTCAACAACTGCGTCAATGTCGGCGTCACCATCTGCCAAATCCGCCAACGTAAAGCACACTCCAGGAAAATTGTCAGAGTATTCTGCACCACCGAAAGCTTTCAAGAGACCAGCTATGTTAGGACTGACTTCCTTAAAGAGCGTGTAGGGCCTGCACCCAAAACATCCAAGGGTGGTATACCTCCACGTCATTCACCGCAGATCCTCTTCGGAGGAATCTTCTGGGAGGAGCTCCGATCGGCAAAGTCCATCTTCGCCGATCAGTACCTCAAATAGGTTCGAGATCTTCGAACCGAGGTTCTCTATTGGTAAGGGCTCCTCCCCTGTGGAGGAAATGGAACAAGACGATCCTGCGTCGATTGCCAAACGGACAGTCCGTAAGCGGCAGGATCGTGCTCCTGAAAAAAATGATAGTCCGACGGCCAAAAAGAACAAACTAAACCGACTAGCACTGCCCAATATGCAGAAACGTCTGTCTATTTAGAACTTATCCCATAATATACACCACGACTGTCCTACAGTGAAACATACGCGACATTTGACCACATCAAGCAGAGCTTGAACTGTTACTCCACACGTATCAACTTCTAGTCGTCTGTCTACAAGAGACAAAGCTCCGTCCACAATACAATGTTACCTTCTGGCACTATTCTTCTGTACGGTTTCATATCAATCCGACAGAAGGTTTTCCCGCACACGGGGACACTATGATGCTCATCAGGGATGGTATTTATGCTGATTCCGTCTCCTTACAGTCTGATCTCGAGTCAGTTGCTGTAAAGGTCACACTGCCATCTGCCAGATTTTCCATTTGTAGTATATATTTGCCTCCCTCTAATGACCTCTAGTGCACCGAGTTAGAAGACCTCGTTTCCCAACTACCAACGCCATTTGTGTTGGTGGGGGACGTGAATGCCCACCACCCACTTTGGGGCTCTCTTAGGGTTTGTGCGAGAGGTCAGCTTATTGCAGGCTTCTTGGACACTAAAAATCTTGCTCTCCTGAACACCGGAGAGCCAACCTTTCTTCCTGACGCCTTTCACTGTTTTTCACACCTTGACATAGCGATTTGTCCACCACAGTTAGCGGTCTCGTTATCCTGGAATATCATCTCTGATTTGTACTCTAGTGACCACTTTCCCTGTCTTATTAGTCTCTTAACACACGCTGCATGTTCCACTCGCTTCCCCCCAGGGGTCTACTACGGAAGGTACGGGTTTCGCGCACCCGGGGGATTCCCGAGCCACTCGCCGCCATCTCATTCATTTCGCCACCAACTGAGCCATGTTTTGTGTTTGTGTGCATATTTGTTTGTTTGTTTTTGTGAGGGCGAATTTGCTCGCCTCATCTTCTTCCCCGTCTAGGCATATATTTTACATGTTTATTATTAAGGCTTTAGGTTTATTAACTCCTGCCTCACCAACAGGGATCTTTATTCTATCTCCGTGGTTCCTGTCCCACGTTTCCAGCTCGGCTTCCAACATGTGTGCTCTTCGGAGGTCTCAGGACCGAAGGTTGGGTGGACCCTTCCTACTGCCCCTATGTGTAAGCCTTAGGTGCGGAGCCCGTCCATACAGTTATGTACACCCAGGTAGCTTCCTCGGGGGCCCGGTCCGTTTTAATTTCCCGAAGAACGCTGCTCGTTGGGTTAGAATTACGGACAGGTCGTGTTACCGCTAACGGAAACCCGGTGTACTCAACCACAAATCCCCTGAATACATGTCTGCTTTATTACGCAGCATGGCCTAAAGTGGGGAGCCACAGGTGGTTATACCTGTGGTAGGGACTTAAAGCCGGATTGTACATGGTGAAGGGCTTACCCGTATGGACCAGCAGTTGCGCCTGGAGGGTAACTCCTTCTGAGGTATTCCTTGATATCGGTCTGGTAGGGGTCTACTAGGCGGCACAGACCGGAAAGTATTTTAGTGTCTTTTCTCTCTACCCCCGGATGGCAGGCTGACGCCGACGGTTCCGGAAGGGAGTTTTTCCATTATGTTATCTCCGCGCAAAACCTCTTCTTTTGACCGCTTTATAGTTGTGACCTTGGCCTGCGAAAAGAAAACAATGCGAGATATTAGTCCTTTCTATATCCAACGAGAAATTGACAGGATTTGCGGTAAAGTGATGAATGCTACCAGAACGAGAGACGGTACCCTTCTAGTGGAAACCAAGACAGAGGACCAGTCAAAGAAGCTCATTAAGGCCAGTTTGTTAGGTTAGTAACCCATATCAGTGGCTGCGTACAAGTCTGAACACTTGCAGAGGTGTGATGAGCACCACCTGTTTAGACGGCCTTTCAGATGCAGACATTGTTTCCAACCTCTCCGACAAGGGTGTATGTCAGGCGTACCGTATTCTAGGTAAACTTGATGGTCAGTCGGTTGCATTGCGAACGGTATTCGTGACGTTCAAAGGCACCACCTTACCTGAGGCACTTTACTGTGGTTATGAACGCGCTACTGTGAGAGCGTATGCACCGAATCCCATGCGTTGTTTTAAGTGTCAGAAATTCGGTCATACCCAAAGTCGGTGCACCTTCGACGCTACATGTGAACGTTGCGGCCAACCTGCTAATGGAGAAAGCGCTTGTACTCGGGAACCTTGCTGCGTCCACTGTAAAGGGAACCATCCATCCATCCATCCAGCTCCCGGCACTGTCCGCGTTTTCTAGAGGAAAAAGCCATCCAGGAGCTGCGGGTTAAGGAACGCCTAACTTTTCCTGAAGCCCGTCGTCGCTTCCAACAATTACAGCCAGCGACGATCTCAGGCTACGCATCAGCGTTCCGCCGCACTCCTGCTTCCTCAGTTGCACTAAAAACCGTGCCCGTAGCCGACGCGTGTACGCAAACAGAGCAGTCGCCGAGCAAAACAACCTTACAGGCAACATCCATAGTACCCACTGCCTCAAGGTCTAGTTCGCCAGAACCTGCTCGTAAGCCGCGTGTTCGACCGACACCACCTATGAGCGCAGTCGTAAAAAAACCCAACGCCACTGAAAAACCTTCCAAGTCCCGTTCTCGTTCTACGAGCCGTAGGGGATCTTCCGCATCCCGAACATCAGCGGATAGCGGCGACGAAAGTGGGTATATTCTTGTGGGGCCCAAAGATTTAAAGAACAAGAAACGCCCACCTTAACCTCATCTACTACGTTTCCACTATTCGTTTGCATCCCAGCTGCAAACTCATAGTATGATTATTCGGTAACCTTTCACGCATCTTTCTGTGCTCCATGGCTCTCCTGGCATGGACTATCCGCGGCGTCCGTACTCATAGGGCCGAATTGCAGCTGTTACTACGGTCCTATAACCCTCAGGTTCTGTGTTTGCAGACAAAGCTTCGCCCCCACGATGCATTTGCCATGCACCAATACCTTCCCATACGGTTTGATGTTACACCGGAGGAGGGCTCTCCTGCTCGTGGGGGTGTAATGCTCCTCACGCGCACTGATATCTGCGGTCAGACAGTCTCGCTTACTACTTACTACCTTGCAAGCTATTGCGATCCGACTTACTCTTCCTGGTTTCTCCTTTACTGTATGTAATGTCTACGTTCCGCCCTCATCTCTCCTCTGCGCCGTTGACATACTCCATCTCTTGTCACAGCTCCCAGCACCTTTTCTTCTGCTGGGTGATTTTAAAGCCCACCACGCCCTATGGGGTTCCCCTAGGGCCTGCGCGCACGGAATTGTTCTTGCTGACCTTTTCGCTCAATATAGTCTCTTTGTTCTGAACACTGGTGAACCTACTTTCATTTCCGGTTCTTCTGCCACGCTATCGCACCTGGACCTTTCCTTTTGCTCTGCACAGCTTGCTCACCGCTTTCGGTGGAACGTAGTTTCAGACACTTATTCTACTGATCATTGCCCTTGTGTCATTACTCTTACATCACACCTCCTTTCCTTCTCGCGTGCGAGGTCTTGGCACCTGTCTAGGTCGAATTGGGCTCTCTTTTCCGCTCTTGCTGTTTTTAACGACTGCCAGTTCGACTCCGTTGATCAGATGGTCGAACATTTCAACTCTGTTGTGATCTCCGCTGCCGAGCACTCAATACCGCGGTCGTCTGCCTACCCTAGACGAATACCGGTCCGTTGGTGGACTGCCGAGTGCTGCGATGCCATTCGTGCTCGAAAGAGGGCTCTTAGGGTATTTCGCCATCACCCTACTTTGGGGCATTTGATCCATTTTAACCAAGCACGCGCACGGGCACGCCGAATTATTCAGGATAGCAAAAGGGCTTCATGGAATTCGTTTGTGTCTACCTTTAATCGCACAACACCTTCATCCGTTGTGTGGGAGAAGCTCCGCCTTGTTGCCGGTAAGCAGACTGGTACTTCGATACCGGGGCTAATCGTAGTTGATCCGATTGTTGTTGCAGACGTCCTTGGTAGCACTTTCGCAAATATGTCCAGTTCCGCCAATCATTTCCCGGCGTTCGGTGCCATTAAGACAGAGGTGGAGTCTCAGAAACTTTCTTTCCGGTCCTCTGACAGCGAGTGCTATAACACACTTTTTAGCATGCGAGAGCTGGTTGCCTCCTTACCATCTTCTCGGCACTCCACCCCAGGCCCTGATAGTATCCACATCGCAATGCTGCAGCACCTCTCTTCAGATGGTAAACTCTATCTCTTGAGCCTATATAAGCGTGTTTGGTAAGAGGGTGTTTCCTGCGGCTTGGCGTGGAGCCACCATTTTTCCCATTTTAAAACCGGGAAAGGATCGTAGACTTCCTTCCAGTTACCGTCCTATCTTCCTCACCAGAGCTGTTTGCAAGGTGATGGAGTGCATGATCAGTGGACGGTTACGATGGAGGCTCGTGTCTGAGAAACTACTTTGCAATATCCAGTGCGGCTTTCGCCGATACCGCTCCACGACTGACCATCTCACCTCCCTCTCGACCTACATCCTGAATGGCTTTCTACGCAAGTGCCAAACTGTGGCCATCTTTTTTTATCTGGAGACAGCTTATGACACTTGCTGGAGGACTGGTTTATTGCGCACCTTGCACAAGTTGGGTTGTCGTGGTCGCCTTCCAGTGTTCCTCCGGGAGTTCATGATGAATAGGGTATTTCGTGTGCGTGTGGGTTCTGTTTGCTCTCGCGTTTTTAATCCGGAGAACGGAGTACGTCAAGGGTTGGTACTCAGCGTTACTCTCTTTGCTGTCGCCATCAATCTTATTGTCGAGTTTGTTCCTGCAGGTATTTCCTCCTCCTTGTACGTGGACGATTTTGTAATTTATTGCAGCTCTCGTCGCACATGCCTTTTGGAGCGTCGCTTGCAGGCATGTCTTTATCGTCTACTTGCTTAGAGTGTTGAAAATGGATTCCGTTTTTCATCTGAGAAGACAGTTTTTGTAAACTTCTGGCGACGGAAACGCCTTCTCTACACCTTGGGCCGGAACCGTTACCCTTCGCCGAAACGGTGAAGTTTCTCGTCCTTGTGTTCGACCGAAAGCTTAACTGGTCGTCCCATATCTCTTCTCTGAAGGCTAGATGTGATCGCGCACTTAATATTTTACGTGTTTTATGTGGCACATCCTGGGGAACAGATCGCTCCGTGCTATTACAGCTATACCGTTCGCTTGTTCGCTCTAAACTTGATTACGGGTGCATTATGTACTCTTCGGCCTGTCCTTTGGTTTTACGACGTTTGAACTCAGTTCAACACCGAGGGATTCGTCTGCCATTGGGTGCGTTTCCGACTAGCCCGGTCATCAGCTCATCTGCGGAGGCTGCTGAACCTCCGCTATCTTCTACCTACTTCTTTGCAGCTATGCTATCCGCCTCTATGCCTTGCCACATCATCCGTCTTTCTGGTTATTTTTTACGAGTCTGTTGACCGTCAGTATGCTGTCAGCGCGGTTGCCTTGCTTCCCGCAGTATTTCGTTTTCGTCTGCTTCTTCGGATCTTGGATGTTCGCCTACCGCCTGTGTTTCCACTGGGGGAATGTTCCTTCCTCCGTTGGTTACGTTGCGACACCCAGTTCCACCTTGGGTTGGCATCCATGCCGAAATCGAGGACTCCACCTTCAGTCTTACGCTCAGCATTTTTAGAATTACAGGCCGAGTTTCCCAACTATTGTTATATTTATACGGATGGTTTTAAGGAGGACCGTGGTGTGGGATGTGCTTTCGTTTTTAATTCGCGGAGTTTTACATTTCATCTTTTGGGACAATGTTCGATTTTTAACGCCGAACTTTTTAGTATCTATCAGGCTCTTGTTTCTATCCGGGGACAGGATTTAAGGCAGTGTTTTATTTGTAGCGACTCCCTCAGTGCACTATAGGGTCTGCGTGAGCTGTATCCATGCCATCCCTTGATACAGCGTATTCAGGATCGCCTGCAGTCGCTCGCTGACGCTGGCGTCAGCGTGTCGTTGGTTTGCTTTCCTGGTCACGTAGGTGTGCGCGGAAACGAACAAGTGGACACAGCTGCCAAGTCTGCAATTTTATTGACTAATATTTTTAGCACCACTGTTCCTGCAGGTGATGTTCGTGTTCACCTGCGCCGGGCTATTCTTTCGCGCTGGTTCGCGGAATGGTCCGGGGCGCGTGAAAACAAACCTAGAGCTGTCAAGTACCTTCCTGTCCCCTGGCCTACCTCCTCGCGTGCATGTCGCCGCGATGAGGTGGTTTCAGCGCGACTGCGTATCGGGCATTGCCTTTTTAGCCACCAGCATCTTCTACGTAGGGAACCCGCACCTCAATGTGCTTCGTGTAACGAGCCTTTGACGGTGCGTCATGTTTTATTGGAGTGCCACCATTTTACTGTACTGCGTGCGTCCCTATGTCTGCCTACTGACATCCCCACCCTTCTGGGCGACAACCCTGTTTCTTGCGAGGGACTTTTTAATATTCTTCGCCGCTGCGGGATGTACAGTAGGGTTTGATTTTATCTCGGAGTTTTACATTTTACCGACTTGTGTTTATAGTCCCTCGGTTTTAGTCCTGCTTTGGTAATCTTTTTATGCTCTGTGATTTTAACCCGTGTGTAGTACTTCTGTTTTAGTGGTTTTTATATTTTTTAACTTTTAGCTCCTTCGTTTACCCTAGGGCGCTTATAACCACTGTAGTTGTGCGCCGTAAAGCCATAGTACTGCTACTACTACTACTACTACTACTACTACTACTACTACTACTACTACTACTACTACTACTACTACTACTACTACTCCACTCGCTTACCTAGATTTCGCTTAGATCACGGCAACTGGGACCTATATTCTCGCTTGGCTAACTTCAACGCAGATGAGCACGACTCTGTAAACTATTTATTCGAACATCTCACAGACATTTCTTTCCGCTACTGAGCAATCCATTCCGCGTTCAACTGGCAAAGCCCGTCGCTTTCCTGTACCCTGGTGGACTGATGACTGCCGGAATGCTATTCGTGCTCGCAGACGTGCTCTCAGGTTCTTCCAACGTCGCCCTACACTGGATAATCTAATACAATCTAAAAAGCCGCGTGCCAAATCTAGACACATTATTAGGGATAGCAAGAAGGCATCCTGGAGTAATTTTGTAGCATCTTTTAACCGACATACACCTTCTTCTTTCGTATGGGATAAGTTACTGCGTGTGGCCGGAAAATCGACTCAAATGCCTATCGCCGGTCTCAAAGCACCTGCCGGCGATGTTTTTGATACGTTTGTCGTGGCTAACACCTTAGGCAGAGCATTTGCTCAAGTGTCTGGCTCAGGCAATTATTCCCCTGACCTTCTTACAGTTAAGACTCCAGTGGAATCTCAAGGATTCTCATTTCGGTCTGGGAACCTTGAAGCTTTTAACCGTCTTTTCACCAATGCACTCTCGTCTTCGCGACACTCTGCTCCAGGACCAGATGGTATCCACGTCCAAATGCTGCAACTTCTCTGTCCTGATGGTAAGGTTTTCCACTCGGGGTCTATAACCGTGTCTAGGTTGAAGGCACTTTTCCAGACAAATGGCGGGAGGACACCATCATACCCATTCTTAAACCTGGAAAGGACCGCCATCTTCCTTCCAGTTACCGTCCAATTTCCCTCAACAGTTGCGTTTGCAAAGTGAGAGAACGCATGCTCAATGGACGGTTGGTGTGGTGGTTGGGATCCCACAACTTTCTGAGCAATATCCAGTGTGGGTTTAGACGACCTCGTTCGGCAACTGACCACCTTGTCTCGCTGTCAACTCACATCTTGGACGGGTTTCGGAAGAACAGCCCAATAGTTGGCTATTTTTTGACCTCGAGAAGGCTTATGATACGTGCTGGCGGTCAGGGATTTTGCGCTCCCTCCAGAGCTGGATTATACGTGGACGCCTACCGTTGTTCATTCAGGAGTTTATGCGGGATTGTGCTTTCCGAGTAAGGGTCGGCTCGGTGTTTTCTAATTATTTTATTCAAGAGAACGGAGTGTCGCAGGGCTCGGTACTGAGCGTGAGGCTTTTTACTATAGGGATAAATTCCTTCTCGCTCTGTGTTCCCCCTGGTGTCTCTTCTTGTTCATTTGTAGACGAATTTGCCATTTTCTGCACTTGTCAGCGTGCGCCGTTTTTGGAACGCCGTCTTCAGCGGTGTTTGTACAATCTTTATGATTGGAGCTCCAGAAAAGGCTTTCGTTTCTCACCTAAGAAGACAGTCTGCGTTAATTTCTGGCGCCGAAGGTGCGACTTTCACCCTTTCTTAATCTCGGGCCAGATATACTTCCCTTCGCAGATGAGGTGAGATTCCTGGGGCTGATATTCGATCGGAAACTAAACTGGTCACCTCTTGTAGCACAGCTTAAAGCGCGGTGTGACCGTTCCCTGAATATTTTACGGATACTAAGCTGCAAATCTTGTGGAGCAGATCGTACAATACTGGTGCGTCTTTATCGTGCACTGATCCGATCAAAGTTAGACTATTGATGTATTGTTTGTGCCTCAGCACGTCCATCTGTGCTGAGAAAGTTACATACGCTCCACAATGGGGGCATCCGGGTGGCTATTGGAGCGTTTCCCACTAGCCCAGTTGTGGGCCTCTATACCGAATCTACCGAGCCCCCTCTGCGATGTTCTTCTCTCTAACTATGGCTGTAGCTTGAAGTGCATACCTGCAAATCCATCGTTCACTCCCTTTTTTGATTTCGGATTGGACGATCGTTATAGAAACCTCTTAGTGGTCCAACACCTGCAGGATTTCGCTTCCGGGAGCTGCTTCGAACACACGGTCTTGAAATGCCTGATAGGTTTCCCAAGGGGGAGAGTGTGCATCCACCTTCGTTACGTGCTTCCTCCCACGTAGATCTCGCGATGACGGCTTACGCGAAATCTGCTACGCCTGTGTCTAGTATCCGTCCTTATTTTTTTTTTAGAAATATTATCAAAATAGAGTGGCCATATTCATCTATACACCGATGGTAAAAAGTGTACCGACGGCGTTGGATGTGCGGTTGTATCTGGGACAGAAACCTTTACTTTCGGGTTATCTAGCAGCACATCTATTTAGTGTGCAGAGCTGTATGGCATATACTGCGCCTTTCTCTATGTTCTTTGTCGAAATTGGAGTGATTGCATTGTACTCAGTGATTCCCTTAGTGCCCTTCAGAGCATCTGTGTGCTGTACAACTACCATCCTCTCGTACAGTGCTTGCAGGATACCCTCCACATTTTGTCCGGTTCTGGAGTAAATGTGGAGTGTGCATGGATTCCTGGACACGCTGGCTTACTGGGAAATGAACATGCGAATTTGGCGGCAAAGAGCGCGGTCAGCGAACCCAGTGTAAGAATTACTTGCGTATCATCCGACGATTTTAAGCTTGATGTCCGGAGAGCGGTGTTTTCGTCCTGGCTTGCCGAGTGGTCAGCTCTCCGCGGGAACAAGCTAGGGATGTGAAGGAACTCCCCGTACACTGGGCAACCTCCTGACGCAAATCTTGACGTGAAGAGGTTATGTTGGCTCGATTGCGAATTGGTCACTGTTATTTTACACATAGATATCTGTTTGTGAAGGAGCCTCCGCCTAGCTGTCCACTCTGTGGAAAGTCGTTGACCGTCCGTCACGTGTTGCTAGAATGTGTTCCTCTAGCATACATTCGCACATCCCTGCAACTGCAGACCAGCCTTGACGTGGTTTTGGCGGACGATGACAGAGGGGTAGATAGGGTTTTTAGCTTTTTAGCAAATGTAACTTTCGCACTGCGCGTGTAGTTGTTGCTCTACATTTTGGAGGCCACTTTACTGTTTTGCCTTTTTTTAAATGTGTCGCTTTTATGTTTTATATTGAATGCTTCGTTTTAGCAGCTCGTTATGTCTATTTTAGATCCATTTGATTTTATTACTCATCTTTGGTTGTTATTTTAGTCGGCTTTTAACACTCACTTTTACGCATCGTCTTAGCTATTGTTTTACTCCTAGTAGTTTTAGCTTCTTTTTAACTCTTGGTGTTTTTTTTTCACAGGTTTTAGAAGGGCGCTAATTACCTTGCAGTTGGGCGCCCCAAAACCCCATCTGTTATCATCACATCCACACGTTTACCTAGATGGCGTCTAGATCAGGCCAACTGGTATCTTTATTCCTGCCTAACCGTTTTCCACCACAACGAGCACAATTCGGTAAATTTCTTGGTCCCACAGCTAACCGAGACAATTATTTCCGCTGCTGAGCTTTCTATTCCGCGGTCGACTGGACATCCCCGTCGATTTCCTGTCCCTTAGTGGACAGGTGAATGCCGGGAAGTCATTCGTGCTCGCAGACAAGCTCTCAGGGGTTTCCAGTATGGCCCTACTCTGGATAATCTTATACAAAATAAACAGCTGCGTGCCAAATCTAGGCGGATTATTAACGATAGCAAGAAGGCATCATGGAGCAACTTTGTAGCATCTTTTACTTGGCATAGCCCTTCCTCTGCCGTATGGGATAAGTTAGGCGTGTAGCAGACAAGGCTACCCATACGCCGATAGCCGGCCTGAAGACATCTGTAAGCCCTGTGGTTGATACATTCGTCGTGGCTAACACTCTTGGCAGCGCTTTCGCTCAGAAAGCTGTTCCTCTGAGTTTCTTCCAGTTAAGGTTCAGATGGAAACTCAAGGTTTTGCCTTTCGTTCTGGTAACCTTGAAGATTACAATCGGCTTTTCACCAAGGCGGAGCTGGACAATGTACTCTCATCTTTGCGAAACTCTGCGACAGGTCCAGATGGATTCCAGGTCCAAATGTTGCAGCATCTCTCTCCTGAAGCTAAGGCTTTCCTTCTCGAGGTCTATAATCGTGTCTGGATTGATGCCACTTTTCCAGTTAAATGGCGGGAAGCCACCATCATTCCTATTTTGAAACCCGGAAACAACCGTCAACTTCTTCCAGTTACCGTCGTATTCCCGTCACCAGTTGCGTATGCAAGGTGATCTAATGCATGATCGATAGTCGGTTAGTATGGTGGCTGGAATCCTACAATTTCCTAAGTAACATGTGTGATTTTCGTCGGAGTCGTTCAGCAACTGGCCCCTTGTTTCGCTCTCAGCTAACATCATGAACGGGTTTCTTACGAACAGCCAAATATTATGGATATTTTTGGACCTCGAGAAGGCCTATGATACGTGTTGGCGAGCGGGGATACTACATTCTCTCCACAGTTGGCACATATGTCGCCGCCTTCCGTTGTTCATTCAGGAGTTCATGCGGGTCCACATTTTTTTTAGTAAGGGTCGCCTCGGTGTATTCTATTTTAATCAGGAAAACGGTGTGCCGCAGGGCTCGGTACTAAGCGTGGCTTTGTTTGCTATAACGATTAATTCCATATCGCAATGTGATTCCCCATGAATCTCGTCCTGTTATTCGTGGACGACTTTACCGTCTTCTGTACATGTCAGCGTACAGCGTTTTGGTAACGCCGTCTCCAGCGGTGTTTGAACAACGTCTCTGATTGGAGCTGTAAAGACGGCTTTCGCTTTTCACCTAAGAAGACCGTCTGCATTAACTTCTGAAGTCGTAGGTGAATGGCACCTACCCTTCAACTTCTGCCAGATTTACTTCAGTCGCAGCTGAAGTGAGATCCCTGAAGTTGGTTTTCGACCGGAAACTATGCTTATCAACACATTTGGCTTAGTTTATAGCGCGATGTCACAGTTCTCTTAATATTCTACGGATACTAAGTGGCAAATCTTGGGGAGGAGATCGGACAGTGTTATTGCGGCTTTATCGTGCGCTGATGCGATCTAAGTTAGACTATGGATGCATTGTATACTTCTCCGCACGACCATCGGTGCTGAAAGGGTTAGATGCGATCCACAATCAGGACATCCGTGTAGCGTTGGAACCTTTCCAACCACCCAGTTGTGAGCCTCTACGTCAAATCGGCAGAACCCCCTCTGCGGTGTATGTATGTATTTATTTCTCTGCAAGTGGGTATCACCCGGTGGCAGAGTTATATATGTATACAAGATATATAAACAATAAATCACAGCTGCCAGTTTATGGCTTTGTAAGCTAGATATAATAGTTATTTACACAAATATGAAAACATTAATTTTTCTCTCAATTCAGATTAATTAATTTCATAATTAGAATCACCAACCAATTTAACATTTGTATTTACAACAATATGAAATCACAAGCATTTCATCTAAGGAATATTTACAAAAATTATCCAACATTAAAATCAAGATTTGTCCTAAATTTCTTCAGAGACAGGACACAACCCCGAAAGGCTGCTCCAGGCAATTCATTCCAGTCTTTTATGGTTCTATTTACAAAGGAGAACTTTCCCACGTCAGTTCTGTATCTTCTATCCTTAATTTTGAACGGATGATCGTTTCGTGCATAGTAAGTTGGGTTTTCCAGTTTGTCAGTAACGTCCTCCCATGCGTTTAAGCCAGCGTAAGCTTTAAATAAAGCGCACAACCTCTGTTTCTCACGCCTAACTTTCAACGGCTCCCATTTTATTTCCTCAGCGTTTGGAGGCCCAAAATATTTACCCCTTTTTATGAATTTTATAGCCCTTTTCTGGATCTTTTCTAACGAATCAATTTGATTTACTCTATACGGGTCATAACAAGTTACTCCAAATTCCATGACTAAGGACTTGTACGCGATTTCCCTGGACTTTGCACTCCCCTTTTTTAAAATCCTCATTAAGAAGTGCAGTGTTTTCCACGCTTTCTTAGATACCGAATTTACCTGCTCGTCCCATCCAGCGTTACTCGCCAAGTAAACTCCCAAGTATTTGCAGCTGTCCACCCAACTGATATTTTTGCAGAATTTTTTTCCTAGATCTATTAAATGCAATTGACTTACTTTTGCCAGCGTTAATTTTCATTTTATTTGCAGCAGCCCAATCACTAATTTCATTTAAATCACCCTGAAGAGCAGCCTCATTTTTGACATTTCTAATTTTATTGTAAATAATACAATCGTCTGTAAATAACCTTATCTGGCATTTTATATTAACAGTTATGTCATTTACAAAAATAAGAAAAAGTAACGGCCCCAGTACTGAGCCCTGTGGTACGCCCGAGCTTACCATACCCCTTTCAGATAGCTCCTTGCCTACTTTTACCCTTTGCGATCTTCCTTCCAAAAAATGTTTAACCCATAGAACTACGCGTTTATCAATTCCTGTAGCAGTTAGCTTCTGGATAAGTAAATTATATGATACAACATCAAAAGCTTTGGAAAAATCTATCACCACTGCATCTGTTCTTCCCCCTGCATCCACCTCCTCTGCTAAATCTTGAAATAATGACGTTATCTGGCTTTCACACGAGTATTCAGGTCTAAACCCATGTTGCGCTTTATTGAACCACTTTTTGTTTTCTAATTCCTCCCGTATATATTCTACAATTAAATGTTCCATCAATTTTCACACTACTGAAGTTAGGCTCACTGGTCGATAATTATCTAATTCTGTTTTATTTCCCCCTTTATGAATTGGAACTAAAATCGCGGTTTTCCAGTCTTCCGGTAAGGCACAGTTATTTATTGCCATATTAAATAAAAGCATTAGGTACGGAATCATGTATTCCCCTCCAATTTTTAGTATTTCGGTCGGTATTTTATCAGGCCCCCTCGACTTTCGATTTTGCAATATTCTGATCCTTCTGCGCAATTTAGATGCCATTATTTGAAAAACGGAATTTCCACTATCCTCAATTTCCGATTTATAATTATAATCCGTTTTGTTAAAAACAGACACAAAATGTGAATTTAATGCGTTCGCTTTTTCCTTATCGTTCAATATGGCAATTCCGTTTTCCTTGAGTTCTGGTATGCCAAGTTTATTTCCCCTGCGTCTACTTACATAATTGTAAAAAGATTTCCAACTATTATTGGTCCCGCTAAGAATTTGTTCTAAGAACCGCTCCTGGGCTTGCAACGTTTCGCCTTTCAATTGTTTAGCTAATTCTTTATATCTGTTAAAATGCCAATCTGACTTCTTCCGTTTATGAAACGCGCGCCTAGACTTTTGTTTAAGTATTCTGATGGCTCTTGTATAATATTCTGGAGCATTATTTTGTTTGATAACTTTGTATGGAACGTATTTCTTTATTGATTGCGAAATAAGTATTTTGAAACTATCCCATGCTGCATCTACATTTGTTGCATATTTTACAAACAGGCAAAATTGCTTTTTGAGAAAAGTCTGAATTCCATCTACCTCTGCTCTGCAGAAGTTAAAACTAATAATTTCCTCTCCTTCAAACCGGTTTCGCACCTTCCAGTTTATGTCTAATTGTACACAGCTGTGGTCACTTATACCTGGCAGAACCTCACGTGCGCTAAACAATGACTCAGGTCTGCATAGAAACACGTCCAATACAGCCGATTTCCGGGTATCTGTTTTGACTTCCTGCGAAAACCCATGATCCCAAACCAGAAGGTTAACAACACATTGAGCTTCGCCTCCTAATAACTGCCCATTCCAGTTTACATTTGGCAAATTTAAATCTCCTGCTAAAATAACATTTTTTTCCGTTTCCGAAGAAATTTTTTCACTAATTTATGAAGAGTTTTAAAGTTAGTTTCGCCAGGAGGTCTGTAACACGCTATTAATGTAATGTTATTTGCTTCGTTTTCGTGATCGATAATTTCAATGGCCATCATTTCTACGTCTTCTTCCACCCACAATATCTTACTGCTTAACTCTAACTTGGTACAAATCAAAAATGCCCCCTCCCCTTGCTTCCCTGTCCCTCCTAAACACCCTGTAATCTGATCTAAATATCTCCGCGTCATTAATATCAACACTGAGCCATGACTCCGTACCTATAATCACACTTGGGTTACTTATTTCCATTAAATTCCAAAATTCTAATGTTTTGTTTATGATGCTTCGGCAATTTACCTGCAACAGCCTTAAGGAATGTGCCCCTACCTGAGAATCGTCGCTTCCCCGAAGCCGTTGTCAGTGCTGCCCGGTGACACCGCTCCACTCGGATACCCTCGCGAACAATGCTGCCAACTTTGAAGTTCCTCTTCTGTTTAGGTGAACACCATCCCGTCCATAGTCCCAGTCGTCAATCCACGAATTTGAGTCCACAAACTGCACATCCAGTCGTTCAGCCACCCACGAAAACGCGTCGTTTACCTGCATTACCTTCCTCCAATTGATATCGCGTCGCCTCAAAACTCCACTGATGACAATGTTTGCTGAGGGAAACAGTGCCTTTGTCTTCTTAACTAAATCATACATGTCTCCCATCACATAGTCAGAACTCCTTCGTAGGTCATTACTTCCAACGTGTAATACGGTAGTCCGATAGTTGCTTTCTTCCTCCTCTCGCTTCTCAATTTCCCTCAGAAGGCCGTCAGTCTTTATGCCAGGATAACAAGCTACCTTTGCATTTGTAGTTCCCGCGTGTCTAACGATAGAGTCGCTGATGATCAAACATGGTTTCTCCTCTTTCTTTGGGTCATCTTCCCGTGTGTCCCTCAGTAAGCGGTTTTCTTCTTTAAGCTTCCGAATAATATCTTCCGCTGTTTTCAGCTTGTCGCGTAAGCCTTGTAGTTCCTCCTGCAGCTGCTCCAATTTTTTATCATTTGCGGTGACGGTCACATCTCTCCTGCAGTCCTTACATGACCAGTTTTCTTCTATGTTCTGTTCTCTCTTAATTTTTTGACAGCCAAAATGGTAGCATCTCGCGCATGAAATACAAAGAAGTCCGGATCTCAGTGCTTTGTTGCAGCTTCCACATCTTTCATCTCCTACAGGTCCTGGATTTATTTCAACTCCTCCTATCACAAGCAGGGCTAGTAATACAAAAGCCATAAAATAATAATTCTTTGTAGTTTTCGTAGTTCCAGTCGCCCCTCTACCTGCTTTCCGCGGTCGCCTGCCCGACCACATTCCTACCTTCGCCCGGTAAACAACCAGATCTACACCCATTGTTCTGCTGCTACCTGCCTCCCACTGGTAAGTCCGCACTGCTCGAGATCCCAAACCAGACTGATGTGTAGGATGATGTTCTGCAGGCAAATTATAATTGTGCACTTCAGTGCCTGCCTACGCATCCTACTTTTATCCCCTTTAATTCTGCTGAACATGACAAACGTTATCGCCACCTATGCCTTTGTCCAAAGCCCGCAGGTGTTAGTTTTCGAGAGCTTCTTGGGAACTACGATATTGCACTACCCAGATTGTTTCTCAAGGGAGAGAGGAAGTGCTCGCCTTGGCTACGTGCTACATCCCACGTCGAACTCGGGAACCGTTCGATGCCTGCGTGTAGTATCCTTACTTTGCTTTTAGAATTTTTATCCCCTTACAGTGACCGACTTTGTACATACACCGACGGTATTGGATGTGAATTTGTTACCGAAGCCGAGCGACATATTTTCGGTTTGCCTAGTTACACATTCATTTATACTACACAGTTGTATGCTATTTACCGAGCCATTCTTTATGTTCGCCGTCATAATTTGGGTGACTGCCTCATTCTTATCGACTCCCTTACCGCAATTCAGAGCGTTCATGAACTGTACATCATTTAGCGCAGCACATTCAGGATGTCTTCCATATTTTACATACCTCTGGTGTTAATGTAGATTGTGCATATTTTCCCGGACATGTTGGGTTGTCCGGTAATAAACTGGCGGAAGTGGTGGCAAAGTCGGCAACTACGGCGCTCAATGTTATAGGTCATTTTTCCACCGCCGAAGATTTTAGGCTTGTGCGGAGAGAAGTGCTTTCGTGCTGGCATACAGAGTGGTCGGCTATCTGCGGCAACAAGCTGAGATCAGAAAGGATCTTCCGGTGCCCTGAACAAATTCCTCTCGTGCATCTCGTCGTGAGGAAGTGGTTTTGATTCGTCTGCGCATCGGTCACTGTAATGTTACACATAGTTACGTATTTAATGGGAAACCTACCTATCTATCCGCTATGTGCGGCACATTTGTCTGTACACCACGTGATGCTGGAGTGTGTAGCTCTCTCCGCCCTTCGAGCAACGCACCAGCTTCCAGTCTCCCTTTGTGAGGTTCTTGGGGACGACAACCACGCAGTAGATTGGGTTTTGAGGTTTTTATGCTAAGTGCCGTTTTTAAAATCGTTTTAGTGTTTTCCAGGATTTATCGTTAGTCATTTTGTCTTTCATTTTTAACACATTTGCTTTTACGGGGCTTTTCTTTTTAATATTCACATTCGACCCAGTTGTTAGATGTTTCTAAGACCATTGACATTCATGTTTTATGTAATGTTAGCTCTTTTGCACTTTTAACACTGTGAGTTTACTTTTAGAGGACTTTTCCTATTAGTTTTCATAAGCAACTCAGTTGTATATTCCTATATGAAAATTGGCATATCTTTTATATACTCTGAGATTTTATCTGTGATGTTGGCCATATTTTGTTTCCTGCTTCCTTTTTATCTTTTTATTTACACGCGTATACATTTTTAGGGCGCTAATAACCTCCAAGTTGAGCGCCCTTAAGTCCCATTCACCATCACCACCATAATAATAATAATAATAATAATAATAATAATAATAATAATAATAATAATAATAATAATAATAATAATAAACTGTATATACTACGGGGGTGTGTAGTGCTGTGACAATACATACTAACGGAGTGTGTGGTGCTGTGCTAGTATATACTACGGCAGTGTGGGGTTTTGACAGTATATACTACGGGATTGTGTGGTGTTATCACAGTGTATTGTACGGGAGTGTGTGGCGCTATGACAGTATATACTACAGGAAAGTGTGGTGCTGTGAGAGTATACACTACGGGAGGCAATATATAATACGGGAGTGTGTGGTGCTGTGCCAGTATATACTACGGGAGTGTGTGGTGATGTGACATTATATACTACGGGGTTGTGTAGTGCTGTGACAGTACATACTAATGGAGTGTGTGGTGCTGTGATGGTATATGCAACGGGAGAGTGGGGTGCTGTGACAGTATATACTACGGGGGTGTATAGTGCTGTGACAGTACATACTAATGGAGTGTGGTGCTGTGATGGTATATGCAACGGGAGTGTGTGGTGCTGTGACAGTATATACTATGGGGGTGTGTAGAGCTGCGACGGTACATACTAATGGAGTGTGTGGTGCTATGATGGTATATGCAATGGGAGAGTGTGGTGCTGTGATAGTATATACTACGGGAGTGTGTGGTGCTGCGACAGTATATACTACGGGAGTGTGTGGGGCTGTGACAGTATATACTAATGGAGTATGTGGTGCTGTGACAGTACATACTACGATAGACTGTGGTGCAGATATTTAAGCCTGTCCATTACCTTTGAAAAATATGATTTGGTTATTTCTCCCTTTGGAGTTGTTTGTCATTCACTTGCCCACTTCATTACACTTTTTTCTTGAAGGTCTCTTAGCAGTTCACTTTCAAGTATTCTCTTGTAGCATATCTTACTCTCACTCCCCCCGCTGCTGCTTTTGCTAGTTTGTCTGCAAGTTCGTTGCCAAAGTTTCCCTCGTGAGCTTTCACCCAAGAGGAATGGATAGCTCAGTTTTCGTTCTGCAGTTTTCCTGACCTGTTGTCTGATTTCCTTTTTCAGATATTTATGGTTGCTGGTGTTCTTCAGTGAATCTAGAGTCATTCTGCTGTCGGTGTAGAGTACTACGTGAGTGTGGGGAGCTGTCCCAGTTTATATTACGGGAGTGTGTGTAGCTGTGACAGTATATTCTACGGGAGTGTGTAGAGCTATGGCAGAATATACTACGGGAGTGTGTGGTGCTGTGACAGTATATACTACGGGAGTGTGTAGGGCTGTGACAGTATACACTACGGGAGTGTGTGGGTCTGTGACAGTATATATTACGGGAGTTTGTGGGGCTGTGACAGTATAAGCTACGGGAGTGTGTAGTGCTGTGACAGTATACACTATGGGAGTGTGTGGTGCTGTGACGGTATATACTGCGGGAGTGTGTGGTGCTGTTACAGTATATACTACGGGAGTGTGTGGTGCTGTGACAGTATATATTACGGGAGTGTGTGGGGCTATGACAGTATTTGCTACGGGAATGTGTGGTGCTGTGACGGTATATACTACGGGAGTGTGTGGTGCTGTAACAGTATATACTATGGGACTGTGTGGTTCTGTGACGGTTTATGCCACGGGAGTGTGTGGTGCTGTGACAGTATATACTACGGGAGTGTGTGGTGCTGTGACAGTATATACTATGGGAGTGTGTGGTGCTGTGACAGTATATACTATAGTAGTGTGTGGTGCTGTAACAGTATATACTACGGGAGTGTGTGGTTCTGTGATAGTTTAGGCTACGTGAGTGTGTGGTGCTGTGACAGTATATACTACGGGAGTGTGTGGTGCTGTGACAGTATATACTACGGGAGTGTGTGGGGCTGTGACAGTATATACTACGGGAGTGTGTGGGGCTGTGACAGTATATACTATGGGAGTGTTTGGTGCTGTAATAGTATAGGCTACGGGAATGTATGGAGCCGTGACAGTATATCCTACGGGAGTGTGTGGTGTTGTGACTGTATATACTACAGGTTGTGTGTGGTGCTGTGACAGCATATACTATGGGAGTGTGTGGTGCTGTGACATATATTACGGGTGTGTGTGTAGCTGTGACAGTATATACTACGGGAGTATGTAGAGCTATGTCAGTATAT
Source organism: Hymenopus coronatus (assembly GCA_030762935.1). NCBI lineage: Eukaryota > Metazoa > Arthropoda > Insecta > Mantodea > Hymenopodidae > Hymenopus > Hymenopus coronatus. Next base: position 543,977,045 of record CM060900.1, on the reverse strand, counting down.
ACTACGGGAGTGTGTGGTGCTGTGACAGTATATACTACGGGAGAGTGTAGAGCCCGGGCCGCGCCGTGGCCGAGTGGTTAGACCACTCGACTCTCACCTAGACGGCCGGGGTTCGATCCCAAGCGACCGCATGTGAGATTTGTGGTGGACAAAACGGCGCTGGGGCGGGTTTTCTCCGGGTACTCCGGTTTCCCCCGCCATCGCATTCCACCGGTGCTCCATCATCATTCATGTATCATCAGTGTCACCGCCTGCGGTGCCATTAGTAGTTAAAGCGGGCGTTAAACACTACCAAAAAAAAAAGTGTAGAGCTATGTCAGTATATACTACGGGTTGTGTGTGGTGCTGTGACAGTAAATGCTACGAGAGTGTGTGGTGCTGCAACAGTATATACTAGTGGAGTGTGTAGAGCTATGTCAGTATATACTACGGGAGTGAGTGGTGCTGTGACAGTATATACTACGGGAGTATGTAGAGCTATGTCAGTATATACTACGGGAGTGTGTGGTGCTGTGACCGTATGTACTACAGGAGTGTGTAGAGCTATGTCAGTATATACTAAGGGAGTGTGTGGTGCTGTGACAGTATACACTACGGGAGTGTGTGGGACTGTGGCAGAATATACTACGGGAGTGTGTGGTGCTGTGATAGTATATGCTACGGGAATGTATGGAGCTGTGACAGTATATCCTACGGGAGTGTGTGGTGATGTGACAGTATACACTACGGGAGTGTGTGGGGCTGTGACAGTATACTATACTGGACTGTGTGATGGGCTGTGACATTATATACTACGGGAGTGTATGGGGCTGTGACAGTATAATCCACGGGACTGTGTGTGACTGTGACGGTATTATCTACGTGACTGTATGGGGCTGTGACATGTATACATATACTGCGGGATTGTGTGGAGCTGTGACAGTATAATCTACGGGAGTTTGTGGTGCTGTGACAGTATAATCTACGAGAGTGTGTGGTGCTGTGACAGTATAATCTACGGGACTGTGTGGTGCTGTGACAGTATAATCTACGGGACTGTGTGGTGCTGTGACAGTATAATCTACGGGACTGAGTGGGGCTGTGACTGGTATGTACTACGGGAGTGTGTGGGTCTGTGACTGTATATACTACGGAAGCATTTGGGACTGTAATTGTTTATACTACTGTAGCATGTGGGACTGTGACAGTATGTACTACGGGAGAGTGTGGGGTTTTGACAGTATATGGTACGGGACTGTGTGTGGCGGTGACAGTATATACTATCGGAGTGTGTGGGGTTTTGACAGTATATGATAGGGGACTGTGTGTGGCTGTGTCAGTGTATACTACCGGAATGTGTGGGTTTTGACAGTATATGATACGGGACTGTATGTGGCTGTGACAGTATATACTCTGGGACCTTTTGTGGCCTTGACGTTTTATACTATGGGTCCGTGTTGGGCTCTAAAAATACGAGTATATGCTTTGGGACCGTGTTAGGCTAAGGCAGTATATACTACGGAGTCACTGGGGCTCTGACAGTATATACCACGGGAATGATTGGGGCTCTGATAGTATATACTACGGAAAACGTGTGTGTCATTGACGGTATAAACTACAGGATCATTAGAGGCTGTGACCATAAATACTATAGGACTGTTTGGGGCTGTAACAGTGTATAATACGGGGCTCTGGTTGTGTATATTACGGGATTGTGTGGGGCTGTGGCAGTGTATAGTGTGAAACTGTGTGGGGCTGTGACAGTATATATTACGGGTTTGTGTGAGACCTGGACAGTTTATACTACGTGACCTTTGGGGCTGTGGCTTATATACCACGGGACTTTGTGGGGCTTTTAGAGTGTATATTACGAGACTCTGTGTTGCTGTGACAGTATATGGTAGGGAAGAAGAAGCAGGTAGTAAAGATGGATAAATTACAGAAGGATATAGAAGAGCTGTAGAAGATTAAGTAAGATAAGGGTTAAGAGTAAAATACTTAAAAAGTAGATGAAAGCATCCAGCATACCACTAGCAGGAGAGACTATTTTGCAAATGTATAGGACACCAAGGTAGGGTTGAGAAATGAGGAAATAGACCCATAAGAGGTTAAAATAACCCTAATTGGGACTACAAGAGAAAAATTGAAGAGAGTAGATAATGGAAAGAGGGGGAGAAGAGGAAGTCGTGCAGAGCGAGAGAGTGGAGGGGCAAGGAGTAGAGGGCAACGAACGAAGTGTCGCGACAACCTAGGTGGCTAGGAAGGAGGATGATTAGAAGGAGAGATTCATGAAATTAGATAGCAAGGAGTTGCCTTTAATGGAGCATGTGTAAAGGTCAAAGTGTTCTGTGGTGAAGTGAATGTTTTGGTGATGTTTAGATACAATAACTGTTAAGCGATAAATGGTGTGGTGGAGAGTTAAATGAAAAAGAAGAGAAGGCATGTATAATTAAAAAAGATATGGTTTATATTATAATAAAGTTAAAATTATTAATTACTTATTTAAACACAAAGTAAATATATGTAAAGTAGGTGAGGTATTAAAAATGCATTATACTAAATTTATATAATATAGAAACAAGTAGTTATTAACTAAAATGTTAAATTGAAAGACTAAATTGATGTATTTAATATTTAAAAAAGTATGAAGAGAAATGAATATAATAATAATAATAATAATAATTATTATTATTATTATTATATTCATTTCTCATATAATAATAATAATTATTATTATTATAATAATACTAAGAATAATGATAACAATAATAATCACAATAGTAATTATAATAATAATCTCTCAATATGAACACTAATAAAAATAAAGAATAAAAGTCCTCTTGTGGAATTAATGATTTTAACTAGTAGAAACTTACTTACCATAAATAGATTTATGTAATAGTTGAATGCTGGTTTCCAGCACATTTTCCGTTGGCGTCCAATGGATAGAAGATAATTTTAGTAGTTAGGTGTAATAGGTTGCCGGTTACATATACCGGCTTCCAGTAAATATTAGATAGAAGTGTATTTGTACGTTTAATATTTTAGCTTTAAGTTACTCCCTGTTCTCTAGTTTTAGTTATTGTAATAAAAGTACATTTTTTCTCATTTTTTGGAAGTAAACTATTATTGTTTCATTTTATTTAGTTTGATTTAGTATTTTTTTTTTTCGTTGTGTTAGTTTAATGAATTTTGCTTTATAAGATGTAAAAGGTTAAATTATCTAAAATAATGTTTATATATAGGAACGTTTATGTTTTGTTAGTTGGGAAATAAATATTAAGTTTGGATATATGCTTCGGTATATATCATAGGTGGCTGGATTGGATATTCAGATTTTTGTTATTTATTTAGTGTATATTACGGACCGTGTGGGGTAGTGCCGGTGTATGGTGCGGGACCGTGTGGGTCCTTTACATTATATTCTGGATCCTTTGGGCTCTAACAATATATGCTACGGGACTGTGTGAAGCTGTGACAGTATATATGGGCTATGTGGGGCTCTGACAGTATATACTACGGGACCGTGTGTAGCTATGCCAGTATATACTGCGGGACTATGTGGAGCTGTGACAGTATGCACTACGGGACCGTGTGAAGCTGTGACAGTATACAGGATGTTTCAAAAATACGGGGCATAATTTCAGGTATGTATTTCCCACATGAAGACAATCAGAATAGTTCATTATAACGTGTGTCCGGAAATGCTTCATTTCCGAGTTATGGCTTTTACAACATTGAAAGTCCCACCTGTAGACAGTCAAAATAGTTCATGTCCGGAAATGCTTCATTTCCGAGTTATGGCCTTCACAACATTGGAATTCACTGGAACGCTTTTCTTTCCGCAGGTCTTGGCCGTCAAAGGAGACATTAGGAGGGCGCTCTGATAGTTCATTCTGAGGAAGGTTACATAGAGTGTTCTTTAGGCGTTAAGACTGTGCGACATGTATTCAAATCAAGAGCTGGCAGAGATACACTTCATGTACGGTAAGGCGGACGGCAATGCTGCGCTGGCTCGTCGTTTGTACCAGGAGAGGTACCCACAGCGACAATGTCCAGATCTCCATTCCCGTCTGTGCGAGTATGGAACATTCACCTCTCCTGGTTTGGGAAGGGGACGACCAAGCTCTACAACTCCAGAAGTGCAGGAGGAGATTCTGGAGGCTGTGGACGGACTGCTTCTATCAGCACACGACGATTAGCGTTGCAAGTCAATGTTCCTCATACGACTGTCTGGAGACCTGAACGAGTATCAATTGTATCCTTATCATTTGCAACGTGTACAGCCTGTCACCAGCAGATTACCCTGCACGAGTTAGGTTCTGTCAGTGGTTCTTGCAGCAGTGTGGTGTAAATCCGAACTTTTCTGCCGTCGTATTATTTACAGATGAAGCACAGTTCACAAGAGATGGCATAACAAATTTCCACAAACAGCATGTATGGTCGCATGAAAACCCACGTGCAACTGTTGTATCTCATCACCAGGTGCGGTTCTCCCTCAACATTTGGGCCGGTATCATGGTGATCGATTAGTTGGACCCCATGTACTTGTAAACAGACTTACGGGGCAGGCGTACACAAACTTCCTGGAAAACAGCATACCTGACGTTTTCGAAGACACTCCACTGATCAATCATCAACACATTCACTTCTTGTATGATGACGCTCCTGCACAGTTCAGTCTTACGGCTCGCCGGTACTTGGATCGAAGGTTTCCTGATCGATGGATAGGTAGAGGTGGCCCAATTGCTTGGCCTCCACGCTCACCTGATCTGAACCCTCTCGATTTCTACTTGTGGGGCCATTTAAAATCATTGGTTTATTCGTCTCCGGTGCCGGATTCGGAATCCCTTCGGAATCGAATTGTGGCAAGTTGTGAGGACATACGCAATGCTCCTGGAGTTTGGGATCGTGTTCGCAGGTCAATGAGACATCGATGTGAGGTCTGTATTCAAGCAGGAGGTGGACATTTTGAACATCTTCTGTAATGACAAGAACCTGCGGAAAGAAAAACGTTCTAGTGAATTTCAATGTCGTGAAGGCCATAACTCGGAAATGAAGCATTTCCGGACGCATGTTATAATGAACTAATTCGATTGTCTACATGTGCGAAATACACACCTGAAATTATGCCCCGTATTTTTTAAACACCCTGTATACTACGGGACTGGGTGGTGCAGTGCCAGTATATGCTACGGGAGTGCGTGGTGCCGTGACAGTATATATTACGGAAGTGTGTGGGGCTGTGACAGTATGTACCAGGGGATTGCGCGGAGCAGTGAAAGTATATTTTACGGGAATGCGTGGTGCTTTGAAGGTATATATTACGGGAATGTGCGGGGCTTTGACTGTATGTACTAGAGGATTGCGTGAAGCAGTGACCATATATACAACAGGATTGTGTGGGGCTGTGACAGTATGTACTAGGGGACTGAGTGGAGCTGATACAGCATATAATACGGGAGTGCGTGTTGCTAAGATAGTGTATAGTACGGGCGAGTGTGGTGCTGTGACAGTATATACTATGGGATTGTGTGGCGCTTGGCAGTATATATTACGGGACTGTTTGGAGCTGTTACAATATATATTACCGGAATGTATGATGATGTGACAGTATATACTACGGGAGTGTTTGGGTCTGATACAGTATGTACTATAGGAAAGTGTGCGGCTGTGACAGTATATACTACCATAGTGTGTTGTGCTGTGACAGTATATACTACGGGGCCATGTGGGGCTATGACAGTATATATTACGGGACAGTGTGGTTCCATGACAGTATATACTACGGGAGTGTTTGGGGCTGATACAGTATGTACTATAGGAAAGTGTGCGGCTGTGACAGTATATACTACCATGGTGTGTTGTGCTGTGACAGTATATACTACGGGGCCATGTGGGGCTATGACAGTATATATTACGGGACAGTGTGGTTCTATGACAGTATATACTACGGGAGTGTGTGGGGCTTTGACAGTATATTCTGCAGGGCCGTGTGGACCCTTGACAGTATATAGTACGGGAGTGTGTGGTGCTGTGAAAGTATATAGTGCGGAATGTGTGGGGCTCTGACAGTATATACCAAGGGAGTGTGTGGTGCTGTGACAGTATATAGTACGGGAGTGTGTGAGGCTGTGACAGTATATACTAAGGGACAGTTTGTGGCCGTGACCGTATGAAGTACGGGACTGTGTGAAGCTGTGACAGTATATACTACGCCACTGTGGGGGGGTCTGTGACATTATATAGTACGTGACTATTTGGGGCTGAGACAGTATATACTACGGGACCATGTGGAGCTATGTCATTATATAGTACGGAATATGTGGGGCTGTGACTGTATAGGATACGTCAGTGTGTGGTGCTGTGTCAGTATATAGTACGAGAGAGTGTGATGCTGTGACAACATATATTACGGGAGTGTGTGGGGTTGTGAGAATATATATTATTGGAGTGTGTGGTGCTGTGATAGTATATGGTACGGGCGTGCGTGAGGCTGTGACAGTAAATATTACGGGACTGTGTGCGGCTGTGACAGTATGTAGTATGGGAATGTGTGGGGGTGCGAAAATATATATTACGGGACTAATGGGGGTTGACAGTGACTCTATGGGAACGTGACAACACATACTACGGAACTGTGTTGTGCTGTGACAGAATATAGTACGGGAGTATGTGTGACTATGACAATATATACTACGAGACCGTGTGGAGCTATGTCAGGATATAGTACGGGAGAGTGATGTGATGTGACATAATATGTTACGGGAGTTTGTGGAGCTGTGAAAGTATATTCTACAGGACTGTGTGGTGCTTTGACGGAATATAGTACAGGACTTTGTGGGGCTGTGACTGTATATGATACGGGGTTTGTGGGGCTGTGATTTAATAACCTATGCGACCGTGTGGGACTGTGGCAGCATATACTACTGTGCATTTTGGGGCTGTGACAATATATACTACGGGACTCTATGGGGCTAGTGACAGTATATACTACGGGACCGTGTAGAGCTATTACAGTATATAGTACGGGAATGTGTGGTGCTGTGTCTGTATATGATACGGGATTATGTGGTGCTGTGACTTAATAGCCTATGTGATCGTGTGGGACTGTGACAGTATATAGAACGGGAATGTGTGGGGCTTTGACTTTATATGATACGGGAATAATTGGGGCTGTGACTGTTTATACCGCGGGACTATATGTGGCACTGACAGTATATACTATTGGACCATGTGGAGCTACGACAGTAGATAGTATGGGGATGTGTGGGGCTGTGGCTGTATATAGTACGGGGTTACGTAGGGTTGTGACAGTATATAATACGGTAATGTGTGGTGCTGTGGCTCTATATGGTACGAAAATATGTTGGGTTGAAACTGTATATAATACGGGAATGTGTGGAGCTATGACCGTATAAAGTGGAGGAATGTCTGGGGCTTTGACTGTATATAGTAATTGGATTTGTAGTGCTTTGGCTGTGTATAGTATGGGAATAAGTGCGGTTGTGACTGTACATAGTACGGGAATGTGTGGAGCTGTGACTCTATATAGTACGGTTATGTGTGGGGCTGTGACTTTATATAGTGCAGGAATGTAAGGAGCCATGACAGTATATAGTACGGCAGTGTGTGGTGCTTTGACAGTATATAATACGGGAGTGTGGGGGGCAGTGACGGTATATACTACGGGAATGTGTGGTGCTGTGACAGTATATATTACGGGAATTTTGGGGCTGTGACAACATATACTACGGGACTATGTGGGGCTAGTGACAGGATATATATACATACATACGGGACCGTGTGTGTAGCTATGCCATTATATAGTACGGGAATGTGTGGAGTTGTGACTTTATATGATATGGGATTGTGTGGGGCTGTGATTTAGTATCCTATGGGACCGTGTGAGATTTGTGACAGGATATAGTACGGGAGTGTGTGGGGCTGTGACTGTATATATATATATATATATATATATATATATATATATATACAGTCACAGTCACACACATTCCCGTACTATATACAGTCACAGTCCTACACATTCCAGTACTAAATACAGTCACAGTCCCACACATTCCCACACTATATACAGTCATAGCTCCACACGTTTGCATACTATACACAGTCACAGTCCCACACATTCCAGTACTATATACAGTCACAGCGTCACACAGTCCCGTACTATATACAGTCACAGTCCCACACATTCCCGTATTATATGCAGTCACAGTCCCACACATTCCCATACCCTATATAGTCACAGTCCCACACATTCCCATACCCTATACCGTCACAGTCGCACACATTCCCATACCCTATACTGTCACAGTCCCACACATTCCCATACCCTATATAGTCACAGTCCCACACATTCCCATACCCTATACAGTCTCAGTCCCACACATTCCCATACTCTATACAGTCACAGTCCCACACATTCCCATACTCTATACAGTGACAGTCCCACACCTTACCGTACTATATGCAGTCACAGTCCCACACATTCCCGTACTATATGCAGTCACAGTCCCACACATTCCCATACCCTATACAGTCACAGTCCCACACATTCCCGTACTATATACAGTCACGGCCCCACTCATTCCTGTACTATATACAGTCACAGCCCCACACATTCCCGCACTATATACTGTCATAGCTCCACACATTTGCATACTATACACAGTCACAGTCCCACACATTCCCGTACTATATATAGTCACAGGCCCACACATTCCCATACTATATACAGTGACAGTTTCACACATTCCCGTACTATATACAGTCACAGTCCTACACATTCCCGTACTATATATAGTCACAGCCCCACTCATTCCTGTACTATATACAGTCACAGCCCCACACATTCCCATACTATATACAGTCACAGTCCCACACATTCCCGCACTATATATTGTCATAGCTCCACACATTCCCGTACTATTTACACTCTCAGTCGCACACATTCCCGTACTATATGCAGTCAGAGTCCCACTCATTCCCATACCCTATACAGTCACAGTCCCACACATTCCCGTACTATATACAGTCACAGTCCCACTCATTCCCATACCCTATACAGTCACAGTCCCACACATTCCCGTACTATATACAGTCACAGTCCCACACATTCCCATACCCTATACAGGCACAATCCCAAACATTCCCGTACTATATGCAGTCACAGTCCCACACATCCCCATACCATATACCATCACAGTCCCACACATTCCCATACTATATACAGTGACAGTTTCACACATTCCCGTACTATATACAGTCACAGTCCGACACATTCCCGTACTATATACAGTCACAGCCCCACTCATTCCTGTACTATATACAGTCACAGCCCCACACATTCTCATACTATATACAGTCACAGTCCCACACATTCCCGCACCATATATTGTCATAGCTCCACACATTCGCATACTATACACAGTCACAGTGCTACAAATTCCCGCACTATACACAGTCACAGTCCCACAAATTCCCGTACTATATACAGTCACAGTCGCACACATTCCCGTACCATTTACACTCTCAGTCCCACACATTCGCGTACTATATACAGTCACAGTACCACCCATTCCCATACTATATGCAGTCACATTCCCACACATTCCCGTACTATATATTTTCACAGCCCCACAAATTCCCGTACTATATACAGTCGCAGCCCAACACATTTCAGTACTATACACAGTCACAGCCCCACACATTCCAGTACTATATACAGTCACAGCCCCACACATCCAGTACTATATACAGTCACAGCCCCACACATTCCAATACTATATATTGTATGGGAATGCATGGAGCTATGACAGTAAATAGTATGGGAATGTGTTGGACTGTGACTGTATATATTATTGGAATTTGTGGGACTGTGACTGTATATAGTATGGGAATGTGTGGGACTGCAACTGTATATAGTTTGGGAATGTGTAGGGCTGTGACTGTATATAGTACGGGAATGTGTGTGACTGTGACTGTATATAGTATGGGAATGTGTGGGGCTGTGGCTGTATATAGTATGGGAATGTGTGTGAGTGTGACTGTATGTAGTATGGGAAGGTGTGGAGCTATGACAGTATATAGGACGGGAATGTGTGGAGCTATGACAGTATATAGTACAGAAATGTGTGGGGCTGTGACTGTATATAGTACGGGAATGTGTGGGACTGTGACTGTATATAGTATGGGAATGTGTGGGACTGTGACTGTATCTAGTATGGGAATGTGTGGGGCTGTGACTGTATATAGTACGGGAATGTATGGGGCTGTGACTGTATGTAGTATGGGAATGTGTGTCACTGTGACCAGATATAGTACTGGAATGTGTGGGGCTGTGACTGTACATAATATGGGAATGTGTTTGACTGTGACTGTATATAGTACGGGAATGTGTTTGACTGTGACTGTATATAGTACGGGAATGTGTGGGAATGTGACTGTATATAGTATTTGAATGGGTTTGACTGTGACTGTATATAGTACGGGAATGTGTGGGACTGTGACAGTATATAGTATGGGAATGTGTGTGACTGTGACTGTATATAGTACGGGAATTTGTGTGGCTGTGACTGTATATAGTATGGGAATGTGTTTGACTATGACTGTATATAGTACGGGAATGTGTGGGGATGTGACTGTATATAGTATTTGAATGGGTTTGACTGTGACTGTATATAGTACGGGAATGTGTGGGACTATGACAGTATATAGTATGGGAATGTGTGTGACTGTGACTGTATATAGTACGGGAATGTGTGGGACTGTGACTGTATATTGTATGGGAATGTGTGTGACTGTGACTGTATATAGTACGGGAATGTGTGGGGCTGCGACTGTATATAGTATGGGAATGTGTGGGACTGTTACTATATGTAGTATGGGAATGTGTGGAGCTGTGACTGTATATAGTACAGGAATGTGTGGGGCTGTGACTGTATATAGTATGGGAATGTGTGTGACTGTATATAGTACGGGAATGTGTGGGGCTGTGACTGTATATAGTATGGGAATGTGTGTGACTGTGACTATATATAGTATGGGAATGTGTGGGGCTGTGACTGTATATAGTATGGGAATGTGTTGGACTGTGACTATATAGCATGGAAATGTGTGGGGCTGAGACTGTATATAGTATGGGAATGTGTTCGACTGTGACTGTATATAGCATGGGAATGTGTCGCGCTGTGACTGTATATAGTATGGGAATGTGTGTGACTGTGACTGTATATAGTACGGGAATGTGTGGGGCTGTGACTGTATATAGTACGGGAATGTGTGGGACTGTGACTGTATGTAGTATGGGAATGTGTGGAGCTGTGACTGTATATAGTACGGGAATGTGTGACTGTACATAGTATGGGAATATGTGGGACTGTGACTGTATCTAGTATGGGAATGTGTGAGGCTGTGACTGTATATAGTATGGGAATGTGTGTGACTGTGACTGTATATAGTATGGGAATGTGTGTGACTGTGACTGTATATAGTATGGGATTTTGTGGGGCTGGGGCTGTGACTGTGTATAGTATGGGAATGTGTGTGACTGTGACTGTATATAGTATAGGAATGTGTGGGGCTGTGACTGTGTATAGTATGGAAATGTGTGTTACTGTGACTGTATATAGTATGGGAATGTGTGGGACTGTGACTATATAGCATGGTAATGTGTGGGGCTGAGACTGTATATAGTATGGGAATGTGTTCGACTGTGACTGTATATAGCATGGGAATGTGTCGCGCTGTGACTGTATATAGTATGGGAATGTGTGTGACTGTGACTGTATATAGTATGGGAATGTGTGGGGCTGTGACTGTGTATAGTATGGGAATGTGTGGGGCTGTGAATGTGTATAGTATGGGAATGTGTGGGGCTGTGACTGTGTATAGTATGGGAATGGGTGGGGCTGTGACTGTATATAGTATGGGAATGTGTGTGACTGTGACTGTATATAGTATGGGAATGTGTGGAGCTGTGACTGTGTATAGTACGGGAATGTGTGGGCTGTGACTGTATATAGTATGCGAATGTGTGTGACTGTGACTGTATATAGTATGGGAATGTGTGTGACTGTGACTGTATATAGTATGGGAATTTGTGGGGCTGGGGCTGTGACTGTGTATAGTATGGGAATGTGTGTGACTGTGACTGTATACAGTATAGGAATGTGTGGGGCTGTGACTGTGTATAGTATGGAAATGTGTGTTACTGTGACTGTATATAGTATGGGAATGTGTGGGACTGTGACAATATAGCATGGTAATGTGTGGGGCTGAGACTGTATATAGTATGGGAATGTGTTCGACTGTGACTGTATATAGCATGGGAATGTGTCGCGCTGTGACTGTATATAGTATGGGAATGTGTGTGACTGTGACTGTATATAGTATGGGAATGTGTGGGGCTGTGACTGTGTATAGTATGGGAATGTGTGGGGCTGTGAATGTGTATAGTATGGGAATGTGTGGGGCTGTGACTGTGTATAGTATGGGAATGGGTGGGGCTGTGACTGTATATAGTATGGGAATGTGTGTGACTGTGACTGTATATAGTATGGGAATGTGTGGAGCTGTGACTGTGTATAGTACGGGAATGTGTGGGCTGTGACTGTATATAGTATGCGAATGTGTGTGATTGTGACTGTATATAGTATGCGAATGTGTGGGGCTGTGACTGTATATAGTATAGGAATGTGTGGGGCTGTGACTGTGTATAGTATGGAAATGTGTGTTACTGTGACTGTATATAGTATGGGAATGTGTGGGACTGTGACTATATAGCATGGTAATGTGTGGGGCTGAGACTGTATATAGTATGGGAATGTGTTCGACTGTGACTGTATATAGCATGAGAATGTGTCGCGCTGTGACTGTATATAGTATGGGAATGTGTGTGACTGTGACTGTATATAGTATGGGAATGTGTGGGGCTGTGACTGTGTATAGTATGGGAATGTGTGGGGCTGTGAATGTGTATAGTATGGGAATGTGTGGGGCTGTGACTGTGTATAGTATGGGAATGGGTGGGGCTGTGACTGTATATAGTATGGGAATGTGTGTGACTGTGACTGTATATAGTATGGGAATGTGTGGAGCTGTGACTGTGTATAGTACGGGAATGTGTGGGCTGTGACTGTATATAGTATGCGAATGTGTGTGACTGTGACTGTATATAGTATGGGAATGTGTGTGACTGTGACTGTATATAGTATGGGAATTTGTGGGGCTGGGGCTGTGACTGTGTATAGTATGGGAATGTGTGTGACTGTGACTGTATATAGTATAGGAATGTGTGGGGCTGTGACTGTGTATAGTATGGAAATGTGTGTTACTGTGACTGTATATAGTATGGGAATGTGTGGGACTGTGACAATATAGCATGGTAATGTGTGGGGCTGAGACTGTATATAGTATGGGAATGTGTTCGACTGTGACTGTATATAGCATGGGAATGTGTCGCGCTGTGACTGTATATAGTATGGGAATGTGTGTGTCTGTGACTGTATATAGTATGGGAATGTGTGGGGCTGTGACTGTGTATAGTATGGGAATGTGTGGGGCTGTGAATGTGTATAGTATGGGAATGTGTGGGGCTGTGACTGTGTATAGTATGGGAATGGGTGGGGCTGTGACTGTATATAGTATGGGAATGTGTGTGACTGTGACTGTATATAGTATGGGAATGTGTGGAGCTGTGACTGTGTATAGTACGGGAATGTGTGGGCTGTGACTGTATATAGTATGCGAATGTGTGTGACTGTGACTGTATATAGTATGCGAATGTGTGGGGCTGTGACTGTATATAGTATGCGAATGTGTGGGGCTGTGACTGTATATAGTATGGGAATGTGTGTGACTGTGACTGTATATAGTACGGGAATGTGTGTGACTGTGACTGTATATAGTATGCGAATGTGTGGGCTGTGACTGTATATAGTATGCGAATGTGTGTGACTGTGACTGTATATAGTATGGGAATGTGTGGGGCTGTGACTGTATATAGTATGGGAATGTGTGTGACTGTGACTGTATGTAGTATGGGAATGTGTGGGGCTTAGACTGTATATAGTACATAATGTGTGGGACTGTGACTGTATATAGTATGGCAATGTGTGGGGCTGTGACTGTATATAGTATGGGAATGTGTGACTATGACTGTATATAGTATAGGAATGTGTGGGGCTGTGACTGTATATAGTATGGGAATGTGTGTGACTGTGACTGTATATAGTACGGGAATGTGTGGGACTGTGACTGTATATAGTATGGGAATGTGTGGGACTGTGACTGTATATAGTACGGGAATGTTTCGGACTGTGACTGTATATAGTATGGGAATGTGTGTGACTGCGACTATATATTACGGGCATGTGTGGGACTGTGACTGTATATTGTATGGGAATGTGTGTGACTGTGACTGTATATAGTACGGGAATGTATGGGGCTGTGACTGTATATAGTATGGGAATGTGTGTCACTGTGACTGTATATAGTACTGGAATGTGTGGGGCTGTGACTGTATATAGTATGGGAATGTGTTTGACTGTGACTGTATATAGTACGGGAATGTGTTTGACTGTGACTGTATATAGTACGGGAATGTGTGGGGATGTGACTGTATATAGTATTTGAATGGGTTTGACTGTGATTGTATATAGTACAGGAATGTGTGGGACTGTGACAGTGTATAGTATGGTAATGTGTGTGACTGTGACTGTATATAGTACGGGAATGTGTGTGGCTCTGACTGTATATAGTATGGGAATGTGTTTGACTGTGACTGTATATAGTACGGGAATGTGTGGGGATGTGACTGTATATAGTATTTGAATGGGTTTGACTGTGACCGTATATAGTACGGGAATGTGTGGGACTGTGACAGTATATAGTATGGGAATGTGTGTAACTGTGACTGTATATAGTACGGGAATGTGTGGGACTGTGACTGTATATTGTATGGGAATGTGTGTGACTGTGACTGTATATAGTACGGAAATGTGTGGGGCTGCGACTGTATATAGTATGGGAATGTGTGTGACTGTGACTGTATATAGTACGGGAATGTGTGGGGCTGTGACTGTATATAGTTCGGGAATGTGTGGGACTGTGACTGTATGTAGTATGGGAATGTGTGGAGCTCTGACTGTATATAGTACAGGAATGTGTGGGGCTGTGACTGTATATAGTATGGGAATGTGTGTGACTGTGACTGTATGTAGTATGGGAATGTGTGGGGCTGTGACTGTATATAGTACAGGAATGTGTGGGGCTGTAACTGTATATAGTACGGGAATGTGTGGGGCTGTAACTGTATATAGTACGGGAATGTGTGGGGCTATGACTGTGTATAGTACATGCATGTGTGGGGCTGTGACTGTATGTAGTATGGGAATGTGTGGGGCTGTAACTGTATATAGTACGGGAATGTGTGGGGCTGTAACTGTATATAGTACGGGAATGTGTGGGGCTGTGACTGTATATAGTACGGGAATGTGTGGGACTGTTACTGTATGTAGTATGGGAATGTGTGGGGCTGTGACTGTATGTAGTACGGGACTGTGTGGAGCTATGACAATTTATGGTCCGGGAAATTGCGGGACTGTGTCTGTATATAGTATGGGAATGTGTGGGGCTGTAACTGTATGTAGTATGGGAATGTGTGGGGCTGTGACTGTATGTAGTATGGGAATGTGTGGGGCTGTAACTGTATATAGTACGGGAATGTGTGGGGCTGTGACTGTGTATAGTACATGCATGTGTGGGGCTGTGACTGTATATAGTACAGGAATGTGTGGGGCTGTGAGTGTATATAGTACGTGAATGTGTGGGGCTGTGACTGTATATAGTACAGGAATGTGTGGGGCTGTGACTGTATATAGTACGGGAATGTGTGGGACTGTTACTGTATGTAGTATGGGAATGTGTGGGGCTGTGACTGTATGTAGTACGGGACTGTGTGGAGCTATGACAATTTATGGTCCGGGAAATTGCGGGACTGTGTCTGTATATAGTATGGGAATGTGTGGGTCTTTGACTGTTATAGTACGGGAATGCGTTGGGTTGTTACTGTACATAATATGGCTGAGTGTTTTAACCACTCTCCTTTCGACAAGACGGTCCAGGATGTCACCGGGGACAACATGTTTGTTGATTGGTGGACAAAGTGGCGAAGGGCGGCTTTTCTCCGTGGTTTCTGGTTTTTCCTGCCATGGTATTCCTTTGGGTCTCCATTTTCGATCCTTGTGACTTTATTGTTAATGTTCTGCGTTACCATGGTAGTAAGAGCGTGCGTTAATGGCTGTTTGAAACTCTTCCGGAATTAATCTAAGCATTTTGTGGTCAGTGGCATCTCAAATGAGAGAAGATGTGCGACAATTCCGCTCTTCTCCTCTTGCATTTCGGAATCACCTTGCTCATTGTGAGGGCAAGAATAGTGTAGAATCACATGGTGTCTAGTGTCATTACGGAGCAGTATTTTTTAGAGGCTAAGGTCACCTTTTAGATTCACAAGTAATTAAAAATCTTACTTCACCTATCAATATGCACGAATAACTAATTTTATATTTGTGTATATGGTGTTCTTATTTAATATTAGAGACTGTACACACTGTAGGGTTAAGTCAAAACATGAAGGTTCGTAGCAAACCCGTGCATCCACATGTTTCGTATGAGAATGATGATTATTGATGTTGTTGTTATTATTATTATCATCATCATTACTATTATAATTATTATTATTATCATTACTATAATTACTATTATTATTATCATTACTATAATTACTATTATTATTATTATTATCATCATCATCATCATTATTTGCAGACGCGAAATACGGCGATATTTGGCCCCCAGGTATGCTATGAGGTCGAGTGGTGTTACACACATTTTTCTCACGATGATAATGCAGCCAAGCTCGACCATTTCATAATAAAGATATTGTCAGAGCAGATTGAAATTGCTGTGAGTGGAATGGGAAAATACTTAAATTAGTTGCAACGTTAAAATTGCTTGTGTTGAAAAGGCAGATGTGTTGGAGAGTGAAGAGTATCAGAACAACGCGATACAATTCTGGGACAGAAGGCTCGAAGAGGAAGCTACTGAAGGTATATGTAATTGTGATACGATATCAGAACATAATATATATAACCAAGGGAAAAGGGAAAAAATAAAGGGGAGAACTAACCACCAGGGTAGTGTATAGATAAAGCTAGACGGAAAACTGAAGTCACTTACAAGTATAGAGGCAATTCATGACGTTCTGATTAAATTCAGTGTGAAAAATTGCTTCACAGCGATGCTGATAAAAAACTATAATATTTTACCAATCCGACAACCTCAAGGTATTAGTCAGTGTGACAAAGTATATGGTAGCTCAACTTTTAAGTAATGTAAACATTTTTGGCCATACATACGCAATCAATGGGTTCGTAATAGGACATTGCATTGTTGGTTTCTTTGATGAAGTAGTAGTTTATAAATGTGTTCGATATCTTCCTATTAGGAATCTCTTTCTGACTTTTAAAAAATCATCGTGTAAGCCGAAAGTGAAGTGTGCTCTAGTATTAAATTCCAATGATGTAAATTTGCGCTGACGCAGAGCTGGAGGCAAATTATACAAAATGTGGCACTTCATATGTTCACTATTGCAAAACTGAAATTGGAAAGTTTCTGTCCTAAATATTTGAATCCTGATGTGGTTGGTGACCGTTTCGCCGAGGACTCCACGTCAGTGACGCGATTTTGCGACCACTTGGTGGAAACTCTTGTTGCACTGCACGGTCCAGATGTGATAGATTTCTGAATACTGGGTACTAACATGGCAACCAGGCTTGTAATACACGGTGTAATATTTAAAATCGATTCCATATATAATCAAACCTTAAAAAGGCATACGAAAAGTGACGGACATACATACGTGGGTATGGACATATACATTCGTAAATACATAGATGTTTAAATAACATAAATAAGAAAGCATCTACACAAGGTTTCATGAGAGAAAAGAAAGAAAGGAATCAATAATGACGAAGGTGATAAGTGTGAGGCTGCTCGCAATGCACTCTGGGTAAGTCTAAGCGTATTGCAACAAGATTCGTTTTCCTTTGGCGATAACCTCAGCTGTGATTCTTTGTTATTGATTATAAACGCAAAAATGTCTCACTGCCAGTATGACAAACGTAGATGGGTAGGAACCGTTTTTCGCGGATTTTTAGGAACTTTCGGGCTGCTCGCGAAAGTCTAATATCGCAATAAACATGACAATTTTCATGTTTTAAACATTAATCGCAAAAATTAAAGTAATTTAATACTGCGTTTAAGAGTATCTCCTGCAACACACCATAATAGTGGATACAATCCTTCAGGAAACATTTCGTTCTTCAACACAAACATTGTGAAATATGCTTCATCAACTTTAGTGCTATCGCTAGTTTTTCCAACTAAGAAGAAAATGTTGATGGGATGTAAGAGTTTAATTTAACTATTGACATGCAAACAGTCTAATTTAAAAAATAAGTTATACCACTCAATTATATTTCGCCTGAATGATCTGGTATTACTAATATAATGGCAATCGTAATTTATTTTATAAAATAAACTAATTTATACTTTTTCTATAGACTACCAATATTAGATAGTTTAAAGGTATTTGTATTTTACGAAACAAATATTTATCTACTTTTTACTGGAAAAACATGTTTTGGAGTCCCCCAATTACATGCAGATTCCATTTTTAAGAAAGACCGAAGTATCTGTGTGTCTGTCTGTGAAAAAGTAACTCAAAAACGAAAAGTCAAATGAATATGAAACGTTATAAGAGCTGCATATTTCAAGGATAGAGTTTTTAACCTCTTTTTTTCTCGCAACATTTCCGCAAAAATGATTTATATAATAAACCAAGAGGGCTAACATTTAAAACCTAAACGCCAAAGTATGTAACGATTATTCGCAATAAAACGCGCCTGTGTATTAAAGTGTTGAAATATTACCTATTTCCATCGGCGGAAACACGAACTGTTTTCTGCTCACCGACCCTTAAAGGCACAGCTGTGCTCTCTTAATTAGTTTTCCAAAGCGGGAGCTTATAATGAGGCTTCAAGTAAAAAGGATACTAATATCTGGCTAACTATTGCATATATTTAAAAAAAAAAAAAAATCCTTTTAAAGGTAATGAACGAAGATCTGAAGATCTGATAATTTTTGTCATTCACAGAGATTCAATATGATGAATATTCATGAAGTTTAATCAGTTTTGGTTGACTTTATTTAGGCATTAAATATCATGGATTCAACATAATTCCAATCGCATAACTAGCAGAAGAGAGAGTCACAAACTTGTTAAAACGTCGTTGTTAATACCCAACAATAAGGGGTTTAAATAACAGCTTTTAGCACCAAACCGAGAAGCACAGAACGGCGGAATATAGAAATACGAAGGAGAGAGAGAGAGAGAGAGAGAGAGAGAGAGAGAGAGAGAGAGAGCATACCGAACGACAATAGTATTACAAAGAGTAAATTCTCGAGATTGTGCGACCTTATTGTTTAATACTGCATCCCAAACATATCCCTGCTCAGGTAGTTGATCGCCTACACCCTCTCAAGGGGTGCGGGGAACGAGGTTTTGCGTCGGCGTAATGTGCACTGTGTCACCCGGTCTAGAGGTCGGCCGGGAAAGTGAGTCTTGCGCAAAGCGCCACCAGCAGCTGCTTTCGTCGTCATCGTGCACTCGCTCGCGGTCGCGGTTTTCGGAAGGTCGTAACGAAACCCCACCCTTGAGTCGAACGCAGATACCGTCTGGAATGGCGTGGGGTTATTGGAGTGCCACGTCCGTTCTGCCGGACAGAGGGCGGTCCCCGCGCAGGCAGGCCGCGGCGGCGGTACCTCTGTCCAGCGCTCCAGCCGGTCCGGCATCCAACAGCGTGCCCGCTCTCGGCAGTGTTGTTGTAGGAATAGGTGGTGGTGAGAACGTCGACGGCTGTCCTGGTGCGTTGCCACTTCCTGGCACGACGAGAGGTGGGGCGTCCGACGTCCTGTCCCGCCGCTCCTCCGTGGACGCTGGTATCTCGGGACCTGGAAGCGCCCTGGCGGTGGTGCTATGTGGAGGTGGAGGAAGCGGCGGCGGGCACGCGTCCAGGGTGGCCAACTTCGCCGGTATTCCAAACAACAACGGCGGCAAGTTTGAAACTTTCAGACATCAGGAGCACTGCGAGCTGCATCAGGCCGCATTGGTAGAGTGTCATCACGAGGTCTCTGGTTCCGAAGACGAGGACACCGACCCCGGATATGCCACAGGTACATATGTCAACACTTTCAAATCGATATTTGCTGACCTTAGGATTAATGCGTAAGAGCGAGCGTTTGGAATACACTAATCACGTGCGTTTGTGCACGCCGCGCAGCTACGCTTCTTCCCACGCGCTTTATCTCATGTGCAGAAACCATGAATAATTGTGTCGCGTTCCAATGCCAGCGAGATTACTTCTACGTGCCAACACGGGGGAGGTGTACGGGCTTCAACTGGCATTTCTCGTTTGTACTTCAGGCGGACTCCTGTCACACATATGGGCTATATGTAGCAAAATAAGCAGCGTTAAAAACGCATTGCTGTAACCAGTAAAAGGTTCGCATTTAATATTTTGCACTATATGGAGAGAACTGTGAACCGCAAATGGTTTGCTTTTGTAAGTAATACAAAACGTGCCCTTCCGTGTCCATTAATTAAATTCGTCATAGAATTCCGTTGTATTAATTGTTTACAATGATTATCAAGTGAGTGATTATATCCTAGACATTTGTTTGCTTGTACACTTCAACTATGCATATTATTTGGCCAATAATGTGTTGACGTAGCTCACCTTGCCTTTCTTAAACATGCAATAGGACATCACAGTATTAGTTTCCACTCCTGTTTTTCCCCATATTAGCCTGTAGGTGTAACGATGTTCAATTTACAGAGTGTGCCGGTGTTCATCGTGTTCCTGTATTTAAAGAATACTTCTTGTTATCGACATCATTTAGTGCATATTTTTATTGATCATGAACTCCCCATTTAGAAGAAAAATCCTGTTACACTATCTCAGATCATGTGACCTACGAACAAGGTATTATTACTATACTAAGTTACATTCCCCCATAACATAGTCCTCGCCTGCGATGCCTTAGTAGTAAAAGCGGGCGTTAAACACTATCGAAAATACTTTGGTCCAATACAGAAATAAAACAAAAGATATATGAAATAATAAATTATATATGAAAGTATTTTTATGCATTCACGGATACAATTTCGACTTTAAAACGTCATGTCAAATATATTAATCGTAAAGCTGCAAAAAAGCACACTAATTTGTTTTAATAGATCTTCTTCTCAGTTTCGAAAACCATGGTATCCTTCTTTGGAACCCCTTGCGCAAACAGTGTATTACAACCTCAAAAATATATAACTTATATAAATATGTAAACCGATTGTGAACGCCCAAGGGTTTTCATGAGTTTTACTATCTGACATAGAAGCCATAGGATGAAGGCATTTCTGAATCATTTTAAGATTTATCTTAAAGTAAATGTGGAGGTCTTAATGCATTACGAATATCATTTCCCTTCGTAAGTAAAAACAATCCATTTCGTTAATTAGGAAACAAGCGATATACGGAATGGATAGATAGTATATGTGTAGAACATGTGAAAATTGGTTAGGTAGAGTCAGATTGAAAATGCAATGCCATAACTGGGATTTTAACCATGGATCGATAGTCTGACTCTTCCTATCCAACTCCTGTCCTACACGCGGCCTGCATGAAAAAAAAGTATTAGGTTTACTAATTGACCATAATAGTAGTCAAAGCCCGGAACTTGTAATACTTATGACATTGTAAGACGCCATTGGAGTGTATCATCTCAAAATAATTTGAGATCACCTACTGGTTTACCAGGAGACATGAGTCAGCTAAGGAATTTTATGTCGTGCCGGCATAATGCCATTGTAGTTCAATGTTTAGAGCGACCGGCTAGATACCTGGAGATCTGTGGTTCAAATCCCGGCTATGGCGTGGAATTTTCAGTCTGACTCTACCTATCCAAATCCTGTGCTACACAGGGCCTGTGTTAAAAAAATTAAATTAAAAAGTTTAGTGTTGTTTCTTGATATCTCAGTTTGTTTTGAAGAATATGCAGCCTCCTAGTCGCAATGCAGTTGCCCGGAATTAACACGTAGAAATTATATTCATTGCAGAGAAGGTTCCTATATCCACATCCTGTTGCCAACAAAATGCTCAATATGAGAGTTGCATTTGGACTTCAGAGTAAAAATGTCAGGTTTTTAGAATTTTAATGTTTGAAAAAATCAGGTAATGAACTAGAATTTACGTGAGCGGCCCAGAATGTGTATCGATAGTGTGATTAATTATTTCTTTGCCCGTTTCTGCTTTATTGGCATGCTGATATTTCACAATTTCTGAGTATACAGGGGAGGACAACATAATACGAAAAATATGTTCTCTACTTTGGAAGAGGTTTTAAATTTAAGCTTCCTAACTTATGTATTTTCATAAATGCATACATTCCCGCAAATTTAGGATATATTTAAATAAACATGTAAGAGTAACCTGATATTTTAGAAACACAAGTAATGCTTTATCACTTGTCATAATTTGTATAACTGCGAACCTAAAAGTAGCTTAAAAATAGGAGGAGCTTTAAGTGCTTGTACACAAGAAGTTGATTGTTATTTTATTCCACTTACATCAATGAAAATTGCTAGCTTACCTTTTTATGCCAGTGAGCTTTCTGTGAAATATTTTGAAAATGAAAACCCTTAGTTTTGCCGTCGATATTTTTGGTGGAAAAGAAAATGCAGTGTTGGACCACTAATTATCGACGAACAGTTTTGAAACGACCCACCCTAGAAGATATTTTTTTACAATTGTATATAGCTATTATTTAAATGTGAAGCTCTTGAAAACATCAGCTGCCTAGGTACAGGCCTGTTTATCAGTTTTCTCAAAATATATCAACACTTTAAATATTTCTAGTAATTTTCCATCCTAAGTAAATAACTTATGATAACATGTACACCCGTCTAGCTTGAAAGTGGAAACTGCACTTGATAAATTTGTGCGCGGTACGAATAGATGTGTTTTCTTTTTTCACGCCTCTTTTAATGACCAAAACCATTTGAATTAAACTTCATATATAACATAACTGACGTTTTACTTAGAAAATAGGCTTTATGACATCTTAATTTCTTGTCCCAAGGAAAGGGACAAACATTTTGAAGCATAACATTTTTACATACATCATACATACATACATACATACATACACACACATATACATACATACATACATACATACATACATACATACATACATACACACATACATACATACATACATACACACACAGACACACTTACAGACACACACACATACACACATACAAACATACATACATACATACATACATACATACATACACAGACACACACATACATGCGTGCATACATACATACATACATACATACATACATACATACATACATACATACATACATACATACATACATACATACATACATGCATACATACAAACATACATACATACATACATATATACATACATACATACATACATACATCATACATACACACATTCATTCATTCATTCTCGATTTGCACACAAAATTTCGAATTGATGAATATCATTCGAATAAGTAAATCGGCCACTTCGTTAAGCGTTTCCGATTCTAAAACAACTATGAGGGAGAAGCACGTGTTGGTGTGCAGCTAAACGTTAAGTGTTTTCTGGCATCCCGGAAACAGCAGTTTAGTTTACCGGTTTTCAAAATGCCGCAAGAGATGTTCAAGGAGGGAGAAACGGTGGGAAAATGTTAGAGAAGAACCTGGGGAGAGGGCAGAGAAGGGAGAACACGGACGGAGGAGGGAACTAACTACGCAATTCAAACTTTACTATGCTATGCCAGGATATCAGCATTTGTTTCTGTATGTATGCACACAATACGACTTCTCCGGTATTTAAGCCAATGTTTTCATTAAAATTCCCCAACGCTAACGTGATTCACGTTGAAAAGAATGCCATATTTTCCTCAAAAATGCCTGTAAATATGTTCATTAAAATGTCATTTCAGACATTAACATGACTTAAAGAAAATTAATTTGGTATTTTTGTTTGCGAATTGCCCGTATTTCCCATTACGTTTCATAAAACAGGGAAATTAAAAACAACAAAAGACAAAGAGAAAATCTAAATTGATTCTTCGTTTCACATCAGCCGTGTGTAGGACAGAAGAAGTGGAGTCAGATCACATTTGAACCTCAATAAAAATAGATTTGGCACAACGTGTGTGTCTTGACGATATGCACATATTTTGTGTAGCACCTACGTTTTTGTCTATTACAGTTTACCGGCCGGTTACACCTAGCAATCGCATGAGAGAATTTTGGTGGACAAAGCGGCGCAGGGGCGGGTTTTTCCTGCCATCGCATTTCACCGGTGCTCCATCTCCATTCTATGTATCACTAGTGTCATCACCTTGGGTGCCACAAGTTGTAAAAGCGGGTGTTAAATCCTATTAAAAACCAAAAAGGTTACGCTTTATCGGTTATGTAAAAATCAATCAGAATGAGAGGACTTGATTGTCTCTTTCCAGGAATATTATTTGCCATATAAGGTCTCTAATTCTCAATATTTTAATCGCAATCGTAGAGCCATTTTAAGGAAAATTTCCCCATAAAGTGTAGTTTGGGGTGGGGGATTTTCTTGAAAATCTTGGCTTAGAATCCTAGTAAGATGCTGAAGTTAATTATCAAGTTTGGTATTTAAGGACTTTTCTCTTTTGAGAGGTGTTCGGAGGCGTGCGCCTGCAGCGGACTTGTTTTTACTATCCAGTGTATCCTAAAACGTCTATTTGCAATGAAACACTGAAATCTTAGTTTCGTATTTTTGGATGTTCTGCAATACCTTTATTAACTATGCACTATGTACGAAGTATAGAAGTAAAAATACTAGTAATAAACCTATGTTTAGAATCTATGATATAATAGCGAAGAAAGTTTAATGGCTTCTTTATATTATTAATACAAAAATTGTTTCTTGCCAGGCTACTGCGTCTATGCAATTTTACCACAGCTACAAGTAAAGAAAATAGAATCGTATTGTCAGTTCTATTCTCTACTTGTTAAGGTTTCATTACGAATGAAGAGTTGTTGCTCATACTAATTTTAAACTTTAGACGTAGTGCTTATACATCAAACGAAACTGCAATATCACATCCTGGTACCTAATTTCTTAAACCAGGGCATGTATTCCAAATCTTTATCATTTATATACACATTTCTTACAACCTATTATTTTACAGTTAAATTTACCTAATAACTACTAAAACATTCTCAAAAACACCAAATTAATCTTAACTAAAATTTTATATCTATATTTATATATCTATATCGATATAGATATATAGATATACAATATACATACAATTCTTAAATTAAGATATATTAACTGATTAGCATCAGTTCCAAATCAATCGTACAGACACATATTTTATTATATCATGTCTTTATTTAAACTTTCATTCCTATTTATTAAATTATGCTTCATTGTTTATTGTAATTTACACAATTTTTAACATAAAATTCTTAAATACAAAATTTAATAACAATTATCAATTATAAATTTAATACTATTTATCTGTAAAACATACTTTTTTAAACCATTAATTATTGACTTAGCACTGAATTAAAACGGAATTAATTCTTCCCCTTTTTAAATTATTTAATTTATTCTCTCATTATCTTCTATTAATATTGTTCCTTCTTTTTCATATTTTCTTTTATGTTTTTCCAAGCATTTTATATTTAGATTAAAATAAAACTATGAAACAACTCTTTTTAAAAATTAAGTATAAATACTTATCCTGGAATCCAATATAAATATATATGAAGTAACGTAAACATTATTTCATATATGTCTAACAACAATCATGTATCTCTCTGCTATTTGTTAATAATTGTACGTGATTATTACTGTAACTAACAGTTTTGTAATCTATTCCCAGACAAAATTTTAACTCGTATTTATTTATATATGTTCTTACATTTCATCATTTATCTTATTCACTTCCCTCACATATCATTTCATTTTCATTATTCATCTCTCCCCATAAAATTTCACTCACTTAAGTTTTCTTGCTCCTCTTCAGAGCTGGCTTTAAAATAAAAATAAAATTTCCACTTTCATTATTTTTCAATAATTTATCCTCATAAATGAATGATTATTTAAAAACAAATTCAACTTACTGCTGTAAATGTTCTACTATACCCACTAAAGCTAAAAGAAGCTCAAAACGGTTGTCTCACTACACAAAACTACTATGAGTTTCAGCCTCCTATAACCATTTATCTTCTAGCTCCACTTCCTCTAATCTGCTCTCGCCCTAAAATTGCAATCCCACTTTATCACCTATCCTGCTCGCTCTTCCTCTTTGGCCATCCACGGCGTTGATTTGGATGAGTTGATCCATCTCCTTTGCCCTATGTTCGTCTGCATTTTCCCCATCTATTTAAAATATACCTCCATCTTTTTCTCCTCCATCTTCTATCTCTATTTATCTCCTAATCATTACCCTTCGCAGCTTCTCCTCTTCGTATAATTAGTTATTTGAGTTATGCATCTTATGCTCTTTATATTAATATTTCTTATGTGGCTGTTGATGTCCAAAAATGTCTTATTTTGGTTACTTAATTAATATTAATTTCATTCCCCTCCGTTCCTTCTTTTCTTCTTCTTCTTCTTCTTCTTCTTCTTCTTTTCTTCATCTTCTTCTTCTTTTCTTCTTCTTTTCTTTATCTTCTTTTGAGTTGTTATTTAATTGAAATATATAATCATCTATAGGGGCTTGTGCTAAAACTAACGTATTATTTAATATTGTTGTTCTTATTACTTCTGATGGTATTTTTTCAACTCCGGGTTTCTCCTGTTGTCTATTTATTGCAAAATGCTATACTGCTTCAAAATCAGTATGCTTATCTTGTTGGCTAGTACTTCTAGGTGTAAGTATAGATGTTTTATCTCTTATTATGCTAGAGCGGATCTTTCGTCACATGTTTTGTCTATATCTGCTACATTCAACAAGTGCATGTTGTTGTGCCTCCTGTTCATTGCAATTCTTACATAGATCATTACTAAGTTTGTTTATTTAATACCAGTACGTTACATAAGGTCCTTGTCCTGTAAGACAATGTAATGTTTTTTTTTTTTTTTGTAGCCTTTGCATGCTTTATATTTAATTTCTCGATCATATTGTTAAAAATGAATAGGTTCTGCGTTACTTAATTCCATCCCATTCTTTCTTCCATAATTGTTTTAAGTTATACTTTATTTCAAGTTTGTTTAATATGTCTAATATCTCAAAAACTTTACCCAGGTCTCCCTTTTTTTTAGTCAAAAATTGCTCCTCTTAATCGTAGTGTAAGATCAACAGGCCTTATTCCTATTGCTACAAACAACGCCCCTGTAAATCTTAAGAACATCCTTTTCTGACTTGTGATTAAAATATTCCTTATACTTATATTTTTCATATGAAACGCCTAGACACCTGCTCCGTAAGTGACTATACAGACAAAAATCCTTGTATATTAAGTTGGGATAGTGTTTAGGGGAGCTTTTAACTTATGATATAGTAGTCTAGTAAATTTCAGCATAAATTTCAATGCTTTCAGTCTAAGATATTAGATTTGATTCCTAAACTTCAATCTGTTATCTGATATCTATTTTGCATTATTGTCAAAAGTTATTATCGGGGTCTCTCTTTAGTTTTCCTTTTAAGATTATGAAGCCCATTTGGTTATTGATATATTCATTTTTGCATTATTTCATCAGGATTGTAGGATATTTGTGACGTAATTAGATTTTTCTTCTATTTGACGTCAACAATTACAGTAAAATAAAAATATCACATCATCGACTTTATTTAAGTACATTCTAGGATCGACCTCTGGGGTAATTCTTTGCTTATACTTGTTTTTTATTGATACTCAGGGAAAATAAAAATAAATCTAGCTTTACAATAATCTTTTAACATGTTGCAGATACTGTAGTTATCGAAATCTTTAAAACAAACAAGTGCACCATATGTTGTCAAATGCGCCGTGAATATGAATACAAATATTTACGTGGTATGTATTTGTGGAAATTTGACTGTATGAGTTACGATATTAATAGCATCATCCGAGGGCCTTCGTTTCACAAATCCGTATTGATTATGATTGGTACCAAATAAGGACCTTTATTCGTTTATTCTTTTGTTTATAATATCTTTAAACTTTTCCCCCCAGAATATTTAAAAGACAGATCGGTATATATGACTTTCATTCCATGGAATCTTTATTAAACCTCCGTTTACTCTGTTTAATTTGGCTTGTTTCCAAATTTGTAGAACTCTGCCTATCCATAAGCAATCGTCAAGTTTGCTCAAAATGGGGTTACTTTTTCTTCGAGATTTATTAATATTTGCTTTTTAACATTGTCTAAGCCGGCAGCTGTTTTAGGTTTAAGATTTTTTAATTAGTTTTTTTTTTTTAAATTTCCATTGGATTAAATGAGAATATAACTATATTGTTTGTTAACAAATATAACACCAATCTCTCTAAATATTTCACTGGTAGTTCGTATAATTACCATGTAATCCATACCAGAGATAGTGCAAGTGGTCGTTTTGAAACACAAAATTCACACCGGATAATTCATTCATAATCGAATCTTTACCTTAAGCAACAAACAAATTATTTATTACAATAAATTGAAAAAAGGGTTAAGTTAACCAATATCAATAAATGGCACAAATTACGTCACTTATGACCCACATCCGGCACTTTTAGAGCAACAACAAACAACACATACATGGTTATGGTATGTCTCTCGTGGGTCTCGAACTTTGAGTGACGTCGTCCTCAGCCTTCATACAGACTGCAGGTAATATTAACCTTGCCGGCAGTGACTCACGACAGCTGTTGTATATATTCTTTTTATTGATATTTTGAGTTTAACTTGAAGACGAGCGCTACCCCTGAAGGTACCTTGTACTGGTAATTCCCTCCTGACTGAGACTAGACCTCAGAGACTGTAGGTTGGAGGACAAAACGCTCTCCCCTCTCCTCGAACCAAGGTGAACTAAGAATAGATAGAGGACTACAATTCGTCTCCACTTTAAAACAACTGTACATGGTAATTAACGAGAGAGCATTCTCATTTTAATGTGGAGCAAAACAAATGATATATTACTATTTTTTTTGGCGGAGATTTCACCAGAAATGCATGCTGAACATATAATTATTTCACATGCAAAACAAAGTCATCAACCTATACTTTTCAATAGAGTTGATGAGAAGACAGTAAATGCATCGATAAATTCTGACTTCTACCCTTTGTGCTATTTTCAGATAATGCACCAAATGCATGTATAATGATCTTGTAATCATCATACAAGGAAGAGTTAAACATGAGCGGATTTTGAAAATATGTTTTCAAATAAATAGACATGTTGTTGGGGTAAGTTAATTCTTTCTGCTAAAGTTGGGGAAATCTTTCCTGGAGTCATGTAGTTTCAAAATCATTGAAAATAATAAGCTTTATTTTTATTAAATGTTCTTTGCGTACGAATCTCGCTCTCTCCCTCCCTCTCGCGATGCCCTAAGACGCACAGCTATACAATAAATCGTTTGGACTTCTTTTGCATTTCTGGGAGTATTATAATTTAAATAACTAATTAAGTGATATGTCACACATCAGGAAACGGTCTCCTCATTTCTTACAGCCCTTGGGGATATTAAACTGCGAAAAGCTGTTGAGCGGATTTCCCTGCGGTTATTTTCGCTGTCTGTTCAGTATAGCTGAAAGTTATGGAGCGGCTTTCCCTGGTATTCTATTTGTTGTGTTCTGTGTAACTGAAAGTTGTCGAACGGATTTCCTGGTACTATCTTCGTTGTCTGTTCAGTATGGCTGAATGATGTCGAGCTATTATTTTCGCTGTCTGTTCTGTATAGCTGAAACAGCATGGCGACGTTGTTCACTTTGCTCAGCGGTTTACATGAAAACATTGCTGCTAACTTTATTTTCTCAATAATGGAGATCTCTAGTTTTGTAAAAGTACAGCAGACCAACATACTGACGTATCACATATTTTGGATTTTCTATCACACATGTTATCTACGCCTTTGTGAAATTTCACTTGAACTGTAATTAGCCATAAATGTTTGCGGGTTCATTAAAGCGTATGATTTGAACCGCACGGTTACCGAACATTTGTATATTCAGATATTTAAATTAATGTATAGTTTGTTTTTTCTTTTTCGCCTTATATACTGGATGTGCTATGTATGAACTTGTTCCTTGTAAACAATTGCCGGTTTTTCCGGATTCTTATCCTTCTTGTTTGCAGATATTCGCTACCTTAAAAAGGTTTATTACATGCCATGAAACGGGAAAGATTACACTTATTCTTTAGCAAGGACTACTGTTCCCATGCTGGTTTTACTCTTGGGCCTTTCTGAAAAGGGCTTCATTGTTTAGCTACAGTTAATCAATTTGAAACTCATATTTTATATTTTAATGCGTAGGAAGTAAAATAAGAGTATCCTCACAGAGTGTACTTCTCTTTGGTGTGACGTTAGGTAGAGAAAGACCCGTGAATCTGTTCGCACCAAGCCTTGACCCCACAAATATGTTAATGAATAAGGAATTAGAATTCATCCCCCATATCTAGTTCGTATGTAGATGCAACCTACACTCTGGACAGAATGCTCTCTGAAGCGAGCGCAACCTACAATATTTTGAAGGTAGAAGGAGCCGTCCTTCAACTCTCGTATCAGTCTTATATGATCTGTCTTCAGAAATCAAATTAATTGTACAGAAGGAGAAGAACAGTGAGGTAAAAGAAAGGTGGCTCTACTGCTTTCACGTACTAATCCATCATAAATACAGATTAAGCAAAGAAAATGCATCAACACACCATGGAATTTCAGGAAATAACACTTATTTTTGCACGATTATTAGTTATTTCACATCTACTTACCCCTAGCTAGTGTTTGCGAAACGTAAAATGGAGGCTAACCGGTTTTAGTAAGCGACTTGAAACACTCCAGGTGATCAGTAGATATCGGCATTTGCCTATTTGCTCCCTAGATTAGAATATATGAAAGTATTTCATGCTGAGCGGGGTAAAATTTGAGAAACTGTTTCAACAGTTTTGTCCTTCGCTATTGCATTATTTAGATATGTCATTTGTGTATATTAGACCTTTATTTTTGTGGCCGTAATCGTAGTATTGCGATTAATTAGTTATTTTGAGTTATGAGTTAATAGGCCATTATTGACAACATGCGCGAGTGTGTTTTAAATCCTGCTATTCCTTTAACGTCAGCGAATGAATTGGTTCCTATTGATAAAATACACCGTACCTAAAACAATAACCGTATGTAAATGATCAGCTGGAACAGACGATTACTCTGGGAATCAATTATTTTAGCATTAGCCACCCTTTGTTCATTAAGGCTACCCATATGTGAGATTTCTAAATTCTATATTTATGAACACATGGTTTTGAGATGTATGCCCCAAGTAACATACCCATTCATAACCATACATACTCTAACAAATATATTGGCTCAAAAAGTGTGTAGAAATACCACGTTTGATTCACTGCTGCAAATAATTCGCTGGACGTTTACATGCGGAGATAGTTTACAGCTGCGCGCTAACACTTCAGTCACTCACGACTCAGTACAAATCAAAACAACCGCACTGCAATTCTTCCTTCTTTCACATCACGGAACTTCTTGGAAAGCTTCCGGAAGACGAAGCTTGGAGAACCATCTCGACTTGTCTCGCGTTCCGAAGTTTCCTGTTACCGTCGCGTCGTCCTTACTGTTCTCAATGGCGATGACTCATATACCAAGAGAAACATGAGAATCATTGCATAAGACAGCACTGTCACACTGATCCCGGCTCAGGGCTGGTGGTCCAGACCAACGCTACCGTAGCGGGTTACACGATCCAAATGTACTTCTAGTTTCTTCCCTAGGGGTAGTCTCTTGATGCGGTAGACGACACCATTTATCCTATTTGTCACAATGTGCGGCCCTTGCCATGGTTGTTGATGCTTGGGTTAGCGTCCCTTGGTTCGGGTAGGAGTATATAACCACATCAGATCACCTTGCTGGAAACTCGGCTGTTGGCCTGCCGGTCTTAGTCCGATCGCTCGGTATCTGGATGTTTTGACGGGCTATCTCATTGCATGTCATGAAGCCGATCTAGGAGATGCTCCACGTAGTCGACTGTTGGCTGTTCTGCCCCAGCAGGACCCCCAGCATCAGATTGCATGATAGACGCCGCTCTCTGCCAAAGACCAAACACGCCGGATACAATCCCGTGGTATTTACGGTTGAAGTGCGGTAGGCCAGCAATTAAAGTGCCTCCGTCACATCCCAATCCTTCTGATGATTGACCACAATCTTCCTCAAACGTTCTTCTAGGGTCTTGATGTACTGCTCAACATACCGTCTGACTGTAGTTGAAGATGTGTTGTGCGCGTCTTGTGCACTCCAAGTCGTTCCAGTGTTTCCCTCATGAGGTTGAACTCAAAATTGGAGCCCTAATAGCTCTCATGGTATCCCATAGCGATTGACAGTTCTTCCACGAGGTAGTTCGCGGTGATCTTGGCCTCTTGGTTTGGGATGGCGTACATCTCCGGTCACTTGGTGAAGTAATCCTTAGCAAACAACAAATACCAGGAGTCCTTTTGGCCCAGTAGAACTTGTACACAGCACCTCTTGGTGTGATTTCTTTCTAGCTATAGTCTCTGCCTCCAATTCGACCAGGAGTAACCCCAAGTCGGCGTCCGCCAGCTGCTCCCTCCTCAGCACTATGATGTCCCATCCAGCTACAGGCTTCGCTGAAATAACACGGATAGCTGTGGCACGCTAATTCTCTTCAACATTATTTGAGTGGCCGCACTCGTCTGAACAGGATCATCTGGACATTGCATCCGTATTGGGTTAGTTCCTTCTTTTCCAATGTTCTTAGGTAAAGTTGTACTCATGCAGCTTCCGGACCCAACGGGTTCTTTTGCCCTCCAGGTTATTGAAACTTAACAGCTAAGTGAAGTCAGAATGGTCAGCCTACATGAGAAATGGCTGATCATAGGGATACTTGCAGAAATGCTCTAACGACTCTACTACTGCCAAGAACACTTGCAGGGTAACGCAGTAGTTCCTGCCTGCTTTTGAAAGCGTCTTTTTGTAGTATGCTTATAACCTGTTTCTGGACATCCTGGAGCTGTGATAGAACGTTGCCATTGCTGGTGTCATTAGTATCGGTGTCCACAATAAAGTCGCCCCTACGTTGTGGAAATCCTAAAGTGGAAGCCGTCAGAGCGCTGACTTTAGTGTCTGGAACGCACTCTCTGCCTCTTCTGACCGCATGTAAGGCCGGCGATCTTCCGTCAGATGGGTGAAAGGTTTCGCGATGTTGCAGTAATCTCTGATGTACCGGCGGTATTAACTGCAATAGGTCCAGAAAACTTTGCCGCCTTGAGTTGTCTTTCGGATGAGGCCAATCTCTCACAGCTCGAGCGTTCTCCGGGTCTATGGCTACTCCAAATGTGAGACTATGTGGCCCAAGTAGTTCATTTCATTTCAGAAATGTTAGCACTTCTCGACGTACAACTACAAGTTAGCTGCCTGCAACCTTTACAGTATCGCGATCGTGTTATCGAGATGTTATTTGAAGTTATAGTACCTCTGAAGACGGTGTCGTCCAGATAGAGCAGGCAGGCGTCGTAGGTCAACCCTCTTATCAGTCATTCCATGAGGCGCTGGAAGGTGACTGGCGTATTTCATAGGCTAAAAAGACGTAGCCGTGCCACAAAGCCGTTAGCCAGTCGAAAATTCGGTCTTCTTCTTGTCTCAAGAATCTAAGGATACTCCCTAGAATCCCAATTTCAATTCGAAAGTTGAGAACCACTGGACTCCTGCAAGTGTATTCACGGTGTCATTCCGGGGTAAGGAGAAATAGTCCTTTCTAGTAACGGCATTCAGCTTGATATAATCCACGCGGAAGAGTAGCGCACCGTTCTGCTTCTTCTTCATCTTCACCAAGACTACAAGGAAGCACCAAGGGCTGTCGGACGCTTCAATGATTCCCCTAGACTTCATGTTCTCCAGTATGTCCCGTACTTTGGCTTGCTTCGCTAGGAGAACTCGTCTTGGAGGTTGCCGGATATATCGAGCGTCTCCTGTGTTGATGTGACGTACTCGGTTATTGCGACCTTACTCGTTGTTTCCTTCGCTCACTGCAGAATAGTATCGGCTGAGAAGACACCGTAACTTCTCCAGTTGCGAAGTGGTGAGATGACTGGCCGCCCTATTCAGCAGGTTTTTCAGCCCGGGCTCCAAACCCTTCGTCGGTGCTGGCTTTTCGGAGTTGTCGTACAGCGTTACTCTGACAGCAGACTCGCACTTCTCTAGTTCTGTGTCAGTCTTGATGTCCTGGACCGTGTCTATCGGGTGCAGCAGCCTCACGGGTATTTCCTGCCGTTAGGGCACTAATTCGCGGACGACATATAGTCCGTGCACTGATGTATTCCGGTTCAATACCAAGTTCCTTGACCTTTGGCCTTTCATGTGCGCATTCACCAACACCTCACTTCTTGCGGGATCAACTCCATCGTTTTTCAAGATCCCCCTGCAGAACACGATTATTTCTGTTGCCTCCGGAGCAACATCTCATCTCGTCTGAGTTGCAAGACCCTAAGGCCGAAGCCGACCAATGCCTCGTGGCTCCTCTGGCTCGCAGTGCCCCGTTCCCGTGCCACCTCCATCAGGGCCTCTTTCTCCATCGGTAAAATGTCGCTCGATGCCGTCATTATTTGATAGGTGCCACTGGCTCTTTGCCACATAAAACCTAATTACAGTCATGGTGACACCTGTACCCATGAGTATCTGGCGCACGTTGCCTTGTATCCAGCCGTCTGCGATGAGGCTGTTCTTGCTTCTACCCAAGGCACGTAACGTTACTCGAGGTGGTGATGATAATGAACCCAAATTTCGTTCGTTACGCTGGTCGTTACTTGTTTGCTGCCTGCTCGTCCTCCTGGTATGGACAGTCCTTCTCTAGGTGAACTGGCTCACATCCTCAGCACACATTGCCATAAGGTCCTCGTCGTTGCCTCTGAGTTGCTTCTCTCTCTGTCCTAGCGAACACTCATTATCCTGGAGGTGGGCGTAGTTGTGCTCTTGGCCGCCTTATTCTAACTTATGAATCGTCTTATAGTCGCCAAGCATCAGCCGCTGTCGTATCTCGGGTGACGTATCCCGTCGGCAAAGGAGTAAGTATCTTCCTGGGGCACATAGATAGGTGATAGATTCACCAACGCTTTGGTGGCAAGCTGTTTGATGGCTAGGGTGATCTCCTGCATCGTCTCACCTGGCTATTCCACCGTTGTCTTAAGCTTATTGCGGACGACTGCAACCAAGCGAGGGTTGCTGAAGTGGTTCTCGAGGGCCTTCCAGATCTCTTCGGACTTCGCCGATGTTGGAATCGCACACTGTTACCACCCGTCCCTGATGGCATGCTCTCAGCTGTGCGGCTACTCTTCTGATGGTTGTGGGTGGCGACGGCGGAAGGCTTTGAAAGTTGACGCATCGTCATGTTTCGGTGCTGTGTCGAGTGCTGTGTTCTCGACCTGTCGCCCTCCGTAGTGTAACGGTTACCATGCTAACTTCATATACCCAAGATCGCGGGTTCAAACCCGGCGGAGGACGATGCATTTTTTAGGCTGTAAAAATCCTTAGCATGGCTTCCTTCGGAAGGGAAATAAAGCCGTTGGTCCCGTGTCGTCGATTTACGGCACGTAAAAGAACCTCAAGCCTGATAGAGAGATCTCTGAGTAAAATTAAGCGATCTTTCACACCCAATTTAGGATGAGACGCTGAGGACCATGGTTAAAGAGCGTCCATAAATAACACGCCATTTTTTCCCCTTGGCGCCGCTATTGGCTCTACCCTCCAGGGTATTAACGCGCTCTATAAGGTCTACCAGGGCGTAAACTCGATGGTCAAGGTTCTTCATCGTTTCTCCAAGCTCTTGCACCTTTCCTTCCAGCTCCTCCGCATCCTTCTTCATGCCGACCAGTTTTTGTCGATTTTGGTAGAAAAGTTTATTTTCATCGTAGAGAGTTCCGTTTTCATTTCTGCCTGCATCTTTTCAATTTTCTCCATGCCGGATTGTCTCTTGTCCTCCATCTTTTCCAATAGGGTTTTCATTCCGGTTTTCGGTTTCTCATGCCTCTTCCCTAGTCCAGATTGCCTCTTCTCCTCCTCCATAATTTCCACTACGGTTTCCATTCCGGTTTTTAGTCTCTCATGCATCTTCCCTAGTCTGAATTGCATCTTCTCCATTCCAGTTTTTATTTGCTTCATTTCAGCCAGCAAACTTTTCATCATTTGCTCCATCTAGGCGTAAATATTCCATTGCTGACACCAGTGAAGCAAATGTCCTTATTGGATCAAAACTTATTTACAAATACAGTCTTTCATTCACGGCGAGTTCCTTCATTCTTCCGCCGAGTACTTCCACGTTTTACTCCACGACGGTCAGTCTTTCTTCGGTTTTTGTCGTGAGTTCTGTTTTCATGCGCTCCTTCGCATTCTCCATTTTATCTTCCACCTTCTGCAAGCCGAGTTAAATTTTTTCCATTTTCGATTCCATTTTCTCGAAGCTGGGTTCCATCTTTTTCTCCATTCTGAATTTCATTTCTTCCAATATAGTTTTTATTTTCTCACCCTATTTATCTATACCTGATCTCATTTTCTCATCCATCTTCTCCATTCTGGATTTCATTGTGTTGTCTATCTTCTGCACTGCGTTTTGTAAATTTTCCGTCCATCTTCTTCATTTGAGCTCACAAATTTGCATGATCCCTAACTCGGCGTAATAAACCCACTCCGGACACCAGTGTAACATTGTCATAGCTCGCGCACCACTATACTACTCAGTACAATTCACAACATAAACAACAATGGCAATTCTATTCTTCCTGCTTTTGCAACCAGAACTGTCACAGAACTTCCTGGAAGCTTCTGGAAGCCGAAGCTTGGAGAAGGATCTCAAATATCGAGAACTATCATGATATCTTGGGTTCCGAAGGTTCCTGTTACCATCGAGTCGCTCTTCCTCTTGTTTACGAATTCCAATTGCGATGACTCACATACCAAGACGAACATGAGAACCACTGCATAAGATGGCTGGTTTTCAGATTATTAATTTTTAATGATTACTTTCATGGTAAACAACAATCGTCTATTTGGCGAAAACATTACAATTTTACTAATATAAACATACATGTTATTTAAAAGAATTAATACAGAAGTTGGAAACAGATTTTACATTAATGATTTAGGTTTGAAGAAACGAATACAAAACTTATGTTTAGGAACATTTTTCACTATCTATGCCGTATTATTTAGATATTCTAATTAATGTTTCTGCGATGATAACCGAAAATAAAATTAACCACCACATATAAATACCTATAGCTTTGAGAGTATCTATACACAACTTGAAGAAAATTAAGCAAAATATGCATCGTGTGTAACATTTTGAACTTGCAAAAACGTAGTAAAACAGAAAGTGAGAAAAACTGCCTTAAAATTCTAAGAGCATTCTCTATGCGCAGGCATATTATAAAAACTCCTGTAAAATAATTTCTAATGGTCAGTGATTAACACAAAACAGATTGTGATACCAGAAGATTCATTCCTAATAATATAACCATAAACCAAAAATAAACCTTTTCAAATAATTCGTACATCTTTCACCTATATGTATCTTTAATACGACGGCTTTATTATTTTATACCTCACAAGTAGAAGAAAACAAAATGCGGACCTAAACGAACTAGAGATATTCCATTATAAACTCAACAATACTCCGTTTAATAATCAACACATTGTTAAAAAGACGCCACAATAAAATTAGCAACCAGGCTCAAAGTCTAAAGTGTAATCAAGGGAAAAACTACTTATGCCATAAATTATACGTAGCCACTGAGGAATGCATTTTCAAAGACACAACGTTTGCAATTTACAGTCCATAAAGGGAAGAATGGTTGGTATATGGCATATGACTGTTTGATATGATGATATTTACATGGCAAACCGCGTCTTTAAGTGCTACGCAACACACGCTTGTGTCCACCTCACCACGTATTATTAGCGCATATTAGGAACATTTTCTAGTAGCCATTTTCCTGCCTATTGCACCGAGTTATACCGATCAACTTTGTTTCCTGACACTAAACTATCATTCTGTCTCCTTACTCTAGGTGAGAAGTCTGTTTCATGACTCTAGGTAAAAGGTTTTATTCCTGATTCTAGCCGATTACTATGTTTCCTGACTCAAGGTGAGAAGTCTGTTTCATGACTCTGGGTAAAAATTATGTTACCTGATTCTAACCGATTACTATGTTTCATGATTCTAGGTGGTAAGTCTGTTTCATGCCTCTAGGTGATAAGGCTATTTCATGACTCCAGATAAAAAGTCTGGTTCCTGATTCTAGCCGATTACTATGTTTCATGACTCTAGGTGATAAGTCTGTTTCATGACTCTGAGTAAAAATTATGTAACCTGATTCTAGCCGATTACTATGTTTCCTGACTCTAGGTGATAAGTCTGTTTCATGACTCCAGATAAAAAGTCTGGTTCCTGATTCTAGCCGATTACTATGTTTCATGACTCTAGGTGACAAGTCTGTTGCATGACTCTGGGTAAAAATTATGATTCCTAATTCTAGCCGATTACTATGTTTCATGACTCTATGTGATAAGCCTATATCATGACTCTGCGTAGAAAGTATGATTCCTGATTCTAGGCGATAACTATGTTTCATGACTCTAGATGATAAGTCCGTTTCACAACTCTAGGTTAAAAGTTTTATTCGAGATTCTAGGCGATTACTATTATTCATGACTCTAGGCGATTACTCTGATTCCTGATTCTAGGTGATTACTTTGTTTGCCAAGACTAGGTAATAAGTCTCCTTCCTCATTCTAGGTGATTACTCTGTTTCATGACACTAGAAGGTTACTCTCTTTCATGAAACACGAAGATTACTCTGTTTCATGTAACTAAATAATTACTGTGTTTCATTACACTAGGCGATTACTGTGATTCATGACACTAGATGATTACTCTGTTTCATGACACTAAATGAATACTCTTTCTCATGACACTAGATAATTAACATGTTTCAGGAGCCTAGATGATTAACCTGTTTCATGACACTAGATGATTAATGTGTTTCATGACACTAGACGATTACTCTGTTTCATTACGCTCGGTGATTACCATGTTTTATGACTCTAGATGATTACTCTTTTTCATGAATCTAGATGATTACTCTGTTTCATGACTCTATGTGATACCTCTGTTTCATGACAATAGATGATTACTGGGATTCATGACACTAGCTGATTAGTGTGTTTCATGACACTGGCTGATTACTGTAATTCATGACACTAGATGAGTACTTCGTTTCATGACACTAAATGAGTACTCTGTTTCATAACACTAGCTGATTACTATTTTTCATAAAACTAGAAGACTACCATTTTTATAACACAAGATCATTACTCTTTTTCATGCTACTAGATGATTACGCTTTTTCATTACTATAGGTGATATATATTTTTATTGACACTAGATGATTACTTTTTTAATGGCTCAAGGTAATTATTCTTTTTCGTGACTCTAGGTGATAACTCTGTATCATGACACTAGATGATTACCTTTTATCGTGGCTCTAGGTTTTTATCGTTTTTCATGACGCTGGATGATTACTCAGTTTCATGACACTAGGTGATTACTCTGTTTCATGACACTGGCTTATTACTGTGTTTCATGACTTTAGGTGATTACTCTTTTTCTTCACACTAGTTGATTACTCTGTTTCATGACACTAGAATATTACTCTGTTTCATGACAGTAGATGATTGCTCTGTTTCATGATACTAGATGATTACTCCTTTTCATGACTCTAGCTGATTGCTCTGTTTCATGACACAGGTGCTTTACGCTTTTTCATGACTCTAGGTGTTTACCATGTTTGAAGACACTAGATGATTATTCTGTTTTATGACTAAGTGATTACTGTGTTTCATGTCTCCAGGTGTTGACCCTTTTTAATGACTCTAGATGGCTCCAGGTAATAACTGTGTTTCATGACATTAGATGGTTACTCTTTTTAATGAATTTTTGTGATTACTGTGTTTCATGACATTAGCTGATTACTCTGTTTCATGCCTCTAGATGAGTACTCTGCTTCAAGACACTTGATGGTAACTGATTTTCATGGCTCCAGGTGTTTAGTCTTTCTTATGCCACTAGATGATTACTCTCTTTCATGACACTACATATTAATGTGTTTCAAGACACTAGATGAATGCTCTGTTTCATGATACTAGAGGATTGCTCTTTTAAATGACTCTAAGTGATACCACTTCTTCATGACTCTAGGTGATTACTCAGCTTCATGAGAATATATGGTTTCTCCTTTTCATAACTGTAGGTGATTACTGTGATTCATGACACTATTAGATTACTCTGTTTCATGATTGCAGTGTTTCATGACACTAGGTGAATATTCTGTTTTATGACACTAGGAGAATACTCTCTTTCATTACACCAGATGATTAGTCTGTTTTAGGAATCTAGGTGATTACTCCGTTTCATGACATGATTACTGTGTTCCATGACACTAGGTT
The DNA here is from genome assembly GCA_030762935.1 of Hymenopus coronatus. Taxonomy (NCBI): domain Eukaryota; kingdom Metazoa; phylum Arthropoda; class Insecta; order Mantodea; family Hymenopodidae; genus Hymenopus; species Hymenopus coronatus. The sequence goes on along the minus strand of CM060900.1, from coordinate 543,936,209 downwards.
TATTGCTCAGTTTCATGACACCAGATGATTTCTCTCTTTCATTACTCTAGGTGATTACTCTGCTTCATGACACTAGATAATTACTCTGTTTCATGGCACGGTATTTTCTCTTTTTCATGACTCTAGGTTATTACTCTGTTTCATGCCTCTAGATGATTACTCTGTTTCATGACACTAGATGATTACTCGATTTCTTGACACTAGTTTATTACTGTGTTTCATGACACTAGATGATTATTACCGGTGACATGACACTAGATGATTACTCTTTTTCTGACTTTTGGTGATTACTCATGGCAATAGATGATTACTGTGGTTTATAGCACTAGATGTTTACTCTGTTTCATGAGTTTAAATGTTTACTGTGTTTCATGACACTAGCTGTTTACTGTGGTACTTGACACGAGGTGATTACTCTTTTTCATAGCTCTAGATGTTTACTCTGCTTCATGATACTAGATTATTACTCTTTTTCATGACTCTAGATGATTACCCTGTTTCATGACTCTAGAAATTTACTCTGTTTCATGAATCTAGGTGCTTACTCCGTGTCATGACACTAGATGATTACTCTGCTTCAGGAAACTAGATGATTATTCTGTTTGATGACTCTAGGTGAATGCTCTGTTTCATTACTCTAATTGACTACTCAGTTTCATGACTCTAGGTGCTTACTCTATTTCATGACTCTAGGTAATTACTCTTTTTCATGACTCTAGTTGATTACTCTGCTTCATGACATTGGATGATTACTTCATTTCATGACTGTGGGTGATTACTGTGTTTCATGACCCTAGATGATTGTTCTGTTTAATGACACTAAGTAAATAATCTGTTTCATGAATCTAGGTGAATACTGTGTTTCATTACGCTAGGTGAATACTGTGTTTCATGACGCCTGGTGAATACTGTGTTTCGTGACGCTAGGTAAATATTCTGTTTCATGACACTATGTGAATAGTTTTTTTCATGACACTAGATGATGACACTTTTATGAACCTAGGTGATTATTCTATTTAATGACACTAGATGATTACTGTGTTGCATGACACTAGATTATTACTCTTTTTCATAATTCTAGGTGATTACTGTGTTTCATGACTCTAGATGATAACTGTGTTTCACAACACTAGATGATTACTCTTTTTCTTGAATCTAGATGATTACTCTATTTATTTACCCAAGGTAGATTACTCTGTTTCAGCTCACTAGATGATAACTCTTTTTCTTGACACTAGATGATTGCTCTGTGTCATGCCACTAGGCGATTAATCTTTTCCATGGCATTAGATGATTACTGTGTTTCATTACTCTAGGTGATTACTCTTTTTCATGACACAAGACGAATACTGTGTTTCGTGACATTAGGTGACTACTCTGTGTCATGACACTAGATGAATAGTAGGTTTCAGGATAGTAGATGATTAAGGTGTTTCATTACATTATGTGTTTAGTCTGTTTCATGACACTAGATGATTACCTCGTTTCATCACTCTATATGATTACTCTTTGTCATGATTCTAAAAGTTTACACTGTTTCATGACTAGATGATTATTCTGTTGCGTAACTCTTGGTGATTACTCTGTTTCATGGCTCTATGTGTCTTCACTGTTTCATGACGCTGGATAATTATTCTGTTTCATGACACTAAATGATTACTGTGTTTCGTGACACAAGAGGATTACTCTGATTCATGACTCTAGGTGACTACTCTGTGGCATGGCTTTATGCGTTTTTACTGTTTCATGACACTGGATAATTACTCTGTTTCATGACACTAAAGGATTACCGTGTTTCATGACTCTAGATATTTACTTTTTTTTCATGACACTAGAGGATTACCCTGATTCATGTCCCTTGGTCAATGCTCTGTTTAATGACACTAGATGATTACTCTGCTTCATGACCTTAGATGATTACAGTGTTTCATGACTCAGTTGTTTACTCTGTGTCTTGCACTAAATGATTACTATTTTCTATGCCTCTAGGTGATTTTTCTGTTTCATGACACTTGATTACTACCATGTTTCATTACACTAGATGATTATTCTTGTTTCATTACTCTAGGTGATTAATGTGTTTCATGACTCTAGGTGACTACTCAGTTTCATGACACAAGATGTTTACTGCCTTTCATGACTCTGGGTAATTAGGCTGTTTCATGATTATAGGTGATTACTCTGTTTAATGACAACTGTTTCATGACTAGGTGATTACTCTGTTTCATGACACTAGCTGATTGCTGTGTTTCCTGACACTAGATGATTACCGTGTATCATAAATCTAGATGATTTCTCTGTTGCATGACACTAGATGATTACTGTTTTCATGACACAGCATGATTAATGTGTTTCAAGACACGAGATAATTACTCTGTTTCTTAACACTAGACGATTACTCTGTCTTATGATACTGGATGCTTACTGTGTTACATGACACTAGGTGAGTACTCTGTTTCATTACACTAGGTGATTACCATGTTTCATGAAACTAGATGATTAATCTGTTTTATAACGCTAGATGATTACTCTGTTTCATTACTCTAGGTGGTTACTCTTTTTCATGACACTAGATGATTACTCTGTTTCATAACATTAGTTGATTACTCTTTTTCCTGACCCAAGGTATTACTCTGTTTCATGACACTACATGACAAATCTTCTTCATGACCCTGGGTGTATAAAGTGTTTAATGACTGTTGGAGATTATTTTTTTTCATGGCACTACATGATTACTCTGTTTCATAAAACTAGATGATTACTGTGATTCATGAGTCTAGGTGATTAATCTGTTTCATGACACTACAAATTTACACTTTTTGATGACTCTAGGTGATTACTCTTTTTCAAGACTCTAGATGATTACTCTTTTTCATGATTCTAGGTGATTAATGTTTTTCATGACTCTAGGTGTTTAAACTTTTTCATAACTCTAGGTAATGAATCTTTTACATGACTCTATGTTGTAACTGTGTTTCATTTCATGAGGTTGCTACTCTTCTTCATGAGTTTTTGTGATTACTCCGTTTCATGACACTAGCTGATTTTACTGTTTCATGACCCTAGGTGATTACCCTCTTTCATGACTCTAGGTGATTACTGTGTTTCATAACCCTAGATGATTACTCTATTCTATTACTCTATGTGATTATACTATTTCATGACTCTAAGTGATTATTCTGGCTCATTACACCACATGATTACTTATTTTCATGACACTAGATGATTACCCTGTTTTATGACTGTTTGTGATTACTCTGTCTAGTGACACTAGATGAGTATGGTGTTTCATGACACCAGATGATTATTCTGGTTTATGAGAGTAGGTGATTACTGTGTTTCAGACACTAGATGATTACTCTGTCTTATAACTGTAGGTGATTAGTCTGTTTCATGTCACTTGGTGATTACTCAGTTTCATGACACTAGAAGAAAATACTGTTTTAGGACTCTGGGTGATTATTCTGTTTCATGACACTAGTGTTTTACTCTCTTCCATGACTCTAGATGATGACTCTGCTTTATGACATTAGATGAATCCTCTTTTTCATTACTTTTGATGATTACTTTGTTTCATGACTCTAGGTGATTACTCTGGTTCATGACACTGGACGATTACTCTTTTTCGTGACACTAGATGATTACTCTATTTTATGGCACTAGATGGTTACTCTGTTTTATAACTCTATGTGGTTTCTCTGTTTTAAGACACTAGATGATTACTCTGTGTCATGATTCTAGGTGATTACTCTGTTTCATGACACTAGATGATTACTGGGGTTCATAGCACTAGATGATTACTCTGATTCATGACAATAGATGACTACCATGTTTCATGACAATAGATGACTACCATGTTTCATGACACTAGATGATATCAAGTTTCATGACACTAGATGATATCATGTTTCATGGTACTAGTTTATTACTCTCTTTCATGTCACTAGATGATTACTCTTTTTCATTACTCTAGGTGAATACTCATTTTGGTGACACTAGAGGATTACTCTGTTTCATGACACTAGATATTTACTCTTTTCATGGCTGTAGGTGATAACTTTTCTTCGTGACACTAGATGATTATTCTTTTTCATGACACTAAATGATTACTTCGTTTCATGACACTAGATAATTAGTTTCTGCATGACACCGGATGATTACTGTGTTACATAGCTCTAGCTGATTACTCTGTTTCATGACTCTAGGCGATTACTCTTTTTCAATGACTCGAGATGATTACTCTTTGTCATGACTCTAGGGTATTAGTGTTTTCCATGACTTCAAGTAATTACTCTTTATCAATACTCTAGGAAATTACTCTTTATCATGACTCTAGGTGGTTACTGTGTTTATTGACACTCGATGCCTACTCATTTTCATGACACAAGGTGAATACTCTGTTTCATGAGCCAAGATGATTACTCTGTCTCATGCCACTAGGTGAATACTCTGTTTCATGACACTATGTGAATACTCAGTTTCATGATTACTGTTTTTCATTACACTAGATGATCACTCTCTTTCATTACTCTGGGTGATTACTCTGTTTAGTGTCTCTAGGTTATTATTGTGTTTCATGATTTTAGGTGTTTAATCTGATTCCCGACTGCGGAATATTACTCTGTTTTAACGAAAATAGATGATTACTGTGTTTACTGACTGTAGATGCTTATTCTTTGTCATCACACTTGATAAATACTCTGGCTCATGACACTAGATGATTATTTTGTTTCATGACACTAGATGATTACTGGGCTTCATATCTCTAGCTGATTACTCTGTTTCATTACAGTAGATGATTACTCTGTTTAAGGACTCTAGGTGATTACTCTTTTTCGTAACTATAGGTGAGGTCTCTGTTTCATGGCACTAGGTGAACAATCTGTTTCATGAGTCTAGATGATTTCTCTTTTTCATGACATTAGATGATTATTATGTTACATGACACTAGATGATTACTATATTTCATGACACTAGATGATTCCTCTGTTGCATTACTCTAGGAAATTGCTCTTTTTCATGATATTTTATGATTACACTGTTTCATGACACTAGAAGACTCCTCTGTTTCATGACACTAGGTGATCACTCTAGTTCATGATTCTAGATGATTATTCTTTTCATTACACTTTGTAATTGCTGTGTTTCTTAACACTAGATGGTTACTGTGTTTCATGGCACTAGATGATTACTCTGTTCCATGACACTAGATGATTACTGTTTTTCAATACACTGGATTATTACTCTGTATAATGACACTAGATGGTTACTCTGTTTCATGGCACTAGACGATTACTGTGTTCCATGTCACTTGATGATTACTGCTCTTCATGACACTGGATGATTACTGTGTTTAATGACATTAAATGATTACTCTTTTTCATGTCACTACATGGTTACTCTGTTGCATGGCACTAGATGATTACTGTGTTTAATGACACTAGGTGAGTACTCTGTTTCATGACACCAGATGATTTTTGTGCTTCATTACACTAGATGATTACCATGTTTCATGACACTAGATCACTACCATGTTTCATGACACTAGATGATTACCATGGCTCATGACATCTGTTGATTACTCCTTTTCGCGACACAGATGATCACTCTTTTTCATTACTCTAGATGGTTGGTCTTTTTCGTGTTTCTAGCTGCTTACTCTGTTTCATGACACTAGATGATTACTCTTTTTCATGGCTCTATGGGTTTACTCTTTTTCGTGACACTATATGATTATTTGTTTCATGAAACTTGATGATTACTCTGTTTTGTGAGACTAGCTGATTACCCTATTTAATGACAATAGATGATTACTGTGTTTAATGGCTAGCTGACTCTGTTAATGACTCTAGGTGATTACTATTGTTCATGACTATAGGTGATTACTTTTTTCATGAAACTAGAAGTTATCTCTTTTTAATGAATCTAGGTAATTACTATTTTTCAGGACGCTAGGTGGTTATTCATCACATTAGAATGTTACTCATTTTCTTAACTTTAAGTGATTACTGTGTTTCATGACGCTAGTTAATCACTCTTTTTCATGATTCTGGAGTTTACGCTATTTCATGACACTAGGTAATTACTCTGTTTCATGACTCTAGATGATTACTGTGTTTCATGACACTAGATGCTTACTCTGTTTCATGACACTAGTTAATCTTTCTTTTTCATGATTAGAGATTACTCTATTTGCTGACAAAAGTGATTACACTGTTTCATGACCGATAATGATTATTCTGTTTCATGACTCTAGTTGATTACTCTGTTTCATGACTCTAGTTGATTACTCTGTTTCATAACACCAGATGTTTACGTTGTGACATGACAATAGGTGATTACTCTGTTTCATTACACTAGGTGATGAACATGTTTCATGACACTAGGTGAAAACTCTGTTTTATGTCACTGGATAATTACTATGCTTTATGAATCTAGGTGATTACTCTGTTTCAGCACCCTATATGATTATTCTGTTTCATGGCTGTGGTGATTTCTCTTTTTCATGATTCTAGGTAATTGCTCTGTTTCAAGATATTAGGTATTTATTATACTTCATGGCTCTAGGTGATTACTCTGTTTAATGACACTAATTGTTTACTCTTTGTTATTGCACTAGATGATTACTCTGTTTCATGTCTCTAGGATTTACTGTTTCAATACACTAGATGTTTACTCTGCTTCATGACACTAGATGTTTACTGTGTTTCATGACTCTGGGTGTTTACTGTGTTTCGTGACACAAGATGATTACTGTGTTTTATGACTAGATGATTATTGTGTTTCAATACACTAGGTGATTACTTTGTTTCAAGACTGTAGATGATTAATCTGTTTCTTGATACTAGGTAATTACTGCGTTGCATGACACTCAGTGATTACTGTGTTTCATGACTCTGGATGATTACTGTTTCATGACACTAGATGATTACTCTGTTTCCTGACTCTAGGTGATTAGTCTGTTTGCTCGCCTTAGGTTTTTATTTCTGTTTGCTCGCCCTAGGTAATTACTCCTTTTCTCGCTTAGGTGATTACTCTGTTTGCTCACCCTAGGTGATTACTCTGTTTGCTCACCCTAGGTGATTACTCTGTTTCCTGTAACTAGGTGATTACTCTGTTCTCCCTATGTGATTACTCTGCTCACCCTAGGTGATTACTCTGTGTCCTGACGCTAGATGATTACTGTGTTTGCTCTCCCTAGGCGATTACTCTGTTTGCTCTCCCTAGGTGATAACTCTGTTTGCTCGCCCTAGCTGATTACTGTTTTTACTGACTCTAGGTGATTACTCTTTTTACTCGCCCTAGGTGATTACTCTGTTTGGTCGCCCTAGGTGATTACTCGGTTTGCTCGCACTAGGTGATTACTCTGTTTGGTCGCCCTAGGTGATTACCCTGTTTGGTCGCCCTAGGTGATTACTCTGTTTGCTCGCGCTAGGTGTTTACTCTGTTTGCAAACCCTATGTTATTACTCTGTGTGCTCGCCCTAGGTGATTACTCTGTTTGCTCGCCCTAGGTGTTTACTCTGTGTGCTCGCCCTAGGTGATTACTCTGTGTGCTCGCCCTAGGTGATTACTCTGTGTGCTCGCCCTAGGTGATTACTCTGTGTGCTCGCCCTAGGTGTTTACTCTGTTTGCAAACCCTATGTTATTACTCTGTGTGCTCGCCCTAGGTGATTACTCTGTTTGCCCGCCTTAGGTGATTTCTCTGATTGCTCGCCCTAGGTGATTACTCTGTTTCCGGACACTAGTTGAATACTCTGTTTCTTGACACTAGTTGATTACTCTGTTTCCGGACACTAGGTGATTACTCTGTATCCTGACACTAGGTGATTACTCTGTTTGGTCGCCCTAGGTGAATACTAGTTTGGTCGCCCTAGGTGATTACTCTGTGTGGTCGCCCTAGGTGAATACTCTGTTTGGTCGCCCTAGGTGAATACTGTATTTGCTCGCCCTAGGTGAATACTCTGTTTGCTCTCCGTAGTTGATTACTCTGTTTGTCCGCCCTAGGTGAATACTCTGTTCGGTCGCCCTAGGTGAATACTCTGTTTGCTCTCCCTAGTTGATTACTCTGTTTGCTCGCCCTAGGTGATTACTCTGTATCCTGCCGCTGGGTGATTACTCTGTTTGCTCTCCCTAGGTGATTAATCTGTTTGCTCGCCCTAGTTGATTAATCTGTTTGCTCGCCCTAGGTGATTACTCTATATCCTGACGCTAGGTGATTACTCTGTTTGGTCGCCCTAGGGGATTACTCGGTTTGCTCGCCCTAGGTAATTTCTCTGTTTGCTCGCTCTAGTTGAGTTATCTTATGCTCGCACTGGGTGTTTACTTTGTTTGCTCGCCCTAGGTGATTACTCTGTTTGCACGCCCTAGATGATTACTCTGTTCGCACGTCCTAGTTGATTACTCTATTTGCTCGCCCTAGTTGAGTTCTCTGTGTGCTCGTTCTGGGTGATCACTCTGTTTGCTCGGCCTAGGTGATTTCTGTCTTTGCTCGCCCTAGGTGATTACTCTATATCCTGACGCTAGGTGATTACTCTGTTTGGTCGCCCTAGGGGATTACTCGGTTTGCTCGCCCTAGGTAATTTCTCTGTTTGCTCGCTCTAGTTAAGTTATCTTATGCTCGCACTGGGTGTTTACTTTGTTTGCTCGCCCTAGGTGATTTCTGTGTTTGCTCGCCCTAGGTGATTTTTCTGTTTCCTGACACTAGTTGAAGACCTTGTTTTCTGACACTATGTGATTACTGTGTTTGCACGCCTTAAATGATTACTCTGTTTGCTCGCCCTAGGTGATTACTCTGTTTCTTGAAACTAGGTGAATACTCTGTTTTCTGACACTAGGTAATTACTCTGTTTGATCGCCCTAGGTGATTACTCTGTTTCTTGACACTAGGTGAATACTCTGTTTCTTGTCAATAGGTGATTACTCTGTTCGCACGTCCTAGGTGATTACTCTTGTTCGCCCTAAGTGATTACCCTGTTTGCTCGCCCTAGGTGTTTACTCTTTTTCCTGATCCTTGGAGATTTCTCTATTCGCTCGCCCGAGATGATTACTCTGTTTCCTTACAGTGGGCTATTACTCTGTTTCCTGACTCTAGGTGACTACTCTAGTTCCTGAATCTAGGTGATTTCGCTGTTTCCTGACTCTGGGTGATCACTTTAAGTATTCACACTATGTTATTACTCTGCTTCTTGACTGTAATGGATGACTCTGTTTATTGACACTAGGATATACTCTGTTTGCTGACACTAGGTAATTACTCTGTTTTCTGACCCTAGCCGATTTTTGTCTTTGCTACCTGTAGGTTGGTACTCTTTTTATGTGTCTAGGTTATAAGTTAAATTCTTGACTCTTAAGTTATCGGGATGTTTCCCAAGCTCTAGGTGATTGCTCTCTTTCCTGAGTCTAGGTGATGATTTGGTTTCCTAAACTCTGAGTGATTGCTGTGTTACCTGAGGTTAGGTATACAGAACGTTTATCTAAATCTCTATGTGATCAGTCCGTTTTCTAAACCCTAAGTAATAGTCTGTTCCTGAGGCTAGGTGAATATTATGTGCCCTTAACTCTAAATGAGTACTGTGTTCCCGAATCTAGATGATCAGTATGTTTCCTTAACTGATTATTCTATTCGCTGAGTCTAGGTTATCAGTATGTTTTTTAAACTCTTTAAGTAATTACTCTGTTCCTGGGTCTAGGTGTTCAGTATGTTTCCTCAACTCTAAGTAATTACTCTGTTCCTGAGTCTAGGTGATCAGTATGTTTCCTCAACTCTAAGTAATTACTCTGTTCCTGAGTCTAGGTGATCAGTATGTTTCCTCAACTCTAAATGATTACTCTCTTCCTGAGTCTAGGTGATCAGTCTGTTGCCTAAACTCTAAGTGATTACTCTCTTCCTGAGTATAGGTGATCAGTCTGTTTCCTAAACTCTAAGTAATTACTCTGTTCCTGAGGCTAGGTGTTCAGAATGTTTCCTCAACTCTAAGTGATTACTCTCTTCCTGAGTATAGGTGATCAGTCTGTTTCCTAAACTCTAAGTAATTACTCTGTTCCTGAGTCAAGGTGATCAGTATGTTTCCTCAACTCTAAGTAATTACTCTGTTCCTGAGTCTAGGTGTTCAGTATGTTTCCTCAACTGTAAATAATTACTCTGTTCCTGAGTCTAGGTGATCCGTATGTTTCCTCAACCCTAAGTGATTACTCTCTTCCTGAGTCTAGGTGATCAGTATGTTTCCTCAACCCTAAGAGATTACTCTGTTTCCTGAATCCAGGTGAAGAGTATGCTTCCTCAAATGTGATTACTGCGTTCCTGAGTCTAGGTGATCAGCATGTTTCCTAAACTCTAGGTGATTTCCCTGTTCCTGAATCTAGGTGATCAGCATGTTTCCTAAACTCTAGGTGATTTCCCTGTTCCTGAATCTAGGTGATCAGTATGTTTCCTAAACTCTAGGTGACTATTCTGTTTACTGAGTCTAGGTGATTAGTATGTTTCCTGATTAGTATTCTTCCTGAATCTATCTCTCCAGTATGTTACCTGATTCTAGTTAATGGGGCTACTTCTTTACTCTATGTGTCCAGTGTGTTATCTGATCCTAGTTATTCCTGACTCAATGTGTCCAATATGTACCTGGTTCTATTTTGTCTGGATAGTGTTTAACGCCTGTTTTTTCTACTGATGGCACCGCAGGTAATTGAAGTGATGATATTGTAATCAAGATGCGGAATGCCATGGTGAGGAAAACAGGAGAATCCGGAGAAAACTCCCCTGCGATACTTTGTCCGCCACAAATCTTATTGCGGTCGCAACCTGGCTCTAGTTAATCAGTCTGTTTCCTGGATTTATGTGTCCGGTAAGTTACCTGACGCCAGTTAAAGGAGTCTGCTTTCTGACCCTATGTGTCTAGTATCTTAGAGGACTCTATTTAACCATTGTTAAATAGTCCTGTTCCAGACTCTATATTTGCTATATGTTACCAAACTCTCTTTGATCAGCGTGTTTCCTGTATCTGTGAGTCCAGTATTTTACCTGAGTATTTAATCAGCACATTCCTGATTCTGTGTCTTTTATATTACCTGACTCTTCTTGATCAGTCCGCTTTCTTACAATATACGTTCATTATGTTACCTGATTCTCGTTGATAGGTCTCCTTCCTGGCTCTATGCATGCAATATGTTTCCTGACTCTAGTTTTTGAGTCTGCTTCCTGACTTTATGTTTCCAGTATGTTACCTGAGTCTAGTTAATGAATCTGCTTCCTGATTCTCTGTGTCAACTATGTTACCTGGCTGTAGTTGAACAGCCCTGTTCCATACTCTATGTGTCCAGTATATTACCTGACTCTAGTTGGTCATTGTCTTACCAGATGCCATGTGATCTTTATTTACCTGACTGTAGCTGAATCTTTTTCTAGACACTATGTGTCCGGTAAGTTACCTGACTCTAGTTGATCACTCCTACTCCAGACTCTATGCTTCCAGTATGTTAACTGGCACTAGTTGATCAGTGTGTTTCCTATGCGTTCTTTTAGTTACATGAGTCTTGTTGATCGGTGTTCTCTCTGACTCTACGTGTGCACAATGCTACCTGGGTCTAGTTATTAGTCTGATCTCTGACTCTGTGTGTCCAGTATGTAACCTTAATTTGATACTCAGTCTGCCTCCTGGCTCTATCTTCCAGTATCTTACATGACTCTAGTTAATTAGTCTGCTTCATCACTCTGTGTGTCCAGTATGTTACCTGACTCTAGTGAATGAGTTTACTTCCTGACTCTATGTGTCGAGTATGTTACCTGACTCTAGATAAACAGTCTGCTACCTAATTCTAGTGTACAGTATGTGTCGTGACTCTAGTTGGTCAATGTGCCTCCGAACACTATTTGTGCAGTATATTTTGTAATTCTAGTTGATCAGTGTGCCTCTGACTATTTGAGCATTATGATTCATGACTCTAGTGGATCAGTCTGCTTCCTTACTCTATTTGTGCAGTATATTACCTGACTCTGGTAAATCAGTCTGCTTCCTGATTATAATTGTGCAGTATGTTACCTGACTCTAGTTAATCGGTCTGCTTCTTGACTAGTTGAGCTGTATGTCACCTGCGTCTAGTTAATCAGTCTCCTTTCTGACTCTATTTGTGCAGCATGTTACCTGACTCTAGCTAATCAGTCTGCTTCCTGACTCTATTTGTGCAGTATGTTACCTGAATCTAGTAAATCAGTCTGCTTCCTCACTGTATGCTTCTGTTATTTTACCTGACTAGTTAATCAGTCTGTTTCCTGACTCTGTGTCAAATATGTTACCTTGGGATATTTTTTGAGTCCGCTTCCTTATTCTATATGTCCTGTATTTTAGCTAACTCTAGTTAGTCATTCTCCTACGTGACTCAATGTGTCCAGTATGTTACTTCACGCTAGCTACTCAGTCTGTGTCCTGACACAATGTGTCCAATATATTACTTAACATTTTGTGTCTATTATGTTTCCTGATTCCATGTGTCCTGTAGTTTATCTGGTTCTAGTTAATCAGTCTGCTTCATGACTCTGTTCAGTATGTTTCCTGACTAGTTAATATGTATGCTTCTTGACTCTACGTTTCCAGTATGTTATCTGACTCTAGTGAATTAGTCTCTCCCTGACTCTATGTGTCCAGCATGTTACGTCACTCTAGTTAGTTGGTCTGCTTCCTGACTCTATGTGTCCAGTATGTTACCTCGCTCTAGTCAATTAGTCTGCTTCCTTAGTCCACGTGTCAGGTATGTTACCTGACTCTAGACAATTAGTCTGCTTCCTTAGTCCATGTGTCAGGTATGCTACCTGACTCTAGTTAGTTAGTCTGCTTCCTGACTGTATGTGTGCAGTATGTTACCTGACTCTAGTTAATTAGTCTGCATTCTGATTGTATGTGCCCAGTATGTTACCTGACTCTAGTTAATCAGTTTGCTTCCTGACTGTATGTGTCCAGTATGTTACCTGACTAGTTAATTAGTCTGCACCCTGATTCTATGTGCCCAGTATGTTACCTGACTCTAGTTAATAAGTCTGCTTCCTGACTGTATGTGTGCAGTATGTTACCTGACTAGTTAATTAGTCAGCATCCTGATTCTATGTGCCCAGTATGTTACCTGAATCTAGTTAATCAGTCTGCTTCCTGACTGTATGTGTCCAGTATGTTACCTGACTAGTTAATTAGTCTGCACCCTGATTCTATGTGCCCAGTATGTTACCGGACTTTAGTTCATCAGTCTGCTTCCTGACTATATGTGTCCAGTATGTTACCTGACTCTAGTTAATAAGTCTGCTTCCTGACTGTATGTGTCCAGTATGTTACCTGACTAGTTAATTAGTCTGCACCCTGATTCTATGTGCCCAGTATGCTACCTGACTCTAGTTAATAAGTCTGCTTCCTGACTGTATGTGTGCAGTATGTTACCTGACTCTAGTTAATTAGTCTGCATTCTGATTGTATGTGCCCAGTATGTTACCTGACTCTAGTTAATTAGTCTGCATTCTGATTGTATGTGCCCAGTATGTTACCTGACTCTAGTTAATTAGTCTGCATTCTGATTGTATGTGTCCAGTATGTTACCTGACTCTAGTTAATTATTCTGCATTCTGATTGTATGTGCCCAGTATGTTACCTGACTCTAGTTAATAAGTCTGCTTCCTGACTGTATGTGTCCAGTATGTTACCTGACTAGTTAATTAGTCTGCACCCTGATTCTATGTGCCCAGTATGTTACCTGACTTTAGTTCATCAGTCTGCTTCCTGACTATATGTGTCCAGTATGTTACCTGACTCTTGTTAATTAGTCTGCTTCCTGACTCCATGTGTGCAGTATGTTACGTAATTCTAGTTAATTATTTAATTATATATATAAAATATGTGCACTTTTATTTTGCTTTTGGAAACTTTTGCTTCGAAAGATTATTTTTCTATCTACTTCATGTTAATTAAAAGAAACTTTTACAGAAATAACATCAATACCCTTTTCGTTGTGGCAGTAGGCTAGTGGTTAAATGACTAATGGTGATGGTGATCTATGAGTTTATTACTTATTATTGTTATTATTATTACTATTATTGTTATTATTATTACTATTATTATTATTATTATTATTATTATTATTATTAATATTATTGTTATTACCATCTCCATTATCATTTTTGTTGTAGTTATCATTATTACTGTTGTGATTATTATCATCACCATTAGTTTAGAATACATTTCAAAATAAATGGTTAATTTGGAATGATAGTTTTAATAACATTCTGAATGACAGTTTTTAATACAAATTTTGTAAGACTACTTGCGAATACTCAGTGCTGAGTCTCCACAGTTTGATCAAGGAAAATAATATCTAGAAACAAGATGATATAAAGTCATCAAAACTTGTTGAAATGGCAATATTTCATCGCCCGCTTTTGTTGTGGGTACATATCTACAGGAAGTGAACTAGGCCTATGGTTGTAACACTATTCGGTCTGAATTACAAACCTTCCAAGGCCTAGTCCCGAGGAAGACCACATTACTCGGAACTAAACTTATAGTTTTTCATAACTAAGAAAGCCATAACTCTTGAAACATGTACTGCAGGCATACTTGTCTCTATTTACACTAAAAGAATGAAATTACTAATGAGCTTCCTCCCTCTCCCTCCCCTTCTGTAGCTTAACGTCCTTTAAACGGTTGGTCATATCGAGCTGTGAATGAAATTGCTTTAATGATGCTCAAAAATGATCTGGGGTTCCATGGAGCCTAAAGTTGCTCGACAGGCTCAGGATAAGAAAATCACCGAAAAAAACCTTATCCTCGTAATTCGCCCTAAGCGAGATTCAAACTCGGGACCATTTGAATGTGAGGCAGACGAGCTACCTTCACACTACTCAGGCGGGCGAGATGTAAATTGTTCGCATTTTTGAAGGATTTTGAGCAAAAATACCAACTTTCGTATTTATAGTATGTTTACTTTTCTCTACACGTAGTATGCACATTATATAGAGAAGGTATTGTATTCCACTTAAATATTCAATACCTAAAGTTCACCGGAAATACATTTTTTGAGAACCCCTGAATAAAATTTAGAAAGGTGTGTGTATGTCCGTGCAACATAGGTCGATGCTGCACAAAGATTATCAAGAAAATTCCCCCAACCCAACTATCCTTTATGTGGACAAATTGTAACCAGTTTTGAGTTTTTAAATAATGCTTCTAGCGATGTTGATTAAAATATCCTTGGTAAATTAAATATATTTTATGACAAATAATATGTATATCTTAAATTTTCTGACGACAGCCTCTGAATAATAATAATAATAATAATAATAATAATAATAATAATAATAATAATAATTATAATAATAAACTCGTAGATCACCATCACCGTTACCCATTTTAACCACGAGTCTACTGCCACAACGAAAAGTGTAATGAAGTTATTTCTCTAAAAGTTTATTTTAATTAACATGAAGTAGATAGAAAAATAATTTTTCGTAGGAAAATTTCCAAAAGCCAAATAAAAGTGAACAGATTGTATATATACGTTAATGGCTGTTGGTTGTTTAACAACTTCCATTTTCAAACGCACGCACATTCATTCTCACAAGCTAATGGTTAATTTGGAGTGATAGTTTAAATAACACATTAACTAACGTGCATACTTCCATACCGATGGGGAAATGGAGTAATTGTGGTTAAAGAAAAACTACCTGCTACAAACCAGGGACCCGCGTGCGAAATACAATTAACTAAAGCAAAACAGAATTACACATTAGAAATTACACACATATCAGTTAGCAGGATATTTGCTGTACAGTTTACGTAAGCATGATTTTAAATTACTTTCTGGGTCTCCACCACAATCTGCACATTTCACTTTCCTTTCCCACAGACACTACGACGTACATTCATATGCAGCGATGTAGTAAAATATAACGTTGCTAGCGGCTGGCACCAAGCGCATACAGTATTCCGATGTTGGTACTCCGCCTAACAGACGGAATAATATTTAGAGCCGGAACGTAGAATTCCCCTCTATTTTACCTGACTATGTATCCAGTGTTATCTGACTCTATGTGTGCAGTATGTTACCTGACTCTATGTGTGCAGTATGTTACCTGACTATGTGTGCAGTATGTTACATGACTCTATGTGAGCAGTATGTTACCTGACTCTATCTGTGCAGTATGTTCATGACTCTATGTGTGCAGTATGTTACCTGACTCTATGTGTGCAGTATGTTACATGACTCTATCTGTGCAGTATGTTACCTGACTATATGTGCAGTATGTTACGTGACCCTATGTGAGCAGTATGTTACCTGACTCTATGTGTGCAGTATGTTACATGACTCTATGTGTGCAGTATGTTACCTGACTCTGTGTCCAGTATTGTACCTGACTCTATGTGTCCAGTATGTTACCTGACTCTATGTGTGCAGTATATTACCTGACTATGTGTGAAGTATGTCACCTACCTCTATGTTTGCAGTATGTTACATGGCTCTATGTGTCCAGTATGTTGCCTGACTCTATGTGTGAAGTATGTTACATGACTATGTGAGTCCAGTATATTACTTAACTCCATATATCGCCCTCCGTGGTGTAATGGTTACTATGCTGACTTCATATACCCAAGGTCGCGGGTTCAAACCCGGCGGAAGACGATGGATTTTTTCGCGTGTAAAAATCCTAGCATGGCTTCCTTCGGAAGGGAACTAAAGCCGTTGGCCCCGTGTCGTAGATTTACGGCACTTAAAAGAACCTCAAGGCTGATAGAGAGACCTCTGAGCAAAATTAAGCGGTTTTTCACGCCCAGTATAGGATGGGATGCTGAGAGCCACAGCAGTTAAAGAGCGTCAATAAATAGCCCACCATTTACATTTTGACTCTATGTGTCCAGTATTGTTACCTGCCTCTATGTGTGCAATATGTTACATGACTCTATGTGTGAAATATGTTACATGACTCTATGCGTGCAGAATGTTACCTGACTCTATGCGTGCAGTATGTTGCACGATTCTATGTGTCCAGTATGATACCTGACTATGTGTCCAGTATGTTACATGACTCTATGTGTCCAGTATGTTACATGACTCTATGTGTGCAGTATGTGACCTGACTCTATGTGTGCAGTATGTTACCCGATCTTATGTGTCCAGTAAGTTACATGCCTCTATATGTGCAGAATGTTACCCGACTCTATGGGTGCAGTATGTTACATGACTCTATGTGCACAATATGCTACAAGACTCTATGTGTGCAGTATGTTACCTGATTCTATGTGTCCAGTATGTTACATGACTATGTGTGCTGTATGTTACATGACTCTACGTGCCCAGTATGTTACATGACTATGTGTGCAGTATGATATCTGACTGTATGTGTCCAGTATGTTATATGACTCTATGTGCCCAGTATGTTACATGATTCTATGTGTGCAGTATGAACCTGATTCTATATGTCCAGTATGTTACATGACTCTAAGTGTGCAGTATATTACCTGACTCTATGTTTGCAGAATGTTACCTGATTCTATGTGTGCAGTATGATACCTGATTGTATGTGTCCAGTATGTTGCCAGACTGTATGTGTGCAGTATGTTACCTAATTCTATGTGTGCTGTATATTAACTGATTCTATGTGTGCAGTATGTTACCTGACTCTATGTGTGCATTGAGCCACCTAACTGTATGTGTTCAGTATGTCTAATGACTATGTGTCCGGTATGTTACATGACTCTATGTGTCCAGTAGTACATGACTGAATGTGTCCAATAGTTACATGACTTTATGTGTGCTGTATGTTACCTGACTCTATGTGTGGAGTGTGTTACATGACTCTATGTGTGGAGTATGTTACCTGACTATGTGTCCAATATATTACATGACTCTAGGATTGCAGTATTTGCCTGACTCTATGTGTCCAATATATTACATGACTCTATGTGTCCAGTACGATAAATGACACTATGCGTGCAGTATGTTACCTGAATATGCGTCCAGTTTGTTTCCAGACTCTGTGTGCCCAGTATGTTAGATGACTATGTGTGTAGTACGTTACACGACTCTAATTCTGCAGTATGTTACTTGACTCTATGTGTAAAGTATGTTACTTGACTCTATGTGTTCAGTATGTTAGATGACTTTATGTGTCCAGTGTGATACATGCCTCTATATGTGCAGTATGTTAGATGAATATGTGTAAAATATGGTACTTGACTCCATGTGTCCAGTTTGTTACATGACTCTATATTTGCAGTATGTTATAGGACTCTATGCGTGCAGTATGTTACCTGATTCTTTGTGTGCAGTATGTTACCAGCCTCTATGTGTGCAGTATCTTACCTGATTTGGTGTGTGCAGCGTGTTACCGGACTCTGTCTGTGTGTGGATCATGTTACCTGACTTTGTGTGTAGTATGTTACAATCACCTATGTGTGCGGTATGTTACCAGCCTCTATGTGTGCGGTATGTTACCTGTCTTTGTGTGCAGTATGTTGCCTGACTCGGTGTGTGCAGTATGTTACCAGCTTCTATGTGTGCGGTATGTTGCCTGACTCTGTGTGTGCGGTATGTTACGTGACTTTGTGTGCAGTATGTTACCAGCCTCTTTGTGTGCAGTATGTTACCTGACTGTGTGTTTGGAGTGTGTTACCCGACCCTGTGTGTGCAGTATGTTACCTGCCTCTAAGTGTGCAATATGTTACCTGACTCTGTGCGTGCAGTGTGTTACCCGACTCTGTCTGTGTGTGCAGTGTGTTACCTGTCTCTATGAGTGCAGTATGTTACCTGCCTCTATGTGTGCAGTATGTTACCTGACTCTGTGCGTGCAGTGTGTTACCCGACTCTGTCTATGTGTGCAGTATGTTAACTGACACTGTCTATGTGTGCAGTATGTTACCTGACGCTGTGCGTGCAGTATGTTACCCGACTCTGTGTGTGCAGTATGTTATACCTGCCTCTATGTGTGCAGTATGTTACCTGACTCTGTGCGTGCAGTGTGTTACCCGACTCTGTCTATGTGTGCAGTATGTTACCTCTCTCTATGTGTGCAGTATGTTACCTGACTGTGTGTGCAGTATGTTACATGGCTCTATGTGTGCAGTATGTTACCTGTGTGTGCAGTATTTTACCAGCCTCTATGTGTACAGTGTGTTACCGGTCTCTGTGTATGCAGTATGTTACCTGACTATGTGTGCAGTATGTTAGTTGACTCTGTGTGTGCAGTATGTTACCAGACTCTATTTGTGCAGTATGCTACCTGACTCTGTGTGTGAGTATGTTATTTGACGCTATATGCAGTATGATACACGACTCTATATGTGCAGTATGTTACCGGACTCTGTGTGTGCAGTATGTTACTTGACTCTATATGAATTATGATACATGACTCTATGTGTGCAGTAAGTTACATGAGTATGTGTGCAATATGTTACCAGACTCTGTGTATGCAGTATGTTACCAGACTCTATGTGTGCAATATGTTACCTGACTCTCTGTGTGCAGTATGTTACCGGACTCTTTGGGTCCAGTATGTTACCTGTCTATGTGTCCGCTATGTTACCTGGTTCTAGTGTATCGTTCAGCTTCTTGACTAACTTTTTCAGGATGCTACCTGACTTTATGTGTGCAGTACGCTACCGGACTCTATGTTTGCAGTATTGTACACGAATCTATGTGTACGATATGTTACCTGACATTATGTGTGCAGTATGTTACCTGACTCTGTGTGTGCAGTGTGTTGCCAGACTCAATGTGTGCAGTATGTTACCGGACTCTGTGTCCAATATGTATGTTAACTGTCTATGTGTCCACTATGTTACCTGGCTCTAGTGAATCGTTCTGCTTCCTGACTGAATGTTTCCTGGATGCTACCTGACTTTATGTGTGCAGTATATTACCAGAATCTTTGTGTGCAGTATGTTAACTGAGACTGTGTGTGCAGTATGTTACCTGGCTCTATGTGTCCAGTATGTTACCTGACTATGTGTACAGTATAATACCTGATTCTATGTGTTCAGTATGTTACCGGACTATGTGCACGGTATGTTACCTGAGTCTATGTTAAGTATATTACTTGAATCTTTGTTTTCTTATGTTTGCTTTGGCTTTTTGGTCCCCATTTATCATTGTTTGAAATTGAGTTCGGTTTCAGAGCCAAATCGTAGCACAGTTAATGGTGTAGTTTCATTCTTTAAAAGACTTTTTTATCATCTGAAAAAGTATAATATTGTCTACAGTAAGTGTCTGGTTTCCTTAAAGGCTATGATGTCATTTCTTATGACATTCTTTTACAGCAACTTAAATTTTATGATTTTTGTGACAGTAGTTCAGATTTTGTTACATAATATTTGTCATATACGCATAAATCAGTTTTTTGTGAGTGGTCAACTGTCGAAAAAGAGATTAATGAAGCATGTGTTCCACAAGGGTCTGGCCTTATGCTATTATTATTATTTACTTTAATGACGTTTCTTTGTACCTTCAAGGTGAATGTCTCGAAACGTATTTATTACCAGATGATCTCGCTAAAAATTATTCCTTCGTTGTTAGTGTAATTTTAGAGGTTAATCTTGAAAAGAAATCAAATATAATTATAGAATGGTGTGAAACAAATAATTTGGCGGTTAATAAAGAAAGGACAGTATATTTCGCTTTTTTAATATAATCATTCGAATGCTGATAAACAGGTTAGATTTTTAGTCATTCATCTTCAAGGTAGCTTGGGATTTGAATATCACATTTCTTATACTTCGCATAAAATAAGAAAGACTTATTGCCTTAAAAATTCTAAAGCAGTATCTTCTGTTGGAAGCCTTATTAAGTGTTTACTATGCACAGGTATTTAGTCATCTTACATATGACACTATTGTGGGGCAACCATTCTTCAACAAGTAAATTATAATTAAAAAAAAAAAAAAAAAAGCTATAAGGATTATGTGTGGAGTTCCACAACAAAACACTGTAAACCATTATAAAAATTAATATTTTAACCTTGACTTCAATATTTATTCTGGATTGTTTACTCTATGCGAAGAGAAATATTAACAATTATTCATTGTTCCAACCGTTCATAATTACAGCACTAGAAACTGCTCTAACATTTATATGAATAAAAACAAATTTTTTAAGATCAAGAATAGTTTTGAAATTCAGTCCATAAACTTATTTAACATTTTATCAAATAACGTAAAAGATATTTCGTTTTCAGTTTTTAAGAGAACTGTAAAATCAACATGGTTATCTAATAGTTTTTAGGCTCAAAGAATTTTACAATAGCAGAATATTTTAATCTTTTATGTGGCATTTTGGAATTTTAATGTATTTATGACGTGGCTATTCAATTTATATTGTCCTGGCAGCTATCTACCTACCGACATACGTATATATCTCTCCATCTCTCTGTCTGCCTATTGTAACAAGAAGAGACTAAAACCAGACTTTAGTTACACTGGTGGCAGAAACGATGAGAGGGAAAACCTTGCTACAGCGTTGCAATAAAGAGGTTAATTATTGTCACGGGAAGTGACTAAAACCAGACTTTTGTTACACTGGTGGCAGAAACGATGAGAGGGAAAACCTTGCTACAGCGTTGCAATATAGAGGTTAATTATTGTCACGGGAAGTGACTAAAACCAGACTTTTGTTACACTGGTGGCAGAGGTGACGAGAGGGCAAGCCTTGCTACAGCATTCCAATAAAGAGGTTAACTACTGTCACGGGAAGTGACTAAAACCAGACTTTTGTTACACTGGTGGCAGAGGTGACGAGAGGGCAACCCTTGCTACAGCATTCCAATAAAGAGGTTAACTACTGTCACGGGAAGTGACTAAAACCAGACTTTTGTTACACTGGTGGCAGAGGTGACGAGAGGGCAAGCCTTGCTACAGCATTCCAATAAAGAGGTTAACTACTGTCACGGGAAGTGACTAAAACCAGACTTTTGTTACACTGGTGGCAGAGGTGACGAGAGGGCAACCCTTGCTACAGCATTCCAATAAAGAGGTTAACTACTGTCACGGGAAGTGACTAAAACCAGACTTTTGTTACACTGGTGGCAGAGGTGACGAGAGGGCAACCCTTGCTACAGCATTCCAATAAAGAGGTTAATTATTGTCACGGAAAGTGACTAAAACCAGACTTTTGTTACACTGGTGGCAGAGGTGACGAGAGGGCAAGCCTTGCTACAGCATTGTAATAAAGAGGTTAATTATTGTCACGGGAAGCGACTAAAGCCAGACTTTTGTTACACTGGTGGCAGAGGTGACGAGAGGGCAAGCCTTGCTACAGCATTGAAATAAAGAGGTTAATTATTGTCACGGGAAGCGACTAAAGCCAGACTTTTGTTACACTGGTGGCAGAGGTGACGAGAGGGCAAGCCTTGCTACAGCATTGCAATAAGGAGGTTAATTATTCTCACGGGAAGCGACTAAAACTAGACTTTTGTTACACTGGTGGCAGAAACGATGAGAGGGCAAGCCTTGCTACAGAATTGCAATAAAGAGGTTAATATTGTCACGGGAAGCGACTAAAACCAGACTTTTGTTACACTGGTGGCAGAAACGATGAGAGGGCAAGCCTTGCTACAGTGTTGCAATAAAGAGGTTAATCATTGTCACGGGAAGCGACTAAAACCAGACTTTTGTTACACTGGTGGCAGAAACGATGAGAGGGCAAGCCTTGCTTCAGCATTGCAATAAAGAGGATAATTATTGTCACGGAAAGTGACTAAAACCAGACTTTTGTTACACTGGTGGCAGAGGTGACGAGAGGGCAAGCCTTGCTACAGCATTGCAATAAAGAGGTTAATTATTGTCACGGAAAGCGACTAAAACCAGACTTTTGTTACACTGGTGGCAGAAACGATGAGAGGGCAAGCCTTGCTACAGTGTTGCAATAAAGAGGTTAATTATTGTCACGGGAAGCGACTAAAACCAGACTTTTGTTTCACTGGTGGCAGAAACGATGAGAGGGCAAGCCTTGCTACAGCATTGCAATAAAGAGGTTAATTATTGTCACGGAAAGTGACTAAAACCAGACTTTTGTTACACTGGTGGCAGAAACGATGAGAGGGCAAGCCTTGCTACAGCATTGTAATAAAGAGGTTAATTATTGTCACGGGAAGTGACTAAAACCAGACTTTTGTTACACTGGTGGCACAGGTGACGAGAGGGCAAGCCTTGCTACAGCAATGCAATAAAGAGGTTAATTATTGTCACGGGAAGTGACAAAAACCAGACTTTAGTTACACTGGTGGCAGAAACGATGAGAGGGCAAGCCTTGCTACAGCATTGCAATAAAGAGGTTAATTATTGTCACGGGAAGTGACTAAAGCCAGACTTTTGTTACACTGGTGGCAGAGGTGACGAGAGGGCAAGCCTTGCTACAGCATTGTAATAAAGAGGTTAATTATTGTCACGGGAAGCGACTAAACCCAGACTTTTGTTACACTGGTGGCAGAAACGATGAGAGGGCAAGCCTTGCTACAGCATTGCAATAAAGAGGTTAATTATTGTCACGGGAAGTGACTAAAACCAGACTTTTGTTACACTGGTGGCAGAGGTGACGAGAGGGCAAGCCTTGCTACAGCATTGTAATAAAGAGGTTAATTATTGTCACGGGAAATGACTAAAACCAGACTTTTGTTACACTGGTGGCAGAAACGATGAGAGGGCAAGCCTTGCTACAGCATTGCAATAAAGAGGTTAATTATTGTCACGGGAAGTGACTAAAACCAGACTTTTGTTACACTGGTGTCAGAGGTGACGAAAGGGCAAACCTTGCTACAGCATTGCAATAAGGAGGTTAATTATTGTCACGGGAAGCGACTAAAACCAGACTTTTGTTACACTGGTGGCAGAGGTGACGAGAGGGCAAGCCTTGTTACAGCATTGTAATAAAGAGGTTAATTATTATCACGGGAAGTGACTAAAACCAGACTTTTGTTACACTGGTGGCAGAGGTGACGAGAGGGCAAGCCTTGCTACAGCAATGTAATAAAGAGGTTAATTATTGTCATGGAAAGTGACTAAAACCAGACTTTTGTTACACTGGTGGCAGAAACGATGAGAGGGCAAGACTTGCTACAGCATTGCAATAAAGAGGTTAATAATTGTCACGGAAGCGACTAAAACCAGACTTTTGTTACACTGGTGGCAGAGGTGACGAGAGGGCAAGCCTTGCTACAGCATTGCAATAAAGAGGTTAATTATTGTCACGGGAAGCGACTAAACCCAGACTTTTGTTACACTGGTGGCAGAAACGATGAGAGGGCAAGCCTTGCTACAGCATTGCAATAAAGAGGTTAATTATTGTCACGGGAAGTGACTAAAACCAGACTTTTGTTACACTGGTGGCAGAGGTGACGAGAGGGCAAGCCTTGCTACAGCATTGTAATAAAGAGGTTAATTATTGTGACGGGAAGTGACTAAAACCAGACTTTTGTTACACTGGTGGCAGAGGTGACGAAAGGGCAAACCTTGCTACAGCATTGCAATAAGGAGGTTAATTATTGTCACGGGAAGCGACTAAAACCAGACTTTTGTTACACTGGTGGCAGAAACGATGAGAGGGCAAGCCTTGCTACAGCATTGCAATAAAGAGGTTAATTATTGTCACGGGAAGTGACTAAAACCAGACTTTTGTTACACTGGTGGCAGAGGTGACGAGAGGGCAAGTTTTGCTACAGCAATGCAATAAAGAGGTTAATTATTGTCACGGGAAGTGACAAAAACCAGACTTTAGTTACACTGGTGGAAGAAACGATGAGAGGGCAAGCCTTGCTACAGCATTGCAATAAAGAGGTTAATTATTGTCACGGGAAGTGACTAAAGCCAGACTTTTGTTACGCTGGTGGCAGAGGTGACGAGAGGGCAAGCCTTGCTACAGCATTGCAATAAGGATGTTAATTATTGTCACGGGAAGCGACTAAAACCAGACTTTTGTTACACTGGTGGTAGAAACGATGAGAGGGCAAGCCTTGCTACAGCATTGCAATAAAGAGGTTAATTATTGTCACGGGAAGTGACTAAAACCAGACTTTTGTTACACTGGTGGCAGAGGTGACGGGAGGGCAAACTTTGCTACAGCATTGCAATAAAGAGGTTAATTATTGTCACGGGAAGCGACTAAAACCAGACTTTTGTTACACTGGTGGCAGAGGTGACGAGAGGGCAAGCCTTGCTACAGCATTGCAATAAAGAGGTTAATTATTGTCACGGGAAGTGACAAAAACCAGACTTTAGTTACACTGGTGGAAGAAACGATGAGAGGGCAAGCCTTGCTACAGCATTGCAATAAAGAGGTTAATAATTGTCACGGAAGCGACTAAAACCAGACTTTTGTTACACTGGTGGCAGAGGTGACGAGAGGGCAAGCCTTGCTACAGCATTGCAATAAAGAGGTTAATTATTGTCACGGGAAGCGACTAAAACCAGACTTTTGTTACACTGGTGGCAGAGGTGATGAGAGGGCAAGCCTTGCTACAGCAATGTAATAAAGAGGTTAATTATTGTCACGGAAAGTGACTAAAACCAGACTTTTGTTACACTGGTGGCAGAAACGATGAGAGGGCAAGACTTGCTACAGCATTGCAATAAAGAGGTTAATAATTGTCACGGAAGCGACTAAAACCAGACTTTTGTTACACTGGTGGCAGAAACGATGAGAGGGCAAGCCTTGCTACAGCATTGCAATAAAGAGGTTAATTATTGTCACGGGAAGTGACTAAAACCAGACTTTTGTTACACTGGTGGCAGAAACGATGAGAGGGCAAGACTTGCTACAGCATTGCAATAAAGAGGTTAATAATTGTCACGGAAGCGACTAAAACCAGACTTTTGTTACACTGGTGGCAGAGGTGACGAGAGGGCAAGCCTTGCTACAGCATTGCAATAAAGAGGTTAATTATTGTCACGGGAAGCGACTAAAACCAGACTTTTGTTACACTGGTGGCAGAAACGATGAGAGGGCAAGCCTTGCTACAGCATTGCAATAAAGAGGTTAATTATTGTCACGGGAAGTGACTAAAACCAGACTTTTGTTACACTGGTGGCAGAGGGGACGAGAGGGCAAGCCTTGCTACAGCATTGTAATAAAGAGGTTAATTATTGTCACGGGAAGTGACTAAAACCAGACTTTTGTTACACTGGTGGCAGAGGTGACGAGAGGGCAAGCCTTGCTACAGCATTGTAATAAAGAGGTTAATTATTGTCACGGGAAGTGACTAAAACCAGACTTTTGTTACACTGGTGGCAGAAACGTTGAGAGGGCAAGCCTTGCTACAGCATTGCAATAAAGAGGTTAATTATTGTCACGGGAAGTGACTAAAACCAGACTTTTGTTACACTGGTGGCAGAGGTGACGAAAGGGCAAACCTTGCTACAGCATTGCAATAAAGAGGTTAATTATTGTCACGGGAAGTGACTAAAACCAGACTTTTGTTACACTGGTGGCAGAGGTGACGAAAGGCCTGGTGGGTAGACCACTTGCCTCTCACTTAGACGGCCGGGGTTCGATCCCGAGCGACCGCATGTAAGATTTGTGGTGGACAAAGAGGCCCTGGGGCGGGTTTTCTCCGGGTACTCCGGGTTTCCCCGCCATCGCATTCCAGCGGTGCTCCATCATCGTTCATGTATCATCAGTGTCACCGCCTATGGTGTCATAAGTAGTTTAAGCGGGCGTTAAACACTACCAAAAAACAAAAAAAGAGGATGACGAGAGGGCAAACTGCGTTAGTGCATTGCAATAAAGACGTCATTTATTGTAACTAAAAGTGAGAAAAAGCAGGGTTTTGTTCCATTAGTGTGCAGAGTTCTCACATGAATCGTACAATATCAATGGGGCTGATTTAGAATGACAACAAGGAGAGAAAATTCTGGGAGTGCTCTGTTTTTCCTTTATTTTTCTCTACCCCTTTCTTCTTTGATTTGATAATAGTGTGTGTTATTTAAAGGAAGAATGTCATTCAATAGGGCTTCTATTCTACTTATGTAAATCAACTGCGTTGTCGTAAATATTTATACATTCCCATATTAAATTGGTAAATAATGAAATTAAACCTAATTTGCGATAGTGTTAAATATCTTAGAAGTTTCAGTAGCGAAAAAATATTGTTGACACAGCTGAAGAATTTCCCGAGATCCCACAAAACCTTTAAAGTCTTCTGTTTTATCTATTTTCGATTCCCTATTACTTTAATGTCTACGCTGTGCAATCACCCGAATCTGGCCATGTGTTTTTTTTTAGCAAAGTGTGACAACTGGAGACGCATATACCTGCAATGGAGCCTTGTAAGGTTCAGAGTCTGAGGCCGAGTTGAGCGAATATTACGCTGCGAGAAAATTATTTATTTACTAGTTCTTATAAAGTGTTATTTAGATAATTTATATCTGGCTTTTCTTTCTTCATTTTTCAGTAATGCAATATTTCTAATATAATGTACCCCTTCTTTTAATTTACAGGACCAACTGTCATTTCTTTGTCTGATTCTTTTCTATGTATTTGAGACAAGTAAGTAAATCAATAGAACATTTTTCATTTCTATTCTACGCAGTTTTTAAAAATTCAACGCAATTTAAATTTGCAAAGAAGTTTTTAGATCTGTAAATTTTGTAGATCGCTTTTGTTACCAAGTAAACAATACTGTCTATGATCAAACATTTGTTTTATGCTTCATATATACGTTTGAAAACTGATGAAAAACTCTTAAATAGTTTGCCATAAAAGTTAAATCTGAGTAACAAATGACAATACACAAACAATGAAATGGCAGGTTTGCTGTAGACACGTGCTCTGACGTGACATAGCTAGACATGCATATTTAAGCACTTTAGAGAACTGAAGTTGCTCTTACGGCCGCACTCCTGCAGGTAGTTAATGAGCTCGCGCACTCTTCAGACACCGCTGAGGAGCGCTGTCTTTGAAGCGAGCCATTCTTATGCCCAATTAAGGTCACGCAGTGGACCTACTTCAGTTGTCTGCTTGTATCAGAATACAATTTTTTCAGGCTTAGGCACTTTTAGAACTGTATGTTCTTACGTGAAATATTATCTCCGTCTGTTAGGCTGGTCATTTATGGTTTCAGTTTGCTGTTAGTCTATCCTAAATGTAGGATATCAAATATTTGCAGAAATAACTTCACGTAGAACCATTTTATGGAAGTAAAAAATAAGTTTAGGAAAGGAAAATCTATTAGCCATAGCATCTTCAATGTTAAACTACTAATAGAAAAAGAATGGCAACTTTACTATCCAAAATTAATAAATTTAACTCTAAAGACAGCTAGATATTAGGTATTAAATTAAACGTAAAAAATCCTAAGCATATCTATTATTTACAAAGTAATTGTAAATTGGTAATATAATCATCAAACTACTTTTAAAATAAATAGAGAAAACCTTGACACCTTACAATGAGTAGACGCTCAGGCGTTTCTTACAGACTCAGAAGATATCCTGTAAAAAGAAACAAAAAATACACAAAATAACATAGACACACCTTGTATATGTACTACTATAACATTGCCTGCTAAACCATGAAAAAAAAAAAAAAAGATTAAAGGTGTTAATGAAGAATAGGCCTCCAAAGAATAAGCCACCTAGGGCTTTAATTCTCTTCGTTACTGAGAATAAGCCTCTGAAGGAGCTAAGTGGCTTTAATTCTCTTCGATACTGAGAACCATCCTCTACAGGAGCTAAGTAGCTTCAATTGTCTTCAATACTGAAAACAAGCCTCTACAGGAGCTAGGTGGTTTAATTCCCTTCGATACTGAGAACAAACCTCTACAGGAGCTAAGTTGCTTTAATTCTCTTCCATACTGAGAACAAGCCTCTACACGAGCTAGGTGCCTTTAATTCTCTTCGTTACTGAGAACAAACCTCTACAGGACCTGAGTGGCTTTAATTCTCGTCCATACTGAGAACAAGCCTCTACACGAGCTAGCTGGCTTTAATTCTCTTCGTTACTGAGAACAAACCTCTACAGGAGCTAAGTTGCTTTAATTATATTAGCTACTGAGCACAAGCATATCTCTTCCATATAAGGATTAAAACAGTACAGGAGCTAGGTGGCTTTTAGACAATTAGCCACTACAAACGCTAGGTGGCTTTATTTCTCTTCCATATAAAAGAATAAACCTCTACAGGAGCAAGGTGACCGCAATCCTCTTCAACATAAAGAATAAAACAGTATAGGAGCTAGATGGTTTTAATTCTCTTCGATAAAGAGAATCAGCCTCTACAACATCTGGGTGGCTTTAGTTTTCTTCGATATAAAGAATAAAATTCTATAGGAGCTAGGTGGTTTTAATTATCTTCAGTATAAAGAATAAAATTGTAAAGGAGCTAGATGGTTTTAATTCCCTTCGATAAAGAGCATAAACCCCCACCGATATCTAGGTGGCTTTAATTCTCTTCGATATAAAGAATAAAACTCTAAAGGAGCTAGGTGGTTTTAATTATCTTCCATACAACGAATACGCCTTTACGAAAGCTAGGTGGATTTCATTACCATAAAAAGGAATAATCCTATGCTGTAGCTAGGTGGCTTTAATTCTCTTCGGTATAGAGAATAAAACTCTATAGGAGATAGGTGGCTTTAATTCTCCTCGATATAGAGAATAAGTCTACGGGAGCTAGGTGGCTTTAATTATCTGTGATATAGAAAATAATCCTCTAACGGAGCTAGGTGGTTTTAATTCTGTTCCATATAAAGAATAAAACTCTACAGGACCTGGGTGGCTTTAATTTTCTTAAATTCAGAAAATAAGCCACTACAAACGCTAGGTGGCTTTAATTCTCTTCGATATAGGGTATACACCGATACAGTAGTTAGGTCGCTTTAATTCTCTAACATATGAATCATTAACTTCTACAGAAACTATGATGGAATTATTTCTTTACCATATTAAAAATAAAACTCTACAGGACCTAGGCAGCTTTAATTCTCTTCGATATAAACAATAAACATCAACTGGAGAGAGGTGGCTTTATGTCTCTTCAATTGAGGGAATAAACCTCTACAGGAGCGAGGTGGATTTATATATCCTCAATATAGAGAATAAACCTGTACAGTAGCGAGGTGGCTTCATAGCTCTTCAATATAGAGAATAAACCTATACAGTAGCGAGGTGGCTTTATATCTCTTCAATATAGAGAATCAACCTATACAGTAGCGAGGTGGCTTCATATCTCTTCAATATAGAGAATAAACCTATACAGTAGCGAGGTGGCTTTATATCTCTTCAATATAGAGAATAAACCTATACAGTAAAGTGGTGGCTTCATATCTCTTCGTTATAGGGAAAAACTGCTACATGAGCGAGGTGGCTTTATATCTCTTCAATGTAGAGAATAAACCCCTACAGGAGCAAGGTGGCTTTAAATCCCTTCGATGTAGAGAATAAATCTGTACAGGAGCGAGGTGGCTTTAATTGTTTTCGATGTAGAGAATAAACCTCTACAGGAGCGAGGTGGCTTTATATCTCTTCAATGTAGAGAATAAACCCCTACAGGAACAAGGTGGCTTTAAATCCCTTCGATGTAGAGAATAAATCTGTACAGGAGCGAGGTGGCTTTAATTGTTTTCGATGTAGAGAATAAACCTCTACAGGAGCGAGGTGGCTTCATATCTCTTCGATGCAGAGAATACTCCTCTACTGGAGCAACGTGGCTTTATATGTTTTCGATGTAGAGAATAAACCTATGCAGGAGCGAGGTAGCTTTATATCCCTTCCATATAGAGAATAAAACTCTACAGGAGCGATGTGGATCTATATCTCTCCGAAATAGAGAATAAACCTCTGCAGGAGTGAGGTAGCTGTATATCTCTTCGATACAGAGAATAAAGCTCTACAGGGCCGGGGTGTCTTTATATCTCTTCGATGTAGAGAATAAACCTCTAGAGGAGCGAGGAGGCTATATATCTCTTTAATGTAGAGAATAAACTTCTACAGGAGCGAGGTTTATTCACTTCTCTTCGATGTAGAGAATAAACCTCTACAGGAGCGAGGTGGCTTTATCTCTATTCGATGTAGAGAATAAAGCTCTACAGGAGCGAGGTGGCTTTATATCTCTTCGATGTAGAGAATAAACCTCTGCAGGAGCGAGGTGGCTTTATATATCTGCGATATAGAGAATAAGCCTCTTCAGGAGCGAGTTGGCTTTAGAGCTCTGCGATATAGATTATAAACCTCTACAGGTGCGAGCGGCTTTAATGCTCTTCGATATGGAGAATAACCTTCTATAGGGGCGAGGTACCTCTACAGGAGCGAGGTGACTTTAATTCTTTTCGATATAGAGAGTAAACGTCTAATGGTGCGAGGTGGCTTTATAAATCTTCGATATATAGAATAAGCCTCTAAAGGAGATGTGGCTTTATATCTCTTAGATATAGAGAAATAATTTCTTCAGGAGTGAGGTGGCTTTATATCTCTTCGATATATAGAACAAACCTCTACGCGAGCTAAGTGGGCTTAATTCTCTTCCATACTGAGATTAAACCTCTACAGGAGCCAGGTGGCTTTAGTTCTCTTTGATACTGAGAACAACCCTCTACAGGACCTAAGTGGCTTCTATTCTCTTCTTTACTGAGAAGAAAACTCTACAGGAGCTAGGTGGCTTTAATTCTCTTTGATACTGAGAACAACCCTCTACAGGACCTAAGTGGCTTTAATTCTCTTCTTTACTGAGAACAAAACTCTAGGTGGTTTTAATTCTCCTCCATGTAAAGAATAAAAGTGTACAGGACCTGGGTACTTTAATTTTCTTAAGTACAGAGAATAAGCCACGACAAACTCTAGGTGGCTTGAATTCTCTTCGATATAGAGTATACACCTCTACAGTAAATATCTGGCTTTAATTCTCTAACATATAAAACCTTAACATCTACAGAAGCTACGTGGAATTATTACTTTACCATATTAAAAATAAAACTCTACAGGACCTAAGTGGTTTAATTCTCTTCGATATAATCAATAAACATCTACTGGAGCGAGGTGGCTTTATGTCTCTTCAATTGGGAGAAAAAAAGTCTACAGGAGTGAGGCGGCTTTATATCTCTTCAATATAGAGAAGAAACCTGTACAGTAGCGAGGTGGCTTTATATCCCTTCGATATATAGAAAAACATCTACAGGAGCGAGGTGACTTCATATCTCTTCGATATACTGAAAAACAGCTACATGAGCAAGGTGGCTTTATATCTCTGCAATATCGAGAATAAAACCCTACAGGAGCAAGGTGACTTTAAATCTCTTCGATGTAGAGGATAAAACTCTACAGGAGCGAGGTGGCTTTAATTGTTTCCGATGTAGACAATAAACCTCTACACGAGCGAGGTGAGTTGATGTCTCTTCGATATAGAGAATGAACCTCTGCAGGAGCGATGTGGCTTCATATCTCTTCGATATAGAGAGTAAAAATCTGCAGGCGCGAGGTGGCTTTATATCTCTTCGATGTAGTGAATAAACCTGTACAGTAGCGAGGTGGCTACATATCTCTTCGATATAGAGAACAAAACTCTGCAGGAGCGAGGTAGCTTTATATCTTTTCGATGTAGAGTATAAATCTCTGCAGGAGCGAGGTGGCTTCATATCTTTTCGATATAGACCTCTGCAGGAGCGAGTTGGCTACATATCTCTTCGATATAGAGAATAAACCTCTACAGGAGCGAGGTGGCTTTATATCTCTTCGATATAGAGAATAAACCTCTGCAGGCGCGAGGTGGCTTCATATCTGTTCGATGTAGAGAATTAACCTCTACAGGAGCGAGGTGGCTGCATATCTATCGATGTAGAGAATACTCCTCTACAGGAGCGTGGTGGCTTTATATGTTTTCGATGTAGAGAATAAACCTCTGCAGGAGCGAGGTAGCTGCATATCTCTTCCATATAGAGAATAAACCTCTACAGGAGAAAGGTGGCTGTATATCTCTTCGATATAGAGAATAAAGCTCTACAAGAGCAAGGTGTCTTTATATCTTTTTGATGTAGAGAATAAACTTCTACAGGAGCGAGGTTGATTCATATCTCTTCGATGTAGAGAATAAACCTCTACAGGAGCGAGGTGCCTATATATATCTTCGATGTAGAGAATAAATCTCTACAGGAGCGAGGTGCCTTTATATCTTCGATATACAGAATAAACCTCTATAGGAGCGAGGTGACTTTATATCTCTTCGATATAAAGAATAAACCTCTATAGGAGCGAGGTCGCTTTATATCTGTTCCATATAGCGAAGGAACCTCTACATAATTGTGGTGGCTTTATAGCTTTTCGATATAGAGAATAAATGTCTACAGGAGCGAGGAAGCTTCATGTCTCTTCGATGTAGAGAATAAAGCTCTACAGGAGCGAGGAAGCTTCATGTCTCTTAGATATAGAGAATAAACCTCTTCACGAGTGAAGTGGCTTTATATCTCTTCGATACATAGAATAAAGCTTTACGCGAGCTAAGTGGCTTTAATCCTCTTCCATACTGAGGACAAGCCTCTACAGGAGCCATGTGACTTTAATTCTCTTTGATACTGAGAACAAGCCTCTACAGGGCCTAAGTGGCTCTAATCCTCTTCTTTACTGAGAACAAAACTGCAGGAGCTAGGTAGCTTTAATTCTCTTCGATATAAAAGAACAAACCTCTACAGGATGTATGTGACTTTAATTCTCTTCGATATAAAGCAACAAGCCTCTTCAGGAGCTAAGTGGCTTTAATTCTCTTCCATTCTGAGAACAAGCTTCTACAGGAGCTAAGTGGCTTTAATTCTCTTCCTTACTGAGAACAAGCCTCTACAGGTGCTAAATGGCTTTAATTCTCTTTGATACTGAGAACAAGCCTCTACAGGAACTAGGTGGCTTAATTCCCTTCGATATTGGGAATAAGCCTCTACAAAAACTATGTGGCTTTCATTCTCTTCCATATAAAAGAATAAGCGTCTACAGGAGCTAGCTAGTTTTAATTCTCTTCAATACAAAGGATATAATTGTATAGGAGCTAGATGGTTTTAATACTCTTCCATAAAGAGTATAAGCATCTACGTTATTTAGGTGGCTTTAATTCTCCTCTATATAAAGAAAAAAAAACTCTATAGGAGCTAGGTGGCTTTAATTCTGTTCGATACAGAAAATAAGCTTCTACAATATCTAGGTGGCTTTAATACTCTTCGATATAAAGAATAAAACTGTATAGGAGCTAGGTGGCTTTAATTAACTTTGATAAAGAGAATCAGCCTCTACAAAATCTGTGTGGCTTTAATTCTCTTCGGTATAAAGAATAAAACTCTATCGGAGCTAGGTGGCTTTAATCCTCTCTGATACAGAGAATAATCCTTTACATGAGCTAGGTAGCATTAATTCTCTTCCATATAGAGAATTAAACTGTACAGGAACTGGGTTGCTTTAATTTTGTTAAGTACAGGCAATAAGCCACTACAAACGCTAGGTGGCTTTAATTCTCTTCGACATGGAGTATACACATCTACCGGAGTTAGGTGGTTTTTATTTTCTGTCATATAAAGAATTAAATTCTGCCATCTATTGTTTTATTTCTTTAGTCCTCTGGTAGCGTATTGGTAGCTTAGGTTTTATACGTTTTAAAACTTTTAGCTATTTGAATCTTAGCATGGAGGAACTGGTATTAAATTCCATCCTTTTAGTTCCTTTTTATTATGCTTTTAGTTTCTCTATGTTCAGCCTGGGTGTTTTTATTTCCAATGGATTTTATTGGTGAATGTCTCTTTTTAATCCATGTTTTAATTTTCCGTGACGTCTTAATTGCTTACGGAGCCACGCCTTATTTTTTAAGGGCGCTAATGACCTAGTGGCCGTGCGCCCCTAACCCCACACATCATCATCATCATCATCATCATCATCATCGTTCGTTGCTGCGATCCCTTGCACAGCAGTTTGCTGCTTTCCAACACAAGGGTGTCATAGGAATGATGCAAATGAAGACTCAAGAAACGGAATTCCCAGTTCATCAGCTTCATATGCACCGAAAAACATTTATATGTGCGTCATCTGACAGAATTTGTAGTTCATGTGAACCTATCATTGCTGATAAAATCCATTAAAAAGTGCTCCAATAAAGATACCTGAGTGAACACTGAAATAACTATCGAGTACTCTGGCTGCGCTTTTCCGTGGTTTCCCTCAGCCTCCCAAGGTGAATACTGGGGAAAGAGTCTAAAAGTGGTCCACGTGAAGCAAATAATGATGAAACCAACAATGTTACACTATAGAAGGAATCCTCCTTTTCTAATGGAGGTGATCGTCATGTATGTATTAATAATTCAAAAGAATAATTAAACGGTTGTATACTATACGTTTTTCTTCTGTTATGAGTTTAATACTGTTATATGAAATTTTTTTCCTCTTATAGTTTTATTTTATAACTGTCTACTTCAGCGTTCATACATGTGTAAAACGTGTAAAATATACTCAGTTTGCTTAAGCAGATTACAGTTTTACTTACTTATGTTCTACCTCACAAATTATTTGAAACATTTATTTGCAAATATTAACTTACTCGATTAACTTAAATCTGTAACAGAAGTTCTCTGATACGTTAATGGGGTAGAGAAAGTTATTTGAATGTAACACATGAGATTGTTTTTTTGCTCTTACCCTGATATCAGGTTCAACTACAGTTTGGTGATCCTTTTACCCTGATAACATGCGAACATTATTTTTGTATTGCATTTACACTGATATCTGGCGAATATTATTCGGCGATGCCTTTACTCTGATAGCCGAAATTTATTTTGAGCTGATATCATGCTCAACATCATTTTTGTGATGCCTTTATCCTGATATCCAGCGGACATTATTTTGGTGATGGCTTTATCTTGATATGAGATTCAACATTGTTTAGACAATGCCTTTTTCCTGAATCAGGCTCAAAATTATTTTGGTGATGCATTAACCCTTATATTTACTCAACACTATTTTGAGGATGCTTTTATCTTGATATCGGGCTCAAAATTAAATTGGTGATTCATTTACCATGATATCATCCTCAGCATAATTTTAGTGATGCCTTTACTCTGAAATCATGCTCAACATTATTTTGGTCATGCTTTTATCTTGATATCAGACCCTAGATTATTTTGTGATGACTTTACCCTGATATATTGCGAACATTGTTTTAGTGATGGCTTTTCCCTGTTATCAGGCGAACATTATTTTGGGGAATCCTTTACCCTGATATAAGGCTCAACATTATTTTATGGTGCCTTTACACTGATATAATTCTCAGCATTTTTGGTGATGGTTAGCAGACTCAAAATTATTTGGTTATGGCTTTACCCTGATATCAGGCTCACTATTATGTTCGTGATGCCTTTACCCTGATATCATCCTCAACAATATTTTGGTACTGCCTTTACCCTGATATCATTCGAATATTATTTAGGTGATGTCGTTATTCTGAAGTCAGGCGAGCATTATTTTGGCGATGCCTTCACCCTGATATCATGCTCAACATATTTGGTGAAGCCTTTACCGTGAATACAAACTCAACATTATTTTGTTGATACCTTTATCCTGATATCAGGCTTAATACTATTTTAGTGATGCATTTACCGTGATATGCTCAACATTTTTGGTGATGCAGTTACTCTGAATTTATGATCAACTTTAATTTGCTGATGGTTTTATCTTTATATCAGGCTCAACATAATCGTTGGGGTCTTTATCTTTATATCATGCGAACATTAATTTGTTGATGCCTTTACCCTGATATCAAGCTCTACGTTATTTTGGTGATATCTTTTCCCTGGTATGCGACCATTATTTTGGTGATGCCTTTACCCTAATATCATGCTCAACATTTATTTTGTGACGCGTTTATTCTAATACCAGGCGAACATTATTAAGTGACGTCTTTATCGTGTATCAGGCTCAACATTATTTTGATGATGCATTCAGCCTGAAATGTGGCTCAACATTATTTTGATGATGCCTTTATCCTGATATCAGGCTCAACATTATTTTGATGATACTTTTATCCTGATGTCAGGCTCAACGTTATTTTGGTGATGTCCTTACTCTGATATCATTCTGTAAATTGTTTTGGTGATGCCTTAATTATGATATCAGGCTCAGTATTATTTTGTTGATGTATTTACCCTGATACCATGCTCAACATTATTTCGATGATGCTCTTACTCAGATATCATTCTGTAAATAATTTTGGTGATGCTTTTATCTTGGTATCAGGCTCAGCATAATTTTGTCGTTGCCGTTCTCTTAAGTTTAATTCCTCTTAGAGATGTACTCAGTGTAGTTTAGTGGTTCTCCGGAGCAAGTGAAGAGGTAGAGATACAGAGTCTGTTTTCATCCAAATTTCGTGCTGCATCATGAATCAAGCTTTTCGCTATATTTCCGAAGTCTCGACACAGCATCCCTCTGTTTGCATCATTACATTACATTAACGTTTTGGCAAAGTCTTTTGTTTGTGATAGTAACAGCAAACAAGGTGAAAAAAGGGAAAGATATACTGTAACAAAGTATGATTAAACGGTTTTAAATCAATGAATTGAAATGGAATATTATAAATAAGGTAGCTTATAACACTGATTTTCAGCCTATATCGTGAAAGTAACAATTTTAGAAAACGGCTTTATGCTGTGCAAGTGGATGTAAAATTAAGAATGCATAAAAAGAGAATCGCAGTCAGTACAGTTTTGCTGTTTCTCAGGCAACTATTAAGAATAAATATATCAAGCATTCGGAGAAGAAAGACCAATTAAAAAAAAACAAAAACAAAAAAAACAGCAAACCTATAAAATAGAATTCCGGTAAAAACTTATACTATTACCCTTTTCTTCTTTCTTAAATTATTTATAAACCACTCTACGCATTACTTTGATCTGATAGTTCGGCACCTTTTTTGCATACTTTGCATAAAGTTAGTTAATATGTGACTACCATTAACTGGACAACATCAAAGTATGTGTTACCACTTGACGGGGCATAGCGGAATTTTCCCCGACTCGTAAAAGCAGATGTGTTAAAATTTGCTGCGAGTTACAGCGTAAAGTTTACTTTTCATCGGAGCAATGAATTTCTGCTTTTATATAAATTGAGAAGAAATAGCCAGTAGATCTAACATCCACAAAGTCATTATAGATGACTACATCTATGTGCATAAGCCTTCAGCCTTCATTCATTTAGAGTAATTCTGACTTCTTTTTGTGCAAAAAATAGAATAAAAAGATTTGTATCTACAACAAGGACTAAAAATCTCGAATAACACATTCCTTTAAACGGAGGGAGAAGAAGAAGAAGAAGAAGAAGAAGAAAAAAGGCCTTTTTCTATTTTGTATTACACGGTAAGAAATACTGAACTGTTACATACTACTTGGAATAATGGGATATTTTATCATCTTTTGTTTCGAACCAGCAACAGCTATACATAATTAGGTAATGTTTGCGACGTTTTCTGTTTTTCTTTTTTTCTCTCTCGAAGCTACTAGCAAAATGCATCCCTTGGCCTGCGCTGTGTTGCGCTTTCTCCTGTGGCGGGGGTTTGCTTCACATTGGGATACTATGTGAGTATTGATTTTTGGTGGAATCAACCCCAGAGCTAAATATGGATTTAAGGAATCCCTTACAATTTCACACGAACCCATTTCGGTGAGATCTGGGCAATATGAATCTTGCGTTGCTCACATATCTGACCAAAGTATTGAAGGCAGAGTAATTCAAAGGATTCAGAATGGATTATTTTTTACAGGTTTTTACAGTAGTTAAATGATTGAGTAAACTTCTTGCGGTAGATGTTGACGAGGGAGGAAACCCTATTACTAATATGTAGTTCATTGTACGTTCAACTCCTTGTGGTTACTATTATTATTATTATTATTATTATTATTATTAGTAGTAGTAGTAGTAGTAGTAGTAGTAGTAGTGCTTATTATTTTTGTTGTTACTATTTTTATTAATGCTGTTATTATTAATATATTTTATACATTAATATATTATCTAGATTCCTGTTTGTGTATGTTTACCTTTGTAATATTTAAGAACAGCACTTAATCTCAAAAAGTTTATTTTTGAAAAAATTGAAAGCGCCATGCTAAATTTTCTCGTACCCTTCCGCGTTCAGTGCCGTGCATAATATGGCTGGCTTCTGGTTGCTGTTGCATCATCGTAATCTTCTGCCAAGGTTTCGACCTCTTGTTGAGACCGTCTTCAGGGTTACACAGTGCCATATCCATAAGGATCTACATTGCCTCCCCTACCCTGCACTAACTACGGGACCTGGTATTAGCACTCTGGGTAAGCCTACTTGCAAGGGAGCAAGCAGTACATTCTGCAATGAAGTCGCAGGCGCTTGATGCAACATCTTGGTTTGTTTATCATTGAAATCCATGGTGACGACTTGTAATAGGATGCCTCGATACCGCTGCTTTACATAGCTGAAACAAATGATACAGCGTATCTATTAGACCTATCAGAGCGACATCTGGTGTTATATTTTTTGAAGGTGATGGTACTTCACCAATTAAACATGGTGTGATCGTTCTTGTCGGTGAACTTGTGACATGGAAATCCGCAATGCATAAGAACACAGAGGTTTTCTGGATTTGTACAATCAAATTCTTTGTTTAAGCTAATACGAGCATTTGCTATCGCAGACTGGGGAAAATGCTTCACTTTTAATCTCATGAAAAGCAAGGAGAGAGATAGGCCCAGCCACCGCTTCCTCTGGCCCAAATTTTAGCATTGCAATAAGGAAGGTAGCCATTGTTAAAATGCATTCAAGTTTTATATTCTTTATTGAACGCATCCATTTTTTGATTCCAAGGGCAAGGGATTGCAAAATGAAATCTTAAAACGAATCCTTTCCCTGAGCTGGCCCATTCCTTTGTGGTTAATTCTTTTTCATTTCCTTTAAGCGCTTTATAATCCACTATAACACCTCCATCATAACGGAAATATATGAATGGCACTTTCTGCTACAGGTAACAGGCCTCCTTGTCTCCAGAATGGAAACTCACAAATGCGTATTCGCCGGAGATATCGGAGTATACGTTTTAAAGCTCGTGGTTGTTAAAAGTGAAGAGAAACAATTCGAAGTCTTTCAAGGGTTTTATAAAAGGAGGAAGGCAGACCGTAGGAATCGAAATAGCATGCAAAACTTAAAAATTTGAGTTATAGCTATCCAGTATGAACCAAGTAAATTGTGAAGATCTAAATATATGACGAATGTTATCATAAACCACCTAAATTATAACTCAGAAACTTATATCTTTCCAAAGACTCATGACGAGGGGGGGGGGTAAACTCAGATGAAGCAATACCTAATCAGCTGCGAAAGTGAACGGTACAGGAATCTACGATATGAGCA
The DNA here is from genome assembly GCA_030762935.1 of Hymenopus coronatus. NCBI lineage: Eukaryota > Metazoa > Arthropoda > Insecta > Mantodea > Hymenopodidae > Hymenopus > Hymenopus coronatus. The sequence goes on along the minus strand of CM060900.1, from coordinate 543,895,876 downwards.
TAAAACCCTGGAGTAGCATACTTTATATTTTATTCCAAAACTAACATGTTATTAGGTTACATACCTTTCTGAAGACATCCACAATGTTGTGGCGGGTGCCATACAATGGCGTCAAGGCCTGTAGAACCGTGGAAGCAGCGACATCCTAACTCTCAGGTGTCTAGCTAACGACTCACCACTCACTGACGCTATTCCCCAACGGACGCCAAACACGCGAGCTCCCACCCTCCATCTTTCCCTTACGTATAGCGTTGTTTTTTTTAATCTAGCCCATCAGATCAACTCTCCGCGATATTCGTTTCTACGCTATAACTGCCATGCTAACAATAGCTATATATACAATAATTATTACTGTCGCTTTGATTATTTTATACTGTTCCCCCATATGCCACAATATAGATGGTTTATTAGATTCTTTAGTCAGCATGTCTGAAGCATAAATCCTGGAAAATTTGGAATGCCGTACAGATTTTGTTCTACATGAAGAATGTATGTATTCTATAATCTGGAAAAACTCTCAGGTCTATCATCTATCTGATTAGGACTTTTGAACTCGCAATATATAAGCCATGTAATCGCTTGTTTGGATTTCTCTTTAAATCTGAGCTCTATTCTTATATTTCCATTATTGTAAGGGATGCGTGACCTCTTGAAACGCCACCGTTAGTAGCTACATCGTAATTCCTAATAAGATAACCCGTTACCTACATGCCATGTGTGACTTACATTTCACTGTTATTGTGATGGATGCCAGAAACAACAAAGTGTTTGGTTTGCAATCGTTGTGTGTTTTTAGCTAGAGGTGTCGATAGAAACACCCTCAACCCGAATGTTTTGTCCATTAAGATATATTGCAAGAGATGCAGGATGTAAAACGTAAGATATGGAGGAAGCCCGCCTGGGTATTGTGGTGGTAGAGTGTCTGCCTCTTAAAATGTTTAAAATTGAAAGGGTTGGTATAGTGAGTTCGCGAATAAATTGTGTTCACATCCACACCATTGAGTATTCTTTGTGGTAGTGGTCATAGCACAGCGTTATCCATAGAAATGGTACTCTGCTCTGCTGCGGAAATGAAGTATCTGAGATCAACTCACGTTATATCATATCTTGTCGTTACATTTGCTAATGCTTTCATGTGAGACATCAAGAGATTAGGAACTAGTTTAACTTTTTTCGTACAGTATGGCATCTAGATATTTAAATCTGGCATATAGATCTGGAATTTCATTACTCACATAAAATGAGTCTTTCGCTTTAGTTAATTTGATTTGAAGAGTAAGTCCTGGTAGTAGCAAAGTGCGTACCTTGAAAGTATCTCCATGCAAGCTACCAAACATAAATACTCCTTTAGACTATTGTTTTTATTAAATCGTTACTTCCATCAACGATTGGAATTCCAAAGTTTCGTTTTTCGAAATATGGTCTCCGGAGACACCAAGAGAGCAGTGTCTATGTACGACAAAGTATTAGTGAGATGCCTCTTTTCTGCAGCTTGATCGTATGCTGATAAAATTTTTAAATAACTACGATGATAATACAGGTCGTTGCTTGGAGTGATGGATGTTTCATTTACAGAAACGCTCAACTGATTGAACAAGGAGTGCAATAAATTCTTAACACCTATCGTTTTATCTGTTGGTGCTAAGTTCCATTTGATTTCACAAGTTATCCTTTTAAGATTAAAATAAATATTTAAAACGACATAGTGTTCCTTACCACCAGAAATATCAGTTGTTTGCAACCACTTCGGTCACGATGTTAGCACCGTGGTGAGGGCTTCTCCACCGAACGACTTTCATCGTATATCAAGATTTTGTTAACATATAAATTATAAATATAAACTAAAAAATAAAATACACGACATAAAATAAAAATAATGAAGCTAATAAAACTAATAAATTATACTTAACTACATACATAACAAAAATTAATAAAAATAATAAAATACAATTATAAAACGTTTGCAGCATTTAAATAATTACCTTCTCATAATCTAATCTAAATAAAAACAAAAATAAATTAAAATCATACATAAAAAACTAAACAAATCACGTAATACAAAGAAACACACCACAAACATATATATTTTAGTACCAAAATTAATTTCAACTTCACATGAACTTAATTCTTCTATTATATTACAACATCCCTACACTACCGCTACCTAAAATAAAAAACATAAATTTAATATATTTTTTTACATTTTATTTCTATATTATTATTATTATTGTTATTATTAATTATTATTATCAATTTTGTAAATTATGAATTATTATTATTATTATTATTATTATTATTACATGCACTAATATTATAATTTTGTTATTAGAATTCTGAATAGACTGCCCAAAAGTTACCCAAACATCTACTTTGTTGAACGTATGAGCTGTCTACATGTAGTGGTTTGATGTAATCACCCAGATTCCCTGTAAGTGGGTGCGTTGCGAAATGTATAGGTTTTTAATTTAGTATTGCAATTATAAACGGACCAGTCTAAAAATGGGTATGAAAGACCGCTTAATTTTACTCAGAAACCTCTTTATCACGCTTAAGTCTATTTTACGTGCGATAAATCTACGACATGGCTTTCTTTCTAAAGAAAGCCTTAAAAACATTTTCCCACAATATATCTATCACCGTCTGCCAGAGGACGACACAAAATGGTTAGGACTATATATTAAAATCACGATTTTGATTCTCCATTGTGCTATTGCTGTTGCCTTCGATCTGGCACATCTAATAATATAAAAATTATACCATCCGCAAGGAGAGACAGTGACTAAATCTTCTATTTTATCACTGAACCCTAGGTTTTCTACATTCCATATTGAATAACGGCAAATGGCGCCGGTCTGCATCGTTGTTTAATTATGTTTTCCTTAATGAATATTACACCGGAGGGAAATCTAACAGTGTTTAAGCTAAACTGTATGTAGCCCAAGCCCCATAGAATTCTATCGAAGCTGTTCGTTAGTCACATGTTGGTGTGTTTATATTTTAATGACCAAACGTAAAGAGGAACGTTGGGCTTACGAAACAGGTAGTGAATCACCACCTGTTCAGAACAAATTTCTCCATGGTCAATTCTGTAAGCATTGTATTCTGTAAGGGTCATAATACAGGGTTACTACAAAAGAAATAGACAACTTCAACTGCCTGTAAAACAAAAACTATTAGAGATAGCAACCTAATTATTTTGGAGGTATGTTGAGAAACTCTCAAAGTTTCGTTTGTTACTATTGGTAACGGTGTAGTGTTGTTTGTTGCAGAAGCTGAAATGGCGGAAAATCCTGTGGAAAAGGCATATTGCGTGTTGGAATTTGCTAAAACGCAATCAGCAACTGTTGTTCAACGACATTTTAGAACACGTTACCACAAAACGCCACCGACTAGACAGTCAATCTACGACTGGTATAGAAAATTCGAGACAGCGGGATGTTTGCGCAAAGGGAAGAGCTCGAAATCGACATCTAGGGCAAGCATGCAATTACAAATTCCACAGCAAACTGTATGGAAAATCTTGCGGAAGCGACTGCACATGGTGCCTTACAGATTACAGATGTTGCAGTTTCTGAGTGAAGAAGATAAGGTCATACGGCGTGACTTTTGCATCGACATGTTGCGACATGCTGAAGACGATGCTGGTTTTTGTGAGCGCATCATTTCATTTTTGTAGTAACGTGTTCAAAATGTCGTTGGACAACAGTTGCTGATTGCGTTCTAGCAAATTCCAACACGCAATATGCCTTTTCCACAGGATTTTCCGCCATTTCAGCTTCTGCAACAACACACAAAACACTACAGCATTACCAATAGTAACAAACTAAAGTTTGAGAGTTTCTCAACATACCTCCAAAATAATTAGGTTGCTATCTCTAATAGTTTTTGTTTTACAGGCAGTTGAAGTTGTCTATTTCTTTTGTAGTAACCCTGTATATTGAACTGCAACTGGAAACTTGGATGCCATCTCAAACAGAGAAACAATGACAGTGCTTTCTTAAAATGCAGCATGGTAATTATAGATGTAACATTACTGCGTAGACGAGCTAAATCGCCAAACTCGTTTACTAATTGAATTTCTATGGTCGAACATATTTGAGTTCTGCCGGCAAATATTCAAACTTATTATGACTAGTGTAAAAATAGGAACTGAATTATTCTTAAACAGCGAACGTAAGAGCTTCCGAGCAGCTGAGGTTCGATGAGATTGCAGTAAACAAAAACGGGTTCAGTTCCGTAACTATACTGAAAAGAGTTTTTCTCTATGTTTTAAGAGACAGGTATTTCATATCGTTAGTTACATCTGAAAGCATTCTCTGATTAACTCAGGGTTTGGAAGTTAATTGAGATAGTAAATACATACATTGAGAAACGAGATAACCCTGCAGCTCTAACAGGAGCAATGCCTGATGATCTTCGTCACTTTTCTTTAAAGTTCATATTATCCGTTTTTAAACACTATTCTACCAGCTCTGATTACAGCATTTTCGGCCAGTTCTCCGGTTTCGTTAATTACGTTCACATCTACAGCTTTATGTCCGTAAGATTGGGATAGTTCTGCTAAAGCTACCAACAATTTATATTTCTGAATATTTACTGGCTATGGCAAATAGTTGCGAAAACCAGCGTGTGAATTTTCGTGATACAAATCAGTGCTGGAATTGCTCATTACGGTCACGTAAAACTCGTCCATTATGCATCGACCCAGCTGTCAAAGTCGGGACCGTATCCTTTTCAAAGGACGGGATGTTATGTTTTGCCGTTCCTCGCCATTATTTTATCTATCTTATACGGAGTGGATTTGTTAATTTTTACCGGAGTAAGTTCGTAACTGTAAAGCTGTTCTTCTATAGTATTTCCGTTAAGACCTTTTACTTCGTATACGGTTGCGGCGAATGTTTTATTACCTTTGTTGATGTCTTAGAGCCCCCAACTGCATGATTATAAGCTTATTGCCTTTGCAATTTTGGAAATCTCCGTTGCGATTTTTTTTTCATAGCCTTTGTCAAATATCGTGTTTTCTTTACTTAGACTTACTATGTGTCCTTCACTAAGCCTGATGGGTACAGCTTTAATGTTATTACGTTTTATCTCCAAGATTTTCCACCTTTTTAAGCAGTTTTTCTCTTTTACTTAAAATGGAGCTACTGATATTGACGAATGGAAGGTGCGATTATATGCACCAGCAAATGTATCGATCTCATCTATATCTCCATATGTGTTTTTGTAAATGAAACATTTATAGATATTAGACTTGATGATAGGTTAAATCTTTAACTATAACACCCTATACGTTTCTGCAAACCAGATACGCTATACTCTTCTCTCTTAAAAGTTTCTGAAATACAGATCCTAAAAATCCCTTTCCCCTATCAAATCTCATTGCAAGGGAAACGGAGGAATTTAAGATGGCTTCAAAGGCCTTGGAAGCTTCCATACTGGGTTTTATTCTTAAGAGTTTTACACGTGCAAATCTGTAAAACCAAACTACTGGCTTATCATATACTGAACTCCTTCGGTACATTTTTCAGGTGTTTAAAATCTGCCTAGTGGATGTCACTGCATCGTTAATGTTATTGAAAGTTCACTGGTTCCTCTTAACTTTTCTCCGCGCAGGATTGTACAAAGTACAGCCATCTTGTTGAAGCCAATCTTCGGTTTCTTGTTTATTACATACCACAGCAGATGCAGCTTTCTGCACAATGGTAAAAGCGGAATGTTGTTCGGGATCGTAAAAACACGTCCTATTCATTTTTAATAAGATGTCCACGTCTCGACCACCTTAGATGAAAACAGCTCGGCAATTATTTCTTTAAATGTTCTACCTCCATTTCATTTTACCTCATTGAAGCCTTCCTTATTCTGTAAGTGACCATTGTCTTTTTACTGGTTACCAATTCCCAGAGACCGCGAGATACCTTATATACCTATCCTTAACTATAAATCGTTACATTCTATACGAACAACGGAATTGCCAATTTTAAAGTTGTAAATTTTATCCTTGTAAATGCCGAATACGCTAGCTGTTGCCCGGGGGGGGGGGCGTTACAAGTAAGAAGCTTAGTAAGATACCCAAAGTTTCTATTCTTAAACTCCTATATTTTTTTTTTCTCTTGGGCCGGTAAAGGCAGTGACCTTATTTTTTCTTGTCAAGCTGTTCTTCTTTTCTTCCTTCTCCTAGATCTTTTCCAGAACGGAGAAGACGAGCCCATTTTTGACCCGGAAAATCCAAGGCGACACTTCATATGGCTGCGGCAGTGGCCGCGGTAGATAGGTACGAGGATGCTCGCTCGATTTGAGTTTGATCAATTGCTAGTACGCTTCCCTTTTTCTCCCCATTCGTTCTTTTCTCTTCTTTGAGAAACAGTAGATGACAGTGTGCTGTGGATAAGCAAAAAATGAATTTTACTGCATTTAGCGATTTGTTAGATCTAAAAGTCCAGTAAATACTGTTGATAACACAGGAATTGAAATCCTTCCTTTTGTATTATAAACTTTGTTTTGTTGATTCTTTGAGCTTTATCAATCACCTTTCTGAGACTAATTTATACCTTAATAAACTGCGTATAGTTGTTTGCTTAGATTACCGTTTCTTTCTAGAACGCTTAGAGCGCATTAAGCAATAGTCAACACTAACTCTTTGTTGGCCTTTTCCAAAATGGCTTTCCTCATCTTCCGGTTGGGCGCCTTTAAGCATGTGCATCATGTGATAGATGTTTTATCCGCATGCTTTCGCTGGTATACCACAGTGGGAGGCTCCGATGGAAAAATGTTTCTGAAACGCAAGCGATTGACGTTCTCCTGATATAAGTAAAATAATAAACAGCTCAGTGATTCTCAATTTTCTTTGTATATTTCACTTAGAACATGCGCCCCTTGGTTCTTATCCCTAGCGTTTTTGAAAACCACTATATATTTAGCGTTTAATAAAATGTCTACACAATATTTGCGTTGAAAAAATACATTCATAGCGGTTAATATGGCGCTTAAATTTCTGTGGTGACTGCCCATTGTAAACAAATCGCACACCTCTTTCGAATAAACAAAGTTTAGGAAATCATCCACTGTTATCAGTTTTGACTTTGTTTTTGGATTTTCAAATTGGGGACCACCAGCGTGAAATGTTGCGTTATTTAACTTTGGCACTGCGGATTCTTCGCTACAGCATCTCAATGTTTCATTAAATTTTCTGGCAGTGCACAAGTGCTTCAAGTTTTTAATTAAATTCACGCAAAATATTCTTTTGCGACACCCAAAGCGGCCGCTAATAATTAGAGTGAAGGGATGATAAAATTTAGTTGCAGGACGTTTAACAGCTATGACATCTAAAAAGCATGCTCATTGTGATCCGTCAATGTGTGTTTTACCTTTATTCTAATGATCGGTGCATCTCCAAACTTGATCCAGTTTAACGTGTAGTGGTAGTTTTTTCCCGCAGGTCATCTATATCTATGGGAGGATAACTGTCTAAGATTTGGAAGGGAAGTAGTGACAGCTCTTGAGCTGTTATACCATGAAGCTGTACATGATTTTCGAGATATTGTAACACTATTTGCCACGTTTAACGTTCTATGGTTAGCGAAGTTTCATGCTAGCCCCTCTTATTTATACTCGACCGTAGTTTAAAGGGAAGAAGTCGTATGAACTCCCCAATCAACGTCTCTTGTGAATACATGTTCTGTAGGTTTTATCTGCCTGTTCGGAGACAATATACACACTATTTGATCTCTCGCGTTTTATTTTCTTTTCCGTTCTAACTACAATGCTTTGTTCAGCATTTTCGCCGCGAATTAAATTCTTTATATAATCAAAATTAATAAACTGTAAAGAGGTATAATTAGGTGTTATTTCTCTGACTTTACAAATAGTTTTGAAATTTCCATTTGGCAAACGAATCTTGTACGTGCAGTTCTTTGTACCTCTATACATAAATTCTGAAACATAACCTTGAGACCCATAGTCAGCTAGCGAATCCGTCATGGCTCCCGAGTTATCGCCGAATTCGATTGGACACTGCTCTGCTTCCCTTACCCTGAAATTACACAATTTGTGTCTGTTTACAAGATGTTTCCTATTCTTTGCCTCCAGAGATTTATATAGCTTCAGTCTTGCACTTGCAACGACATAGGCGCCCAATAATACATTAGTATACGCCAGTAGTATGCTTCGAAGTTTCCTGCGTTCTTCCACGATAACCACACCACTTGGTCTCTTGCAAACAATACATTTTGTACCTGAATTCCTAACGTACAGAGAAAAATTAAACAGCTCTCAATGTTCTTTAACCATTTCCGTGCGCGATGTATTGCTCTGTTCTGTAAAGTTACCCCAGAACGAATCAGGTCATAATTTTGTTAATGGCCTTACAACAGGGTTTTTGTAATGAATGTCTTACCTAAAATAGTTCCTTCACTCTGAAATACAAATTGAAACATAGTTTTCTTTACCCGCTTCTCTCTTGGTGCAAGAAGGGTATTCGCTCACCTCGGCCTTTGATTTCAATAAACTAATTATATATTTTACAAAATGTCCCACTTATTTTCATTTTTGTCATATCAACCCTTTACACTTGCCAAATACAAAATGTTGTGTGGTTCTCGCTCTGGCAGCCGAGTGGGGCAGACGTGTGTGGCCGTTACTCCGCGGTTGCATAGTATTTGCCTGTGTTTTTAGTGTGTGTGTTAAAACTTAGACTTTGGTGATATATTACATTAGATATTCATCAAACAGCATCTGTACTGACCGGTAAGTACATAAATAATATCCTTAGTATACATGTTATAGCATACATTTAACTAAGAGCTATATATTTGCTATCGGGGGTAATTCCCCCCCATAATGCTATGGATGAGGAAAGGGTGTTTATGCCGACAAACACACTCCTACGATCACCAGTATTTCAACGTAAATAGCAAAGTACAGAAGGAGGATAAAAAGAAATGTGTGACAGAAGAAGTTAAAAAGAAGGAAAAGAAAGAAAGTTTTGTAAAAGAGAAGAAAGAAGAAGAAGTAATGGAGGATAAATGTAATTGAGGATCATCTGAAGAAGTTAGGAATGAAGGAGTTTCAGATATTGTAAGAAAAATGGATTTAGATGAATATGAAATTATTCTGGCAGAGTTATATAAGATGGTATCAAAGGAGAAGAACAGTGCTGAGATGAAGGGTAAATATTACGATCTGTTTAAGGTGTTAAGTAATATAGACAATACAGATAAAAGAGAAAAACACATAGCAATTGCAGAAGCAAAAGTGCTTAAAAATAGGCAGTTACAGGAACCCAAACTGAGCTTTGATCAAGTAGCAGCCAGTAAGCCTGATTTTAGCAAAAATGTTCTTCAACAAACAATACAAAAGAGGAAGCATACTGTCTTCATTTCCTCCAAGAAGATTACAGATGTCAGAGAAATTTAAAAAATTGTAACCACAAACTTAAAGCCAAAAGATGAGAAGATAAGAATAGATAGATTGAAAACAACTAGAAAAAAATGTAATACTTGAGGTGGAGTCAGAGTCTGACTATAAAAAGGTGATAAATAGCTACAATTTGAAAGGAAATGAACTGGAAATAGAGCAACCGAAGATGAGAAACCCATTAGTCATAATCTATAACGTAATGGCAGGAATGGACGAGAAAGAAATCAAGGATAATGTATATGTATGCAATTTAGAGGGCATAATTTCCAAATAAGATTTTGATCAAGGATTTAAATTGAGGTTCAAGACCGGACCAAGGGGAAGGGCCACTGTCCACCACGTGGCACAGGTTTTACCAGTGATTAGGAACTTGTTAAAAAAAATTAGGCCGGATCTATTTAGGATTTCAGGCATGTATGGTAAAAGACTTTAAGTCGGTTAGCAGATGTCTGAAGTGTTATGATTTTGGACATATTTCAACATTTTGCGAAGAACAAAAGCTATTATGTGGTCATTGTGGCAAAGATTCGCATTGAGAAAAGGTTGCGCTAAAAAAGAAGATAGTCCAGTGTGCATTTCTTGCGTAAAAAGAAACCGTAAATGTGGGAGAAAGAAAGATTGCCCAAATTATAACTTTTATTGTGAGAGAACGGATAACAGAATTAACTGTGAATAGTTATGTTAATATGAACAATAATTTAGGGAAACAAGTTAGGAAAAGACAAAGAAATACCCCAAGTAGGATTCGAAGGAATCTTAAAAGCGTTATAAGTCATAAAGTAAAACTTTTAAGCCATAAATTTCAGAAAGAATCCAATAGCGAAAATGAAAATAAACACTTAGAACCGATTACCGTAATAGAAAATAAGCAAGAGAGTGAATATAAATATTTAGAACAAAAACTATAATAATAGAATATAAGCAAAATACAGAACAAAATGAAATTATATGTCCAACTCATAATGCACAGAAATTTAAAAACGCCAAACACATAAAACTAGTAAAGCCTAGTGTAAACATGGCTAATACAATCAACACTATCACTATAGCTAAGGATAAAAGCGAAAATATGAATAAACGGAAGAAGTAGACTAGTTAACTGCGATGAAATAACACAAAATAATTCAGATGGTGCAATGGAGGGAAGAAGGGAGAAAAGGTTTTAATCAGAACTGTGGAAAAGGAGAAACAAGAGCAAGCTTTGACTCAAAAATCAAATTATGAAATCAGACTCCAAAGTTTTGAATTATACCTTGCAGTTAAGAAGCGAGGAAAGAGAAGCGGAAAACTGCATAAAATCTGACCTAGTTTTACCGAATCAGTTAAAACCCCTGATACAGGAAATTCTAGCGCCAGGCATTGTCCCGAGTTCGGCTGAGACCGCGCCTACGCTAACCTTGAGTCAACCTTACAGATGGGTCGACTGGAAGAGAAACACATTCTAACAGCAGCCTTACGACATGTGATTCGATGTCTACACCCAAGCGGTAGTAAAATAATATTTTCCCCCTCCCACATGCGATTGATCGAATGGAGCTAAAAGTCTTAAACATTACAACGGATCCCAATGCATTATTAGTGTTATTAGAAAACATTTATGCAAGAAGAAGTGAAAAATTAGATTTGGAAGAAGTTTATAAACATTTTGTGCTCTGTTATAGGTCTTTAACAGCGCTCAGAGTTGGCCAAATTGTTACGCGGTAATTAGGCACGATTCGCTAGATTACCCTAAAATTGAACAAAAGAAATCAACGACACCAATATTCCCTAAAATTGACCACGATAATAAACGTGTTTGCCAAACCTACCAAGAACTGACCTCAAAACCCAATTCCACTGCAAATCCTGAACTCAAATCAAACATACTCATCCTAAATGTCTCAAGGGTCAAACATTTCAAGGTTCAAAAAACAAAAGAACGGAGAAAACAACATCCAAGGACACCTGTAAACCAATAAAAATTAAGAACAGTACAGCTAAACATAACTCAAGACTAGGAAGACAGCCACAGCCCATTGTTGAAGTCTACGTGCTGACCAGACGCTCTGATGTGCGCCTGGAAGCGGTGTTTCAAAGAGACGAGAACTACGTTGCTAGGCGTAATTCTCCAGGACACTTTGATAATGAAATTAATGATAATAGCGCAAATCAATGCCCATAATAGTAGGCTGGTTATGTCAGAGCTACAGCTAAAGAAAGTATTAGAAGAATTAAGCTTGGATATTTTATGCATCCAAGAGCCCTATTTATATCAAAATAAGTTAATACATTTACCAGTTATGGCAACGGCCATTATTTCTGGCCATGCACCAAAGGGTGACATTATAATCAATAATCCACACCTACAAATCACTAATATAACTCAACAAGCGATACACATACCAACTGTATTCAAGTTAATCATGAGGATGGGGAGTTTATTTTATCTAATCATTATTTTCAATTCAGTGAACCAATAGACTTGTATTTAGAGAAAATAACCAAAACAAACAGAATTTTTAGTGACAAAGAAATTATTTATACCATGGACGCCAATGCAAAATCCAATTGGTGGTTTAATACATACAAAGATGATAGAGGAGAAAATTACAGAACTGAACCTAGTTATACACAACACCGCTAACAATCCAACAACTTTCCAAAATTATGCGGGGGCTAACTCCAACATTGATTTAACTCTCGGAAACTAAAAAACACTTAACAAGATTGTAAATTGGAAAGTTGGCCAGGATTTGACTACGAGTGACCACAGACCAATTTACTTGGATTGCGTATCAAGCTACAACTTTCAAACTAGGATCAAAATGGAAATTCAACTTAACTATAAACAAGCAAACTGGGAAATAATCAGAGAACATTTTGATATATGCGCACTCGACTTTAAAGGAGAAAATTTAAATTACGAAGTGGAAAAATTAGAATATAATATAAAATGGACGCTTAATACTTCAATACCAAAAAGAAAATATAAAAAATATACGGATAATGTTTGGACCGATGAGTTAACCAAATTAAGGAAAAAAATACGTGAAACAAGGAAAATCTATCAAGAACTCGTATTGTCGCACAAGAAAGGGAGCGAAACTTAAACATTTAGAGAAGAGCTAAGGAGAAATTTAAAATTACCATAAAAAACACAAGGGGGAAATCATGGAAGAATTTTGTTGAATTCGGACTAAGTAAAAACATTTGGGGCTTACCATACAAAATTATAATGGAAAAAATAAAAAAGCCAGAGACGTTGAATACATTACGGAAGCAGGATGGCAATATGACTAATGATTGGGAGGAATCCGTGAACGAACTTATATTTAGACTGTTACCAAACGATAAAGAAGAGGACGACAACAACTTTAACAGAGAATTAAGAAATAAGCTTAATCAGACTTATAATAACGAAGGCATAATTTATCCATTTCATCAATCAGAAATTAAACTGATAATTCAAAATCCAGTAGCTAAAAAGCTGTTGGCGCCGATGGGATTAAAAATGAAACCTTATTAGCACTGGAAAATAGCTTAACGCCATTTTTATGTACATTATACCATGACAGCATCGGAAGAGGAGCCTTTCCAGACCGGTGGGAAGAAGCTAAACTTATTATTTTGAAAAAGAGTCAGGACAAAGACCCAAGTGAGCCCTAAGTCATGCAGACCTATTTGTCTCTTAAATACCATGGTAAAGTGCTTGAAAGCTTACTGAACAAACGAATCACAGAATATAGGCTCCTAATTAGCACCAATGCAAACCAATATTGCGTTAGAAAAGGACGGTCGACAGAAGATGCATTAAATGCTGTATTAGAATCTGTACACAGCTCAACATTTAAATATGTACTGGCAATTTCTACTGATAGCTGTGGAGCATTTGATAATCTTTGGTGGCCGTTTTTCTTCAACAGGCTAAGAGAATGTAGATATCCAAAAACGCTTTATAATATACTCCTTGATTACTGTAAAAATAGAATAGCTTATCTGATTGGTATAAATAAAATTATCACAAAAAATATATAAAAAGGATGTCCTCAAGTTTGAGTCCTAGAGCCGACCTTTTGGGACATTGCGTTAGAAACATTATTAGAAAAAGTAAACAACAACAACAACTGCAGAAATACAACAGCATACGCGGATGACGTGATTTTTATTATGGAACGAAACGAACTGGAAATCAAAGGAAACAATTTGCTGGAAACCTTAAACCAGTGGTGCACAGAAGCGAACATGAAGATTTCTCCACAAAAATCTGCAATTCTATTATTAAAAGGTATCCTAAAGAGAAATCCAATAATAAGAATTTTAGGTATTAGTATAAAAACATGTCTGGTTTTGAGATAGTTAGGAATAAAATTAGACGAAAAAAGACATTTTAAGGACCATGTGAATTACATAAGATTTAAAGCTGAAAACATTCTAATAAATTTATCTAAAATTGTTCAGTCCAAATTTAAAATACCACTATCGATCATCAGCTGCTATCATACCAGTATTTTCGCATCCATTATAAATTATGGAGCTGGTGTTTGGGCGGACAAAGCCTATAAAAGTTCAATTAAATTATTACTTAGTGGCGGCCATAGGTAGAGTAGTGTAGTTGAATATTAACTTATAATAAATAACTGGATACCAGTAATTTAAAATTATTAGATTTAAATTTTAAATACTTAATTAAACCCCATATTTGAACTGAATTTAAATATCTTAAAAGGTTTTAATTACATTATAAAATTTTTAAATTATGTTGTGAATTTCGGATTTAATGTATATTTAAATAGAATATAAATTTACATTGAATATGTATGGTTTTAAAATGTTTAAATAATATAAGTATTTAATTTTAAAACTGTGGAATTTGGAAATAATTATAATATTAATTTTTAGATAATTTAAATAAATATAAAGTTAAAAATCATTCTAATTTGGTATTTTTTGGTAAAGTTGATGACGTAATATTTTTTTTTATTTTAAACTTTATAAATAAAACAGTAATTATATGTATAATTATATGTATGCAATTTTCAGTAATAATATAATAATAGTAAGAATAATATAATTAAATTACTTAATAGAATAAATATTAAAATAATGCAGTGGTTTTTAAAATAAAATGATTATAATATAAATAAATAATATAAAATAAATTCTAATTAATAATAATAGTAACAGTAAAATTAAATACAAATTATTAATATATATTAAAAATTCGAAATTATAATAACATTAATATTAATTAAATTGAAATTGTGCGAATTAAACATTAACGCACAGTTTAATTGATAATAATTACGACTTTAATTGGTATTTATAAAAAATTTCAGGCTAAATAAGGTAAAGTTTATATCTGTAAATTTAAGTTGTATAATTAAATTTGTAATTGGTATAAGTAGTAATAAATGTATAAAGTTTGGTATAATTTACACTGGTTTAAGTAATTAGCTATCAAGGTTTAATATACAGATTTGATTTGATTTTAAATACAAAATGTGAGTGTTTTCACAATCCATTTCAACAGCGTTTCGTACCTCATACGATCAAAGTAGCAGCTATCTCTCGTTTGCCTTCGTCGTGGTTACATTCTCCGCACAGGTCAAATAAAGAGATAATGTTGACTTTGATAGGAAATGATTATAAACGCTCCCTTTTTTCGCCAAAACTAAGTTCTATCACCTCTTCTATTTTTAAACATTTCCGAAATATTATAACAATCTTCACCAACAACATTTTAGGTTGATCTCTGGGGAATTTGAAATATTTGAATGTATAAGGATATAAAGACTTCAGAGAGTAATATTTAGCATGCAATATTTTTTATTTTTGCCCAATAGAGTGCATCTCTACACAACAAGGTCGTTTTTTTGGAGCTGGATGGTGTTGAAAAGTTTCCTCGAATTCGAATTTCCACATGACGTGAACTCCGTAACCTGCGAATACAATTTTATCTAAGCGGTTTAATGTATACTCGTATTTCTCTGCAAGAATCTCGGTTTGGGTGTCTTAAGACAGGAATAAATCCATTATCGAGGCATTTCTGACCGTGGTAATAACAGCTCAAAATTGAAGTACTTCTCTGGTCATCTCGCAGAAGCCGTCAAATTTGGGATGAAGAAATTCGGGTAGTCTCACCTCCTTCTCGTTGGTTGTGTGCCTAAAGCAGTTAGTTATTCTTTTGTAAGCAATATCAAACCTTTGGTGCTTTATTTATAGCGCTTCCTATAACCTCCGAAAGTTCTAAGCCCTGTAGTCATTGGTTATAAATAGTTTCATATAGGTACTTTGTTGCACGCTGAAGCTATCGCAATAGAGTCCTGAAATAGATTATACTGCGAATCCCTAAGAGTGTATTTCTAAATATAGAACAACCTTTCCACAGTTCTGCAATATCTGCCAAACTATAGCTTTCAAGTGTCTTTTTGAAACCGAATATACCATCTTTCACGTCTCGTGCCATTAAAAAGTTTTTGTGCTCATCAAATATAAGCGATCACGCTATAATGGTGAGGTTGTGGATAGGCGCCTACATAGTTCATATTTACCGGAGTATTACAATGATGAGAAAAGTGATCTTTTGTTACGCATTATATTCCACACGCTTTCAGCTAACTTTTCAATTTCATTGATAAAAAATTCATGGTATACAAAAAAGAATAAATATTCCATTTCCATTTAAAATATAGTATATCAATCCATTACCAAATCCAGTACTCAAACCTCTTTTACAGAATAATGTAATATAAACATAAGATCTTAGACCCTAGCATTATGCGCAAAAACAAAACTTCTCTCAGAAAACTGTTTACCTTGCCACAGATATGTGACACATACATCTTTCAATTCAGTCGCTACTTGAAAATGAATGCAACCGTTTTCGACAGTGACACACAGTTTATTTCGCAAATAAAATATCGTTCTAAACAGTGTAGATCGGGAACGTAAAGTGTCCTATTCGTGTGCCCTGGTTACACTCTATGTCATAGAAAGCGTTTAAAACCTTTTCAGAATTTTGCAATACGAAGTGTAGCACATGCGAATAGGATTTTTTTGGTAGTGCTCAACGCTTGCATTTACTACTTGTGGCACCGCAGGCGAATGCGAGTAGGTGTTAGCTGCTTACTGCAAACTGAACAATTTCTCTTCCATTTCCATATTCTTTTTATTGGCAAATCTATTCTGAACTTGGCTGTTGCGGCAATTTGTACTTCTAACATATTTTTGACATGTGCTGCAAAATATATAATTTATTTCAAAGATACAGGCTGAAACAGAAAAGAATCCTAAACATTTATATTTGCATTTATGTATTTTTTTTTCTGCAGCGCAAGACATTCTCTTATTGTCTCTTCACATACATAATATTTAGCCATGGTGTCTGTAATATTCACAATCATATTAAAATACTTTTCGTGACATCATACAAAAGACTCAATTGCTCTAATGAATTTGAAAGCCCATCATACATTTTATTTTCACAATATAATCCTTCATAAACTACAATTCTATGTTATTGTATATCTATGCAACTCTGTGATACCGCCTCCATTAGTAAAACGTACATTTGTTGCCCCCAGAAGTCCATCTACCTTTGGACTCTTCTATAACTTTCATAATCGGGATGGTTTCTTAAATGCGCTATGGCTATGACATTGGCAATACGCTTTTGATGTAACGTTTCTCTTTAAATGAGCCAATGTGGATAGAGATACACCTTTTATTTTTCTTTCTACCTGTTCAAATGACATTCCAACATCAAGTTTTACGCACGGGACGGTTCCACCAACTATTGCTGGCTTTTTTTTTTTTTTTTTTTTTTTTTTTGACCGTGGAGAGGAAAAATGCATTCCTGCATTCGACTCCAAGTCTTTAGTGCAATCCCTAGGGGGATATGTGGAGCTCCCGCGGAGTGCGTTATATCCACGTGTTAATGTTATACAGAACATTTTCGCGCATACATGCATCAGTCGGGTACCACCAGTTAGTAAGTGAGAGCTACTTAGCTGGCATACATTGCATGCGAGCGCGTTAATGCTACTTAGTGGGATTACCCATGAAACCTGGACAGTGGATAATCAGTCGTAAATTCTATGTGTGTTTTATTCGTGCATTGCTATGTTCTACTTCTGCAGGGTGTGCCTGCTTGTCATGTATTGATTCTAAGTAAAGTGTTATTTTACAGGCAATACATTTAGACTTATAGTACATGTTTAAAATTAAGATTTACATATTTGGAGTTATGCTTCTGTGGTGATTTTTCCGCTCGTCACTAGTAGCTGTTCCGGGCTTTTTAGGCTTTCGTCATCTCGTTTACCGGGTAGTTGCTAAGGTCTTCTAAGTGATTGACTCCATAATGCAGCTGCCCGAAGTTCGGTGCCCATGTCGATCACGGAGGGAGGCCCTTTCCCTCGGTTCGCCTCAGCTGTAGCTGAGGGCACTAGGGCTCTGCGACCGGCTAGTACTGAAACATATAAGAGAGAGATAATAAATAAAGATATGTGTTGGAGGTTTAAGGGGAGAGGAGAGGTTTTATGAAAGGAGGTTTGTAAGGTATTGTTTTATTTCTTCTGGAGTGGGTCTTGTGTTTTCGTCCTGTCGAAAAGTGATAAAGTTCTGTTGTGTTTGTGTGTCGTAGTTCCCTAGCGTTTCTATTAAAGGGTTGTGATGTGCATTTAGTATTTGATACGTGTCATAGGGTAGCTTTTTAATGAATTGTTCTATTGTATTTATTTTGAGTACTTCGTGAAGTATATGAGCTGGAGCTGTGTATGGTACTTTAGACACTAAATTAGTTGCCCTCCGTGGTGTAATGGTTAACATGCTAACTTCATATACCCAAGGTCACGGGTTCAATGCCGGCGGAGGACGATGGATTTTTTTCGGGCGTAAAAATCCTCAGCATGGCTTCCTTCGGAAGGGAAGTAAAGCCGTTGGTCCATTTTCGTAGATTTACGGCACGTAAAAGAACCTTAATCCTGATAGAGAGGCATCCAAGCAAAAATTAAGCGGGCTTTCACGCCCAATATAAAATGGGACGCTGAGAACCACAGCAGTTAAAGAGCGTCCATAAATAACACCCCATTTAGATACTAAACGTAGAATTTTATTTTGGAATCCTTGTATGTTTTTGATGTGGTTTATGGCGGCATACCCCCATACTTGGGATGCGTAAATAATTATAGGTTGAATTAATGTTTCGTAAAGTGTGAACCCCATTTTGAGACTTAGCTGGGAGTCCATGCTGATGAGGGGTAGAGCCTGCCCAATTGAGCATTGGCTTTTCCACGGGTCTGGTTAATATGCTTTTTCCATGTTAGACACTGATCCATTTTAAGCCATAGACAACTTACCGTATCTGTCCATCCAATGTGTTCACCAAATATGGTAAGTGGTGGCAGGTGGTGTCTGGGAAATCTGTGATCGATGCGTTTTATGAATATAATTGCTTGAGTTTTGGTGCATTTACTTTGATTCGCCATCTTGTAAGCCAGTCCTATAAGCTATCGAGGCCACTCTGAAGTCTCCTGTGTATGTATTCTGTTTTACCTGATTGGGTCATTATTGCCGTGTCATCCGCGTTAATATATACGTTTGTGTTTTCTGTTTTTGGGATATCATTTATAAAGTTATTAAAAAGAGTTGGCCCGAGCATGCAGGCTTGTGGAACTCCGGCTTTGATTGGGCTTTCGGATGACAGGTGGTTGTTCACTCTGGATTGAAATTTGCGATCGCTTAGGTAGTTCGCTATGAGCTTAATGAGTGATTCGTGTATATTTATTGCGTTTTTTTTTTTTTTTTTTTTTTTTTTTTTTTTTTTTTTTTTTTTTTTTAAACAGTAACGGAGTCTGATTAGGACTCCGGTACTGTATCCCTATTTACATTTCCCCCCTTAGGTTTTACTGATTACTGGTTTAACTGTTTCTTTTACAAACATATACACATTGCACAAACATATAACATCCATGCCCAAGGCGGGATTCGAACCCACGATCCCCTGCCCACGAAGCACCAAAGCGAGACGCTTTAGCGAGCGTGGCCATGGGGACCGGCTTGTGTTGAGCTTCTTTAGTAGGCCAGCATGTCATACTCTCAAAGCCTCGTTCAACATCTTTCAGTAAAGTCCCTGTTTGTTTGTTGAAGTTGAATTCGTGCGTTATAGTTTCGGTTGCCCTGATTAGTTGAAGACTTGTTGAGTGTTTTGCTCGGAATCCAAATTGTTCTGGGATTAAAATGTTTTGCTTGTTTTTTTTTTGGGGGGGGGGGGGAGATGAGACGCTTGAGTATTACTTTTTCGAGAAGTTTTCGAGTGTGCTTAGTAGACTTATTGGTCTGTAGTTATGCGGCTTGGACAAGTTTTTTCCCTCTTTTTGGGGAAGTGTACCACGGTGGGCAGTTTCCACCTTTGAGGGTAATGCCCACAGATAAGCACGTAGTTCAATATATTAGACAGTAGCTTAATTTCCCTTTCAGGCAGATGCATAAGGGCCAATGTAGGATGTTGTCTGGCCCAGAGGCTTTTCTCTTAGGGAGATGCCTGATTAGCCAATTTATTTCACTCGAACAGGTTTTTCTCACTAAGTTGTGGGTTACCTGTTCTTTGAAATCTTCCGTTTTCGCTTCCGTTGCCTCCGTAAATTGAGGGCAGCAGGGAGAAGGAGTTTGTGTACAGATTTCTTGCAGTGCGTCCGCGAGCATATTTGCTTTTTGTTGATCAATGGAAGCGACTGTTTGATTGTGGTGTAATGGTAGTATTTGTGTTTTATCGCTGTTAAACAGCGTGCAACTCCCCATACCGGGTCTCTCTCGTTCGCAGTCGAGGTTCTCTTGTGTATTCTGCCACTTTTGAGATAGGTGGTTGGTTGTTCTCTCTCTGACAAGAGCATTCGTGGTCTACAACGTGTCGTAATTTCTGCCATCGCCGTCTAGCTCGGTTTCTTTCCGCTGCTAGTATGTGGATGTCCGGTGGTATTTGTGATTGGTATTGCTTAGGTTTGCTTATTGGAACTGCCGCTTTGGTTGCAGCTTTGATGGTATTTTCTAGTTGGGCTACCGCCTCGATCATAGTTTCTATTGTGTTTAGCTGTATAGTAGGTAGTTGCTCGTTAATAGTGTTTCCAAACGTGTCCCAGTCTGCTTTATTGTAATTTAGACGCTCCACTGGTAGATTGGGGGCTGCAGTGCCCTCTAGTGTTATAATCACTGCCAAGTGATCGGAAGAGAGTTTGTTTTTAACTTGTAGGTTAATTCTACGAGTTAGATTATGAGTCAGTGCAATATCCGAAATATCTGGTCTTTGGTTTAGGCTGAACGGGATATACGTAAGTTCCATAGGAGTGTGAATTATTATATCAGAGTTATTTCAAGGTTTAGTACAGCCGTGCATTCGGGGTTGGTCTCGTTGCAGTCTCAAATGAGGTGCCTTACGTTGAGATCTCAGGCTATTGGTATCCTATTGTTTACCTGCGTAATTGAGTTAATGTCCGCTATGTTTAGTACGCCTGGGGGGCATATGCCGCCGTGATTAGAGCGTTATTGTTATCTATGGTTACGTAAATACTAGTAGCTTCTAGAGTTGAAAATTGAGGCTGCGAAGCGAGATCATGAGCAATTCTATGTCTTATTATTGCGGCAGTCCGCCTCCGCATCTGTTTCGATCGTTGCGATGCGTAGTGTAACCTGGAATGTTAAATCCGCCTTTGTCGCTTAAGTAAGTTTCTGTAATTAAAACTATGTGTATGTTGTTGCTTGCTAAAAAGTATCCAAGTTCCGTCTTTCGTCTTTTTAAGCCGTGGGCGTTCCATGTCATACGATTAAGGTTGGGTGTGTGGTTCATAGGAAGCCAAAAGAGCTGAGGAGTTGAAAGAAATCACGATGCTCCGGGTCTCCGACTCCCGCGAAGTGGTCAATAATTCGAAGTGGTGCATACAGCCGTCATGTATGTCGGCATCATTCCAGTTCTCAGCTGACGTACGTCTGAACATGTTCCGCTGGTGCTCCAGGTGAGGGTCTGCCATCCACTCCTCTCTCGATGGCTTCCTATTTATAAGTGTACAACTGCATCAACCAAGGCTGACTTCCTATTTATGAACTGGACTCTGTTATCAACTCATGCTAACTGTTACACTTTATTGATGGTACGAAACGATTTTATGAACTCACGGTGACTTCTAAATGTTATGAGCAGTCAACTAGTTGAAAGAATCATCAAATATAAGAAAATAGTCGTGTACAGGCCGCTAATTTCACTGTTTTCAGTCCAAACAACAATATATGTAATTTGAATTGATCTTAAACTAAAGTACGTCAACTTAGATATTGTGATAACTGGATTTTGGGCTCATTCCGTCACCCCCAAAAACTACCAGTTTTGAAACTTCCAATGGTATCCCTGTTTTTTATGCCTAAATATGAAAGAGTATTCAAATGTATATTCATCTCTCTCATTATATATATATATATATATATATATATATATATATATATATTAATTGTTACCCTCGCAACACGATTGCCGTTACCGTATAAGACATTTTAAAAAATTCTTATGTATCAGACGTTTGTATTGAATTCAAGAGAGAAAAGGAATCATATTTATTTCTTTGATTTGATACTCTTGTTAAATTTGGACCATCTGATTATATCAAAACCGTCTTCGCTGAGCTGTTGGTGAATGGGCATTTGTAGGGAACAAATGTGTTTATGTTTAGCACTCTAAGAATAAAACTATCCGAAATGTTTTTAGAGCAGATATTTTTAGAATGCACTGGTGTGTCCAATACTGAAATGGGCCACGCCGTGGCCAGTGGTTAGACCTCTCGCCTCTCATCAAGGTAGTTCGATCCCAAGCGACCACACGTGAGATCCATTATGGACAAAGCGACGCAGGGCTGGTTTTCTCCGGGTTCTCCGGTTTCCCACGCCATCACATTCCACCGGTACTTCATTCCATGTGTTATCAGTGTCAACAGGTGCTGTGCCATAGTAGTTAAAGCGAGCGTTAAACACACGCACAAGAAATGCTGAAATTTTCTAAAATTTCATCCGGAGAATTTGATTAAGCTTCCCCAGGAGGCTATTACGGTACATATGGGTTTGGCGTACCCGGGGACCCGAGCCAAACCTGACTCTTTCTTGTGGGTTCCTTTGAGTTGTGAGGGAGTCACTCAAAGCTCCCGCATATGTGTAGGCATTATATGGACACCCGTGTCAGTCGAAAGGGTTAACCTGGTTGGTTGAGGTTTGCGGATCTGAGCCGGTGCTTCTGTCAGTGGGAGGGTGCGCAGCTTAACTGCTTTACCTAACCGGGAGACTAGAGCCTAACGTATCTCAAGTCAATCGGCTGGGACTAGGTTTTGCACCGAAATCTAAGGTGAGTGGGACGGCCAGCCCGCTACATCCCCTGTGTAGCCATGTTACCCCAGTGGGCTCTGTGTTGGGTGGGCTCCACTGGCGGATTAATTCTATCCGTTTCTTATGGGTCCAAAAACAAAAATAATAACTATGGTAACTTTTTTCTCGAAAAGGAGCAGGCCAGTTTTGTGGTCATTGCTACTTCGTTGTTAATAGGACAGAGGAACGCAAGAAGTTTTCAACAGTGAGCTCTTTTGTAATTCTAAATGTTCTTGATATGATAGCTGGGCCGTGTTAAATCGTGCATTAGAACTCGTAAGGACACGATCCTGGTCGAGGTAACATTCGCATGCCAGGCTGCCAAAACACTTAAGGCCAACATGTTAGCCAGCAGCCCGGTGAAGTTCGAAATGCATAAGATCTTGAGCTCCTCCCACGGTGTGATTATCACCTGCGCACTGGACGGTTTGGCTATCGAGGAGATTCAAAAGAATCTGTCGAACAAGGCGTCACATCTGTGTATCGGTTTCAGGGGAAAAAATGGAG
This sequence comes from Hymenopus coronatus, assembly GCA_030762935.1. NCBI lineage: Eukaryota > Metazoa > Arthropoda > Insecta > Mantodea > Hymenopodidae > Hymenopus > Hymenopus coronatus. Next base: position 543,872,578 of record CM060900.1, on the reverse strand, counting down.
AATTCGTGCCAACCCGGACTCTGTTTCTTAATTGTTATCAGGTGCAACTCTCAAAACATTAAGGCATGGTGTAAAGCCATCGAGGTTAGGCGTCATATACCATACCGCTTAGGTATTAAAAGTTTCAACGTTTTATCCACACTCATGATTTCTGAAACGGTGAAAACATCTGTAGCCAATTGTGGTGACATCTCTCGTGATAGCGTATGTACTTTATTTACATCGTGGGTGAAATTTGGCTGTGAACATTCCTCCAGTTCCCGAGAATGTCCCCATTTCACAGAATAGAGAGCTATCCAGGTGATAGAGATGAAAGAGAAAGTGCCCTTCTCGAAACCCAGAAGCTCCTGCGAGTTCACCAACCCTCCTTCCAAAAGGCTGTACCTTTAGCTCAGTTGTAGTTAAACCGGTACCGAGTCGGGAAATCGCAGTTCAGCCCGCCGATGCAAACGCGGCAACAATTGCAGGAAAGGTTGTTGTAACCATGGCACTGCCAAAGGCTTTACCATCTTCTTCAAAGCTGTTATTAACATTTGCTAAATCTGTCAGCAAGCAGAATAGTTCAGCACATTTGTCACCTAAACCATAGAACTCAGGAAAAAAGAATGATACACCCGTTACGCATAATTCACCTGGGATTCATTTCAGGGCGAGCTCTGTCAGAAAAAGCTTCCTGAAACAAAGTTTCAAGTCCACTTCTAAACCATCTAAGGGAAGGAAAAGTCTATGCCACTCTCCACGGAGATACTTTTCTGGGGAATCTTTTGGGGGAGCACCGATCGGTGACCACCATCTTCGTCGAGCAGTACCTCTAATAGTTTCGAGGGCCTGAAACGAAAATTCCTCTCCACCCACCCACTCACCCAAACCCACCCACTCGCCCATCCAAAACCACCCACACAAACCCACCCATTCGCCCACTCAAACCCGCCCACCCAAACCCACCCATCCGCCCACTCAAACACACCCACCCAACACACACACACCCACCGACCTACCCACCCACCCACATACCCGCCTACCTTCCTACCTATCTACCGACCTGCCGGCCTGCCTACCCACCCACCCATTGGACTACCTACTTGCCCAACCACCCACCTACCCACCCACGCACCCGTCCACCTACCTACCCACCAACCTACCTAACTACCCACTTACCCACATACCTACGTACCCACCCACCCTGGGTAACCTCCTCACGTATATGTGATCATGAGGAGGTTATGATCATTCGGCTGTGTATTGGCCACTGTCGTTTTACACACAGCTACTGCTAGTAGGAAACCTGTACACTCGGTGGACACGAAATTTTGGTGAGTCAAGTACTGCTAAAGTGTGCTCATCTAGCACATTTATGTGTCTTTCTGCGGCTGCCAGCCACGCTAAAAGAGATCCTTGCAGACTATACCGAAGTAGTTGATGGAACTTTTATACTTTTATATCAAGTTTCTTTTACACATTGTAGTTTTAGTTTCGTTTTTTTTTTTTTTTTTTTTTTTTTTTTTATCTTTCCCTCATATGATAAAGGAGCGGTAGCTTAGTTCTTTGTATTTACATTTTTATATATTTAGAAAATTGAGTTTTAGTTTAGAGTAACTGGTTCTAGTTACATATTTAGTTCCATTTTTAATAACTTTTAGCTTCGCCTTTGGTTTCTGCCATCGGTATTTTTACTTCCATCAGGTTTTATTTCTGATGCTGGTTCTTATTTTTTTTTTTATTTATTTTATATAGAGTTGAATCAGTGTTTAGAGTCTCAATTTATTGTATATGGGCACTAAAGATCTAGCCGTTGTGCGCCCCTAAACCCCTCTGATCATAATGATTTATATTTATATGTTGTTTACTTAGTTTATTGTAGACAGAACCAGTTTCTTCAAATGTTATACAAAATCTTTGACATATCGGTGAATTTTAGGTTTTTCTCCGGATGTCTCTGGTTAAAAGCAAATAGGTTTACAGCTTGACAAATAAATATGATGTCTGTTCTCTCTTGAACGGAATACAAAAATCTAATGTAACAAATAAATGAATGATATGAATAAGCAATTGAATACTCTTTTATCTTTAAGCATGAAATATAGAGGCGCAATTTGAACTTTAAAGTGGGGGTGGTTGTTTTTGACGGGATGAAACCTTAAATGCAATTAAGTCGTTATAACCTTCCCCCTCAATATCCAAGTTGACATGGTTTTTGTTAAAATTGACTTAAATTTGGATAAAGTGTTATTTAGAGTGGCCAGTTTTGAATTGAAATAATCCTATTTTTCCTTACCTGATTGATGCAGAAGGTTTACTAATCGGAAGGCAGCATATCTGTTCTCTAGGGATAGCATATTGGGAACCGATAGAGGGACACATCCGAATACCAGTTGCATACCTACCGAGTAGAGACCGACCTACATTAGCGAGTGCACGCGCCGCATGTAAACAACCTGTAGTAACACGTTGGGGAACGTGGTTGGACGCAGCGGTATGCAATGCTGTAGATTACAATACTGTTCACAGGGAATTAACTTCCCTTGATGATAGTGCATGCTCTTCAATCAATATTGTAAAATGTCTTGCTTCAAATAGATTGCATGAAGATTTGCAATTCACACAGAAAAACATTGCAATATATATATATATATATATATATATATATCACAATAACACATATTTAGAAACATCGAACATTGACCCCCCAGGAACCTACTACGGTAGATATGGGTTAGGTGCATCCGGGGTCCCGAGCCACCTTGACTCCTTCAGTGGGCCACCTCTAAGTGGTGACGGAGTTAGTAGGTCAAAATGCCCACACACGTGCAGGCCGTGCGTGGAGTCCCGTGTCGGTGGAAAGGAATATCCTGGTTGGTTGAGGATTGCATACCTGAGTCTGGGCTTCTGTCTTTCAGTAACTGGGGAGGGTGCGCAGCCTAATACACTGCTTTGGTTTCTGATTCGCCTAAACGGGAAGCTAGGGACTAACCCACCCCTAGTCAGTAGGCCAGAACTACGTATTATGCCGAACTCCAGGATGAGTGGGACGGCGAGCCTGCTATATCCCCTGTGTGGCCTTGTCACCCGAGTGGAGTAACCACTCGTTGGGCTCCGTGGTGGGTGGGGAGCACTGAGGGATGAATCTGAACCCTTATGTATGTGTAAAAACAAACAAACAAACTCCATGTGTAGAAGGAAAAGAAGCAGTTGAGTCCAGTGGTCCTCGCTACCTAGTTGTAACTCGAACAGAGGAAGGAAGAAAGTTCACGAAGGTTAGCCCTTTCGCCATCCAAAAAAGGCCTTGATAACATCGCTGGTCCGGTTCAACTTTGTGTTAAAGTGCGCAACATTACACTTCTGGTGGAGGCAAATTCTACCTCACAGGCAGCCAAACTACTGAGAGCCACCCTATTAGGCAGTTACCCTATTAAGGTCAACACGCATACAACCTTGAATTCCTCTCGCGGGCTTGTCATCACCCGCGCATTAGACGGATTGTCAGCCGAGGAAATTCAGGAACATTTGGCGGAACAAGGTGTCACATCTTTTTATAGGGTTCAAAGGAAAGTGAATAGCGAATTTGTGCCTACCCGTACCCTGTTCCCTACCTTTGATCGGGTAGATCTCCCGCAAAGTATTAAGGCAGGGTACGAAGCCATCAAGGTTAGGCCCTACTTTCCGAACCCACTCAGATGCTACAAGTGTCAGCGCTTTCGGCACACAAGTAAATTCTGTACAGGCCAGTCTCCCGCTGTGCCCTTTGTGGAGACGCAACACTGGATGGAGCTTGTACGTCCACTCATTCGTGCATTAACTGCGGCGGCGAACACCCATCTAGTTCCCGCGCTTGTTCCCATTACGCAGAGAAGAGAGCCATCCAGAGGATCCGGATGAGACAGAAGGTGCCGTTCTCCCGGAAGCTCCTGCGTATCCGCCAACGCTCTATCCCGCGCTCTGGTACCTATAGCTCTGTTGTGGCTAAGCCGGTACCGAGCTGGGAAATCGCCACTCAGACCGGCGATAATAACGGCGCTGAAATATCCGAAAAGATCCTTACAGCTAGATCACACCCAGAGTCAACATCTACTTCTACATCGGCGTCCACATCTGCCAAATCTGCCACTGTGAGGAAAGTTCCAGCAAACGTTTTACCTAAACCGTCGACCTCGGGCCACAAGACCAGCTTAGCCGTCGCAAGTTCTGCAGCTAAATCATTTAAGACCAAGTATGTCAGGACCGATTTCTTTAAAGACAATGTAAAGTCTCCTCCTAAACCATCCAAAGGACGGAAAAGTTAATCTCAGTCACCACGTAGATCCTCTTCGGAGGAATCATCAGGGGGAGGTGCGGAGTATAGATCGGCGACGCCCAACTACCCGATCAGTAGCTCTAATCGGTTCGAGGTTCTCGAACCGACATTTTCAATAGGAAAGGGGTCCTCCCCCGTGGAGGAGATGGACCAGGAGGATTCTGTCGCCAATACCAAACGGCCAGTGCGGAAACGGCAAGATCGTGCTCCTGAAAATAGTACTAGCCCAGCACCTAAAAAGAACAAATTGAACCCACCTGCACAGCCCAAGCTGCCGAAGCTTCTCTCGATTTAAAACCTATTCCATACTACTGAAAATAGCTATCCTACAGTGGAACATACGCGGAATTAGACCTCGTCGACCAGAGCTTGAATTGTTGCTCAACCAGTAGCAACCTTTGGTCGTCTGCCCTCAGGAGACCAAGCTCCGTCCCCATGACAACTTCACATTCAGGAACTACTCTGCTGTGCGGTGCGATTTATCATCGGAGGAGGGTGTTCCGGCACATGGGGGCACTATTCTGCTCGTCAGAGATGACATTTATGCTGACTCCGTACCCTTACAATCTGACACCCAGTCCGCTGCTGTTAGCATAACGCTGGCATCTATCAAATTCACAATCTGTAGTATCTATCTTCCTCCAGCTGCTGACCTCTCTCACATGTATCTAGACCACCTAGTTTCACAGTTGCCACCACCATTTCTGTTAGTCGGTGACGTGAAAACCCACCACCAACTATAGGGATCACCTCGGGATTGTGCGAGAGGTCATCTAAATGCCGATTCCTTGAACAGTATTCACCTCTCTCTCCTGAACATCGGAGATCCTACCTTTCTATCTGACGCTTGCCACAGTTTCTCCCACCTCGATATAGCTGTTTGTTCTCCACAGTTAGCAGTTTCCTTACAATGGAATCTCATCTCTGATTTATAACCTAGGGACCACTCACCAGCTCTATAAGTCTCTCAGCATCCCCTTTATGGTGTATATATTTACCTAGATGGCGCTTAGATAAGGCCGACTAGAACCTTTTCTCCCGTTCGACGGTTTTTGATCGTAGCGATCATGACTCGGTGGATATCTTGGTTGAACACCTCACAGCCACTATTCTTTCCGCGGCTGAGCGGTTTATCCCGTGGTCGACTGGCCACCCTCGTCGATTTCCTATACCTTGGTGGACGGATGATTGTCGGAATACCATTCGTGCTCGCAGACGTGCTCTTGGGTATTTCTAGCGTCGACCTACGCTGAATAATTTAATACAATATAAGAAGATGGAAAATACAAACCTAGGGAAGCTATTAAGGATAGCAAAAAGCAATCATGTAGCGGTTTTGCAGGCTCCTTTAATCGAAATGCACCTTACTTTGTCGTATGGGATAAGTTGAGGCGTGTAACCGGAAAACCGACTCATATTCCGATCGCCGGACTGAAAACAGCAGCAGGCGCTGTGGTTGACAAGTTTGACGTGGCTAACACTCTGGGCAGTGCTTTCGCTCAAATGTCTGGTTCAGATAGTTATTCGCACGAGTTTCTTCAAGTTAAGACTCAGGTTGAACCTCAAGGTTTGGCCTTCCGCTCTGGAAACCGAGAAGACTACAACCGCCATTTTACCTGGCGGAGCTAGACCCTGCTCTCTCATTTTCTCGAAAATCTGCGTCAGGCCCAGATAGCATCCACGTGTAAATGTTGCAACATCTCTCTCCTGCTTGTAAGGCTTTCCTTCTGGAGGTCTACAATCGAGTCCGCGTAGATGCCACTTTTCCAACTCAGTGGCGGGAGGTCACCATCATACCTATTTTGAAACCTAGAAGGGAACGTCATCTTCCTTCCAGCTACCGTTCAATTTCCCTCACCAGCTGTGTCTGCAAGCTGATGGAACGCATGATAAATAGGCGGTTGTTGTGGTGTTTAGAATTCCACAATCTTCTGAGCAACATCCAATGTGGTTTTCGAAGATGTCGATCAGCAGTTGACCACCTTGTGTCCCTATCGACGCAGATCCTGAACTGCTTTCTTCGGAATTGTCAGAAACTTGGGATATTTTTTGACCTCGAGAAGGCTTATGACACGTGTTGGTGGTCAGGGATTTTCAGCTCCCTCCACAGTTGTCATATCCGTGGCCGTCTACCGTTGTTGTTGTTGTTGCGGAACTGCGTTTTCCGAGTAAGGGTCAGTTCGGTTTTTTCTCATTATTTTAATCAAGAGAACGGAGTGCCACAGGGTTCGGTACTCAGCGTAACGCTGTTTGCTATAGCGATAAATTCCATATCGCATTGTGTTCCCCAGATGTCTCGTCCTGTCTCTTCGTGGACGACTTTGCCATCTTCTTTACTTCTCAGCGTACGCCGTTTGTAGAACGTCGTCTCCAACGGTGTTTGGACAATCTTTACGATTGGAGCTTGAAACACGGCTTTCGTTTCTCGCCTGAGAAGAAAGTCTGCGTTAACTTCTGGAGTCGTGGGTGGCGAATGGCTCCCTTTCTCACACTTGAGCCAGATTTACTTCCTTTCGCCGATGAGGTGAGATTCGTGGGATTAGTTTTCGATTGCAACCTATGCCGGGTACCGCATGCAGCGCAGCTTCAAGCCGGGTGTGACCGTTCTCTCAATATCTTACGGATACTAAGTGGCAAATCTTGGGGTGCTGATCAGACTGTACTGCTGCGCTTTTATCGTGCAGTGATGCGATCCAAGCTAGATTATAGAGGCATTGTTTATTGTTCCTTACGACCTGTGCTGAGACTCTTAGACACTGTCCATAATTAGGACATCCTTGTGGCTGTTGGGGCTTTTCCAACCAGCCCCGTTGTTAGCCTCTACGCTGAATCGGCGGAACCCCCTCTGTGATGTCGGCGTGATGTCCTATTAGACAATTATGGCTGCTCCCTTCAGTGCATGCCTTTGAATCCAACGTTTATCCTTTTCTTCTGTACCGAGCTGGACGAACGATATCGTAACCACCTTCATAGTCCACGGCCTGCAGGTTTCCGTTTCCGTGAACTTCTCCGGAAACACAACATTGCAGTGCCACGCATGTTCCCGAGGGGGGAGAGGGTGTGCCCATCTTGGCTACGTGATACCTCACACGTAGATCTCGGGATGACCGCTTACGGAAAATCTGGGTTGCTTCTGTCTAATATTTCTACTTGTTTTTTTTAGAATTTTTATCCTCCTATCCTCTTTTATTTACACCGATGGCAGCAAGTGTGATGATGGTGTTGGATGTGCCTTTGTTCATGGTAACGAACCTTTTACTTTCGGGTTGCATCGTAACACATCCATATACACTGCAGAGCTATACGCCATATACCAAGCAATTCTTTTTATTTGCCGTCGACGTTTGCCTTGTTATGAGTGATTCCCTTAGTGCACTCCAGAGCGTTCGTGAGCTGTACGATTACCATCCTATCGTGCAGCTTATTCAGGATGCCCTCCACATGCTCCACCCTTCGGGGGTTAATGTGGAGTTTGCGTGGAACTCTGGTTACGCTGGCTTACCGGGAAATGAACTGGCAGATTTGGCAGCGAAGGCGGCGACCACACAACCCAGTGCTACTCTTCCGCGTTTGACAAATGAAGATTTTAGGCTCGTTATTCGGAAAACTGTTTTTTCTTGCTGGCATGATAAATGGTCAGCGCTCCGCAGTAACAAGCTCAGAGTAGTGAAGGAACTTCCATTAAACTGTGTGACCTCGTCTCGCGTATCTCGTCGAGATGAGGTGATTTTAGCAGTCTTGCGTATTGACCATTGTTTTTTTAGCCACAGCTACCTGCCTAAGGGGGAACCGGCTCCCGTCTGTCCGCTGTGTAGACAAGGATTATTGTCCGTCCGCCATATGTTGCTGGAGTGCTTTGTTTTAGGTATATTCGAGCCTCTCTGCAGCTGGCGTTCTCTCTTAGGGAGCTCCTGGCGGATGATGCCATAGCGGTGGACCGAGTTTTAGATTTTTATCAGCGGTGACTTTTAAACTCACGATTTAGTTTTATGACGGTTTTATCCTGTATATCATTAGCATGAAGTGGTAGCTTGTGTTTTTACCTTTTTAACTGTTGTGAATTTTAGCTACGAAAATTTAGGCTTTCGTTTTCAATTTCTATTTCCTTTGTTTTTAACAGTTTTCAGTGATCGACCTGGCCTGTGCTACGGGTAGTTTTATTTTTACTAGCTTTTATGTCACCTGTTACTTGTGTCTTTATCCTCCCCGTGGTTTTATTTCCGTTCCACAGTTGTTAACAATATTTTATCTAGGTTTTTATTGTGTTTTTAAGTTTTATTGTATGGATCTAGTTCCTCGTTTTTTAACTCCTAGTTACTGTTTGGGTGCTAATAACCGTTGAAGTTGAGCGCCCTAAAGTCCTATTACGACTACTACTATCGAACATTCAAATACCTTGAACTCTGAAGGTTGTCAAATAATTTGTGTTATCAATTAATCAGAGACTTGTGACCCCTGTTTTAGACTGTATGAAAAAACAAGTGAAGACTGTTTGAAAAAAAAAATACGAAATGTCTTCCTAGTGTCGCTACGGAAACAATTGCTTATAAAGTATCTTACCCAATAGTCGATGATGTGACCTAATTCCGTTTTGCTCAAATCACAGCTTGTGATGTTGAGCGAAGTTTTTCACAATATAAAGCCGGTTTACCTGCTAATCGGAGACGATTCACAATTGAAACGTTACGACAGTTATGTTATTGTGCGTTGTAATCTATTTATCTTGAAAGAAAATGAAACGCATAATGATACTGATGACTTGTTGCACAAGATCAATTGACTGTATGTAAATATTAAAATCGATAGTTTTCGTAAATCGGGGCTATTAAGTTTACCATCCACCTAACCTCAATTGCCTTCCACTGCTAGTGAAAACATCTGTCTACCACCCAACCACTCTCCGTTTTCCTTCTTATAATACCACTACGTACACACTGCTTTGTAAACACCTCACACCTATATAACATGCTGCGCTAACTTCGGTCCCCAAGATGCTATACCTGCTCATCAGAGTTGACCTACCTGATCCCCCCCCCCCCGACCCGCCCACACATCAGGCGATTTTTCAATATAATCATTTTATTTCATCCCCTTTAAATTTACATGCAATGGCCATTTCATTTTATAGAAAATATAAATATTGCATAAAGATTCATATTTACATTTCTTGAAAGTCTAATATATAGCATATTATTCACATTTTAATTCTCCTCGATACCATAAAAATCTTGCTTTGTTAGGTGTCTTTCTATAACGTTAATGTTACATTGTTTTATATTTTTAGGTAACCTATTTTACATATCCTTCCTAATATTTTCTATCCCTGTGTTGTTTAAAGTGCCCTTATGGTAATCTGTTTTGTTTCTCACATCACCGGAATGTACATTACAGTTTTTATAAATGTATCTTTCTACACTCCATGCTTCATACTCATTGTGATCAAACCGCCAGCGCGACCACGCGTGGTCCAGTGGTTAGACTCTGATCTCTCAAATAGGGGCCGGGATTCGATCCCAGGTGACCGTATGTGAGATTTGTGGTGGATAAAGCGGCGCAGATGCGAGTTTTCTCCAGGCTCTCCGGTACCCCCAGACATCGCATTTCACCGGTGCGCCATCTTCATTCCGTGATCATCATTGTCATCGCTTGCGGTGCCATTTGCAGTAAAAGTGGGCGATAACGTTATATAAAAAAGAGACCGCCCTGTGTCTTGACCTGAACACAGGAGTGGCTATACTTGTATTATTTGGCGCTATGATTAGCGTGTTGGCATGGGATTAAGATATTAAGGATGTTGGAAGTTCAAGTCTGAGTATACAGCTTTATTTGAATCTTTTAATTAACCGTTAATTCTTTGCTGCGTTACTCAATATGGTTTGTTCGTACTGACAAATATGTAGGTGCAACCGAGAACGTTTTATTAACAATTGCATTAATCAGCTGAAGGAGTTTCTAAAATACAGTGTATCACACGTTGACGCGTTATACTCATTGCCATTGTAGGAGCAGTTCACAATTTGCGAAACAAAATCAATATCATCATTGAATCAATGCACTTCAAGAGAATTACAAAATGAACGACCATCTCCAAAGTAGAACTAACATCTACATAAGCTGGTTAAGAACAATGTGCTATAAAGGAAAGTGCATTGTTTATAAGCATTAGGTTTCAGCCTTTTCGTTAAACCAATAGAACGTTACATTGAAATACAAAACAAGTATTGTACGTCGTGTGTTATAAGTTGATTTGTATATGTAACTAGTTGTTCTCTTTCTTTTCAGGTAAGTGCCCTGCAGCCTTTGTTTTGGAAGCCAGATAAGGTGCTGGTAAGTTTTTAACGCTGTTGAGCTATTGCTAGAAAATGTGTAATTGCAACGGACCCAAAGAAAGTTCCGTGCACAGTGCACTAAGCACCATAATTCTGTATGCATGAAGCGGTTAATAATATGAATTAAATAAATCAATGTTATTTGGGTAAATATCCGCTTAGGCTAATTAATATAATGAATCAAAATTTATACGGTTTGATATTTACAGACAGAGAAACAGGATTTGTTCTCTTCTCCAGTAGTTGATAGCATTCAGACAGTGTGTTTTGTCCTTAGCTTTAATAATGCACATGTAATCACATGTTAAGAGCAATAAATAAACACACAAACAGAAACTTGACGTTAATGCGCCTTTTCGACGGAGGTGACTTGTGACTCTTGATCAGCTCCATAGTTTTTCCTATTCCAGTAATAAATTAATCATTATTTATCTCTTTTTGTATGTGATTTCCACTATAATGCCCCTCTATTTAGTGTAAGAACAGGATTTTCCACAATGTGTGAAAAACAATTGTGTATATGATACGGCTTTGATTATTTAAGTAATTGCTGAATTATTAACATATTGCCAGTTCTACTTTTTCCATGAGAATTATTTAGAGTTCTTATAAATTTCCTTCAGTCTCTGACCATTCTTGTATCTCGTCCAACTGAAATATGGTCTCTAAAAACGTTGAATGTGCTAAACTCGGATGAACCCAGACACCTTGGAAGAAGAGATTACCATACCCACATGAACGCGACCAAAGATCATCCACAGACATGCCTTTTGTATATAGTACACCCCGCGCATACATGATAACTATCATCTTTTCAGATCCTCTTTTTCAGTTCTCTGCTAGCATTTAATTCTACATATTCCTTCACGAGAAAAAACATGGATTCAACAAATAGCAAACGAAAAGTGTTGTCTGCATCCACACAGTGATAAGCATATTTCAACATATGCCTTTACTGACTCCACAATTAGTTACAAATAAAGTCTTGAGTTCACTGTTGGAAATAATTCACTCGAGGTTTCGATGCGTAGAAAGTTTACTGCTGCATGCCATTCAGCTTTCGGGCACCGCTGCACGCTTACACTGCAGCAATTCACGACTCAGTACAATTCACTACACAAGAAATCACTGCAATTCGTCGAGAATATGATGTCACAGACTTTCTGGAAACTTATCGGAGGTACTAGAAACCGAAGCTTGGAGAAATATTTCAAATATTGAGTGAAATCATGACATGGTGAGAAGAGTCTCGCGTTCTGAAGGAGCCTGTTGCGGTACGCCGTTGTTTATTCATCCTACTGCAATCTCTCACAATCCAGCTCCACCGCCGCCTACCAAAGCAAACATCAGAGCGATCACATACTGGACGCAGTTGTCACAATATATAGTGGGTCCTCTTTGCTCTTTTAGGATATTTACGCCAACCTTTCTTCCATGAAAAATTGACGAGTTGATAATCCCTCACTCCGTTCCCTCTCTGGCCAATATTCTACTGTACCTATACTAGAGTCGCATCTGGCGAGATGTTTGAAGCGAGAACGCTGGGACAGCAGTATTTCCAGTTTCTATAGACAACCAACTGTCGCTATCACTAAATTCATCCATTTGCTTCGGCCAAACTAATTTCAGATTGCACACCAGAATCCTCTAGAAAAATACGTTGCATCTTGTCATCTGAGAAACCATGCTTAGGGAACATAACTTACCTTGACTGTATTCAACCGAAAACACTGGCTAAGAAGTTGGCACTATACAGTAACTTTGAAATGTCGACAGCTGATAAAATGCACGTGCAAGGATCCAACAATGCACCGCTGTTTGACAAGGCAAAGTGTTGTTTATTGTGACTGTATTGTTCTGTCATTTATAGCCCTCTAATATAAGAGTCATTTTAGAAGTAATGACAATTTTTTTTTATAAGTGAATAAATCTACAGGAAACAAAACTTAGGATATGCAATTGAAAGTCGCTGGAATGTTCTTCGCAATGCTTCGTATTACATAAGCACAGAGAAGTATGCGTACGCGCGTAATACTCATACGAGGTGATGACGTTCAAAATAATCCCCCAAGGCTAACACACACCTTTGCCTATGATGTGGAAGGCGCTGAATACCATCAGCCGGCTGCGATGAGTTATTCACACCACCTCTCGTCCAAGCTCTGTTTGCCAACCACTTCCCACGCAACGGCGTCTTCAATTTCGGAGTGAGATCAAAGTCATTGGTAATTTTTTATGTATGCTCACTGTTCCACTTCAGTGAATTCCAACTTGGAACACTGCCTCTAGGATACTAACGCTTGCATGTATGCATCTGTACCCATCAACGTACTCAGATGCCATCTGATGGTGGCACTCCGTACTATGTACAACATGTTTTCAAATGTGTATATTGCAATAACTCTATGTTTTGTTATAAGGATATCACTAAATGATGCCCTCAAGGACCAATTCTAGGACCGACCTTCTGGAGACATCGTATTGGAAACATTATTGGAAAACTTGTATAATGATATGAACTGTTCAAGGATTATAGCGTATGCTGATGATGTTACATGTTTAATTGAAGTAAATTCCAGATTAGAGTTAGAACACAGGGGAAATAATGTAACAGCAATTTTAAGCCAATGGCGTGAGGAGTCTAAAATGAAAATATCTTCACAGAAATCAGCTTACATGTTACTTAAAGGCACACTAAAAGGTGACACAACAGTAAAAATCTCAGGCAAAAATATTAGAAGAAATCCTACCACAAAATATTTAAGAATTAAAATGGATGAGAAGTTAAATTTTAAAGCACACGCGGAGAATGTCAGAAACAAAGCAGAAGGTGTCCTGTTAAAACTTTCAAGAATTGCACAATATAACTTCAAAATTTCAATAAGCAGTATAACTTGTTACCATACCAGTATTTTTGCCTCCATTATTAACTACGGAGCAGGGGTTTGGGCGCACAGAGCAAACAATAGTCTAATAAAAACAAGATTAAGAAGATCACAGAGGAAGGTATTATTACGTTTTACAGGTACATTTTTTACCAACCCCACCCTCGCACTGTTAGTGAGTATTGGAATATGACCAATTAATTTAATTATTAAAATAAGAGGAGTATTATATTGGCTAAAGAAGGGAAATACAAATAAAATTTATGAAATTATTGGTGCATATTTTAACTCAAAAAGAGAAATTAAAAATAACTTAGTAAATCAGTGGCAAGATGAAAGAAACAATAAAGATAGAGGAAGAAGAACATATTAATTTTTTGATAGCATCCGCGAACGTTTGAGTATTAAGCATGTAAATGCAACTAAAGGCATGATTCATTATATAACTGGTCACGTACCTTATAATACATATTGGCACAAGATAGTAAGATTAATAAGTGATAAATGTGAGATTTGTGATGTCCCGGACACTCCAGAACACGTATTATTTGAATGCAGTAACCATATGGAAGAAATTCAGGAAGAGAGGTCGTTATTGGCAGGCAAATGTATAAGCGAAATACTAAGAGATGAAGAACTCTGTGGATTTTTAGAAACTTTAGCTAATAAAATAAGTACAAAAGGGTGGGGAAAAAATAATACCACAACGAGTACAAGAAAAAAACAGCAGTTACCAGAAGCAGAGTATAATAGAGTTTTAAGACACAGGAATGTTTTTAATTTAATTTAAAAACTTTATAATATGGAGGGAGATGTATAAGAAGGAATAGAAGGTGAAACAGAGGAAGAGGACATGTAAACAACGATAACAAGTCAATCATAAGGCAATATATTCGGACCTTAAGTTGAAAGGAGATATAATTAGAGAAGTAAAAGATAAATTTTGCTGGAAGATGCAGGTCAGAAGAAGCAGTGTTTTGGGATGAAGCAAGAAGATGGTGATATTGGGATAAGAGGGAAAATGGCGATACCTGGATGAAAGCGGAAGATGGCGTTCTGGGACGAAGTAGGAAATTGCAGGGCCAGGGATGAAATGATAAAATGCAGGGTCATGGATGAAGTGAGAAGATGCAGGGCCAGGGATGAAGTGAGAAAATGCAGGGTCAGGGATGAAGTGAGAAGATGCAGGGCCAGGGATGAAATGAGAAAATGCAGGTTCAGGGATGAAGTGAGAAGATGCAGGGTCTGGGATGAAGTGAGAAGATGCAGGGTCAGGGATGTAATGAGAAAATGCAGAGTCAGGGATGAAGTGAGAAGAAGCAGTGTCAGGGATGTAATGAGAAAATGCAGGGTCTGGGATGAAGTGAGAAGAAGCAGGGTCAGGGATGAAGTGAGAGTGTGTAGGACTAGGAATGAAGTAAGAAGGGGAAGTGGGTGGAAAGGGAGAATAAGTGTGATAAGAAGGGAATAAAGAAGTAATTAACTTTAAAATGTATAATGAAAGTGTATAGTGAAAGTGAATAGTTTCATTTGTAATTAAAGGATAATCAATGTAATTAGATATTGCGTGCAATAGAAAATAGGAAAATAATTACACACATATAAAACTAAGTCGCAGAAGAACTAATTGCGCAGTAGAATAATAATAGTACAAGATTTTATTAGGTATAAAATCGTAGAACACTTAGCAATTGAGCAGAACTTTAAATATCTGATGCTAAAGAAGAAAAGTGTAGGAAGAAGTAGTATTGGCCACTAATACGGCGTGCCGCAGGTTACTGGCGGCAAATTATACAGTAGTGTAGTTTGTAGATTTTATTATTTTTATTTATGTTTTGGTTTTCGTTTTTAATTTTTAATTTATATTATAATAACTGGTTACCTGTTATTT
This sequence comes from Hymenopus coronatus, assembly GCA_030762935.1. Lineage (NCBI taxonomy): Eukaryota > Metazoa > Arthropoda > Insecta > Mantodea > Hymenopodidae > Hymenopus > Hymenopus coronatus. The sequence goes on along the minus strand of CM060900.1, from coordinate 543,857,182 downwards.
GTTTATAGGTTACCAGTAATATTTTTAAATTTGTAATTTTAATAATAGTTTGATGTTTATCTCATATTATGTAACTATAGAAATATAGTAACAAGAATGTGGGATAAAGTAATAACATATTAAAAATAATATAATAACAATATATCAAATAAATAGCAATGCTATAATTAGAGTAGATATTAAAGAATTTTATATATAATTATAATAATAAATAATAACATAAATTATAATAAATAATGATTTAAAAAAGTAATAATAAATTAAAATTAAATACATTGATAAAAGGACAACAATAAATAATAAAATATATTTATTATAGTAAATAAAGTGATAATTGATATTAATTAATAAAGTTTAGATAATAACCTGAATTTTAAATATATATATATATAAATATATATATATATATATAAATTTAAATGTTAGGTAATTAATAATAATTAATATATAAACATTTAAATATTAAATGTAATTTTGATAAATATATTGGTTCAGGTGCATAATTTAATTTAAGTTATTTAGGTTAAGTTATTAATGTGACAATTGTATATCTATTTTTTTTGTAAAATTTAAAAAAAAAAGTTTGTTAATAAATGAAATAAGGTCTGAGATATTTGCCCAGGTGTAAGTAATTAGATATCGGGGTATAGTATACAGCTTTTATTTTTATTTTATTTTTGTACAAAGAAGTTTATCAGGTATCACAAGCATTCCTCCGCTATCCAAGTAGTTATCAGGTAATACTCACATTCCACCTCTGCGTACTAATTGATGAGTTATTCTTCACATTCTCCCTTTACACAATTGTTTATCACGTATCGCCCAAATATCGCAGCACCAAGTAGTTGGCCAGGTATCATTCACATTCCTCCTGTACACGGCGTTTTTCAGATATGATCCACATTTGTCCTGTGCTCAGTAGCTTGTTAGGTAATAACTGCAAAACCCCGTTTGCAGTACTTTTATCACGTACTATTCCTCTAGTGTGCAGCAGTTTACAACACCCTACATTAACCCGTACTCAATAGTTTAGCAGCTACCAACACAATTCGTTCCTTATCCAGCAGATTAGTAGGTGTCACTTCCACTTCTCCAGTACCCTAATAGCTTAGCAGTTATCACCCCCATTTTTTCCGTATCCAATAGTTTACCGGTTATCACCCCCACTTTCTGCTGTACCCAGTAGTTTAGCAATTAACACCTATTTTCCTACCGTAACCAGTAGCTTAAAAGTTATCACCCTCGTTGCTTCCGTACCTAGTCGTTTAGCAGTTATCTCCCGCATTTCTCCTGTACCCAGTGGTTTAGCAGTTGTCACCTCCTTTTCTTCCATATCCAGCAGGTTAGCAGCTATTTCTCCGGTACCCAACAATCTAGTAGCTATTACGCCTATTTCTCTCGTTACCAGGAGCTTAGAAAATATCGAAAACATTTTCCGGATACCCAATATATCACAAGTATTCCTCCTGTACCACGTGGATTAGACATTACCACCTCCATTCTTCCCGTATCTCGTAGCTTAGCATATATCATCCCCGTTTATTCGGTACGCAAAAGCTTAATACTTATCACCCCCATTTCTGCTTTACCCAGTACTTTGGCAGGTATCAGCGTTATTTCCACCGTACCCAGTAGTTTAACAGTTATCACCCTCATTTCTGCTGTACCTAGTAGTTTAGCAGTTATTAGCCTCATTTCTCGCTTACCCAGTAGTTAAGCAGTTATCACCCTCAAATCTACTTTATCCATTAGCTTAACCGTTATCACTCTCATTTAACTTCTACCAAGTAGTAAGGAAGGTATCACCCCCTTTGCCCTTTACCCAATGATTTAACAGATATGACTCCCATTTTTTATAACGGAGTAGTTTGTTCCTGTACCCATAGTTTAGCAGGTATCACCCTCATTTCTCTTTTACCCACAAATTTGGCTTTTATCATCCTCATTTCTGGCCTACCCAATGGTGTAAAAGCTATCACTCTCATTTTTCTGTTTTCAGCAGTTTAACACTTTCCCAGTAAATTAGTATGTGTTGCTCTCATTTCTAGCGTTCCCTGTATATTACACGTTATCCCCCTCATTTCTCCGGTACGTAGCACCTTAGCAGTTATAACCCTCATTTTTTATTTTCCCACCACTTTAGCAGCTATCACCTTCGTTGCTCCCCTACCCAGTAATTTACCAGCTATCACCATCATTTCAATTCCACCTAGCAATTACACAGTTATCTTCATTTATCCGGTGCCCAACAGTTTAGCAGTTATCACCCACATTACCCATTTTCCAAGGAAATTAACAGTTATCACCCACATTTCTTCTCTTCCCGGTAACTTAGTAGGTATCATTCTAATACTTCCTGATGAGTTATTACCCTCATTTTACACCGTACCCACTAGTTTAGCAAGTATCACCCTAGTTTCTCCTATGCCAATTAGTTCAGCAAGTATCATCCTGTACCGAGAGTTTAGCTGTTGTCATCCTATTTTCTCCTGTACCCAGTAATTCAGCAGGTATCATCCTCATTTCTCCTGTACCCATTAGTTCAGCAGGTATCACCCTAGTTTCTCCTGTACCGAGAGTTTAGCCGGTGACATCCTATTTTCTCCTGTACCCAGCAGTTTAGCTGGTATCACCATCATTTCTCTTATGCCCATTAATTCAGCAATTATCATCCTCATTCCTCCTGTACCAAGTAGTTAAGCAGGTGCCACCCTAGTTTCTCTTGTACCGAAAGTTTAGCTGGTGTCACCCCCATTTCTCCTATGCTCATTAGTTCAGCAAGTATTATCCTCATTCCTCCTGAACCTAGTAGTTCAGCAGGTATCATCCTCATTCCTCCTTTACCCAGTAGCTCAGCAGGTATCACCCTAGTTTCTCTTGTACCGAGAGTTTAGCCGGTGTCACCCTAGTTTCTCCTGTACTCAGCAGGCTAGCAGTGTCACCCCCATTTCTCCTATGCCCGTTAATTCAGCAAGTATCATCCTCATTCCTCCTGTACCCAGTAGTTCAGCAGGTATCACTCTAGTTTCTCCTGTGCCGAGAGTTTAGCTGGTATCACCCCCATTTCTCCTATGCCCATTACTTAAGCAAGTATTATCCGCATTCCTCCTGTACACAGTAGTTCATCAGATATCATCCTCATTTCTCCTGTACCCAGTAGTTAAGCAGGTAAAACCCGAGTTTCTTCTGTACTGAGAGTTTAGCTTTTATCACCCCATTTCTCCTAAACCCAGTAGTTAAGCAGGTATCACGCTAGCTTCTCCTGTACCCAGTAGTTAAGCAGGTGTCACCCTAGTTTCTCCTGTGCGGAGAGTTTAGTCGGAGCCATCCCCATTTCTCCTATACCCAGTAGTTCAGCAAATAAGACACTCATTCTTCCTCTACCCAGTAGTCTAGCAGGTAGCATGTTAAGTTTTCCCTACCCAGTAGTATAACACGCATGACCCTATTTGTCCTTTGCCAGTACCACCATCCTTTCACCTGTGCCTTTTTGCTTAGAACGAACAAATCTCATTCATCAGATACCCAGTAATTTAGCAGCTATCATCGCCAGTTATCCTGTACCGAGAAGTTGAGCAAAAATCATCTTCCTCCGTACAGCACCCAGAGAATTAGTAGGTATGATCCTCATTTCTCCGGTAAATAGTGCTCTATCTCTTATCACCTTCACTTTAACTGTATTAAGTATTTTGGCAGAAAATACACTAACTTCTCCTTTAGCCAGTAGTTTGGCAGCTATTGCCGCAAATTCTCCCCAACACAGTAGTTTCGCAGGTCTCACTCTCATTCTTCTTTACCCAGTAGTTTAGAAAACATCACGCTTTTTTCTCCTGTAACCATTAATTTAGCAGGTTTCGCTTCCATTTCTCTTATACCCAGGAGTGTAGCAGGTATTCTGTATACTGTAGTTTAGCAAACATTACCTCCAATTTTGCTTGATCCATTAAGATAGCAGCTGTCACCTCCATTTTTTGTGCACGTAGTGTTTCACATGTATCACGTTATCTGATATTACCATCTAATTTAGTAGGTATCAGTTCCATTCTTCTTTTACCCTGTCGTTTAAGAGTATCATCCTCATTTCCCCTCTGTCCAGTAGTTTAGCAGATATCAGACTAAATTCTCCTGCCCGCACTACAAAATGTATCACCCTAATTTCTCAGGTGCACAGTTCATTACTTGCATCACCCCAAATCTTCAACACCCAGTAGTTTTGCAATTATCACCTCATTCCTCCCCTCTTCAGGAGTCTAGCTGTTATCACCCTCATTTTTCCTGTGACCATTAACTTATCTGTTATAAGCCTAATTTCACCGGTACCAGCAACATAGCAGTTATCTCCCTCATTCGCTTGGTAGCCAGTATTTTAGCCGGTATCAACCACGTTTCTGGTTTACCCAGTAACTTAACAGTTATCATCCCCACTTTTATTATAGCCTGCAGTTTAGAAGTTATAATCCTTATTTTTCTTATGCCCAGTAGTTAAGCAGATATCACCCTCATTCATCCCGTACACATTTGTTTAGCTGTTACCACTCTTTTTTCCCGTACATGGTTATTTAGGAGTTATCAAACCCATTCGTCCCGTACCAACTTCTTTAGCTGTTATGCTCATTTTCCAGGACACAGTTGTTCAGCAGTTGTCATTCTCATTCGTCCAGTACCCAGTTGCTTATATGTTATCAGCCTCGTTTCTCCCGTACCAAGTAGTTTAGCGAATATCGTCCCTATTTATCCTGTACCCAGAAATTTGAGTTATATTCATAATTTATACTGTAGAAGATAGTTGGCAGGTATCAACCTCGTTCGTTCTGTACCCAGTAGTTAGGCTGTTATCATCCTAATTTATCCTAAACGCAGTAGTTTAGCAGGTATTGCCCTCATTCGTTCTGTGCCCAGTTTTTATGTTATCATCATGATTTATCTTGTATAAGGTAGATAAGCAGGTATTGCCCTCATTTGTCCCGTATCAAATAGTTCACCAAGTTTCACCCCCATCCGTTCCTTACACATTTGTTTAGCAGGTGTCATCCTTATTGATCCTCCACCCAGTAGTTTAGCAGTTATCATTCGTATTTATCCGGTACAAGGTAGTTTAGCAGTTATCACCTGCAATTCTTCGCCGCACAACAGTTGAGCAGTTATCACCTTCATTTCACCCGTAACCAGTACCTTACCAGATATCTCCATCATTTGTTCCCTAATAAATAGTTAGGAATTATAACCCCATTCGTCCCGTACACAGCAGTTTAGCAGCTGTCGCCCTCATTCGTCTTGTACCTTTTATTACTGCACGTATTACCCTCACTTTAATTCTTCCCAGTTGTTGGGCAAGTATCACGCTCATTCGTCTCGCACACTCTCATTTATCCTGTACCCGGTAGTTTAGCGGCTATCATTCTCTCGAACCCACCAGTTTGGCAGGTATCGTCCTATTCTCCCGTACGTAGAGTTTTAGCCAGTTTCATATTCCTTCTGCCCTACTCAGTAATTTAGCAGGTATATTCACTCTCCCGTTCCCAGGATTTTAGTGTGTACTATCCTCACTCTCCCGTACCCAGTAGACTGGGATGTATCATCCTCATTTCTCCCGAACCGCACTTTAGCACGTATCATCCTCAGGTAGCATACGCACTCTCTCGCACACAGTAGTTTAGCCGGTATCGACCTCCCTCTCCCGTACGCAGTAGTTTAACAGGTATCAACTATACTCTCCCGTACACTGTAGTTTAGCTGGCATGAGCCTCATTCTCCCGTACCCAGGAGTTTAGCAGGCATCATTCTCACTCTCTTGTACCCAAGAGTTCAGAAAATATCGTCCCCATTCTCCCGTTCCCAGTAGTTTAGCAGGTATCAACTATACTCTCCCATACGCAGTACTTTAGCAGGTATCAACTATACTCTCCCGTACCCTGTAGTTTAGCAGGTATTAACTATACTCTCCCGTACGCAATAGTTTAGCAGGTATCAACTATACTCTCCCGTACCTGTAGTTTAGCAGGTATCACATACACTCTCCCGTACCCTGTAGTTTAGCAGGTATCAACTATACTCTCCCGTACCCTGTAGTTTAGCAGGTATTAACTATACTCTCCCGTACCCTGTAGTTTAGCAGGTATTAACTATACTCTCCCGTACCCTGTAGTTTAGCAGGTATTAACTATACTCTCCCGTACCCTGTAGTTTAGCAGGTATTAACTATACTCTCCCGTACCCTGTAGTTTAGCAGGTATCAACTATACTCTCCCGTACCCTGTAGTTTAGCAGGTATTAACTATACTCTCCCGTACCCTGTAGTTTAGCAGGTATTAACTATACTCTCCCGTACCCTGTAGTTTAGCAGGTATTAACTATACTCTCCCGTACCCTGTAGTTTAGCAGGTATTAACTATACTCTCCCGTATCCTGTAGTTTAGCAGGTATCAACTATACTCTCCCGTACACTGTAGTTTAGCTGGCATGAGCCTCATTCTCCCGTACCCAGGAGTTTAGCAGGCATCATTCTCACTCTCTTGTACCCAAGAGTTCAGAAAATATCGTCCCCATTCTCCCGTTCCCAGTAGTTTAGCAGGTATCAACTATACTCTCCCATACGCAGTACTTTAGCAGGTATCAACTATACTCTCCCGTACCCTGTAGTTTAGCAGGTATTAACTATACTCTCCCGTACGCAATAATTTAGCAGGTATCAACTATACTCTCCCGTACCCTGTAGTTTAGCAGGTATCAACTATATTCTCCCGTACCCAGTACTTTAACAGGTAACAACTATACTCTGCCGTACCGTGTAGTTTAGCTGGTATGAGCCTCATTCTCCCGTACCCAGGCGTTTAGCAGGCATCATTCTCACTCTCTTGTATCCAAGAGTTCAGCAAGTATCATCCCCATTCTCCCGTTCCCAGTAGTTTAGCTGGTATCAACCTCACTCTCCCGTACCCAGTAGTTCAGGAGTATCAACCCCACTCTCCCGTACTCAGTAGTTTAGCTGGTATCAACCTCAATCTCCGACACCCAGTAATTTAGCTGGAATCCGCTTCACTCTCCCGTACCCAGTAGTTTAGCTGGTATCAGCCCCACTCTCCCGTACTCAGCAGTTCAGCTGGTATCAACTTCACTCTCCCGTACCCATTAGTTTAGCTGGAATCAATCTCACTCTCCCGTACCCAGTAGTTTAACTGGTATCAACCTCACTCTCCCGTACCTAGTAGTTTAGCTGGAATCAACCTCACTCTCCCGTACTCAGTAGTTTAACTGGTATCAACCTCACTCTCCGTTACCCCGTAGTTTAACTCGTATCAACCTCAGTATCCCGTACATGGTAGCTTAGCTGGAATCAACCTCACTCAGTAATTTAGCTGGAATCAACTTCACTCTACCGTACTCAGTAGTTTAGCTGGTTATCAACCTCACTCTCGCTTAACCAGTAGTGTAATTGGTATCAACCTGACTCCCCCGTACCCAGTAGTTTAGCTGGTATAAAACTCACTCTCCCGTACCCAGTAGTTCAGCAGGTAGCAAGCCGACTCTCCCGTACCCAGTAGTTTAGCTGGTATCAACCTCCCTCTCCCGTACCCAGTAGTTTATCTGGTATCAACCCCACTCTCCCGTACCCAGTAGCTTAGCTAGTGTCATCCTCACTCTCCCGTACCCAGTAGTTTAGCTGGTATCAACCTCACTCTCCCGTAACCAGTAGTTTAGCTGGTATCAACCTCACTCTCCCGTACCCAGTAGTTTAACTGGTATCAACCTCGCTGTCCCGTACTCACTAGTTTAGCTGTTATCAGCCTCACTCGCCCGTACCCAGTAGTTTAGCTGGTATCAACCTCACTCTCCTGTACCCAATAGTTTAGCTGGTATCAACCTCACTCTCCCGTACCCAGTAGTTTAGCTGGTATCAACCTTATTCTCCCGTACCGAGTAGTTTAACTGGTATCAACCTCACTCTCCCGTACCCTGTGGTTTAGCTGGTATCAACATCACTCTCCCGTACCCAGTAGTTTAATTGGTAGCAACCTCACTCTCCAGTCCAGTAGTTCAGCTGGTATCAGCCTCATTCTACCGTACCCAGTCGTTTAGCTGGTATCAGCCTCATTCTGCCGTACCCAGTAGTTTAGCTGGTATCAGCCTCGCTCTGCCGTACCCAGTAGTTTAACTGGTATAAATCCCACTCTCACGTACCCAGTAGCTTAGCTGGAATCATCCTCACTCTCCCGTACCCAGTAGTTTAGCTGATATTAGACTCACTCTCCCGTACCCAGTATTTCAGCAGGTATCAACCGCACTCTCCCGCACACAGTAGTTTAGGTGGTATCTGCCTCACCCTCCCATACCCAGTAGTTTAACTGGTATTAACCCCAGTCTCCCGTACCCAATAGTTTAGCTGGTATCAACCTTACGCTCCCGTAGCCAGTAGTTTAGCTGGTATCAACCTCACTCTCCCGTACCCAGTAGTTTAGCTGGTATCAACCTCACTCTCCCGTACCCAGTAGTTTAAATGGTATCAACCTCACTCTCCCGTACCCAGTAATTTAGCTTGTATCAACCTCACACTCCCGTAACCAGTAGTTTAGCTGGTATCAACCACACTCTCCCGTACCCAGTAGTTTGGCTGGTATCAACCTCACTCTCCCCTACCCAGTAGTTAAACTGGTATCAACCTCACTCTCCCGTACCGTGTAGTTTAGCTGGTATCAACCTCACCCTCCCGTACCCAGTAGTTTAACTCGTATCAACCTCACTCTCCCGTACCCATTAGTTTAGCTGGTATCAACCCCACTCTCCCGTACCCAGTAGTTTAACTGGTATGAACCTCACTCTCCCGTACCCAGTAGTTTAGCTGGTATCAGCCCCACTCTCCCGCACCCAGTAGTTTAACTGGTATCAACCTCACTCTCCCGTACCCAGTAGCTAAGCATTAATCAACTTCACTCTCCCGTACCCAGTAGTTTAGCTGGTATCGAAGTCACTCTCCCGTACCCAGTAGTACGGCAGGTATCAACCCCTTTCTCCCGTACCCATTAGTTTAGATGATATCAACCTCACTCTCCCGTACCCAGTAGTTTACCTGGCATCAACCCCACTCTCCCGTACCCATTAGTTTAGCTGGTATCAACCTCACTCTCCCGGACGCAGTAGTTTTGCTGGTATCAACCTCACTCTCCCGTACCCAGTTGTTTAGCTGGTATCAACCTCAATCTGCCGTACCCACTAGTTAAGGTCGTATCAGCCTCACTCTCCCATACTCACTAGTTTAGCTGGTATCAATCTCACTCTTCCGTACCCAGTATATTAACTGGCATCAACCCCACTCTTCCGTACCCAGTAGTTTGGCTGGTATCAACCTCAGTCCTCTGTACCCAGTAGTTTAGGTAGTATCAACCTCACTCTCCCGTACCCAATAGTTTAGCTGGTATCAACCTCACTCTCCCGTACCCAGTTGTTTAGCCGGTATCATCATCACTCTTCCGTATCAAGTACTTTAGCAGGTATTGCCAACGTTCTCCCGCACATACTGTAGTTTAGCACGTATCATGCTCACTCTCCCTTACCAAGTAGTTTACAAGGTATTATCCTGTCTCTCCCGTACCGATTAGTTTAGTAATTATCGTGCTCACTCTCCCATACCCGGTAGTTCAGTAGGTATCGTGCTCATTCTCCCGGACCCAGTAGCTTAGCAGGTATCACCCTCACTCTCCCCTACCCAGTAGTTTACAAGGTATCATTGTCACATTCCTGTACTTAGTAGTTATCATGCTTACTCTTCCGTACCCATTAGTCTAGCAGGCATTATGCTCACTCTCCTGTAACCAGTAGTTTAAAAGGTATCAAACTCACTCTCCCGTACCCAGCAGTTTAGCTGGTATTATTCTCACTCTCCCGTTTCCAATATTTTAGGTGGAGCATGAACACTCTCCATGCCCAGTAGTTTAGCTGGTATCATGCTCACTCTCCGTACGCAGTAGTTTAGCAAGTATCATTCTCAATCTCCAGAGCCAGTAGTTTAGCTGGTATCATGCTCAATCTCCGTACCCAGTAGTTTAGCAGGCATGATCCTCAATCTTCCGTACCCAGTGGTTTAGCAGGTTTCATCCTCACACTCCCGTTCCCAGTAGTTAGCAGGGATGAACCTAACTCTCCCATACCCAGTAGTTTAAAAGGTATCACGCCAATCTTCCGTACCCAGTAGTTTAGCAGCTGCCATGCTCACTCTCCGGTTACCGGTAGTTTAGCAGGTGTCATGCTCACTCTTCCATACCCACTATTTGAGCAGGTATGAACCTCACTCCTCCGTACCCAGAAGTTTAGCTCGTATCAACCTCGCCTCCCGTACCCAGTAGTGTATCAGGTATCATTCGCACTCCTCCGTGCCGCGTAGTTTATCAGGTATCAGGGTAATTCTCCCGTGCCCAGTAGTTTAGAAGGTATCTTTCTCACTCTCCCGTTCGCTGTCATTTAGATGTTATCATGCTCATTCTCCGAACCCCAGGAGTTTAGCAGCTATCATCCTCACTCTTCCTTATCCAGAAATTTAGCAGGTATCATCCTCGTTCTGCCGCACCCTGTAGTTTAGCAGATATCATCCCAACCAGCCCGTACGCAGTAGTTTAGCTGGTATCAACCGCAATCTCCCGTACCAAGTAGCTTAGCAGGTTTCATGCTCACTCGCCTGTACCCAGTAGTTTAGCGGGTATCATGCTGACTCTCCCATTCCCAGTAGTTTAGCAGGTTTCATGCCCACTCTCCCGTTCCCAGTAGTTTGATTTGTAATATCCTCATTCTCGCGTACCCAGTAGTTCAGCATGTATCATTATCCTTCTCGTATCCTGTAGTTTAGCTGGGCTCATTCTCACTCTCCCGTACCCAGTAGTTTAACTGGGATCACCCTTATCCTCACATGGTAGCTTAGCAAGTATCATCCTCTCTCTCTCTCTCTCCCATGCCCAGTAATTTAGCAACTAACAATCTCACCCTCCCGTACCCAATAGTTAAGCAGGTATCATTCTTACTCTCCCGTTCCAAGTACTTTCGGAGGTAATATCCTCACACTCCCGGTCCTAGTAGTTTAGAAGGTATCATCTTCACTCTGTCGTACGCAGTAGTTTAGCACGTATCAAACTGACTCTCCCGTACCCAGTAGTTTATTTGGTATCATTCATACTCTGCCGTTCCATGTAGTTTAAAACCTACCATCTCCAATCTGCCGTTTCAACTAGAATAGCAGGTTTCATCCTTAGTCTTTCGTACCTAGTAGTTTAGCATGTGTTCACCTCACTCTTCCGTACCCAGTAGTTTAGCAGATGTCATCCCTACATTTCCGTTCCCAGTAGTTTAGCATGTACGATCCCCACATTCCCGTTCTCAGTATTTTAGCTGGTATCATCCTCACTCTCTCTCGTTCCCAATAGTTTAGCAGGTATCATCCTCACTCTCCGGTACCCAGTAGTTTAACGGTTATCGTCCTCAATCTTCCGTACCCAGTACTTTAGCTGGTATCAACCTCACTCTCCCGTACCCAGTAGTTAAACTGGTATCAACCTCACTCTCCCGTACCCTGTAGTTTAGCTGGTATCAACCTCACTCTCCCGTACCCAGTAGTTTAGCTGATATCTACCTCACTTTCCCGTAACCACTAGTTTAGCTAGTACCAACCTCAGTCTCCCGTACGCAGTAGTTTAGTAAGTATCATCGTCACTCCTTCGTACCAAGTACTTTAGCAGGTGTCATACTCACCCTCCCGTACCCTGTAGTTTAGCGGTATCATCCTCATCCTCCCGTTCCTAGTAGTTTAGCCGGTATCATCCTCACTCTTCCTTATCCGGTAGTTTAACATGTGTAATGCCTGTTATCTCGTACCCAGTTAATTATCAGTTATCAAACTCGCTCTCCCATACCCAGTTGTGTAGCAAACATCATCACCACTCTCCCGTTCCCACTTGTTTCGCATGTATCATCCCTACATTCCCGTTGCCAGTTCTTTAGCAGGGATCAGCATCACATTCCTGTTCCCTGTATTTTAGCAGGTATCATCCCCACTCCCGTTCTCAGTGCTTAAGTAGGTATCATCCTCACTCTCTCGTGCTCAGTAGTTTAGCAGGTGTCGTTCTCACTCTCCCGTACCTAGTAATTTAGCAGGTTTCATACTCAATCTCCCGTACCCAATGGATTATCGGGTATCGCGGTCAATCTCCCGTACCCGGAAATTTAGTAGGTATTTTCCTCACTCTACCGTACCAAGTACTTTAGCAGGTATCATGCGCACACTCCCGTACCCGTAGCTTAGCGGGTATCATCCTCAATCATCGGTACACAGTAGTTTGGCAGGTAAAATCCTCACTCCCCATTCCAAGTACTTAAGCATGTATCATGCCCACTCTCCCGTACCAAGTAGTTTAGCAGGTATTGTCCTTAATCTGCGGTACCCAGTAGTTTTGCTGGTATCATCCTCACTTTCCCGTTCGCAGTTTAGCAGGTATGATACTAAATCTTCTGTGCCCAGTGGTGTAGCAGGTATCATCCTCACTCTCCCGTACCCCGTAGTTAGGCAGGTATCAACCTCACTCTGCCGTACCCAGTAGTTTAGCAGGTATCATTCCCAATCTTCCATACGCAGTATTTTAGCAGGTATCATCCTCCGCCTCCAGTTACTGGTAGTTTCGCAGGTAGCATGCTCACTCTCCCATACCCAATAGTTGAGCAGGTATGAATCTCACTCCCCCGTACCGAGAAGTTTAGCTCGTATCAACCTCTTCTCCCGTACCAAATATTTTATCAGGTATTATCTCACTCTACCGTACCCAATAGTTAATTGCTATCATCCTCATTCTCCCACAGCCAGTAGTATAACAGGTATCATCCTCACTCTCCCGTTCCCAGTAGTTTAGCAGATATCATCCTCACTCTGTGGTACCCGGTAGTAAATCACGTATCAACCTCACACTCCCGTACGCAGTAGTTTATCAGGTAGCATTCCCACTCTGCCGTTCAGGTAGTTTAGCAGGTATCGTGCTAATGTACGGTACCCAGTAGTTTAGCGGGTATCACCCTCACTCACCCGAACCCAATACTTAGGCAGATATCATCCACACTCTCCCGTACCCAATAGTACAGCAGGCATCAAGCTCACTCTCCGGTTATCGGTAGTTTAGCAGGTTTCATGCTCACTGTCCCATACCCAGTAGTTTAGCAGGTATGAACCTCATTTCCCCGTATTCAGTCGTTTGGCAATTATCATCCTCGCCTAGTAGTTTAGCTCGTATCATGCTCACTCTCCGTAAACAGTAGTTTATCAGGTATCATGCTCACTCTCCGTACACAGTAGTTTAGCAGGTATGATTCTCACTCTCCTGTTCCCAGTGGTTTAGCGGGTATCAAGCTCACTCTCCCGTACCCATTAGTTTAAATGGCATCATCCTCATCCTCCCCTTACCCAGTAGTTTAGCACGTATCAACCTCAATCTCGCACCCAGTAATTTAGCTGGTATCTAATTCACCCTACCGCATCCAGTAGCCTAGGAGCAATCAACCTGACTCTCTCATTACCAGTAGCAACCAGGTATCTATCTCGCTCTCCCTTACCCAGTAGTTAAGCAGCTATATACCTCTCACTCTCCCGTACACAGTAGTTTAGCAGGTATCATCCCCAATCTTCCGTACCCAGTAGTTTAGCAGGTATCATCCTCACTCTCCGGTTATCGGTAGTTTAGCAGGTTTCATGCTCACTGTCCCATACCCAGTAGTTTAGCAGGTATGAACCTCATTTCCCCGTACCCAGAAATTTAGCTCGTATCAACCTCGTCTACCTTACCCAATATTTTAACAGATATTATCTCAATCTCCCGTACCCTAAAGTTTGTTGGTATCATCCTTATTCTCCCGTACCCAGTAGTATAACAGGAATCATCCTCACTCTCCCGTACCCAGTAGTATAACAGGTATCTTACTCACTCTCCCGTACCCAGTAGTTTAGCAGGTATTGTGCTAACTCAGACGTACCCAGTATTTTAGCGGGTATCACCCTCACTCTCCCGTACCCAATAGTTTACCACATATCATCCTAACTCTCCCATACCCAGGAGTGCAGCAGGTATCGTTCTCACTCTTCGTACACAGTAGTTTAGCAGGTATCATCCTCACTCTCCCATACACAAGAGTGTAGCAGGTATCGTTCTCACTCTCCGTACTCAGTAGTTTAGCAGGTATCATCCTCACTCTCCCGTATCCAGTAGTTTGACGGGTATCGTGCTCAGTCTCCTGTACTCAGTAATTTAGGAGGTATCACCCTCACTCTCGCGTGTCCAGTAGTTTAGCAGGTGTCATCCTCACTTTCCCGTACCTAGTAGTTTAGTTATTATGATTGCTCACACTCCCGTACCCAGTAGGTTAGCAGGTATCATCCTGTCTCTCCCCTACCCAGTTATTTAGCAGGAATCATCCTCTCCCTCCCGTACCCAGTAGTTTAGCAGGTATCATCCTCACACTCCCATACCCAGGTATTTAGAAGTTATCATGCTCACTCTCCCGTACCCCGTTGTTTTAACGCTATCAGCCTCACTCTCCCGTCCCCAGTAGTTTAGCTGGTATCATCCTTACTCTCCGGTTTCAAGTTGTTTAGCAGGTATCATGCTCATTTTCCCATACCCAGTAGTTGAGCAGCACTCTCATGGGCCTCGTAACAGGTAGTTGAGCAGATTTCACACTCATTGTCCCCTTACCCGGTTGTTTAGCAGTTATCACTCTCATTGGCTCCGTACCCGGTTGTTTAGCGGTTATCACTCTCAGTGGCCCCGTACCCGGTAATTTAGCGGTTAACACTTTCATTGGCCTCGTACCATGTAGTTGAGCAGATTTCACACTAATTGGTCCCAGACCCAGTAATTTAGCTGGTATCCTTATCGGGCCCGTACCCAGTAATTTAGCAGGTGTCATTCTCATTTGCCTGTCCCAGTAATTTAGCAGGTATTATTGTCAGTTGTCCTATACCCCGTGGTATGGCACGTATCACTCTTATGGCTCAGTGCCCAAACATTTAGCACCTATAATGCTAATTTACTCCATATCCAGTATTTAGGCGGTATTGTTCTCTTTTCCCTGTTATCCAGAAATTTAGTACGTATCATTCTCATTTGTCCCATACACAGTAATATAGCAGACGACATTCTCATTTGCCTCGTACCCAGAAATTTAGCAGGAATCATTGTCGTTTGCCGCGTGCCCAGTAATTTAGCAGGTATCGTTCCCTTTTGCCCCGTACCCAATAATATAAAAGGTATCATTCTGATATGTCCCGCACCCGGTAAGTTTTCGCGTAATTCTTTCATGGTCCTATGCCCCGTAATTTAGCACGTATGATTGTGATTTGGCACGTACCTAGTTATTTAGCAGGTATCAATCTCATTTGTCACGTACCCTGTAGTTTAGCAGTTTTTTTTATCTCATTTGCCCCGTACTCTGTAGTTTAGCCTGTATCATTCTCATTTTTTCAGTATCCGGTATTTTAGAGCGATTGCTGTAATGACCCCGTGCCCAGTTATTAAGTAGGCGTCATTTTTTTGTCCCTTATCCAGTAATTTAGCACCTATTGTTCTCGTGGCTCCGTGCCCAGTAATTTAGCACGTATCATTCTCATTTTTCCCGTATCCGTTAGTTTAGCACGTAGCATTCCCGAGGCCCCGTGCCAAGTAATTTAGCAGGTATAATTCACATTTGTCCCGTACCCGGTAGTTTAGCGCGTTTCACTCCCATGATCCCGTATCCAGTAATATAGCAGGTATCATTCTCATTGCCCTGTATGCAATAATTTGGCAGGAATCATTTTCATTTGCCTCGTATCCGGTAGTTTAGCATGTGTCACTCTCAGGGCCCCTTACGTAGTAATTTAGCAGCTATAATTTTCAATTGCGCTTTATCCAGTAATTTAGCTGGTATCATTCTCATTTTCCCGTATCTGGTTTTTTAGCAGGCATCGTTTTTATTTGCCCCGTATCCTGTAATTTAGTACTTATTCTCATTGGCTCCGTAGCCTGTAGTTTATTAGTTGTCACTCTCATATAGCCCCTACACATTAATGTAGGGGGTATCTGCCCAGTTCTCTTTTATCTCGTAATTTAGAAATTATGACACGCATTTCTCTTGTACTCAGCAGTTAATTGTGTATCAACCTCAGTTAGCCCGTACGCTGTAATTGAACAGGTATCTTTCTCACTGCTCCCATACCCGGTAGTGAAGCAGATGTTACCTTCATTTCTCTTATACCCAGTAATTTGGCAGATATCACCCTCATTCGTTTCATACCCTGTAGTTTAGCGGTTATATAGCTTTTTGGCCGCGTAGAGAGAAGCCTTTCAGCTATCACTCTCATATACCCAATACTTTAGCTGTTAGCATTGTCATTTGCCGCGTACGCAGCAGTTAGCAGGTATCACTCTCTTTCCCCTTATAGCTAGTAGTTAAGCAGGTATCACTCGCATTGGTCCCGTACCGAGTTTTTTTAGCAGGTTACACTCAGTAGCTTATTAGATATAATTTTCATTCGTCCCGTACGAGTTATTTACCAGGTATCACCCTCATTCGTCCCGCACTCAGTAGTTTAGCTGGTATCACCCGCGTGCCTCCTGTCCTGTCTGGTTTCGCAGGTATAACTTTTGGTGTCTCTGTACGCAGTAGCTTCGCAGATACCAAACTCTCGCGCCCAGTACTCATAGCACTTTTCGGCCTCATATCTGCTGTACGCAGTAACCTAGCAGTTATGGACCTCATGTATCCTGTACCGTCTAGCTTTGCAGCTATTTCCTACGTTTCTTTGATTCTCAGTAATTTAGTGGCTATCACCTCTGTTTCTTCTCTACCCAGTAACATAGCCAGTATGATCGTTATTTCTCTGCTACCCAGCAGTTTAGCAGCTAACACCAACATTTCGCTGTTACCCGGTAGTGTGGCACATAATACCTCCATTTCTCCATTACTCAGTACCGTAGCATCTATCACCCCCATTCTTCCCGTACCCTTTCACTCATCAACTTAGTAACACTTTCGTTCGTCCACTACCCAGTGTTTCAACAGGTAGCCCTCATTTCTCCCTCACCCAGTGGCTTAGCAGTTCTCTTTCCAATTTCTCCTGTGCTCCGGGACCAAGTGCTTAATCACGTATCAACCCCATTGCTCCAGTATTGAGTGAGCTATGAGATAATACCCTATTCTCCGGTAGGCGGTAGTAAATCAGATGTCACCTCAATCCGCTTGTACACATTAGTATAGCAGGTATCACCTGCACTCTTCCCGCAACAAGCAGTTTAGCAGTTTGCATCCCCATTTCTTCTGTATCCTGCAGTTTAGAATATATCTTCCTCACTGTTTTCCGTATCCAGTACCTTAGTAGTTATCACTTCCACTCCTCGTATACTTAGCAGCTTGTCATTTACCCCTACAATTTTTTCTGTACTCAGAACTTTAGCAGGTTTTTGCCCCATTTATTCTGTACCTGATAGTCTATGGGTTATCATCCCTACTGGTCCAGTACCTAGTAGTTTAGCAATTAACACTGCATTTCTTGTGTACCCAGTAGTTTTGGTGTTATCACTCCACTTCTCTTAAACCCAATAGCCTAAGAGCTATCACTCTAATTCTTCCTGTACAAAATGACTAATCAGATATCACCTTAATCCTCCTGTACCCAGTAATTCAACAAATATCATCCCTATTCACCCCGTACTCAGTAGTTTAGAACCTATAAAATTAAAATTTACGTCACCGAATTATGTAGCATTTCTCACCTACATCCTTCCTGTACCAAGTACTTTATCAGATATCGCTCACACTCCTCCTCTACCAAATAGTTTATGAGATATCGTACCTTCCTCTTGAAATAATTGATTTGTCAGGTGTCACTCCTAACCCTCCGGTATTAAGCAGTTTATCTGATATCAAGCATATTCCACCCGTAGCAAGTAGTTTAATAGATATCACCTCCATCTCTCCTTTACCTAGTGGTTTATCTGGTATTAAACCATTCCTCTTTTGGCCAGTATTTTATGTCATATCACCACCAAGGATTATCAGATATCACGCACATTCCGTTTGAAACAATTTTTTACGTGCCACTTCCAATCCTCTGCACCAAGTGGTTTAATAGATATCAACCATATACCACCCGTAACAAGCAGTTTATCAAATATCACCCCCATCCCTGCTTTACCAAGTGGTATATCAAATGTCAGACACACATACCTCTTGTACCCTGTAGTTTATCAGGTATCAGCCATTTTCATCCCGTACCAACATTTCATCCCTCCATAACATCCCATTCCACGTACAAGTACTTTAGCAGGTATCACCCACATTCTTCAATTAACAAATAACTTATGAGATACCACCACACTCGTCATGTACAGTGTTTCTATCACGTAGCAACCTCATTCCGTGCGTATTTCGTTGTTTATTAGGTAACACCTCCATTTCTCATGTTACAAATATTTAAACAGATATAATCCACATTCCTGGTAGAAGTATTTGAATAGATATCACCCACATTCCTCCCGTAACAAGTAGTTTATCAGGTATCACTCATATTCCTCATGTATCCAGTAGTTCATCAGATATCACCCACATTTCACTTGCATTCAGTAGTTCATCAGGCGTTATCTGCATTACTCCTGTAACAAGTAGTTTAGAAGGTATCACCCTCATTCCTTGTGTACCCAGTATATATGAGCTATTACCCACAACCTCCTGCACCAAGTAGTTTATCAGGTATCATCCACAGTCCTTCGGTACCAAGTAGTTTTTATGGCATCAGCTTCATTTCCATCGTATCCAGTAATTTATCAAGTACAGTCCTATTTATCCCTACTCAATAGTGTACTCAATAGTGCAGCAGCTATCACTCCCAATCCTCCCATATTGACCAACTTATTAGGAATAACGCACATACTCCATTAGCACTATAAGTTAGAAGGCTTAATTCCTGTACGCCGTAATTTATCACATATGAGTTCCAACACTGCGGGACTCAGTAATGTATCATGTATCATCCCGATTTCTCTTGTATCTAGTAACTTAACAGATATTACCCCCATTCTTCCCATACTCAGGAATTTATCAGGAAAAACCCAATTCCTCCCATCCCCAGTAATTTATTAGGTATCACTCCCATTCCTCTCATACCCAACTATTACTCAAACAAGATCCACATTCCTCCCGTACCCAGTAATTTATCGAGCCTCTATCCCTTTCCTCCCGTACTGAGTAGTATAGCAGCTATATGCCAGGTTCTTCCCAGACCCACTACTTTATTAGGTATCACCACATTCCTCACTTACCCAGTGGCTTAGCAGCTATCACCGCTTTTGCTTCCCCACCTAGTGATTTAGTAGTTATCACTTGACTCCTCGCCGTACCTTGTAGTTAGCAGTTGTTAACGCCATTCCTCCGGTACCCCGTTCTTTTGTTCCTCCTGGAACTACTAGATATCCAAATAACAATGCCCATTCCTTCCGTACTCAGTAGCTTAGCAGGTTTCATACACATTCCTCCGGTAGGCAGTAGTTTAGCAGGTATCACTTCATTCCTCCCGTACCTAGTGGTTAAGCAGATATATTACCCCATTCCTTTAATACCTACCGGTTTAGCAGGTATTGCCATCATTGCTCCAGTAACCAGAAGATTACCAGATAACGGGCCTCATTCATCCCACACCCAATAGTTTACGACGTATCACACCCATTTCTCCCGTACCCAGTTATTTATCAATTATCACCCCAATTTCTCCCTTTCCAGTAGCTTAGCAGGTTTCGTACGCATTCCTCCAGAAACCAGTAATCTAGCAGATGTCATTCCATTCCTTCCTACTTAATAGCTAAGCATATATTATCCCATTGCTTCCATATCCAGTGGTTTAGTACGTATAGCCCTTGTTGCTCCTGTAACCAGGAATTTATCAATTATCATCCCAATTTTTCCAGTACCCAGTAGTTTGGTAGGTATCACACCAATTTCTCATGTGCTGAGGAGTTTGCCAAGTATCTCTGTCATTTCTCCTGTTCCGAGTTATTTAGCAGTTGTCAACCCCTTCCCTATGTACCTTGTAGTTTAGCAGTTATTTCCCTCATTTCATCCGCACTCAGTAGTTTATCAGATATCACACCTATTACTCCCGTACGCTACATATAGTATAACCCTAAGATACCAGCTCATACATTAGTCGAAATGATGCCTTTTGTACTTTACTTCTATATGCAACTTCTCGTGTGACTATTCACAATACCATAAAAAGGCTCTGGTTGCTGCTCGTGGTTTTAACTTGTCAGCCTAAGCATTTCTGGAACTATTTTATCTCCAAAGATGTATTGGATGAAGCCATTCACTGCACAAATGTGGAAGACAGAAGATTAGCTGCTTCACATTAAAAGCACGAAAAAAGGTTTTGCTTATTAAAATGGAGGCTTTTGTTGTTCTTTTACTGGTTTCTTGGTTTAAGGGAAGTTGGTGTTTCAATGAAAGGCACACCCGTGAAGCTTGATCTATAGACGACAAACTTAACAGCTGTTCGCTGTTGTATGGGAACTGTGTTTTGACAAGTGTAGAAACTTAATGATTCCTAATGATTTGCTCACTGTTGATGAATAGTTATTCCCATTCTGTGAAAGATGCGGCTTTATCCAGCATGTGCCCTCTAAACCCGCCACGTATGGCTTATTGATTTTGGTGAATTGATGTTACATCTCCATATGTTTTATAACATTCTTTACACGGGAAGGAAGCCTGACGAACCTACTCAGAAAAATCTGGGACTGATTGTGGTGAAAGATCTTACTAAAAACATGGGAGGATTAATCAGAATGAAAACTGTGGACAACCAGCTGGCAGAAAAGATGTTTCAGAACAAAATTACAGTGATGAGGATAATCAAACAACATAAACAAGAAATCCCCAATGAAACGATAACGTCCACCTCAAAAGCTAGGTATTCCTCGGTATTTACCTTTAGAGGTGATATATTGACTGTGAGCTATATTCCCAAAAAGAAAAATTCAGTAGTCCTCATTAGCATAATTTATCGCAATAAAAACATTGATTAAATTCACGCTAAAAGGAAACCAGACATTATAAAGTTCTATAATTCCATTAAGGATGAATTGCATCAATTTAACTAGAAGGTTCGATATTACACCTGCAAGGTACACGGAGGAAATGGTCATTAGCATTGTGGATGGATATAACGGACGTCGCAGGAATGTACAGTAAAACTTCATTTTGTGTCCAAATTCCGAAATATCATAGTGGAAGAACCGATAGAAGAAAAGTTTTCCTAAGAGACTTATTAGAGAAAATGGCAGGACCACTTATGGAGCTTTGAATTCAGGTCCCTAATCTCCGAAGGAAAATAGATGATGCTATGCACCGATATGGTGTGCAAAAAGCTTCCTAATCGATGAACCAATTAGCTGAATGAGGAAAGAGAACAATTTTGCAATTATTGTCCATGTAACAAACGTAGGAAAAGCACCAAGATAATTGTGAAGTGTAAAAGCAAATTGTGTAAAGAACATAGTGCCGTTCGTTGTCCTTTTTGTTTGTCAAATATTGTAAACTAAAAAAACGCAGTGTTTTATTTAAAACGTATACATGATAATTCTTTGCCAAAATGTAGCTTCTTATTCCTATTATTGTGAACAATAACGGTGATGTACTTCAAGGAATCAAACTTAATAGCTCTTGTAACATGTAGAACTGCAACTTATAAGTACAGT
The DNA here is from genome assembly GCA_030762935.1 of Hymenopus coronatus. Classification (NCBI taxonomy): domain Eukaryota; kingdom Metazoa; phylum Arthropoda; class Insecta; order Mantodea; family Hymenopodidae; genus Hymenopus; species Hymenopus coronatus. Next base: position 543,835,439 of record CM060900.1, on the reverse strand, counting down.
AATATAATTATTTGCATATGTTGTATGTGAGTGATTGTAACTGATAAAACAAACCCTTGGAGTTCTTTAAAAATAATAGAATATTACTCAGGCTCACCAGATTCTTTTAATGTAACTTAGGAACATTTCAGTATGTCAATAAATTTGAAAGGAATAAATTCAACTGCAAAAAAATGAGTATATGAAAATAGAACAATTTAATATAAGGACAGGGCCTTGCAGGGTATTCATGAAAGTTTCCAACACCAAGCATCCTAGGGTTAATAGAGATATCTAGAATGAAATAGGTTTCGACTGTTCATCTAGGACTTTCAGGTGAGGGACCGCAAAAACAGGCAAATTCCTGCATATTTAATACCAGTATAGAATTAAACAGGTCTCGAGAGCTTCCCCTAGGTGTTTTAAACCTTGCACCATATACAACAACTCTGCTCAAAAAGCGTTATGTAAGTAGGCGTAACTTCGGTTTGCTACAGTGGGCAATTGATATCCGATTTTAACAGTAGAGATGACATTTTCTGTCTGCTAGCATTATATCTTTAAGTCAGATGTCCTCAAAAATGTACTTAACCCTCAACTGTTGCCGTGACGTCTCTCAGACGTAGCTGACGCTATAAACTAATGCCTATCGATCCATAAGTATAATTATTAAATGATGTTTATAGTACCCTTCCTATCTTAGATTAGCAAACATTTCACCATCACTTGCATCAACTTCCATTTTGCTATTAATGGTCTAGGAGATGCCAAAGCTTTCAATGCTAAACTACCCTGATTTCATTTCCAAACATTTTGAATTGTTAAATAAAGATATCATTGATATAGAAAATCAAAGTCCAGTGAGGTTATTTGACAGTGAAGATGATAGGCACAGCAGCCTAAACACTGCATCTAATCAAGAAACAGAAAATAAAAATAAAAGCACAGAAGAAACTGACATACATGAGGATAAATCTGATATACCTACTAGGAAAATACATTAATATGATAAAACATTACAGAATCTTGTAAAACTTTCACTTACGAGCTTTGCGCTCTCTTAGAGGAAACAAGGACAAAATCAACCCTAAGGCTCCTAGAGTTATGTATATTCTCCTGAAATAGTTCAACTATTCATACAATGGAATAATGTCAGGTTGGGTAAGGTGTAAGAGCAATATTTTCGTAAGGACCGTTCTGAAATGTAAAATGTTATTGAACTTTCTATTGAAACACGAAAAATATGTCCATTATGCCCAGCATCAAAGAGAACATTTTATGACAGTACGCAGTGTAACATATCAGCGTGCATCAGAACCACATGCGTTAAATTGTTTTAGCTTACTAGCTTCACGTACTGTGCATGGTAGAGGGAGGAAACAAACCATATATTTAAGCTTTTGCAAAAACTTAAACGATGCAATACAAGCGCGCATGGATTTACATTTATGCGATCAGTGTTTGTTACTAAATCACAAAACAGTACAATTTTACATATAGGACAAAGTAGAGTGGGAGTGTAAACAAACAAATGAGGTGATGCGCTTCCTTTTGTTGTAGGTGCATTAAACTGTTGTGTGCTACTTAATCTTTACAAATTTATGAGTTGCTTACAACACGATATATGAAGTTGCTGCTTAAAGAGTGCTTCTTCAAATAAAGCAAAATGAATTAAAAAAAATGGATGCTTTATGTTTAAAGGGCATCCCCACTATACGTCTCCGAGACATCACTTCACCAGTTAAGGGTTAATGCTAGAAGCTGAAAACTTGGAGAAAAAATGGAAGGCTTAAACTATAGGCGACAATGCAATCGACACTCTTTTAGCAGCAATAATTTGAATATACTTAAAATGCATGAACATATTTTTAATTGCCGTAAAATTGGTTGCATTGAGAAATGGTTCCCACGAGGATAATATCCAAAGTCAATGCTGTGATAATGCCGTACCTGTATGTGACGTCTTTCAGGTGCGCTCCGGTATGCGGCGGTGGAGCTGGAATGTGATACGTCGCAGTTGGGATGTGTAAACAACACGGAAGATTTGCGCGACATAACAGGATCCTTCGTATTGCGAGTCTCATCTCGCGATATCAAATTCTTTTCGATATTCGGGATGTTTCCACTATCTTCGGCAAGTTTCTATAAAGTCTGTGACGGCATTTTCTGACTGTTAAAGAAGAAATAATTGCAGTACAGGTTGTTCTGTTGTGAGTGACTGAAGTGTTAGCGCTTGCCATGGATGGCTTGCAGAAATAAACTATCCACGCATCGAAATGTCAAGAGAATTATTTTTCAGCAGTGAATCAAAGACTCTATTTGTAACTAATTGTTGCGTCAATGCATACAGAATATTGTTGTTACAATACAAACAGAAGTTGGTCACTATTGGTCGTTACGCATAGATACATTCCGCTAATGTACAGTACGGCGCTGGTTTCTGGTGTCAGCCAAACAACGGCTTACGTGTAGTCACATCCCTTTCATCTTTCCTTTATAGCATTTCCTCTACTTTTCAATAATTTTTTGTGTGAACATAACGATTCTTTGGCTAAACTGCCTATGTTTGTTTTTATTCCTTCTTTCGCCGGTGCTTACAGTTTCTCTGTTTCTCAATAATTTCCGCATGATGCCACTGTTAAGCTGGAGTAAAGTAGGGATGGTTGCGGTAAACCCCCTGGCGGTTAGCTTCAAACGTGCTCCACTTAAGGGCACTAACCATTGTATTGTTTCCTGAATCATGTCCCTTCTTGCAAGGGAAATATGTTTCAACGAGACGTGCTTGTTTCCAAAACAATGCCACTGCATCTTAAATATGCTTGTTCAAGTTGTACTCAATTAGGCATTTCAACTTGCATGTGTAGAACAACAGGATTGTGGTGGTTGCAATTGCTCTGGACACACATTGCTTCTGAAATAGCAATTGTTCTGGACAGACATTGCTTCTCAGATAGGAGTTGTTCTGGACAAACATTGTTTCTGAAATAGCATGTATTCTGCACGTACATTGCTTCTCAGATATGAATCGTTATGGACACACATTTCTTCTCAAATTGGAATTGTTTTGGACACACATTGTTTTTCAGATATGAATTGTTGTGGACACACATTGCTTTTGAAATAGATCCTGTTCTGGAAAAACATTGCTTCTGAAATAACAGTCGTTCTGAAGAAGTATTGCTTCCCAAATAGCAATTATTCTGGAAAACCTTTGCTTCTTAGATAGGAGGTGTTCTGGACACACATTGCTTCTCAGAAAGAAATTTTTCTGGACATACATTGCTTCTAGAATAGCCGTTCTTCTGGACAAACATTGCTTTCAAACAGCAATTGCTCTGAACAAACATTGCTTCTCAGACATGAACTATTCTGGACACTCATTACGTCTCAAATAGGAATTGTTCTTGACACACATTACTTTTCAGATAAAATATGGTCTGGTCAAACGTAGCTTCTCATACATTGTTCTGCATAACCATTGCTTCTCAGAGGGGAATTGTTCTGGAAATACATTGTTTCCCAAAAATGAAATCTAAGGAGGACTAGCCATAAAAGCTTTGATACATCACATATTACTAACTACATGCCATAATAAGGTTTTTCATCTAGTTCCCTTTTTGAGAATTATATTATATCGCAACACGCAATTAGGGTGTTTCTTCCTTTGTGGTTATTTCATGGTAAGTAACAGACAAGGTACTGAATAAACCGTAGTAGTGCAGGGAGATATCCATATCTGAAGATAAATAACTGTCATAGCACTGAATAATGCTCTAGCAGTTCTGAGAGATATTCATGTGTGTGGATAAGTAACAGATAAAGCACTGAATGATGTCATACAAGTGCAGGAAGATGTCTTTATGTAAAGATAGTAACTGACAGAGAACCGTATAATACCCTAGCAGTGGAGGGAGATATCCATGTCTGAAGATAAATAAATGCCACAGCACTCATTAATGCTCTAGCAGTCCAGAGAGATATCCATGTACGAGAATAAGGAACAGCTACAGCGCTGAATACTGTGATACAAGTTCAGGGAGATATCCATGTCTGAAGATAAATAACTGCATTGCACTGAATAGTGCAGGGAGACATATATTTCTGAACATAATTGTCATAACACTGAAGAATGAATTAGCAGTGCAGGGAGATGTCCATGTACAAGAATAAGTAGCAGATACAGCACTGAATATTGTCATACCAGTGCAGGGAGATGTCCATGTGTGAAAATAAGTAACTCACAGAAATCTGAATAAAACCCAAGCATTGCAGGGAGATATGCATGTCTGAAGATAAGTAACAGATACAGCACTGCAAAATGCCTAAGCAGTGCAAAGGAGATATCCATATCTGAAGATAAAAAAATGATACAGCATGAAAAATGGCATAGCAATGCAGGGAGATATCCATGTATGAAGATAAGTAACACATACAGTACTGAATAATGTCATAGCAATGCAGACAGCTATCCATGTATGAGGATAAGTAACAGTTACAGTACTGAATAATGCTATAGGCATGAAGACAGATGTCCATGTATGGGAATAAGTAACAGATACAGCATTGAATAATGCCATAGCAATGCAGGGAGATATCCATGTATGAGGATAAGTAATAGACAGCACACTGAATAATGCTGTAGCAATGCAGGCAAGATATCCATGTGTGTGGGTAAGTAACAGATACCGCACTGAATAACGCCATAGGCATGCAGGCAAGAAATCCATGTTTATGGATAAGTAACAGATTCCGCACTGAATAATGCCATAGGGATGCAGGCAAGAAATCCATGTGTATGGATAAGTAACAGATACCGCACTGAACAATTCCATAGGGATGCAGGCAAGATATCCATGTGTGTGGATAAGTAACAGATACCGCACTGAATAATTCCATAGCAATGCAGGCAGATATCCATGGGTGAGGATAAGTAAAAGATACCGCACTGAATAATGCCATAGGCATGCAGGCAAGATATCCATGTGTGTGGATAAGTAACAGATACCGCACTGAACAATTCCATAGGGATGCAGGCAAGATATCCATGTGTGTGGATAAGTAACAGATACCGCACTGAATAATGCCATAGGGATGCAGGCAAGAAATCCATGTGTGTGGATAAGTATCAGATAACGCACTGAATAATGCTATAGGCATGCAGGCAAGATATCCATGTGTGTGGATAAGTAACAGATACCGCACTGAATAATTCCATAGCAATGCAGGCAGATATCCATGGGTGAGGATAAGTAAAAGATACCGCACTGAATAATGCCATAGGCATGCAGGCAAGATATCCATGTGTGTGGATAAGTAACAGTTAGCGCACTGAATAATGCCATAGGCATGCAGGCAAGATATCCATGTGTGTGGATAAGTAACAGCGCACTGAATAATGCTATAGGCATGCAGGCAAGATATCCATGTGTGTGGATAAGTAACAGATAACGCACTGAATATTGTCAAAGCCAATCAGACAGATATCCATGTGTGTGGATAAGTATCAGATAACGCACTGAATATTGTCAAAGCCAATCAGACAGATATCCATGTGTGTGGATAAGTAACAGATAACGCACGGAATATTGTCAACGCCAATCAGACAGATATCCATGTGTGTGGATAAGTATCAGATAACGCACTGAATATTGTCAAAGCCAATCAGACAGATATCCATGTGTGTGGACAAGTAACAGATAACACACTGAATAATGTCAAAGCCAATCAGACAGATATCCATGTGTGTGGATAAGTATCAGATAACGCACTGAATATTGTCAAAGCCAATCAGACAGATATCCATGTGTGTGGATAAGTATCAGATAACGCACTGAATATTGTCAAAGCCAATCAGACAGATATCCATGTGTGTGGACAAGTAACAGATAACACACTGAATAATGTCAAAGCCAATCAGACAGATATCCATGTGTGTGGATAAGTATCAGATAACGCACTGAATATTGTCAAAGCCAATCAGACAGATATCCATGTGTGTGGACAAGTAACAGATAACGCACTGAATAATGTCAAAGCCAATCAGACAGATATCCATGTGTGTGGATAAGTATCAGATAACGCACTGAATAACGCTATAGGCATGCAGGAAAGATATACATATCTGAAGTTTTTATTGTTGTAAACAGAATCCGCAGCTTCCCTTGGGTACTCAGACAACTGCGGACACGTCCCTCTCAATGCTTTTCCTTTTGCTACTCTGTATCGATTTCTGTCTCCCTCTTGCATTTACGCACAGGTACCTGATCTACTTCTCTGTGTCTCCCACTCTTATCCCTTGTTTCCTGTGTTTCTCTCTCTTCCTTTCTTTCCTTGCTATATGCGTGTAACCTTAATTTCAGGTGACATTTTAAAAACCTGTTTACATTGATTTTAATGGGGTTTTGAGAAAATTAAAACAAGTATAAAATGTAAGTGCTTATGATTGTTAAACATTCAGAAGTGTCTTGTCTCCTGTAAACGCTCTTAGGCGATAGTAGCTGCCCGGGAGTCATGTGCTTAATGCACTATGTACTCAAAAAATAGTGACGACAATATGGGAGAATATCATGAATAAGAGCCTTGTTAATAGTTTGTGCATTTAATAATATCGTGATGGAAGTTTGTGCTTTAACTTAATTTACGAAGGTTAAAAGGTGTTTATTAAGTAACGGGTTGCATAGGAACCAGTTGTTCCATTGTTGCACATTTTTGCATAGAACCTGACCCATTACCTCGGATTACAATATTGTTTTTGTGTCCATTACGTTAGCACTTTCAGGTAAGCAATATTTGACTTCTCCCAGCCGGTTTCAGTTCTCAATGCATCTTAGCAGAAGAATAAATATGAGCATAAAAACTAACCAATAAACATGGTTATAATCGTTTGAAATGGCAGGGTGCGCCGCGTACCATATTTCTGACAAAGTTGTGCTACGATTGTTATACAAGGAAATACCAAACAACTACAAGTTTATTTCAAAGATTTTTTTAAATTTCAAAGGTGATTCAAAGCGAATCTTTTGTGCTGAATTGCAAAATGATCTAAGTTTCCTCCCGTGACGTCAGATTTTCAAAATATCCATAACTAGAAATGAAATTATAGTTTTGCGAAACATAATAAAAATTACCTTCAACAAGAATTTTGTTTGAAAACTGGGCCAGAATTTGTTATTTTTCACTAATTAATCATTAGTTAATAATTAATAATTATAAGCACATTCATAACCTTACGTCAATATTGCATTTCAAATTTTCTCCTCTTTGACCTTCTCGCATGTTGTTGATAGCAGTGCCTTGTAACATCCAGCAATAGTCAGCCAGCATGTTAACACACCACTTCTCTTGGTACCTCATTTCCATACTTTTATATTCTTGTGAAATCCTTCACCTTGTTGCCCCAAAAAACTGCTAGATTATAAGTGAAATAATGTAGATGGGAGTGAAGGAAATTTAGTTTGACAGTCATGTTGCAACCAATCTGTTTGAAATTTAATAGCACCACTTTCACTGTGTTAATATATTTTGGGACGTTTTTATTTCCAAGGAAATCAAAAACATTTCTGAAAACATTTCAGGCACCTTTCACTTCTCGACTCATAGCACTCTCAAACTGATTATCCATTTTGAGTATTCAGATTTGTGGGCCAAAAAATACACCAGCTTTCAGTTTTATAGGATAATAAAGATAATGTAGCAAAAAGGTATTTAAAGCACTGTCTTTATCTATTGTTTCTTTACTCTAATTTTACATTGAGAGCTGGCAACAACACTTGAGGGATTAGTAAGATGTTCATTTTGTAGGAGGACACACCACATGTACATAGAATCCAATATCAGGCCATACCGATGTATATAAATCAATATGAAAGCAGAATAATACTAAACAAAGCAATGTTAAAACGTTTAAAAATATGCAGTTGTAGAAAGATGTAGAAAACCAAATTGTAGCCTATGTAGTTAAGGCAGAGGCGAGCTAGCTTAATTCCAGATAGTAGTCTACTTGGTAATGAGCACAGGTTTAGGCTAAGTAACTGCAAACAGAAAAAGAAAGACATGGGAAGGAAATGAGACAAGAGTAGTGACTTGACTTCCGGGAAACAGAGGGAGCTGGAAAAATAGGAGAGAAAATAGGATACAGAGAGATGGAAGCATTGGGTTTTTCCAGACGTCTCATGAGGACAGTGCATTAACGAAATTTGGAACAGCATATTTTCATAGCATGTAATATGATGCAGCTAAGGGACCAGTCAAAGGTTTTGTTATATTCTGTGGCGCGAAGGTTGGCGTCACCCAGGGTGATGCATGCCCCAGACTTGTACTCTATCTGTGTTGATTCTCCATTGTGATCAGAACGTATGTGAAGCTACGAAGGCACGTCCACGTGCTTAAGGGGTGAACGAACGATATTAATTGTTAAACTGGTGGGAATATTAATAATGTAAATATATTCTAAGGAAGAAGCTAGCCGCACGAAGGAAATATATTCAACTATTAAGAGAAATGCCATGTTTATCGATTTGCTTCGCCTACAAAAGGATCATGAGATAAGTAGCTAGGCAGTAGCAAAATTGGAGTACTCACAAGTCGCTGAGCCGAGAACGCCGGAGATCACATCACATCAGAAGGACGCTTTTCCCAGCTACAAATGGTGCCTAGCGTCTTTCCCCCGCTACAAACAAACTTCAATGTTACAATTAAGATAAGAGTGGGAAACAAATAGACTCTCCAACAAGTAGTTCTCAAATGTATATTCTATTTATGCCATAGATATTCATATAAATGCAAGGAAAATGTTGAATGAGAGATTAAGATGATTTCATATGCGAAAAAAGGTTGGATTTTGTTTTGTATGGTGCAGGGTAGCACTAATGATGGATGATAATGAATATTCCCTGAATATTAAAAATCATTAGGGTTTTGTCACAAAGAAAGAAATATATACCCTGAGACGCTAAACATTTTAGCATTCTATTTGTAGAGAAGATGAAAGCCGATAGATAAATATCTGCAAGAATAACAAACAAACGAAAAATAAAAATAACAATAAAAATATAATATCTGTTTTTTTACCCTGATGTCTGATTTCTTAAATCAGGGCGTATTTTATGTTTTATTTGTTTCCCTTTTTACATTGTTTATTACATTTGTATTTGTTGTAGAGTTTCTTAATATACTCTATATCTAAACTTATTCTATTTACATTCAATGCTTGAAGTACTTTTACAACCTTATGACTAGTACTTCGATGGCCTTAGTCGGTGTTTGTTCATCTACAGTTGCTTTTGGCTCCCTGTCTGTGGGTGTTTGTCTGTTTTGGGAGATTTCTTTGAGAACAGTATTGTTAAGTCTTGCATCATTTTGGTCACTGTGTTGCTGCTTAATATGTCTTTTGTAGTTTTCCCTCTTAGTGTCTGTCTGTGTACGTCTGCTTCCGAAGAGCACTTAACACAGTCCAAGGTGACATGTTCTGGTATGTCGTCTATTTGACATGTGCATGTGATTGTCGTTCTACGTCTTATCCTTTTTAAGTAGGTGTTGTATGGATCGTGGCCCGTAAAGTAGTGTATGAGACCTTCTAGGGGCTTATGTGTTTCATTTTAAGGCGTTGTTGTATATTAGGGAAAAATTTGTGGGCTCTTCTACCCTCGGTGGAGGTGTCGCACTCCGCCTGCCATTCCCTAGGTAGTGCGTTGTGTATTTCTCTTTTTGTTCCTGTTATGTCTCTTACTTTGTCAAAGTCTTGCTTTTTGAGCCAGGAGTTGGCACCCTTTTTTCGGACTTGAGGGTCTATAAGCCAGATTGCAGCTATTGCTAGCAGTGCCAGCGTTGGTAACCTTGCTGCTCCGGTGAACCTGATTAGGATTTTTCTTTGTGTTCTCCTCAGGAGTCGCTTTAAGTTTTCTCTCTTTGCGTCCACCGCCCATACGGTTCCTGCGTAGCTGATGATGGCAGACAGGATGGCGTTGTGGTACGTCTTGGTGAGGCTGAGAGGTAGGTGGAACTTCCGTTGTCCGATATTTGCTCTTTTCATTATGATGTTCTCTGCTTATTGCGGACATATTCGATGTGCTGTTTATAATTTGATTTCTCGTCCAAGTAAAAGCCTAGGTACTCTGTTTCTGCTGATTGTATGATTCCTACACCGTCTTATTTGATGATTGGGTCTCTCCTAAGTTTGCCCTTTAGGAAGGCTTTTGCGGGGCGATGTTTAACTTCACTTCTCTGAACCATTTGTTGATTGATTTTGCTATATATGTTCCTTTCGCTTCTATGTCCTCTTGGGTGTTCTCATCAATAATGACCATCAGGCCGTCGGTGTAGGCCATGATTTCTCGTACTTCTGGGTCGTTTGTCAGGTTCTTCTGCAAGGGATCTATGCCTATGTCCCAGAAGGTGGGCCCAAGTATTTAACCCCGGGGACATCGTTTTGTTAGTTCTATTGTGATGGTGTTTTTGACTCCTTTTATGTCGACTCTCCCATTTACACAGTAGTCTCTTAGTGAGCCGTAAAGGCATTTGGGGACTTTCAGTTCTTGCAGTCTCAAGAACAGTGCTGGCCACCATAGGTTGTTGAAAGCCCCTTGGATATCGAAGAAGATTGCTGCAGCGTATTTTCCTGGTGCTACCCTTCGATTTTTATGCTTGCAGTATGGCGTCCTCTGTGGATCTTCCCGCCCGAAAAACGAACTGCTTCTCGCTGAGACCCACTAATGTTCTGTGCATCTGGAGTCTCTTGCGTAGTAGCTTCTCCTGCAGCTTTCCAATGTTGTTGAAGAGGCATATGGGTTGTTAGGATTTTGGTTGTCGGGGGTCTTTGTCTTTTCGGAGGATTATGACGTTTGCCTCCTTCCAGCAATATGGAATTGTTGCTGAACTCCGTTGCTCGGACATTCCTGATTTTAATTTTGTTTCTGGCAGGGTCGATTGCCCTGGTGATCTCCTCCTGGACTACTTGTATGGGCTCTCCGCTGAGGAAATGAAAAGCACGTTTCCTTGGTTGCAGGTCGCTGGCGTGGGTCTGATGTCCCTTGGAGGCCCCTGGTGAGTCTTCAGTACGACGGTGTACGATGCTGCTGCTGCGGCGGGAAGTTTTTGTCGTTGGTTGTGTTCGTTTAAAAGTTTTGTGTTTTATTTCACAGTCTTCTCGTGGAAAGCACATTGCTTCTCAATTGCGCCATAGATCAGCTTCTTTTTGGCAAGGGTGATATTTTCGTTCCCGAGTAGGTAGCAACACAATACCATAGCTCGCGATAGTTGTCCTCCATGCTGCTCTCTGCACTGTTGTCCGTTCCTCTAGTTGTCTCCGTTGAAATTTGCTCTGCAGTAGTGGTAGTAGGCTCCGGTGAAGTCTCTCTGGATGCTGGGTACTCTCCTTTGTCCGGCTATGGGCATGGTAATGTACTTCCTCTCCTGGTGACGCTTCCTTCTGAGATGGTTTGTGTTCATCCTTCTGAGTCGTGGTCTTTGTGGCGGTGGTGTCCTGGTGGATCTTTCTATGAACTGGTTGTCCTTGGTGTTGGGTGGCACCCTCCCATTTTAATGGGAGGCTGCCGCGTTGACCTTCCGTTTGACGGTGGAATCTTTTGTTGCTGCTTCTGGGGTAGAGGACTCCAGGCTGTCCTCCACACGGCGTGAAACCGCATTTGTTGGTGGTGTTGCCTTTTCCTTGTCCGTTTGCCCTCTCTCATTGGTCGCCAGGTTGACCACGTTGGCTTGAGAGGTCCAGGTGTGTGGTCCGCGTTTGCCCAGGTCGCCTGGTTGACCTCTGGGGGCGTCGAAGATTTATGTGTTTCTTTTTTGTGTTGCATTTTTCTGGGGGTCGACTGGTTGACCGTCTTTTGTGTTGAAGTCGCCAGGTTGACATTCACAATAGAGACCTTGTCCTTACTAATGGTTCCAGGAGTCACCAAGTTGACCCCCTTTCCCGCTTTCAGTTCGTAGTCACGTCTTGTGGTGGAGAACGGCAAAGCTGTCCTCTTTTGCGCACTGCATTTACTTATTGGTTTAGGCTGTTCCTCTTCTTTGCATTTGGTTGTGGTCGTCAGGTTGACCTTCCGGCTAGTTGAGGCGTCTTTTGCCAAGGTTTTTATGGTAGTCGTTGTTTGTGGGGTCGCCATGTAGACCTCCCTCTTTTCTGCAGAGCCTGAATTAATACTGACGGTATCAGGAGTCGCCAAGTTGACCCCGTTAGCCGTTTTCGGGTAGTAACAAGCTTTCGACGATGAGGACGGCAGGTTGTCCTTTTTTGTAGACTGCGTCTTGTTATTTTTGTTTTAGCGTTTACTGTATGCTTGCTTTTTGTCTTAGTTCGAGGTGTGATCTTACTTGCGGTTTCAGTGATCGCCATGTTGACCCCTTCTTCCGCTTTCGGATTTTGTTGTTTTTGTGATGCTCCATCATCTTGTTCCAATTAAGAGAATATCTGACCTTGTTTGGTTATTAAGCTGCTCTCCGCCAACGAAGTTTTACCTTCGTTGCCCAGGGTTGGGGGACGTGGACCAGGCAGCAAGTCTGGCAATGTAAAGAGCTTCCTACACAAGCAAGACGCTCTGTTCTCCTTCTGCTATTTGCTCCTTTTGCATTTGGGCAGGGGGTACTGCCAGTCTTCCAAATCCTCCCGAAGAATAACAACAAATATGCCTAAGCTTACACGGCCTGTGTCCATAGTTTTGAAGTTCAAAAAATGTCTGTTTTGTCCCGTTGACTCCGTCCGCCGGGTTTGAGTATACACAACAGCCTGTTTTGTTCTCTTGCCCCTCCATGTATATATACAGGTGTTTAAAAAATACGGGGCATAATTTCAGGTATGTATTTCCCACATGAAGACAACCAAAGTAGTTCATTATAACATGTGTCTGGAAATGCTTCATTTCCGAGTTATGGCCTTTACAACATTGAAAGTCCCACCTGTAGACAATCAAAGTAGTTCATGTCCGGAAATGCTTCATTTCCGAGTTATGGCCTTCACAACATTGGAATTCACTGGAACGTTTTTCTTTCCGCAGGTCTTTGCCGTCAAAGGAGACATTAGGAGGGCGCTCTGATAGTTCATTCAGAGGAAGGTTACATTCAGTGTTCTTTAGGCGTTAAGACTGTGCGACATGAATTCAAATCAAGAGCTGGCAGAGATACACTTCATGTACGTTAAGGCGGACGGCAATGCTGCGCTGGCTCGTCTTTTGTACCAGGAGAGGTACCCACAGCGACAATGTCCAGATCTCCATTCCCGTCTGTGCGAGTATGGAACATTCACCTCTCCTGGTTTGGGAAGGGGACGACCAAGATCTACAACTCCAGAAGTGCAGGAGGAGATTCTGGAGGCTGTGGACAGGACTGCTTCTATCAGCACACGACGGTTAGCGTTGCAAGTCAATGTTCCTCATACGACTGTCTGGAGACTGTTGAACGAGTATCAATTGTATCCTTATCATTTGCAACGTGTACAGGCCCTGTCACCAGCAGATTGCCCTGCACGAGTTAGGTTCTGTCAGTGGTTCTTGCAGCAGTGTGGTGTATATCCGAACTTTTCTGCCGTCGTATTATTTACAGATGAAGCACAGTTCACAAGAGATGGCATAACAAATTTCCACAATCAGCATGTATGGTCGTATGAAAACCCACGTGTAACTGTTGTATCTCATCACCAGGTGCGGTTCTCCCTCAACTTGTGGGCCGGTATCATTGGTGATCGATTAGTTGGACCCCATGTACTTGTAAACAGACTTACGGGGCAGGCGTACACAAACTTCCTGGAAAACACCATACCTGACGTTTTCGAAGACACTCCACTGATCAATCATCAACACATTCACTTCTTGCATGATGGCACTCCTGCACACTTCAGTCTTACGCCTCGCCGGTACTTGGATCGAAGGTTTCCTGATCGATGGATAGGTAGAGGTGGCCCAATTGCTTGGCGTCCACGCGCACCTGATCTGAACCCTCTCGATTTCTACTTGTGAGGCCATTTAAAATCATTGGTTTATTCGTCTCCGGTGCCGGATTTGGAATCCTTTGGGAATCGAATTGTGGCAAGTTGTGAGGACATACGCAATACTCCTGGAGTTTGGGATCGTGTTCACAGGTCAATGAGACATTGATGTGAGTCTGTATTCAAGCAGGAGGTGAACATTTTGAACATCTGTAATGACAGCAACCTGCGGAAAGAAAAACGTTCCAGTGAATTTCAATGTTGTGAAGGCCATAACTCGGAAATGAAGCATTTCCGGACACGTGTTATAATGAATTAATTTGATTGTCTACATGTGGGAAATACATACTTGAAATTATGCCCCGTATTTTTGAAACACTCTGTATATGTATATATATATATATATCGGACCTGAGTATGTATACCGGGCTGTTTTGTCCTGTTGACCCCGCCGGCCGGGCCTGAGTATATATACCGGATTGTTTTGTCCTGTTGACCCCGACCATTGCACTTGAGTATATATACCGGTCTGTTTTGTCCTGTTGACCCCCCGCCAGTCAGGGCTGAGTACACATAACGGCTGTTTTGTCCTGTCGACCTCCCCCAAAACGCTTAAGTGTATAGACAGGTCTTTTTTATCCTGTTGACCCCGCCCAACGCGCTTGAGTATAGATCCCGGTCTGTTTTGTCCTGTTTTAACCCTCCCGCCGGCCAGGCCTGAGTATGTATACCGGGCTGTTTTGTCCTATTGACCCCACCCGCCGGCCAGCCCGAGTATGTATACCGGGCAGTTTTGTCATGTAGACCACACCCGCCGGCCTGACCTGAGTATGTATACCGGGCTGTTTTGTCTTCTTGACCCCATCCGCCGGCCAGGCCTAAGTATGTATACCGGGCTTTTTTGTCATGTTGTATCCGCCCGCCGGCCAGGCCAGAATATGTATACCGGGCTGTTTTGTCCTGTTGACCCCACACGCCGGTCAGGCTTGAGTGCGTATACCGGGCTGTTTTGTCCTCTTGACCCCACCCGCCGGCCAGGCCTGATTATGTATACCGGGCTGTATTGTCCTATTGACCCCACCCGCCGGCCAGGCCTGAGTATGTACAACAGGCTGTTTTGTCCTCTTGATGCCACCCATCGGCCAGGCCTGAGCATGTATACCGGGCTGTTTTGTCTTCTCTCGCCCACCCGCCAGCCGGGCCTGAGTATGTATATAGGGCGGTTTGTCCTGTTGACCCCGCTCGACGGGCTTGAGTATGTATGCCGGGCTGTTTCGTCCTGGTAATGTCTACCGGGCTGTTTTGTCCTGTTGACCCCGCTCACCGGTCCTCAGATTGTATACCGGGCTGCTTTGTTCTTGTGACCACGTCCGCCAGGCCTGATTATGTATACCAGGCTGTTTTGTCCTATTGACCCCGCTCGACGGGTCTGAGTATGCATGCCGGTCTGTTTCGTCCTGATAATGTCTATTGGGCTGTTTTGTCCTGTTGACCCCGTTCGCCGGGTCTGGGTATGTGTACCGGGCTGTTTTGTCCTGTTGACTCCTCTCGCCGGACCTGAGTATGTATACCGTGCTGTTTCGACCTGTTGACCGTGCTCGCCGGGACGGAGTATGTCTACCGGATTGTTTTTTTTTTGTTTTGTTTTTTTATCCAACTGCTTGGGCTGAGAATGTATAGTGGGCTTTTTTGTCCTGTTGAACTCGCTGGCCGGTTCTGAGTATATATACATCGGGCTGTTTGGTCCTGTTGGCTCCGCATGCCGGGCCTGAGTGTATATACCGGAGTGTTTTAACTTGTTGACCTCGCCTGCCGGGCCTGAGTGTATGTGTGTATATATATATATGAGCCTGGGTATATATACTGAGCTGTTTTGTCCTGCTAACCCCGCCCGTAGGGCCTCAGAATATATAACCGGCTATTTTCTCCTGTTGACCTCAACGGCCGGGCATGTGTGTATATACCGGGCTGTTTTGTCCGTGTTGACCTCGCCGGCAGGGCCTAGGCATATATACTCAGTTGTTTCGTCCTCTTGACCGCGGCGGCCAGGCCTGAGTATATATACCTGGCTGTTTTGTCCTGCTGACCCCGGCGCCCGGACCTGAGTAAATATACCGGGTTGTTTTATCCCCCTGTACCCTACAGGCGGGCCTGAGTAAATATACCGCTCGCCGTTCGGATTTGATTATGTATATATCGGGCTGTTTGGTCCTCTTTACCCACCGCCATGCCTAAGTATATATACCGATCTGTTTTGTCCTCTTGACCCCGCTCGCCGGGATTGAGTATAAATACCGGGATGCTTTGTCGTGTTAACTCCGCGCTCCGTGTCTGAATGTATATACCGGGATACTTTGCGCTGTCGACCTCGCTAGCGCCTGGGTATGTGCACCGGGATGTTTTGTTTTCCTGACCCCGCTACCTGGGTCTGAGTATGTATACTGGGCTGTTTTGTCCTGTTGACCCCGCTCGCCGGGCCCGAGTAAGTGTACCGGGCTGTTTTGCCCTCTTGACACACCTGCCCGGGCTGAGAATATATAGTGGGCTTTTTTGTCCTGTTGACCTCGCTTGCCGGTTCTGAGTATATATACCAGGCTGTTTAGTCCTGTTGACTCCGCCGGCCGGGTCAAAGTGTATATATCGGTGTGTTTTGTCCTGTTGACCCCGCCTGCAGGGCCTGAGCATATATACCGGGCAGTATTGACCTATTGACTCCGTCGGGCCTGAGTATATATACTAGGCGGATTTCTCAGGTCGACTCAGCCAGCCGAACCTGAATATACATACTGGGCTGTTTTGTCCTGATAACCCCGTCCGGTGTGCCTCAGAGTATATAACCGGCTAGTTTGCCCTGTTGACCCCAGCGGCCGTACCCAACCTCCGTGCCTAAGTATATATCCGATCTGTTTTGTTCTCTTAACCCCGATCGCCGGGATTGAGTATATATACCGGGTTGTTTTCTCCTGTTGACCCCATTCGCCGGGTCCAAGTGTATATATATATATATATATATATATATATATATATATATATATATATATATATATATATATATGTGTGTGTGTGTGTGTGTGTGTGTGTGTGTGTGAGTGTACTGGTTTGTCTTTCCTTTGACACTGCCCGTCAGGCCTAAGTACATATACCGGGCTGTTTGGTCCTGTCAACCGTACCGGCCGTGCCTGAGTATACATACCTTGCTGTTTTGTCTGAATGACCCGCCCGCCGGACCTGAGTAGATATACCGTGTTGTTTTCTCCTATTGTCCCCGCCCGCCGGGACTGAATATATATACCGGGCTGATTTCTTTTCTTGACCCCCACTGCCGAACCTGAGTGTGTGTGTGTGTGTGTGTGTGTGTGTGTGTGTGTGTGTGTATACCGTGCAGATTTGTCCGCTTGACCCCGCCGGCCAGGCCTGAGTATGTATATTTTCGGTCTGTTTTGTCCTGTTGGCCCCTCCGGGACTGAGTATATTTACTGGGCTGTTTTGTCCTGTTGTTCCTGCCTGCCGGCTTGGTCTGATTATGTATACTGGGCCGTTTAGTCCTGTGAGATTGTGATCAGAAACGCTCTTTTATTTTAGAGAAAAAAATCCAGGAAGTAGCGATTTATTTTCATGTGTTAAACTGATAAACAGCTATGACACTTACATCTATGAAAACTTTAATCACGATATGGAGAAGATGGTTAAAGTTATTGTCATTATCGAATAAGGATAACCAACGATAGGATATCAAAAGGTAATGTTGCATGAAAATGCAAGGTTTAAGCTGTAATGCTATGCTGCTGCAGTTTGGCCATATTTTGGGGAAGGTAATGTACACCGCCAATTGAATGTTTGGAATTAAATTATACTCGGGAAAACGTGGTGGTCACGGTTAAAGAGAGTAGGGCAAGGCTCTTTCAATACAACTATTTTCCACGTTTTATACACGTGTGGAGAATTCAAAGTGGAGGGACACGTTAGCTAAAGGGCAGCGATACAATTAACGTATACATGTGGAAAAGATAGGACATTCATGGAGAAGGGAGACCCCGGTTAGAGAGAACTGCTAGATATATTGTTATACATGGAAATGATAAAGAATTCAAGGAGGGAGGCCCTAGCTGGAGAGCAGAACTAGAGCTAATGTGTATACATAGGAATCCCATGGGAGGGAAGAGACCCGCGCGAGAGAGCCGGATTATAAACAATGTATTTTGATGAGAAACATAGGGCACTCAAGCTAGAAAGAGACCAGCACTAGAGAGCAGGATTCTACCCATGTGTTTAACTGAGAAAAATAAGCAATTCATGGAGGTGGAAGACCCCACCGAAAGCAAGACAAGCGCTAATGTGTTTATATGAGAAAGGCAATTCAAGGAGGTGGAAGACTCCCGCGAGGTAGCACGACTAGGGTTATTCAAAGAAAAGGGAGACTCCAGCGAGAGAGCAGTGCTAGGGCTAATGGGTTTAGATGAGAACGATAGGTAATCCAAGAAGAAGGCAGAGCGCAGCGAGAGAGGAGGGCTAGGTCTAATGTGTTTAAATGAGAAAGATAGGCAATCCAAGTAGCAGGCAGAGTGCAGCGAGAGAGCAGGGCTAGGGCTAATGGGTTTAGATGAGAAAGATAGGTAATCCAAGTAGCAGGCAGAGTGCAGCGAGAGAGCAGGGCTAGGGCTAATGGGTTTAGATGAGAAAGATACGGAATTGAGGGAGGCGGGAGACCCGAGCGAGAGAATGGACTAGCGCTAATGCGTTCATATGAGAAAGATAGGGAATTGAGGGAGGCGGGAGACCCGAGAGAGAGAACAGGACTAGCGCTAATGTGTTCATATGAGAAAGATAAGGAATTGAGGGAGGTGGGGGACCCGAGCGAGAGAACAGGACTAGCGCTAATGTGTTCATATGAGAAAGATAGGGAGTTGAGGGGGGCGGGAGACCCGAGCGAGAGGATAGACTAGCGCTGTGTTCATATGAGAAAGATAGGGAATTGAGGGAGACCCGAGCGAGAGAACAGGACTAGCGCTAATGTGTTCATATGAGAAAGATAGGGAATTGAGAGAGGCGGGAGACCCGAGCGAGACAATGGACTAGCGCTAATGTGTTCATATGAGAAAGATAGGGAATTGAGGGCGGCGGGAGACCCGAGCGAGAGAACAGGACTAGCGCTAATGTGTTCATATGAAAAAGATAGGGAATTGAGGCAGGCGAGGGACCCGAGCGAGAGAACAGGACTAGCGCTAATGTGTTCATATGAGAAAGATAGGGAATTGAGAGAGGCGGGAGACCCGAGCGAGAGGATAGACTAGCGCTGTGTTCATATGAGAAAGATAGGGAATTGAGGGAGACCCGAGCGAGAGAACAGGACTAGCGCTAATGTGTTCATATGAGAAAGATAGGGAATTGAGAGAGGCGGGAGACCCGAGCGAGACAATGGACTAGCGCTAATGTGTTCATATGAGAAAGATAGGGAATTGAGGGCGGCGGGGGACCCGAGCGAGAGAACAGGACTAGCGCTAATGTGTTCATATGAAAAAGATAGGGAATTGAGGCAGGCGAGGGACCCGAGCGAGAGAACAGGACTAGCGCTAATGTGTTCATATGAGAAAGATAGGGAATTGAGGCAGGCGAGGGACCCGAGCGAGAGAACAGGACTAGCGCTAATGTGTTCATATGAGAAAGATAGGGAATTGAGGCAGGCGAGGGACCCGAGCGAGAGAACAGGACTAGCGCTAATGTGTTCATATGAGAAAGATAGGGAATTGAGGGCGGCGGGGGACCCGAGCGAGAGAACAGGACTAGTGCTAATGTGTTCATATGAGAAAGATAGGGAATATGGGGAGGAAGGAGACCCGAGTGACGGAGCAGTACAGGGGGTAATGCGGTTAGATAAGATAGGGTATTCCGGGAGGATGGAGACCCGAGAGACAGAGCAAGACTAGCGTAATGTGTTTATTTAAGAGAGGTAGGGAATTCTGGGAAGAGGGAGGTTCGAGCTAGAGATATCAAATAGGGCTAATGTGTTTATGCGAGAAAGATAGGGAATTCAAGTATAACGGAAAGCCTAGCGAGAGAGCAGGTCTAGGGCTAATGTGGTTGGATAAGAAAGATAGGTAATTCTGGGAGGAGGCGGACATTAGGCAATTCATAGAGAAGGAACACCCAGTAGCAGAGGACTACTGATAATGTGTTTGACCGAAGAAGAAGAAGAAGAAGAAGAAGAAGAAGAAGAAGAAAGGGAATTCCAGAAAGAGAGAGAGACTGTAGCGAGAAAACCGGACTATGGATAATGTGATAATGAGAAAAATATGGAACTCACCGTGGAGAGAGTCCCCAGCGAGAGGGCTGGGCTAGGACTAGTGTATTTATATGTTACATGGGAAATTCTGATAGGAGGGAGGAGCCAGAGAGCAGGACTAGGACTAGAGTGTGTGTGTGTGTGTGTGTGTGTTTGTGTGTGTGTATGAGAAGGATAGAAAATTCAGACAGGAGGGAGATCTGAGCAACGGAGCAGGTTTAGGAATAGGTTTTACATGGGAAAGATAATGAATTCAAGGAGGTCTAATACCTCAGCGCTAAAGCCGGAGTGCGGCAAATGGGATTAAATGGGATAGATGGTTAATTTCAGAAGAAGGGAGACTCAAGGAAGAGAGCAAGACTATGGCTAATGTGTTTAAACGAGAAAAGTAGGAAATTCACGCATATGGGAGTTCCCTGTGCGAGAGCAGGCCTAGCTGTGTGTTTAGATGAGAAAGATTTGAAATTCAAGGAGGAGGGAGACACCAGCGACAGATCAGTGCTAGGGCTAATGTGTTTAGAGAAGCATGATGGGGAATTCAAGGAGTTGAGAGATCCGAGCAACAGAGCAAGACTAGCGCTAATGTGTTTATATGAGAGGAATAGCGAGGAGGGAGGCTCGAGTGAGAGATCAGGACAGGGACTGAGAAAGATAGGGAATTCAGGGAGGTGGCAAATCTCAGCGTCAGAGCAGGACTAGCGCTAATGTGTTTACACGAGAAAGACAGGGAATTCAGGCAGGAGAGAAACCTGAGCTAGAGATGAGAAGGATAGGGAATTCAAGGAGGAAGGAAACCCGAGCTAGAGTGAGATAAATGCTAGTGGGTTTAGATGATAAAAATAGTGAGACCTCAGCGAGAGAGCAGGATTTTTTTTTTTTTGGTAGTGTTTAACGCCCGCTTTAACTACTTATGGCACCGCAGGCGGTGACACTGATGATACATGAATGAAGATGGAGCAGCAGTGGAATGCGATGGCGGGGGAAACCGGAGAAAACCCGCCCCAGCGCCGCTTTGTCCACCACAAATCTCACATGCGGTCGCTTGGGATCGAACCCGGGCCGTCTAGGTGAGAGGCGAGTGGTCTAACCACTCGGCCACGGCGCGGCCAGAGAGCAGGATAAGCGCTAATGTGTTTAGATGAGAAAGATCGAGAATTCAGGGAGAAGTGAGACCCCAGCGAGAGAGCATGGCTAGTGCTAATGTGTTTAGATGAGAAAGATAGGGAATTGTTAGGAGGGGAAGGGAGGCTAATCCAAATGTGGGAGAATTATATGCTTTATTCAACTCTTTAGGGTTCTTTTAAGCTCCTATGATTTGTTTGACGGTTTATGCTATATTATACCCTGAATTTTTGGCATTGTGCGTAGTATGAGGACTTTTATACACTCTTATATGTTGCGTTGTTATAAGTTTTAACATTTTACAGCCATATTAGTACGTTTGAGACTTTTTTTTTCAGAGATAGTAATGATTTCACATGCATTATTTTAACGGGATTTTAGTGCTTTTTTCAGGTGCTTAGAGAGCTTTCATTGACATTCCATCTCATAAGGAAGAGTTTTAGTACTCTAGGGGTTAGTTTCACGATATTCGTTGGGTCACTAGAATTTTTTCGAGTCATTTCTAACCACTTTGCGTTATACAAGAAGCATTTGAGAGCACTTTTAATGGTATTACATTCCTTTTAGAGGATGTATGGACTCCAGGGTACTAGTTTCAGGATGTCCTTCGGACAGTTTAGCTATTTTGAGAAATGTAGTAAGCACTTTCGGGTGCTTTAAAAACCCTTCCATACCATTTTGTATGTATTTAGCGCTCTAAACATGTAGTTTTTTAAATATTTTATTTCTATTTTTAATGATATTTATAGTGCGTTCTAGTTCTTTTTAGGCATTTTACAGGCATTTTAGCACATTTTGAGAGTAGCTTTCAGTATTTGTGGTGTATTTTGTTGCTCACACATACATTTTAGGGGATTTTAAGATTATTTGTTGGCACATTTGAAAGCTTTTAATAACATTTTATGCCACTTGGAGAGTGTTTAGGACTCTAGGACAGCCATTTCAGCCCGTTTTCGACGTTCTACTTATATATACCAGTATTTTACATTATGTTTAATCGTTGTAACATGTTTACTGTCATTTTAGAACATTTTGAGACTATTTTGCAGTGCTTTGTAGTGCTTTTTGTCTCCCTACAGATCATTTTTTCCTTTAAGATGCTCAAAACTCTGAAGCAGTGTTAAACCCTCAGGTAATAGGTATTTCAACTCCCTTGCATGTTTTGTAGCGTTCTCTTTTAAGGATTTTGCGACAGCGGTTAAGCAATACTGAGGATATTTAGGTGTACTACATGTTTAAGCCATAACCTTTGGTATCTATTTATTCTGTGTAATTGGGTACTGTCCGGTGACAGAGTTAAATGTACAAAATTCACTTACAATTTTAATCTTAAGTTAAAGTAAGAATAGTAATACAACTAACATATTATAGCATTTTTTAAATGCCTAACTACTTATTATTCAGTATAGCAATACTTATGTCAATTACCAGCTAGTTCATAAACAGTTATTATGAAGCCTCAACATTAATACCATATATTACTAATATTATACACATTAATAATAACATACATAAATACAGTTTTTGAGATCCCTAATTACTTTACAATATTTACTCAAATGTACTAACATTTATTCCCTTTAAATTATCCCTAAAGTTATTTAAGGCCAGAGGGCTGCCCTGAAAGGCTGCTACAGACAATTCATTCTATTCTTCAATGGTCCTATTAACAAAAGAAAAATTTCCTACGTCGGTTCTGTACCATCTACCCTTAATTTTATACAAATGATCGTTTCGTTCGTAGTATGTTGGGTTTTCTAACCTCTTTCTAACGTCCACCTATGTATTTAAACAAGTATAAGCTTTAAATAGTGCGACTAACCTATGTGTTTTACGCCTAACTTTTAGCGGCTTCCATTTATTCTGTTCGCCTTTCGTAAGTCCAAAATCTTTACTATTTAACCGCCCGTCTCTGTATCTTTCTCAGCGAATCAGTTTGATTAATCCTGTTTGGTTCCCAGCTTGCAGCTCCATATTCCATAACTGGCTGCACTAAGGACCTGTAGTAAATTTCCCTGGACTTTGCGCTCCACTTCTTCAGTGTTCTCATTACGAAGTGCAATATCTTCCACGCTTTCCTAGAAGTACAATTTATCTGATCCTCCCATCCGGCAATACTTGACAAGCACACTCCCAAATATTTGCAGCTGTCCATCTGTGGAATTTGTTCCCTGCCCATATAATGGCTATGAAGAACTTGCCCCTGAGTGCGACTAAAAACAATAACTTACTTTTCCTAGCATTAATTGCCATTTTGTTTGCATTGGCCGACCTATTTATTTGCTTTAGGTCATCCTAAAAAGCGGTCTTATGCCTGGTATTTCCAGTGCTATTGTAAATAATACAATCGTCTGCGAACAATCTAATCTGACATTTAATTTTTATAGTTATATCATTAACAAAGATATGAAAAGGTAACGGACCCATTACCGAGCCTTGGGGCACGCCCGAGTTCACAAAATCGTTTTTAGATAGGTCTTTACCTACTCATACTCTCTGTGCCTTCCTTTCAAAAAAATTCTTTCCACGACACTACGCGATTATCGATATCTGTTTTTGCTAGCTTTCGGATGAGTAAATTATGCGTCACTACGTCAAAAGCTTTAGAAAAAGTCTATCACCACTGCATCAATCCTACCCCGTGCATCCACCTCATCTGCCAAATCCTGAAATAATGAGGTTATTTGACTTTCACACGAATACCCAAATCTAAACCCATCCTGTGCGTTACTCCTCCCGTATGTATTCTGTAATTAAATGTTCCATTACTTTACACACTACTGCAGTTAGTCTAAAATGTCGGTAATTGTTTATTCCTGTTTTATTAACCCCTTTATATATTGAAACTACAACTGCGGTTTTCCCGTCTTCCGGTATAGCACAGTTATTAACTGACATATTAAACAAGATCATTAGATAGGCAATTATGGCTTCTCCCCCTATTTTTAAAATTTCTGTAGGTGTATTATCCAGTCCTCTCGATTTTCCATTCTGTAGCTGCTTAATTCTTTTCTTTAATTTGTATGCCATTATTTGAAAAAGCAATTCTGCACCATCCCCAATTTCCTGTTCAGAGATATCATACACTTTATGAAAATTCGATACAAAATATGAATTTAATATGTTGGCTTTGTTCTTATCATTTTATACAGCAATTCCATTAACTTTGAAGTCAGGTATGTCCTCTTTATCACCCTTCCTTCTCCTCATGTAATTGTAAAAAGCTTTCCAGCCATATTTTCCCCGTTAAGGATTTCTTCTAAGAACCGTTCCTGTGATTGCAACTTTTCGTCTTGTAATTGCTTGGTTAGTTCTTTAAATTTATTAAAATGCCATTCTGATTTCCTCCTTTTGTGATACGCGTGCCTTGTCTTCATTTTTAAGGGACCTAATACTTTTTGTATAACATTCTGGATCGGCTTTACTTTTTAAAACCTTAAAGGGTACATGCTTAATTATTGCTTTCGAAGTAAGAGTTTTGAAAGTGGCCCAGGCTTCATTTACACTAGTGGCAGATTGTACAAATTCCCCATATTGTTGGTGCAGAAAGGTTTGGATAGCAGCCCCGTCCGCTCTCTGAAATTTCCAGGTAATTGTCGATTGTTCTGTTTCAAACCGGTTTGTTCGTCCCTTCCAGTTTACTTCTAATTGCACATAATGATGGTCACTGATAGCTGGTAAAACCTCGCATGCAGAAAACAAAGGCTCAGGTCTGCATTAGAATACATCCAATAAAGCTGATTTCCTCGCACTTGCTTTAACAATTTGCAACATCCCTTGTTCCCAGACCAGACAATTCACTGGATTTTGAGGTTCGCCTTCTATTAGCTGACCGTCTCAGTTTACATTTGCCAGGTTTAAACCCCTTCTGCAATAACATTTTGTCCTCTAAAGGTAGAGATTTTTACTTTTGATTTATACAGTGTTTTATAATTAGTTTTGCCAGGTGGTCGGTAGCAAATTATTATTGTTATGTTATTATTTCCTTCGTTTTCCTGATCAATCATTTTAATTTCCATAATTTTTGCATCCTCTTCTACCCACAATAATTTTCTGTTTAAGTCTGTCTTAGTGTAAATAAAAATTCCCCCCTCCCCTTCCGTCCCTGTCCTTCCTGAATACACTGTAATCTGATCTGAATACTTCTGCATCGTTTATGTCAATATTTAGCCATGACTCCGTACCTATAATTACCTTCAGATTGCATATTTCAGTTTAATTCTAAAATTCTACAATTTTGTTCATAATACTACGGCAATTTACCTGTAACAGCCTTAAGGAATCAGCCCCTACCTGTGACGCTTCATTTCCCCGAGGTTGGTGTCACTGCTACTCCTGCCGCTCAATGCTGTCGCTCCACTTCGTTACCCTTCCAACTTTGAAGATCGTCTACGGTTCAAGTGTACGCCGTCCCGCCCGAAGTCCCGGTCTTCAATCCAAGAATTTGGGTCCAGAAACTGCGCATCCAGTCGTTCTGCTACCCATGAAAATGCGTCGTTTACTTGCATTACCTTTCTCCAGCTTACATCGCGTCGCCTCAAAACACCACTAATGACGATTTTCACTGAGGGAAGCAGCTGTTTTGTCCCTTTAACTAAGTCATACATGTCTCCCATCACGTAGTTAACACTTCTTCGCAACGTGAATCGCAATCGTCCGATAGCTGCCTTCTATCTCCTCTTGCTTTTTCTCGATTTGCTCCAGCAAACAGTCGGTCCTTGTGCCCGGATAGCAAGATAAGCATTTGGGTTCCCTCGCCTACTCTCAAAGATGATTTTCCGTCTTCATTTTCACTCTCTTCCGTCAGCTCCCTCAGTTGTCTGTTTTCTTCTTCCATCCACCAAATTTCGTCTTCCGCACGTTGGAGCTTCTCGCGTAATTCCCGTGCTTCCTCTTGCAGCTACTCCAGTATTTTTTGATTGTCGGTGACTGTCATAACTCTCTTGCAGTCCTTATATGCCAAGTTTTCATCAATATTCTGATCCCTCTTAGTTTTTTGGCAGCCAAAATGATACCACGTCGTGCAAATGCTGCAGTTGTAAACCCTTTTCTTATTTTTATTAGTAGTTGGTATTTTATTATGGTTTATATCATTTCTACAGCAACTTTCTACATTTATACATTTCTATTTTAGTTTCTGACATTGATACAATATTTCTGAGGTTTTTTTTTTTTCGTGTTAATTGTTACGCTTTATGGCGTGTACATATGTTTCTGGGTAGTTTGATATCATTTTTAGAGTCATTCTTTTACAGTTATATCGTATTTTTCACTAGTTCCAATCATTTTATGGAGAATTATGCATTCTGTTTCAGTATTCTTAACAGTCACTTAATAGTCATGTTGTATCCTTCTGCAAACTCCTACATGTTTAGACACTAACTGTGAAGTGTTGGGGATATGTTTATAGGGATTCCTGTTTTTCTTAGGTCGTAAATCTAATACAAACTAACTTTTCGATGCTTCATATTTTTCCATATTTATTTTAATTTATGACTGTCTTTTCAAAGTTAAAACTAGAAGAATGGTTTAAGCGCAAGCTGTCGAAGTATATATAGTTTAGTACACATTGTGTTTCTTCGTGTTTTATTCGCCTTTTGTCGTTTTACAGTATCTTTCCTGTTAAACAATATGTGTTTTCTCTATTAACACTAGAATAACGCTCTCGACCTCTTTGATGTTGAAGTGATCGCCTTAGTTTTTGAGTTTTTGTTAGTACGAGGGTTGGAACTTTAATAGCGACAACTAATTATTTACAACTTATACAAAAGAAATATGTTACTAAGTTTAACTGTTCTTCCAAGTGGTCACCAGCTTTGTGTACAACTCGTCAGCTATGTGGAAGCTATAGAATACCTGTTGTGTCGATACTTCGAATGGAACGGTGTACTGCCTGACGAATCTCTGGAAAAGTTCTGAAGCGAATGCCACGAAGTGGTTCCTTCTTCTTCTTCTTCTTTGAAAACAAGTGAAAGGCACAAAGACGTGGAACCCTAAAAGTGGAGTATAGTGGATGGTATAGCACTCCATCGCACTAACACAGTTTGGGCTGAATGCGGCCGAGCATTGTCATGCAAAATGAAGGGTGGGTTTTGCAGAAAGTGTCGTCCAAGATCAGAAAGTTCGAAGACCGTAATATTGAGAGTTCATGAAACCCCAGCAATGTGAGGCATATGATGCTTCTCATGTAAGACTATGATCGTGTTATGCTAACGCACTCCATTCCGCCACAGTCGCCCTCCGTATTGTAATGGTTACCATGCTGACTTCATATACCCAAGGTTGCGGGTTCAAATCCGGCAGAGGACGATGGATTTTTTCGGACGTAAAAATCCTTAGCATGGCTTCCTTCGGAAGGGAAGTAAAACCGTTGGTCCTGTGTCGTAGATTTACGGCACGTAAAAGAACCTCAAGCCTGATAGAGAGGCCCTCTGAGCAAAATTAAGCGGTTTTTCACGCCCAATATAGAATGGGACGCTGAGAACCACAGCAGTCAAAGAGCGTCCATAAATAACACGCCATTTCCGCCACAGTACACTGACGATACGCAATATTATTGCTTATTTTTGGAACACGATCTGTAATCCATTTTGAGAAAGAAGCAGCAGCATTGGGCTTAAGTCCTTGTGACTTTGACTTAGTTACAAATGAAATGGAGTTTTATTTTTGGACGCTCTTTAACTGCTGTGGTTCTCAGCGTCCTATTCCATACTGGGCGTGAAAGATCGCTTAATTTTGCTCAGAGGCCTCCCTAGCAGGCTTAAGGTTCTTTTACGTGCCGTAAATCTACGACACGGGACCAACGGCTTTACTTCCCTTCCGAAGGAAGCCATGTTAAGGATTTTTACGCCGGAAAAAATCCATCGTCCTCCGCCGGGTTTGAAGTTAGCATAGTAACCATTACACCACGGAGGGCTATGACTTAGAAGGGTCCTCTTCGTCGCATTCGCTTCAGAACTGTTCCAAAAATTCGTCTGGGAGTAGACCGCTCCATTCAAAGTATCAACACAACAGGCGCTGTTAATAGTATTCTAGACTTCCATATTGTTGACAACGAGTTGTATACAAAGCTGGTAAACACTTTAAAAACGGTTAAACTTCCACATCACTGACAACTAGTTGTACGCAAATCTGGTGGCCACTTTGAACAACGGTTAAACTTCCACATCGCTGACAGCGAGCTTTATACTAATCTGGTGACCACTTTGAATAACGGTTAAACTTCCACATCGCTGACAACGAGTTGCACACTAATCTGGTGACCACTTTAAAAACGGTTAAACTTCCACATCGCTGACAACGAGTTGCACACTAATCTGGTGACCACTTTGAATAACGGTTAAACTTCCACATCGCTGACAACGAGTTGCACACTGATCTGGTGACCACTTTAAAAACGGTTAAACTTCCACATCGCTGACAACGAGTTGCACACTAATGTGGTGACCACTTTGAATAACGGTTAAACTTCCACATCGCTGACAACGAGCTGTTCACTTATTTGGTGACCACTTTAAAACGGTTAAACTTCCACATCGCTGACAACGAGTTGCACACTAATCTGGTGACCACTTTGAATAACGGTTAAACTTCCACATCGCTGACAACGAGCTGTTCACTTATTTGGTGACCACTTTAAAACGGTTAAACTTCCACATCGCTGACAACGAGTTGCACACTAATCTGGTGACCACTTTGAAGAACGATTAAACTTCCACATCGCTGACAACGAGCTGTTCACTTATTTGGTGACCACTTTAAAACGGTTAAACTTCCACATCGCTGACAACGAGTTGCACACTAATCTGGTGACCACTTTGAAGAACGATTAAACTTCCACAACGCTAACGAGTTTTACACAAAGCTGGTGACCACTTTGAAAAGCGGTTAAAATTGCACATTGCCGGCCGAGCTGTACACAAAGTTGGTGACCACTTTGATGGGAATACACTCTACATTCACTGCAGCTTATCACCCTGCATGTAATGGATTGGCCGAAAGAGCTAATTAATATGTTAAGTCACTACAGCTCTACGGATAAACAACATTGAAATACGGCACTCCAACATATAACTTTTGCTTACAACACGAGCAGACATGAATCTACACAAACCACACCGTTTTACCTCATGTATGGTCAGCATCCCACTTTACCAGTGAAAGTACAACTGAAAAGTACGTCAGATAATCCGTTTGTTAAGCAAACTCAAGAGCATGTCCAACAGGCACGTGCTTTGGCACAGCAAAAACCCCAACAATCACTAATTAAATAGAAGCGTAAGTGACCTAATGTAGGGGAGGCTGGGGCACTATGGGTCATGGGGCACCTTGAGTCTTTGACCGTTACAGTAAATCTGGTGTACTGACAACACATGCTTTTTACAATGTTGCCAATACACATTATCCTGGTTTCTTTGTTTCAGAGCACATGTGGGATTGTTGTTTCGTTCTGTGCGAAAGTAAAATCTAAAGCTATTGGAAATGTTTAAATATTGGTTTCCGTAATTCAAATACTTTTAATTTAGCTACTAATCTAAAGGTAATTCAAATACTGAAATTCTGAAGGTAATTATTTATCATTATTTTTAGGGTTATGTTTGGACACTTAATAATTAACTCCTCCCGGGGCAGTCATAACTAAACTCATGGGACAAACTGAGGATAGAAGATATTTAGTTTACATTGTCTTTCCAGTTATGGTTCGAACATACAAGGGATTGTATGAAGAAGAGGATCTGAGGACAGCAATTAATTGGTTGCTGAAGGGAGGAGCATAAGAAGTGCAGCCGATGAATATTGTATCAAGAAAGAGACCCTGAGACGTAAGATAAAAATACTGAAATTGCATCCTGCCATAGAAGTTGAACTTAAGCCCAAGTACAGCCATCGCCAAGTTTTTACAGAAGATCAAGAACACTTAATATTTCATTATGTTACAACTTGCTGCAAAATGTTTTATGGGTTAACTACAAAAGAATGTCGTAAACTGGCTTACCAAACTGCAGTTGAAAATAATGTTAAATGCCCACAATCATCGAAAGAAAGAGAAATGGCTGGGGAAGACTGGTTGGTAGGATTTTTCAAAAGAAATAAAGGTTTATCCCTCAGATCGCCAAAAGGATGTAGCCTTGCCCGTGCCACCTCATTTAATCCCCATAATATGAAGGCATTTATCGATAACTGTGCAACTTTACTAAAGAGAGAGCCACTACTCGGAAATCCTGCAAGGATTTTTAATTTGGTCGAGACGAAAACCCCAACGGTTCAAAACAGTGGTAAAGTAATTGCTGAGAAAGGTTGCAAAACTATTTACAAATTCAAAAGCGCAGAAAAGGGAACTCTTGTAACAATTTGTGGTATTATTCGTGCTGATGGTAAATATTTACCACCTGCTTTAATATTCCTTCGGGTTCATTTCCGTGACCACATGCTATTTGCTGCTCCATCTGACACCTTGGGCCTGGCTAGTCCTTCAGGATGGATGACTAGTGAACTCTTTGTTTCAACAGTGCAGCATTTCATTAAATTCTCAAACAGCCCAAAGGACAACCCATCACAATTAATATTTGATAACCATGAAAGTCACATAAGTATAGAGGTCTTCGAAATGGCAAAAGCAAATGGTATCCACATTTTGACACTACCACCTCATTCATCACATCGATGATGTAAGTGTGTATGGGCCATTTCAGCAACATTACAATGCCGCTGTGGATTCATGGTTACTAAACCACCCAGGCAAACCAGTAACAATTTATGAAGTAGTGGTTTTGTAGGCATAGCCTTGCCACGTGCTTTTACAGCCTGTAATATATTTAGTGGTTTTCAGAAGACAGGAATATACCCTCAGTGATGATGCTTTTCTTCTGAGTTCAGTAACTGATCGGCCTCTTCCTCCAAATGTAACAGAGAAAACTGACAACATACCTGGTCCATCGCAACCTTCAATAGCAGCACCAACAGTGACAAATGAAAATCCAGTTTTAATAGCATATCAAGAAAATGTATCTAATAAAGTTCCATGCCAATTTAAAAGTCCTGCTGAAATTAGAGGTTATCCAAAGGCAGATCATTAAACAGGCACTAGGAAACGCAGGCAGCAAGGTAGCAGCAAAATACGCACAGAACACTCCAGAGAAAGAACATTTATTGCAAAAGAAGAGGAAACAAGAAAAGAAAGAAAAGAAGACACTTGCCAAAAAGCCGCCAGTTAAAAGAAATATTTTCCCTAATGATAGTGAGTCCTCGGAGGCATACACCGCAGCAGACTTTATAGAGAGTGGGAGTGATAGTGGAGCTACTATATCATGTTTAGTTTCGACACTGTTCAGTGATGGAGGAAAATAGTTTTGTTTTGGTTGAATTCAGAGATAAGAAAAGTAAAATGCACTATGTTGGAAAGACTTTGAGAAGCATAAATGACTTAGATAAAGAGAGAGAATATGAAATAAAATTTATGAGATGTTCGAAGGAATCATGTCAAAAGTTTATTTTTCCTCAAGAGGATGACAATTCCATAGTAAGGCGTCCTAATATTTTATTTGTCTTACCCAGTCCTGAAGAATGTGATAAGAGAACTGATCGTGAAAGCTAATTCATCAAATTTCCAGTCATATTCAGCTCATTCAATATGCGTTCGAAGAGTAAGTTTACAGATGTAAGCAATAAACATCATTTGTAAGATGCATTGTATTCTAAATAATATAATTTTCAGCTCTCATGTAACACTACAACATTTACATTTTTTCTTTGGATAAATATGTATTGAGCAAAGAGGTTTATTTTGTTGCAATGTGCCTAATTCATATAACCATATGTATGTAAAATAAAATTCAGTTCAGTTAAGTTAACTGCTATTTTTTGAATGGATCTACTTGTTCTGTGAGTGACCCATAGTGCCCCATATAAGGGCCACCTTGGGTCATTTACGAAAAACTGGATTTCAATTTTTTCTGAAAAGATATTGATACACCCTGAACAATTAATATTAAAATATACACTCCCCTTTAAAAATGTGCGAAGTTTGGTTAAAATCATGTTGTATCTAAGTACACTTTTGAGAGTTTGAACTTTTTAGGCTGATGGTGCCGCGGTTTCCCCTACACTTCAGCCAGGAACAATTAGTGAAACTTTTCACTCCCGTTAGAAAAACACGTAAATCAAACAAATGGCTACATAATTATTATGGTCCATTCGTGATTGAAAAAAGTATCATCAGTGAATTATCTTACGCGTCAAAGTACAGCTGCTAAAACTAAGTCATAAGTCGTTCATGTCTCAAGATTACACGCTTATCATGAATCATATAAAAGGAATTGAAATTATTACTAGTAGTAATTTTATTAGTAAGTTATTGTAATTTAATGCCAATTTTTAATGAAGCCGTAGCCTTAACATTGTTGGTCAAACGAGAGGTAGATAGAGTCATTTCTTTTTTTCCTTTCAAATATAATAAGGTAATGAACTTAATTAGTACACTTATTAACTCGATTTGGATGCACCCTTTAATACGACACAAGTGTGGACGCTGTAAAACAGTTCACTATTTAGCGTTAAAACTGCCTAGCGTCTAATATTTATTTCTTTCTTTCATCTAAATGTAACCATCTTTTTTCTTCTTTTTTTTATAACAGTTACTATTACACAAATTCGTACTTTGAAAGCTGAATGAATTCTCGGTTGATTTTTTTCTCTCTTGTTTATATAAATCAACTCTTTCGTTTAAAATATTACGCGTTAGTTCTATCCCGTAAGGTAAATACGCCTTGTTTAATACTTCACGTTATTGACACATTCCTTGTTTTCCTACTGAAAGCAGCACTGTTATGTACTTTTTAATAATCCTTAATGAACTAAACTCTTCACTTAACAAATGTATGCCAGGCCTTCTCACATAGCACTCCTCCGGACAACTCTCTTGTAGCTGTCAGCACCCAGAGTCTGGAAACACATAATCAGCGATAGAAATTCTTTCTCTCTTCTTTAGAGATAGTAGCGGAATTCTACTAAGAATATCTCACAAATCCGTGAGCTATGTTGCATATATTAGTCGTGAATCAGTTTAGCGCTGGGATATGGATTATGATTAGTTTTGTTTGTGGCTTTCAGCACTAAATGCGCCATATATTTGCTAATTACATTTTGTGGTTACACGGTACCCACATCCTAGATGCCCGGAAAGTACAGGGCCTAAGAAATGAATGCATAATAGTAAAGGCATAACTCTTACTTGCGTTTGACTTAAACTGTCACAGTACAGTTTAATTATATATACATATATTGTGTTAGAAACCAACCAAACAACGACG
The DNA here is from genome assembly GCA_030762935.1 of Hymenopus coronatus. Classification (NCBI taxonomy): domain Eukaryota; kingdom Metazoa; phylum Arthropoda; class Insecta; order Mantodea; family Hymenopodidae; genus Hymenopus; species Hymenopus coronatus. Next base: position 543,801,820 of record CM060900.1, on the reverse strand, counting down.
TCAAATACTTTATAAGGGTTTTATTTTCCCATTTTTTTCCTTGCCTGTGTAAACACATTTTCCTATTGTATTTATAACATTTATTACTGTAATATATTGTTATAATTGTAAACATTCTATGCTTCAATTATATAAGTGCATGTAGGCATATGCTATATTGTTTAGTACATAATATGTGATAAGTGCATAATATCCTCATAATTATTAGTTATATACTTATGATTTGTTAAGTCACTAAGGAGTTAATGTTGTCACGATTTATAAGTATAGCAATATACATCGATACAGAGCTAGTAAATCACTTGCACTTTGTGAGGGTTTTCTCTTGGGCTCGTAGGCATTACAAACATGTTAGGCAGACTATGCGACCGTAGTTTTTGAGATAACGATAATAATGCAAATTTGTGACGAGTATGTGCGTACTCATACGCTAACCTATGTGTAATTCTTCCTTTATGAGATAGCCCCGGTACACTATAGTGCTCTGGTTTAATTATACTTCCAACGTTTATATGTTACACATTGGTAATCTGGTGCAGATGTCCCTAATGTTGCTGTAATTGGATTGTTAGTGTGTTTTTTGCCATGTTTAAAATTGTTTTTGTTTTTACTTTGGCGATCTTGTTGCCACTGCTTCAATTTTTCTCTTCCCTCTCTTAGTGCGTATTTTTTCTGTCCACCTCCTTGGGCCTGGTTTTCCAACCGCTATTCTGATAATACTTTTTTTTTGTGACAACCGGAACGGCTTACCGCCATTAGGTTTACCGGTACCTAGGTCCCGGAAGTCAAATTTGATGCACTTGTCATGCTTTGTTTTTGTTATTTCACTCATTTTCTTGCTTTTCTTTAGAACCAAGAGCTCTTCTAAGTAAGGAGTGCAATGGACTATCAAGGTTTACAACCCGTCCACGTGCACCGTGACGTAAGGCATCTAGAGTTGCGCCGTTGGAAACTACTATGGTACACACGTCTACTTAAGTTGATGGTATACATTCTTTTGTTTGTTTGTTTGTTGTTAAAATCGTTTGATTTAATTGGCTTGTATTGCCTTGCGTTCATGTGTCTTGTGTGTTAAACGTTCTTAAGAAATACAGTTGACACTTTGGAAACTGATAAGCGGTTTTTCGCTTCCACTTGTGATATGACTTACTTTTGAAATGTATGTGCTAGGTGAAAGGATTCCAACAGTTGTCACATTGCCTTGCTATTAGGATTAATTCGCATGAACAGACCTGTAGTAAATCCGATTCTCGGATGTTATATTGTCGGGCGTTCTGTTAGTTAAAAAGGAGTTCTCTTCAGCGAATTTTTATTACATAAGTAGCATTCTGTAGAGGGCCCGAAATCCTTCTGTTGTCCAGCCGTTATTTAAGAAGTTTAGCAGGTTTGTATATACTGGTAATCTTGTTTGCCAGGGGTATTAGATATTCAATAAACTCTTCAACAGCCTCTGTATACATGTGACGCAGTATGAAGACCAGCCTCTGCTGTCTTGAGAGATGACATAAACAGCGAAACTCATCGGAGTGTTGTACAGGACGCTTCTGAATTTGGACTCGCATGAGTCAATCGGACTGAGAATACTCTCAAAATCTGCACAGAAGACATACAGCAGTTTCAGCACCCTTTACACATGTTTAAACTGAACGATCGAGGTTTCCTTTGTCGGCATAACTATCCCAGCGCTAGCAAGATAACTGTACGTTCCTTCAATTGTTCCATTCCACTCCGTCCATACTGGCCATCAAAATGAGTGAAGCAGCTTTTACAAGTTTTGTCCTTTGTTCTCGAATAAACTTGCCAAGGTTCTTGATGAGTACATAGTGGCGCCTACCATTTCCATCACTTAGCAGAAGACGGCCGCGATGGTCTAGCAGTTCTTGTTCCTCGACCTTTATTGGATACACGTTGTTAGATGTATTATTTTTCTTCTCGAATGCTCGAATTTCAGCGTAAGGCATAGAAAATGTGATAAACGAGAAGTCATATTTATCTTGTAGTTTGTTGCATTTGCCGACACGTTGAGGATCCTTGTGAATGAATTTTGCGAGGATGGCGAATAAAAAGAATTTCTCATCACGATGGTTCTGTGGAATAATACAAGCTTTCTTTGTTTCTATAGATGCCGATAAAGGAATACAACTGCACACGCGAAGCGGTTGTACTTGTTGATACGCAGGCGTGCCCCTTCCGCAGCAAGCAGAGCCCAACTTGTTCCTTTAAGCTGCGATTCCTCTATTTCGGCAGTCAGTTTCTTGAGTTTCACTTCCAGCATGATGTCTAAATCACTTTCTAGAAACACTGTCTGATTCCTAGTCTTATCAATTGTTTCTCCAGCACTATTTACAAATTGACACTCCACTAGCAGGTTCATCTTCACAGTTATATGTATGGATAGCTCTTTTTGAACAGATTATATAATCCTGTGTTTAGCCTCCTTCAGCTAAGTCTTCATGTGCTTGCTAGAACTGCATCGAATCAAGTATTTCAAACGTCGTCATACTCTTTCATGTAGCATTCATTCCTCATTGTGGTCAATAGCTGGTGTATGGATTTAGTTTTCTTCATGGGTACAATGTTCATGACCACTTCCATTGTAACTGTTGCCAAAGGATGCAGCACAGTATTTACATTTAAAGAATTAGCCGCAGCCCATTTCATGCCCTCTCTTCTCATAGCTCCTTAAAAAGCTTTTGCCGCACTTAGTTCAGCTATAATTAGAAGTGGAGTTCGGAGATACACCGCTAAATGTAACCTGTTGCATGTCTTCAATCTGATATATACTTAAAAGTCAGATTAAAAACGTAAGCAGGTTTCTTACATTCACACATTATTCTCAGCTTTTATAGGTAGTTTCACTAAGAGGAGCTAATCTGCTCGACTCCGAGCAAACTAGCGCAATGAATATCTACTCTAGTTTGCCCCTACTTATTCCGGCAGCACGGACCAATTACAAGGTCACGTGACTTAAGCCTCGCCATTTCATAGTTTTTCAGTGTTTCTCTTCGAATTCGCTCATGCATTTTAATATATTTTCGTTGTTTCAATAAGCTAAATAATATGTCAGACAAATGTTTTTGTTTGTTTTTAATATATTTTATAGCTCTATATATTTGTATCGGAATAAATGCATGAATTTTGATTTAATAGAGGATTAAGAATGTGAAATTAAATGACGGTCGCTAGCTTTCTGATTCATTTGCCGCTGTTATTTCTCATAAAAACCGTTGGACAGCTTAGTGCAAGTGTAAAGCACTTTTCATGTTTTTGACCCTGGACATGTTCCTCTCAGCCCATATATCACCACTTAATAAAATCGCTAAAAAGCTAGTTTTCTACATGACTATTCTCATATCCCGCTTTTCGCATTGCAAGAATAATACGAACAACTACTTAACTCACGTACTAGGATAGCACAGCTCCCATAAAAACCATAATGCTAATCAAAGCACCTTTCAAAAAGAAAATATTATTAAATCATTAAACATAATAAAGATCATGGTTCACCCTCCATTCCCTTAAAAGCATAACCGTGTCTCAGTCATTTCCTTAGTAACATCCATAAAGCATTGTCACAGTTAAATAACTGCATCATTTCCTAAAGACAGAAGAAAGGAAAGAAGGAAATAAAAAGAAAAGCTTATAACGACCACATACAGCCTTGGACAAGCATCTTAGCCGCACCCCCATTGCTTGAAATATTATTTAATTTTTATCCATTTTCTAAGGAGTATGATGTTTTACATAGCTAATTTGCCATGTTAAATGCATTTATATAGGCATTCCCGTGGTTCTTTAGCTTTTAAGGTTACAGTGCATTAGAAATCCTAAAAACTCCTGTCATGAAAGGAGGGAAATCGAACCGTTGGTCTTTCGCATAAACTTATTAGTCGGTTTAATGTCCAAATAATTCCCTTGCATGTGAAAATTTATTTAAGCTATATAAATCTGTTAGTTTCAAACTTATAAAAACTTATCCTTCATTGATTCGAACCAATACCCTAATGATATTTATTTTACTTGTATCAATATTCATAGATGGGAGGGAAGGGCATCCGTTTCCGCTTCATTTGCTCTCATTATGACCATTCCTCTAAGAGTTATTCACCATGGAATTAAAGTCTTTGAAGTTGGGGATTGAAGGGGGTCTAAGAACTACTTAGAATCTTAAATGAATTAGCCAAATGCATTAATATCCACTTTCCGTTCACGTGCGCTGCATAGTTGACGATTACGTCCAAATCTTGAAATATTTACGAAAGTTAATAATCGAACCAAAGTCCTGTAATTAGAATTTATTCTAGCAACATTGTCGTGTTCTAATACTTGTGTTCAATTTTTGTCCCGTTTCTTTAGGATTGACCGTTTCTGACATAATATTGTTTAAAAATGCTGTTTGGACCCCAGACCTTCAGGTACATCTGCATATATTTAAATCATTGTATACGTAAGACCATATATTCAATAAAGTTTATTCGAATACTTTTTATGAATTTGTATGGGCTCTATAAAATATTAAATTTTAAATCATCGATCTAGAATGGAAACGAGATCCTGTAGATTAAACAGAATATATAATCTTAATTCGATATGCTGAGTGCATCAGTATTCACTTTTCAATGTTAATGGATTCCTCATAATTCAGGGTTCATCCAAAACCTTAAAAAATCGTCGAAAGATAAGAGCCCGAACCATGCACCTATGATTACAAATTTTACTTTTATCCGATTCAATGTAATGTTGCTAAAATATTTGCCCCATCTTGCTAGGACTAACAGTTTCTGAGATAATCAAGTTTAAGTTTAATAGTTTTATTAAATTCGAACATTTATATATTTTAACATGAATATGTTTGGAATGGCTCTGAATCCTCCACCAAGACATTTTTTTGACATTATGATTCAGGATGTTATAATGCCCTTCTACAGAAATGCCTGTATCTAGATATGAAGAAGTTGCAGCAGCGAAGTGAATGGCCAGAAGACAGCAAGTGTACAACAAGTACCTAGACTAATGCCGTTATCACCAAAGTTTACAGATAATAATTTCATTAGTAGTTCATTCAAGACATATTCATGTTAAAACATATATTTTTTAATTTAATACAACTATTAAAAATCATATTTGTGTTATATTATACTGATAAACACTTAAAACAACGTACTTGTGCACGATAACATCCAAAGAATTCTTATTTTCATTTAAAATCTACTATTAGACTATTAATGGGCGCAATGGGTTCATTCCACCACGAAACGAACACTCGGCCAACATTTCCGCTTAACCATGTAATTTCTTATACCATCAAACTCATTAAAGACGACGGTTTGGTACCGGAAATTACATTAAAAATACTCCTTGATGAAATGAAATGTACAGCATTGAAACCAATCTACAGATAATAAAGTATTGGCTGGTGCACAAGACATCACAAGGATGAAACTGTCCGTATCCAAACCTCCATATAACTTCCCCCAACGCACTTACGAAAGCTGTTCCAACGGAATCTGTACACATTATTCGATTATTTTGTCGTGTTAAGTAAGGCGTTGATCGTGATGATGTCACGATTGATTATTTACAAGCACCGCTATCAGATGCGATAACTCGATAGTTGTTCTTGAGCAGTGCCAAGCCACGGTCAAGTATGTGTTATGTAGCGACTGATATGGACATAGTGGAAGTTACAAGCCAGTGTGTCATCATGTATAGTTACGTACCTATTGTTTACCAACTCCTCGACTTCACCATACTTCAAGTTCCCAGAGGTATGTTATTACAAATATCAATGTTTCCGAGTTCCAATTATTCAATAAGGAGACTTTTCGCGTTACACTTGACTTAACTAAGCTATCTTTTTAAGGTTTACTATCTTATACTGCTCCTGAGATTCCGCTCAATACAATTGCGTACCTGTGTGTACAAAACTTGGACAACCAAAACAGCGATAAGAGAGGAAACGACGAGAAGACATAGGGAACTTGTGAGAAGTGAAATGAGCCTCCCAAAAGTTTAACAAATTCGCTTGCTTCAAGGTCTCCTACTTCCACATAATTGTAATATGCTAATCGTAATGACATTGCAGTTGGGAATATTCCAGGTGCCACAACGAAACAAATTTGACGTGTAACGATCGATTCTTAGTTACAAATAATTTAGCACCACACCTTGCTTAGTATGCATCAGTTTAAAAGTTCTTAGTAGCTCACATGCGTGTCAAGACCCTGACTACAGAGATGTGCTTTCGTGCGTATATACCTCTTAGTAGCTCACATCTGTGTCAAAACACTGCTTACAGAGCCATGCTTACGTGCGTATATACCTTTTAGTAGCTCACATCTGTGTCAAGACCCTGACTAGAGATATGTGCTTACGTGCGTATATACCTCTTAGTAGCTCACATCTGTGTCAAGAACCTGATTAGAGAGATGTGCTTACGTGCGTATATACCTCTTAGTAGCCCACATCTGTGTCAAGACCCTGACTAGACAGACATGCTTACGGGCGTTTATACCTCTTAGTAGCTCACATCTGTGTCAACACCCTGACTAGAGAGACATGCTTACGTTCGTATATACCTCTGAGTTGCTCACATCTGTGTCAACACCCTGACTAGAGAGACATGCTTACCTTCGTATATACCTCTGAGTAGCTCACATCTGTGTCAACACCCTGACTAGAGAGACATGCTTACGTTCCTATATACCTCTGAGTAGCTCACATCTGTGTCAAGACCCTGACTAGAGAGCCATGCTTACGGGCGTTTATACCTCTTAGTAGCTCACATCTGTGTCAACACCCTGACTAGAGAGACATGCTTACGTTCGTATATACCTCTGAGTAGCTCACATATGTGTCAACACCCTGCCTAGAGAGACATGCTTACGGGCGTTTATACCTCTTAGTAGCTCACATATGTGTCAACACCCTGACTAGAGAGCCATGCTTACGGGCGTTTATACCTCTTAGTAGCTCACATCTGTGTCAACACCCTGACTAGAGAGACATGCTTACGTTCGTATATACCTCTGAGTAGCTCACAGCTGTGTCAACACCCTGACTAGAGAGACATGCTTACGTTCGTATATACCTCTGAGTAGCTCACATATGTGTCAACACCCTGAATAGAGAGACATGCTTACGTTCCTATATACCTCTGAGTTGCTCACATCTGTGTCAAGACCCTGACTAGAGAGACATGCTTACGGGCGTTTATACCTCTTAGTAGCTCACATCTGTGTCAACATCCTGACTAGAGATATATGCTTACGTTCGTATATACCTCTTAGTAGCTCACATCAGTGTCAACAACCTGCCTAGAGAGACATGCTTACGGGCGTTTATACCTCTTAGTAGCTCACATCTGTGTCAACAGCCTGCCTAGAGAGACATGCTTACGCTCGTATATACCTCTTAGTAGCTCACATCTGTGTCAACACCCTGCCTAGAGAGACATGCTTACGGGCGTTTATACCTCTAAGTAGCTCACATCTGTGTCAACAGCCTGCCTAGAGAGACATGCTTACGGGCGTTTATACCTCTTAGTAGCTCACATCTGTGTCAACACCCTGCCTAGAGAGACATGCTTACGGGCGTTTATACCTCTTAGTAGCTCACATCTGTGTCAACACCCTGCCTAGAGAGACATGCTTACGGGCGTTTATACCTCTTAGTAGCTCACATCTGTGTCAACACCCTGCCTAGAGAGACATGCTTACGGGCGTTTATACCTCTTAGTAGCTCACATCAGTGTCAACAACATGCCAAGAGATACATGCTTACGTGCGTTTATACCTCTTAGTAGCTCACATCAGTGTCAACACCCTGCCTAGAGAGACATGCTTACGGGCGTTTATACCTCTTAGTAGCTCACATCAGTGTCAACAGCCTGCCTAGAGAGACATGCTTACGTTCGTATATAGCTCTTAGTAGCTCACATCTGTGTCAACACCCTGCCTAGGGAGACATGCTTACGGGCGTTTATACATCTTAGTAGCTCGCATCTGTGTCAACACCCTGCCTAGAGAGACATGCTTACGGGCGTCTATACCTCTTAGTAGCTCACATCTGTGTCAACACCCTGACTAGAGAGACATGCTTACGGACGTATATACCTCTGAGTAGCTCACATATGTGTCAACACCCTGCTTAGAGAGACATGCTTACGGGCGTCTATACCTCATAGTAGCTCACATCTGTGTCAACACCCTGCCTAGAGAGACATGCTTACGGGCGTTTATACCTCTTAGTAGCTCACATCTGTGTCAACACCCTGACTAGAGAGACATGCTTACGGGCGTTTATACCTCTTAGTAGCTCACATCTGTGTCAACACCCTGACTAGAGAGACATGCGTACGTTCGTATATACCTCTTAGTAGCTCACATCAGTGTCAACACCCTGCCTAGAGAGACATGCTTACGGGCGTTTATACCTCTTAGTAGCTCACATCTGTGTCAACACCCTGCCTAGAGAGACATGCTTACGGGCGTATATACCTCTTAGTAGCTCACATCAGTGTCAACACCCTGCTTAGAGAGACATGCTTACGTTCGTATATACCTCTTAGTAGCTCACATCTGTGTCAACACCCTGCCTAGAGAGACATGCTTACTGGCGTATATACCTCTTAGTAGCTCGCACCTGTGTCAACACCCTGCCTAGAGAGACATGCTTACGGGCGTATATACCTCTTAGTAGCTCGCATCTGTGTCAACACCCTGCCTAGAGAGACATGCCTACGGGCGTATATACCTCTGAGTAGCTCACATATGTGTCAACACCCTGCCTAGAGAGACATGCTTACGGGCGTTTATACCTCTTAGTAGCTCATATCTGTGTCAACACCCTGCCTAGAGAGACATGCTTACGTGCGTATATACCTCTTAGTAGCTCACATCAGTGTCAACACCCTGCCTAGAGAGACATGCTTACGGGCGTTTATACCTCTTAGTAGCTCACATCAGTGTCAACAGCCTGCCTAGAGAGACATGCTTACGGGCGTTTATACCTCTTAGTAGCTCACATCTGTGTCAACACCCTGCCTAGAGAGACATGCTTACGTTCGTATATACCTCTTAGTAGCTCACATCAGTGTCAACACCCTGCCTAGAGAGACATGCTTACGTTCGTATATACCTCTTAGTAGCCCACATCTGTGTCAAGACCAAGACTACAGATTAAGACTACAATTTAAAGTGCATAGTAAAAACCGCTACAGGAGTGCGGTTGACAGTGGCCAAAAAAGACAGTTAGAGGGCTGTAGTTGTTAATGAACAGCAAAGAGATTTAGAGGTATGCACTTAAAAGTGTTCATTAAGGACAGTTACAGTAGTGCGGCCGTGCCGTGGCCAAGTGTTAGATCATTCATCTCTCACCTAGACGTTTGGTTCGATCCCAGACGATCGCATGTGGGATTTGTGGCTAAAAAAGCGGAGCAGTGGCGCGTTTCGTCCGGGATTTCCGGAATCCCACTCCATATTTTGCCCCGCGTGCTTCATCTTCATTCCATGAAACACGAGTGTCATCGTCTGCGGTGCGACAAGTAGTAAAAGCCGGAGTTAAACGCTACCGAAACAAAACGCTTAGAGTAGTGTCGTTGACAGTGAACAATCGTTAGAGGCGATCAATTGAAACTCGACAGAAAATACAGCTATAGAGTGTAAAGACAGAGGAATGCAATTGAGAGAGGACAGTAAAATCACATAGTGTAATGCTATTGAAACAGAGCAGTTAAGAAAGCCTGTGAAGTGCAGTTGATAGTGAACAGTACAAGCAGTTAGAGCAATAAACTAAAAGTGAACATTAAAGACAATAATAGGACTGACATATAAAGTGGATAGTAAACACGGCTATAGCAGTGCAATTGGAAGTGAACAGTAAAGATAGAGGAATACAATTGACAGAGGACAGTAAAGAAGGTTAGAGGAGTGCAGTGGACAGATAAGAGTAAATACAGATAAGGTAGTGCAGTTGATAGTGAGCAGTTAAAACAGCTATTGCAGTGCAGTTGAGAGATGACAGTAAAGACAGTTATAGGAGTGCAGTTGAACGTGAGCAACAAAGACAGTTAGAGCAGTGCAGTTGAGAGATGACAGTAAAGACAGTTAGAAGAGTGCAGTTGAGAGATGACAGTAAAGACAGCTAGAAGAGTGCAGTTGAGAGATGACAGTAAAGACAGCTAGAAGAGTGCAGTTGAGAGATGACAGTAAAGACAGTTAGAGCAGTGCAGTTGAGAGATGACAGTAAAGACAGTTAGAAGAGTGCAGTTGAGAGATGACAGTAAAGACAGCTAGAAGAGTGCAGTTGAGAGATGACAGTAAAGACAGTTAGAGCAGTGCAGTTGAGAGATGACAGTAAAGACAGTTAGAGCAGTGCAGTTGAGAGATGACAGTAAAGACAGTTAGAGTAGTGCAGTTGAGAGATGACAGTAAAGACAGTTAGAGGAGTTCAGTTGAGAGATGACAGTAAAGACAGTTAGAGGAGTTCAGATGAGAGATGACAGTAAAGACAGTTAGAGGAGTTCAGTTGAGAGATGACAGTAAAGACAGTTAGAAGAGTGCGGTTGAGAGATGACAGTAAAGACAGTTAGAGCAGTGCAGTTGAGAGATGACAGTAAAGACAGTTAGAAGAGTGCAGTTGAGAGATGACAGTAAAGACAGCTAGAAGAGTGCAGTTGAGAGATGACAGTAAAGACAGTTAGAGCAGTGCAGTTGAGAGATGACAGTAAAGACAGTTAGAGCAGTGCAGTTGAGAGATGACAGTAAAGACAGTTAGAGTAGTGCAGTTGAGAGATGACAGTAAAGACAGTTAGAGGAGTTCAGTTGAGAGATGACAGTAAAGACAGTTAGAGGAGTTCAGATGAGAGATGACAGTAAAGACAGTTAGAGGAGTTCAGTTGAGAGATGACAGTAAAGACAGTTAGAAGAGTGCAGTTGAGAGATGACAGTAAAGACAGTTAGAGCAGTGCAGTTGAGAGATGACAGTAAAGACAGTTAGAAGGGTGCAGTTGAGAGATGACAGTAAAGACAGTTAGAAGAGTGCAGTTGAGAGATGACAGTAAAGACAGTTAGAGGAGTTCAGTTGAGAGATGACAGTAAAGACAGTTAGAAGAGTGCAGTTGAGAGATGACAGTAAAAACACCTAGAGGAGTGCAGTTGAGAGATGACAGTAAAGACAGTTAGAGGAGTGCAGTTGAGAGATGACAGTAAAGACAGTTAGAAGAGTGCAGTTGAGAGATGACAGTAAAGACAGTTAGAAGAGTGGAGTTGAGAGATGACAGTAAAAACAGCTAAAAGAGTGCAGATGAGAGATGACAGTAAAGACAGTTAGAAGAGTGCAGTTGAGAGATGACAGTAAAGACAGTTAGAGCAGTGCAGTTGAGAGATGACAGTAAAAACAGTTAGAGGAGTGCAGTTGAGAGATGACAGTAAAACAGTTAGAGGAGTGCAGTTGAGAAATGACAGTAAAGACAGTTAGAGTAGTGCAGTTGAGAGATGACAGTAGAGACAGTTAGAGGAGTTCATTTGAGAGATGACAGTAAAGACAGCTAGAGGAATGCAGTTGAGAGATGACAGTAAAGACAGCTAGAGGAGTTCATTTGAGAGATGACAGTAAAGACAGTTAGAGGAGTTCAGTTGAGAGATGACAGTAAAGACAGCTAGAGCAGTGCAGTTGAGAGATGACAGTAAAGACAGTTAGAGGAGTTCAGTTGAGAGATGACAGTAAAGACAGTTAGAGGAGTTCAGTTGAGAGATGACAGTAAAGACAGCTAGAGTAATGCAGTTGAGAGATGACAGTAAAGACAGTTAGAAGAGTGCGGTTGAGAGATGACAGTAAAGACAGCTAGAGCAGTGCAGTTGAGAGATGACAGTAAAGACAGTTAGAAGAGTGCAGTTGAGAGATGACAGTAAAGACAGTTAGAGCAGTGCAGTTGAGAGATGACAGTAAAGACAGTTAGAAGAGTGCAGTTGAGAGATGACAGTAAAGACAGTTAGAGGAGTGCGGTTGAGAGATGACAGTAAAGACAGCTAGAGCAGTGCAGTTGAGAGATGACAGTAAATACAGTTAGGGGTGTGCAGATGAGAGATGTCAGTAAAGACAGTTAGAGGAGTGCAGTTGAGAGATGACAGTGAAGACAGTTAGAGGAGTGCAGTTGAGAGATGAGAGTAAAGAGAGTTAGAGGAGAGTAGTTGAGAGATGACAGTAAAGACAGCTAGAGGTGTGCAGTTGAGAGATGACAGTATAGACAGTAAGGGGTGTGCGGTTGAGAGATGACAGCAAAGATAGCTAGAGCAGTGCAGTTGAGAGATGACAGTAAAGACAGCTAGAGCAGTGCATTTGGAGATGACAGTATAGACAGTAAGGGGTGTGCGGTTGAGAGATGACAGTAAAGACAGCTAGAGCAGTGCAGTTGAGAGATGACAGTAAAGACAGCTAGAGCAGTGCATTTGGAGATGACAGTAACGACAGTTAGAGTAGTGCAGTTGAGAGATGACAGTAAAGACAGCTAGAGGAGTGCAGTTGAGAGATGACAATAAAGACAGCTAGAGCAGTGCAGTTGAGAGATGACAGTAAAGACAGCTAGAGGTGTGCAGTTGAGAGATGACAGTATAGACAGTAAGGGGTGTGCGGTTGAGAGATGACAGCAAAGACAGCTAGAGCAGTGCAGTTGAGAGATGACAGTAAAGACAGCTAGAGCAGTGCAGTTGAGAGATGACAGTAAATACAGCTAGAGCGTGCATTTGGAGATGACAGTAACGACAGTTAGAGTAGTGCAGTTGAGAGATGACAGTAAAGACAGTTAGAGGAGTGCAGTTGAGAGATAACAGTAAAGCCAGTTAGAGGAGTGCAGTTGAGAGATGACAGTAAAAGCACCTAGAGGAGTGCAGTTGAGAGATGACAGTAAAGACAGTTGGAGGAGTGCAGTTGAGAGATGACAGTAAAGACAGTTAGAGGAGTTCAGTTGAGAGATGACAGTAAAGACAGTTAGAGGAGTGCAGTTGAGAGATGACAGTAAAGACAGTTAGAGGAGTGCAGTTGAGAGATGACAGTAAAGACAGTTACAGGAGTGCAGTTGAGAGATGACAGTAAAGACAGTTAGAGGAAGACAGCTGAGAGATGACAGTAAAGACAGCTAGAGGAAGACAGTTGAGAGATGACAGTAAAGACAGCTAGAGGTGTGCAGTTGAGAGATGACAGTAAAGACAGTTAGAGGAGTGCAGTTGATAGATGACAGTAAAGACAGTTAGAGAAGTTCAGCTGAGAGATGACAGTAAAGACAGTTAGAGGAGTTCAGTTGAGAGATGACAGTAAAGACAGTTAGAGGAGTGCAGTTGAGAGATGTCAGTAAAGACAGCTAGAGCAGTGCAGTTGAAAGTGAGCAGTAAAGACAGTTAGAGGAGTGCAGTTGAGAGATGACAGTAAAGACAGTTAGAGGAGTTCAGTTGAGAGATGACAGTAATGACAGCTAGAGCAAAGCAGTTGAGAGATGACAGTAAAGACAGATAGAGCAGTGAAGTTGAAAGTGAGCAGTAAAGACAGTTAGAGGAGTGCAGTTGAGAGATGACAGTAAAGACAGCTAGAGCAGTGCAGTTGAGAGATGACAGTAAAGACAGTTAGAGAAGTGCAGTTGAGGGATGACAGTAAAGACAGTTAGAGGGGTTCAGTTGAGAGATGACATTAAAGACAGCTAGAGCAGGGCAGTTGAGAGATGACAGTAAAGACAGCTAGAGCAGTGCAGTTGAGAGATGACAGTAAAGACAGTTAGAGAAGTGCAGTTGAGAGATGACAGTAAAGACAGTTAGAGGAGTTCTGTTGAGAGATGACATTAAAGACAGTTAGAGGAGTTCTGTTGAGAGATAACAGTAAAGACAGTTAGAGGAGTTCAGTTGAGAGATGACAGTAAAGACAGTTAGAGGGGTTCAGTTGAGAGATGACAGTAAAGACAGTTAGAGGAGTTCAGTTGAGAGATGACAGTAAAGACAGTTAGAGGAGTTCAGTTGAGAGATGACAGTAAAGACAGTTAGAGGAGTGCAGTTGAGAGATGACAGTAGAGACAGCTAGGGCAGTGCAGTTGAGAGATGACAGTAAAGACAGCTAGGGCAGTGCAGTTGAGAGATGACAGTAAAGACAGCTAGAGCAGTGCAGTTGAAAGTGAGCAGTAAAGACAGTTAGAGCAGTGCAGTTGAGAGATGACAGTAAAGACAGTTAGAGGAGTGCAGTTGAGAGATGACAGTAAAGACAGCTAGAGCAGTGCAGTTGAGAGATGACATTAAAGACAGTTAGAGGAGTGCAGTTCGAGAGATGACAGTAAAACAGCTAGAGGAGGGCAGTTGAGAGATGACAGTAAAAACAGCTAGAGGAGTGCAGTTGAGAGATGACAGTAAAAGCACCTAGAGGAATGCAGTTGAGAGATGACAGTAAAAACAGCTAGAGGAGTGCAGTTGAGAGATGACAGTAAAAACAGCTAGAGGAGTGCAGTTGAGAGATGACAGTAAAGACAGTTAGAGGAGTTCAGATGAGAGATGACAGTAAAGACAGTTAGAGGAGTTCAGTTGAGAGATGACAGTAAAGACAGTTAGAAGAGTGCAGTTGAGAGGTGACAGTAAAGACAGTTAGAGCAGTGCAGTTGAGAGTTGACAGTAAAGACAGTTAGAAGAGTGCAGTTGAGAGATGACAGTAAAGACAGTTAGAGCAGTGCAGTTGAGAGATGACAGTAAAGACAGTTAGAGGAGTTCAGTTGAGAGATGACAGTAAAGACAGTTAGAAGAGTGCAGTTGAGAGATGACAGTAAAAACACCTAGAGGAGTGCAGTTGAGAGATGACAGTAAAGACAGTTAGAGGAGTGCAGTTGAGAGATGACAGTAAAGACAGTTAGAAGAGTGCAGTTGAGAGATGACAGTAAAGACAGTTAGAAGAGTGCAGTTGAGAGATGACAGTAAAAACAGCTAGAGGAGTGCAGTTGAGAGATGACAGTAAAGACAGTTAGAAAAGTGCAGTTGAGAGATGACAGTAAAGACAGTTAGAGCAGTGCAGTTGAGAGATGACAGTAAAAACAGTTAGAGGAGTGCAGTTGAGAGATGACAGTAAAACAGTTAGAGGAGTGCAATTGAGAAATGACAGTAAAGACAGTTAGAGTAGTGCAGTTGAGAGATGACAGTAAAGACAGTTAGAGGAGTTCATTTGAGAGATGACAGTAAAGACAGCTAGAGGAATGCAGTTGAGAGATGACAGTAAAGACAGTTAGAGCAGTGCAGTTGAGAGATGACAGTAAAGACAGCTAGAGTAATGTAGTTGAGAGATGACAGTAAAGACAGTTAGAAGAGTGCGGTTGAGAGATGCCAGTAAAGACAGCTAGAGGAGTGCGGTTGAGAGATGACAGTAAATACAGCTAGAGCAGTGCAGTTGAGAGATGACAGTAAATACAGTTAGGGGTGTGCAGATGAGAGATGTCAGTAAAGACAGTTAGAGGAGTGCAGTTGAGAGATGACAGTAAAGTCAGCTAGAGGAGTGCAGTTGAGAGATAACAGTAAAGACAGTTAGAGCAGTGCAGTTGAGAGATGACAGTGAAGACAGTTAGAGGAGTGCAGTTGAGAGATGAGAGTAAAGACAGCTAGAGGTGTGCAGTTGAGAGATGACAGTATAGACAGTAAGGGATGTGCGGTTGAGAGATGACAACAAAGACAGCTAGAGCAGTGCAGTTGAGAGATGACAGTAAAGACAGCTAGAGCAGTGCAGTTGAGAGATGACAGTAAAGACAGCTAGAGCAGTGCATTTGGAGATGACAGTAACGACAGTTAGAGTAGTGCAGTTGAGAGATGACAGTAAAGACAGCTAGAGGAGTGCAGTTGAGAGATGACAATAAAGACAGCTAGAGCAGTGCAGTTGAGAGATGACAGTAAAGACAGCTAGAGGTGTGCAGTTGAGAGATGACAGTATAGACAGTAAGGGGTGTGCGGTTGAGAGATGACAGCAAAGACAGCTAGAGGTGTGCAGTTGAGAGATGACAGTAAAGACAGCTAGAGCAGTGCAGTTGAGAGATGACAGTAAAGACAGCTAGAGCAGTGCATTTGGAGATGACATTAACGACAGTTAGAGTAGTGCAGTTGAGAGATGACAGTAAAGCCAGTTAGAGGAGTGCAGTTGAGAGATGACAGTAAAAGCACCAAGAGGAGTGCAGTTGAGAGATGACAGTAAAGACAGTTAGAGGAGTGCAGTTGAGAGATGACAGTAAAGACAGTTAGAGGAGTTCAGTTGAGAGATGACAGTAAAGACAGTTAGAGGAGTGCAGTTGAGAGATGACAGTAAAGACAGTTAGAGGAGTGCAGTTGAGAGATGACAGTAAAGACAGTTAGAGGAGTGCAGTTGGGAGATGACAGTAAAGACAGTTAGATGAGTGCAGTTGAGAGATGACAGTAAAGACAGTTAGAGGAGTGCAGTTGAGAGATGACAGTAAAGACAGTTAGATGAGTGCAGTTGAGAGATGACAGTAAAGACAGCTAGAGGAATGCAGTTGAGAGATGACAGTAAAGACAGCTAGAGGTGTGCAGTTGAGAGATGACAGTAAAGACAGCTAGAGGTGTGCAGTTGAGAGATGACAGTAAACACAGTTAGAGGAGTGCAGTTGAGAGATGACAGTAAAGACAGTTAGAGGAGTGCAGTTGAGAGATGACAGTAAAGACAGTTAGAGGAGTTCAGTTGAGAGATGACAGTAAAGACAGTTAGAGGAGTTCAGTTGAGAGATGACAGTAAAGACAGTTAGAGGAGTGCAGTTGAGAGATGTCAGTAAAGACAGCTAGAGCAGTGCAGTTGAAAGTGAGCAGTAAAGACAGTTAGAGGAGTGCAGTTGAGAGATGACAGTAAAGACAGTTAAAGGAGTTCAGTTGAGAGATGACAGTAAAGACGGTTAGAGCAGTGCAGTTGAGAGATGACAGTAAAGACAGATAGAGCAGTGCAGTTGAAAGTGAGCAGTAAAGACAGTTAGAGGAGTGCAGTTGAGAGATGACAGTAAAGACAGCTAGAGCAGTGCAGTTGAGAGATGACAGTAAAGACATTTAGAGGAGTTCTGTTGAGAGATAACAGTAAAGACAGTTAGAGGAGTTCAGTTGAGAGATGACAGTAAAGACAGTTAGAGGAGTTCAGTTGAGAGATGACAGTAAAGACAGTTAGAGGAGTTCAGTTGAGAGATGACAGTAAAGACAGTTAGAGGAGTTCAGTTGAGAGATAACAGTAAAGACAGTTAGAGGAGTGCAGTTGAGAGATGACAGTAAAGACAGCTAGAGCAGTGCAGTTGAGAGATGACAGTAAAGACAGTTAGAGGAGTTCAGTTGAGAGATGACAGTAAAGACAGCTAGGGCAGTGCAGTTGAGAGATGACAGTAAAGACAGCTAGAGCAGTGCAGTTGAAAGTGAGCAGTAAAGACAGTTAGAGCAGTGCAGTTGAGAGATGACAGTAAATACAGTTAGAGGAGTGCAGTTGAGAGATGACAGTAAAGACAGCTAGAGCAGTGCAGTTGAGAGATGACAGTAAAGACAGTTAGAGGAGTGCAGTTGAGAGATGACAGTGAAACAGCTAGAGGAGTGCAGTTCGAGAGATGACAGTAAAACAGCTAGAGGAGGGCAGTTGAGAGATGACAGTAAAAACAGCTAGAGGAGTGCAGTTGAGAGATGACAGTAAAAGCACCTAGAGGAATGCAGTTGAGAGATGACAGTAAAAAGAGCTAGAGGAGTGCAGTTGAGAGATGACAGTAAAAACAGCTAGAGGAGTGCAGTTGAGAGATGACAGTAAAGACAGTTAGAGGAGTTCAGATGAGAGATGACAGTAAAGACAGTTAGAGGAGTTCAGTTGAGAGATGACAGTAAAGACAGTTAGAAGAGTGCAGTTGAGAGATGACAGTAAAGACAGTTAGAGCAGTGCAGTTGAGAGTTGACAGTAAAGACAGTTAGAAGAGTGCAGTTGAGAGATGACAGTAAAGGCAGTTAGAGCAGTGCAGTTGAGAGATGACAGTAACAACACCTAGAGGAGTGCAGCTGAGAGATGACAGTAAAGACAGTTAGAGGAGTTCAGTTGAGAGATGACAGTAAAGACAGTTAGAAGAGTGCAGTTGAGAGATGACACTAAAGACAGTTAGAAGAGTGCAGTTGAGAGATGACAGTAAAAACAGCTAGAGGAGTGCAGTTGAGAGATGACAGTAAAGACAGTTAGAAGAGTGCAGTTGAGAGATGACAGTAAAGACAGTTAGAGCAGTGCAGTTGAGAGATGACAGTAAAAACAGTTAGAGGAGTGCAGTTGAGAGATGACAGTAAAACAGTTAGAGGAGTGCAGTTGAGAAATGACAGTAAAGACAGTTAGAGTAGTGCAGTTGAGAGATGACAGTAAAGACAGTTAGAGGAGTTCATTTGAGAGATGACAGTAAAGACAGCTAGAGGAATGCAGTTGAGAGATGACAGTAAAGACAGTTAGAGGAGTTCAGTTGAGAGATGACAGTAAAGACAGCTAGAGTAATGCAGTTGAGAGATGACAGTAAAGACAGTTAGAAGAGTGCGGTTGAGAGATGACAGTAAAGACAGCTAGAGGAGTGCGGTTGAGAGATGACAGTAAAGACAGCTAGAGCAGTGCAGTTGAGAGATGACAGTAAATACAGTTAGGGGTGTGCAGATGAGAGATGTCAGTAAAGACAGTTAGAGGAGTGCAGTTGAGAGATGACAGTAAAGTCAGCTAGAGGAGTGCAGTTGAGAGATAACAGTAAAGACAGTTAGAGCAGTGCAGTTGAGAGATGACAGTGAAGACAGTTAGAGGAGTGCAGTTGAGAGATGAGAGTAAAGACAGTTAGAGAAGTGTAGTTGAGAGATGAGAGTAAAGACAGCTAGATGTGTGCAGTTGAGAGATGACAGTATAGACAGTAAGGGATGTGCGGTTGAGAGATGACAGCAAAGACAGCTAGAGCAGTGCAGTTGAGAGATGACAGTAAAGACAGCTAGAGCAGTGCAGTTGAGAGATGACAGTAAAGACAGCTAGAGCAGTGCATTTGGAGATGACAGTAACGACAGTTAGAGTAGTGCAGTTGAGAGATGACAGTAAAGACAGCTAGAGCAGTGCATTTGGAGATGACAGTAACGACAGTTAGAGGAGTGCAGTTGAGAGATGACAGTAAAGACAGCTAGAGGAGTGCAGCTGAGAGATGACAATAAAGACAGCTAGAGCAGTGCAATTGAGAGATGACAGTAAAGACAGCTAGAGGTGTGCAGTTGAGAGATGACAGTAAAGACAGCTAGAGGTGTGCAGTTGAGAGATGACAGTATAGACAGTAAGAGGTGTGCGGTTGAGAGATGACAGCAAAGACAGCTAGAGGTGTGCAGTTGAGAGATGACAGTAAAGACAGCTAGAGCAGTGCAGTTGAGAGATGACAGTAAAGAGAGCTAGAGCAGTGCATTTGGAGATGACAGTAACGACAGTTAGAGTAGTGCAGTTGAGAGATGACAGTAAAGACAGTTAGAGGAGTTCAGTTGAGAGATGACAGTAAAGACAGTTAGAGGAGTTCAGTTGAGAGATGACAGTAAAGACAGTTAGAGGAGTTCAGTTGAGAGATAACAGTAAAGACAGTTAGAGGAGTGCAGTTGAGAGATGACAGTAAAGACAGCTAGAGCAGTGCAGTTGAGAGATGACAGTAAAGACAGTTAGAGGAGTTCAGTTGAGAGATGACAGTAAAGACAGCTAGGGCAGTGCAGTTGAGAGATGACAGTAAAGACAGCTAGAGCAGTGCAGTTGAAAGTGAGCAGTAAAGACAGTTAGAGCAGTGCAGTTGAGAGATGACAGTAAATACAGTTAGAGGAGTGCAGTTGAGAGATGACAGTAAAGACAGCTAGAGCAGTGCAGTTGAGAGATGACAGTAAAGACAGTTAGAGGAGTGCAGTTGAGAGATGACAGTGAAACAGCTAGAGGAGTGCAGTTCGAGAGATGACAGTAAAACAGCTAGAGGAGGGCAGTTGAGAGATGACAGTAAAAACAGCTAGAGGAGTGCAGTTGAGAGATGACAGTAAAAGCACCTAGAGGAATGCAGTTGAGAGATGACAGTAAAAACAGCTAGAGGAGTGCAGTTGAGAGATGACAGTAAAGACAGCTAGAGGTGTGCAGTTGAGAGATGACAGTAAAGACAGTTAGAGGAGTGCAGTTGATAGATGACAGTAAAGACAGTTAGAGAAGTTCAGCTGAGAGATGACAGTAAAGACAGTTAGAGGAGTTCAGTTGAGAGATGACAGTAAAGACAGTTAGAGGAGTGCAGTTGAGAGATGTCAGTAAAGACAGCTAGAGCAGTGCAGTTGAAAGTGAGCAGTAAAGACAGTTAGAGGAGTGCAGTTGAGAGATGACAGTAAAGACAGTTAGAGGAGTTCAGTTGAGAGATGACAGTAATGACAGCTAGAGCAAAGCAGTTGAGAGATGACAGTAAAGACAGATAGAGCAGTGAAGTTGAAAGTGAGCAGTAAAGACAGTTAGAGGAGTGCAGTTGAGAGATGACAGTAAAGACAGCTAGAGCAGTGCAGTTGAGAGATGACAGTAAAGACAGTTAGAGAAGTGCAGTTGAGGGATGACAGTAAAGACAGTTAGAGGGGTTCAGTTGAGAGATGACATTAAAGACAGCTAGAGCAGGGCAGTTGAGAGATGACAGTAAAGACAGCTAGAGCAGTGCAGTTGAGAGATGACAGTAAAGACAGTTAGAGAAGTGCAGTTGAGAGATGACAGTAAAGACAGTTAGAGGAGTTCTGTTGAGAGATGACATTAAAGACAGTTAGAGGAGTTCTGTTGAGAGATAACAGTAAAGACAGTTAGAGGAGTTCAGTTGAGAGATGACAGTAAAGACAGTTAGAGGGGTTCAGTTGAGAGATGACAGTAAAGACAGTTAGAGGAGTTCAGTTGAGAGATGACAGTAAAGACAGTTAGAGGAGTTCAGTTGAGAGATGACAGTAAAGACAGTTAGAGGAGTGCAGTTGAGAGATGACAGTAGAGACAGCTAGGGCAGTGCAGTTGAGAGATGACAGTAAAGACAGCTAGGGCAGTGCAGTTGAGAGATGACAGTAAAGACAGCTAGAGCAGTGCAGTTGAAAGTGAGCAGTAAAGACAGTTAGAGCAGTGCAGTTGAGAGATGACAGTAAAGACAGTTAGAGGAGTGCAGTTGAGAGATGACAGTAAAGACAGCTAGAGCAGTGCAGTTGAGAGATGACATTAAAGACAGTTAGAGGAGTGCAGTTCGAGAGATGACAGTAAAACAGCTAGAGGAGGGCAGTTGAGAGATGACAGTAAAAACAGCTAGAGGAGTGCAGTTGAGAGATGACAGTAAAAGCACCTAGAGGAATGCAGTTGAGAGATGACAGTAAAAACAGCTAGAGGAGTGCAGTTGAGAGATGACAGTAAAAACAGCTAGAGCAGTGCAGTTGAGAGATGACAGTAAAGACAGTTAGAGGAGTTCAGATGAGAGATGACAGTAAAGACAGTTAGAGGAGTTCAGTTGAGAGATGACAGTAAAGACAGTTAGAAGAGTGCAGTTGAGAGGTGACAGTAAAGACAGTTAGAGCAGTGCAGTTGAGAGTTGACAGTAAAGACAGTTAGAAGAGTGCAGTTGAGAGATGACAGTAAAGACAGTTAGAGGAGTGCAGTTGAGAGATGACAGTAAAGACAGTTAGAAGAGTGCAGTTGAGAGATGACAGTAAAGACAGTTAGAAGAGTGCAGTTGAGAGATGACAGTAAAAACAGCTAGAGGAGTGCAGTTGAGAGATGACAGTAAAGACAGTTAGAAAAGTGCAGTTGAGAGATGACAGTAAAGACAGTTAGAGCAGTGCAGTTGAGAGATGACAGTAAAAACAGTTAGAGGAGTGCAGTTGAGAGATGACAGTAAAACAGTTAGAGGAGTGCAATTGAGAAATGACAGTAAAGACAGTTAGAGTAGTGCAGTTGAGAGATGACAGTAAAGACAGTTAGAGGAGTTCATTTGAGAGATGACAGTAAAGACAGCTAGAGGAATGCAGTTGAGAGATGACAGTAAAGACAGTTAGAGCAGTGCAGTTGAGAGATGACAGTAAAGACAGCTAGAGTAATGTAGTTGAGAGATGACAGTAAAGACAGTTAGAAGAGTGCGGTTGAGAGATGACAGTAAAGACAGCTAGAGGAGTGCGGTTGAGAGATGACAGTAAATACAGCTAGAGCAGTGCAGTTGAGAGATGACAGTAAATACAGTTAGGGGTGTGCAGATGAGAGATGTCAGTAAAGACAGTTAGAGGAGTGCAGTTGAGAGATGACAGTAAAGTCAGCTAGAGGAGTGCAGTTGAGAGATAACAGTAAAGACAGTTAGAGCAGTGCAGTTGAGAGATGACAGTGAAGACAGTTAGAGGAGTGCAGTTGAGAGATGAGAGTAAAGACAGCTAGAGGTGTGCAGTTGAGAGATGACAGTATAGACAGTAAGGGATGTGCGGTTGAGAGATGACAACAAAGACAGCTAGAGCAGTGCAGTTGAGAGATGACAGTAAAGACAGCTAGAGCAGTGCAGTTGAGAGATGACAGTAAAGACAGCTAGAGCAGTGCATTTGGAGATGACAGTAACGACAGTTAGAGTAGTGCAGTTGAGAGATGACAGTAAAGACAGCTAGAGGAGTGCAGTTGAGAGATGACAATAAAGACAGCTAGAGCAGTGCAGTTGAGAGATGACAGTAAAGACAGCTAGAGGTGTGCAGTTGAGAGATGACAGTATAGACAGTAAGGGGTGTGCGGTTGAGAGATGACAGCAAAGACAGCTAGAGGTGTGCAGTTGAGAGATGACAGTAAAGACAGCTAGAGCAGTGCAGTTGAGAGATGACAGTAAAGACAGCTAGAGCAGTGCATTTGGAGATGACATTAACGACAGTTAGAGTAGTGCAGTTGAGAGATGACAGTAAAGACTGTTAGAGGAGTGCAGTTGAGAGATGACAGTAAAGCCAGTTAGAGGAGTGCAGTTGAGAGATGACAGTAAAAGCACCAAGAGGAGTGCAGTTGAGAGATGACAGTAAAGACAGTTAGAGGAGTGCAGTTGAGAGATGACAGTAAAGACAGTTAGAGGAGTTCAGTTGAGAGATGACAGTAAAGACAGTTAGAGGAGTGCAGTTGAGAGATGACAGTAAAGACAGTTAGAGGAGTGCGGTTGAGAGATGACAGTAAAGACAGTTAGAGGAGTGCAGTTGGGAGATGACAGTAAAGACAGTTAGATGAGTGCAGTTGAGAGATGACAGTAAAGACAGTTAGAGGAGTGCAGTTGAGAGATGACAGTAAAGACAGTTAGATGAGTGCAGTTGAGAGATGACAGTAAAGACAGCTAGAGGAATGCAGTTGAGAGATGACAGTAAAGACAGCTAGAGGTGTGCAGTTGAGAGATGACAGTAAAGACAGCTAGAGGTGTGCAGTTGAGAGATGACAGTAAACACAGTTAGAGGAGTGCAGTTGAGAGATGACAGTAAAGACAGTTAGAGGAGTGCAGTTGAGAGATGACAGTAAAGACAGTTAGAGGAGTTCAGTTGAGAGATGACAGTAAAGACAGTTAGAGGAGTTCAGTTGAGAGATGACAGTAAAGACAGTTAGAGGAGTGCAGTTGAGAGATGTCAGTAAAGACAGCTAGAGCAGTGCAGTTGAAAGTGAGCAGTAAAGACAGTTAGAGGAGTGCAGTTGAGAGATGACAGTAAAGACAGTTAAAGGAGTTCAGTTGAGAGATGACAGTAAAGACGGTTAGAGCAGTGCAGTTGAGAGATGACAGTAAAGACAGATAGAGCAGTGCAGTTGAAAGTGAGCAGTAAAGACAGTTAGAGGAGTGCAGTTGAGAGATGACAGTAAAGACAGCTAGAGCAGTGCAGTTGAGAGATGACAGTAAAGACAGTTAGAGGAGTTCTGTTGAGAGATAACAGTAAAGACAGTTAGAGGAGTTCAGTTGAGAGATGACAGTAAAGACAGTTAGAGGAGTTCAGTTGAGAGATGACAGTAAAGACAGTTAGAGGAGTTCAGTTGAGAGATGACAGTAAAGACAGTTAGAGGAGTTCAGTTGAGAGATAACAGTAAAGACAGTTAGAGGAGTGCAGTTGAGAGATGACAGTAAAGACAGCTAGAGCAGTGCAGTTGAGAGATGACAGTAAAGACAGTTAGAGGAGTTCAGTTGAGAGATGACAGTAAAGACAGCTAGGGCAGTGCAGTTGAGAGATGACAGTAAAGACAGCTAGAGCAGTGCAGTTGAAAGTGAGCAGTAAAGACAGTTAGAGCAGTGCAGTTGAGAGATGACAGTAAATACAGTTAGAGGAGTGCAGTTGAGAGATGACAGTAAAGACAGCTAGAGCAGTGCAGTTGAGAGATGACAGTAAAGACAGTTAGAGGAGTGCAGTTGAGAGATGACAGTGAAACAGCTAGAGGAGTGCAGTTCGAGAGAAGACAGTAAAACAGCTAGAGGAGGGCAGTTGAGAGATGACAGTAAAAACAGCTAGAGGAGTGCAGTTGAGAGATGACAGTAAAAGCACCTAGAGGAATGCAGTTGAGAGATGACAGTAAAAACAGCTAGAGGAGTGCAGTTGAGAGATGACAGTAAAACAGCTAGAGGAGTGCAGTTGAGAGATGACAGTAAAGACAGTTAGAGTAGTTCAGATGAGAGATGACAGTAAAGACAGTTAGAGGAGTTCAGTTGAGAGATGACAGTAAAGACAGTTAGAAGAGTGCAGTTGAGAGATGACAGTAAAGACAGTTAGAGCAGTGCAGTTGAGAGTTGACAGTAAAGACAGTTAGAAGAGTGCAGTTGAGAGATGACAGTAAAGGCAGTTAGAGCAGTGCAGTTGAGAGATGACAGTAACAACACCTAGAGGAGTGCAGCTGAGAGATGACAGTAAAGACAGTTAGAGGAGTTCAGTTGAGAGATGACAGTAAAGACAGTTAGAAGAGTGCAGTTGAGAGATGACACTAAAGACAGTTAGAAGAGTGCAGTTGAGAGATGACAGTAAAAACAGCTAGAGGAGTGCAGTTGAGAGATGACAGTAAAGACAGTTAGAAGAGTGCAGTTGAGAGATGACAGTAAAGACAGTTAGAGCAGTGCAGTTGAGAGATGACAGTAAAAACAGTTAGAGGAGTGCAGTTGAGAGATGACAGTAAAACAGTTAGAGGAGTGCAGTTGAGAAATGACAGTAAAGACAGTTAGAGTAGTGCAGTTGAGAGATGACAGTAAAGACAGTTAGAGGAGTTCATTTGAGAGATGACAGTAAAGACAGCTAGAGGAATGCAGTTGAGAGATGACAGTAAAGACAGTTAGAGGAGTTCAGTTGAGAGATGACAGTAAAGACAGCTAGAGTAATGCAGTTGAGAGATGACAGTAAAGACAGTTAGAAGAGTGCGGTTGAGAGATGACAGTAAAGACAGCTAGAGGAGTGCGGTTGAGAGATGACAGTAAAGACAGCTAGAGCAGTGCAGTTGAGAGATGACAGTAAATACAGTTAGGGGTGTGCAGATGAGAGATGTCAGTAAAGACAGTTAGAGGAGTGCAGTTGAGAGATGACAGTAAAGTCAGCTAGAGGAGTGCAGTTGAGAGATAACAGTAAAGACAGTTAGAGCAGTGCAGTTGAGAGATGACAGTGAAGACAGTTAGAGGAGTGCAGTTGAGAGATGATAGTAAAGACAGCTAGAGAAGTGCAGTTGAGAGATGACAGTAAAGACAGCTAGAGCAGTGCATTTGGAGATGACAGTAACGACAGTTAGAGTAGTGCAGTTGAGAGATGACAGTAAAGACAGCTAGAGCAGTGCATTTGGAGATGACAGTAACGACAGTTAGAGGAGTGCAGTTGAGAGATGACAGTAAAGACAGCTAGAGGAGTGCAGCTGAGAGATGACAATAAAGACAGCTAGAGCAGTGCAATTGAGAGATGACAGTAAAGACAGCTAGAGGTGTGCAGTTGAGAGATGACAGTAAAGACAGCTAGAGGTGTGCAGTTGAGAGATGACAGTATAGACAGTAAGAGGTGTGCGGTTGAGAGATGACAGCAAAGACAGCCAGAGGTGTGCAGTTGAGAGATGACAGTAAACACAGCTAGAGCAGTGCAGTTGAGAGATGACAGTAAAGAGAGCTAGAGCAGTGCATTTGGAGATGACAGTAACGACAGTTAGAGTAGTGCAGTTGAGAGATGACAGTAAAGACAGTTAGAGGAGTTCAGTTGAGAGATGACAGTAAAGACAGTTAGAGGAGTTCAGTTGAGAGATGACAGTAAAGACAGTTAGAGGAGTTCAGTTGAGAGATAACAGTAAAGACAGTTAGAGGAGTGCAGTTGAGAGATGACAGTAAAGACAGCTAGAGCAGTGCAGTTGAGAGATGACAGTAAAGACAGTTAGAGGAGTTCAGTTGAGAGATGACAGTAAAGACAGCTAGGGCAGTGCAGTTGAGAGATGACAGTAAAGACAGCTAGAGCAGTGCAGTTGAAAGTGAGCAGTAAAGACAGTTAGAGCAGTGCAGTTGAGAGATGACAGTAAATACAGTTAGAGGAGTGCAGTTGAGAGATGACAGTAAAGACAGCTAGAGCAGTGCAGTTGAGAGATGACAGTAAAGACAGTTAGAGGAGTGCAGTTGAGAGATGACAGTGAATCAGCTAGAGGAGTGCAGTTCGAGAGATGACAGTAAAACAGCTAGAGGAGGGCAGTTGAGAGATGACAGTAAAAACAGCTAGAGGAGTGCAGTTGAGAGATGACAGTAAAAGCACCTAGAGGAATGCAGTTGAGAGATGACAGTAAAAACAGCTAGAGGAGTGCAGTTGAGAGATGACAGTAAAACAGCTAGAGGAGTGCAGTTGAGAGATGACAGTAAAGACAGTTAGAGGAGTTCAGATGAGAGATGACAGTAAAGACAGTTAGAGGAGTTCAGTTGAGAGATGACAGTAAAGACAGTTAGAAGAGTGCAGTTGAGAGATGACAGTAAAGACAGTTAGAGCAGTGCAGTTGAGAGTTGACAGTAAAGACAGTTCGAAGAGTGCAGTTGAGAGATGACAGTAAAGGCAGTTAGAGCAGTGCAGTTGAGAGATGACAGTAACAACACCTAGAGGAGTGCAGCTGAGAGATGACAGTAAAGACAGTTAGAGGAGTTCAGTTGAGAGATGACAGTAAAGACAGTTAGAAGAGTGCAGTTGAGAGATGACACTAAAGACAGTTAGAAGAGTGCAGTTGAGAGATGACAGTAAAAACAGCTAGAGGAGTGCAGTTGAGAGATGACAGTAAAGACAGTTAGAAGAGTGCAGTTGAGAGATGACAGTAAAGACAGTTAGAGCAGTGCAGTTGAGAGATGACAGTAAAAACAGTTAGAGGAGTGCAGTTGAGAGATGACAGTAAAACAGTTAGAGGAGTGCAGTTGAGAAATGACAGTAAAGACAGTTAGAGTAGTGCAGTTGAGAGATGACAGTAAAGACAGTTAGAGGAGTTCATTTGAGAGATGACAGTAAAGACAGCTTGAGGAATGCAGTTGAGAGATGACAGTAAAGACAGTTAGAGGAGTTCAGTTGAGAGATGACAGTAAAGACAGCTAGAGTAATGCAGTTGAGAGATGACAGTAAAGACAGTTAGAAGAGTGCGGTTGAGAGATGACAGTAAAGACAGCTAGAGGAGTGCGGTTGAGAGATGACAGTAAAGACAGCTAGAGCAGTGCAGTTGAGAGATGACAGTAAATACAGTTAGGGGTGTGCAGATGAGAGATGTCAGTAAAGACAGTTAGAGGAGTGCAGTTGAGAGATGACAGTAAAGTCAGCTAGAGGAGTGCAGTTGAGAGATAACAGTAAAGACAGTTAGAGCAGTGCAGTTGAGAGATGACAGTGAAGACAGTTAGAGGAGTGCAGTTGAGAGATGAGAGTAAAGACAGTTAGAGAAGTGTAGTTGAGAGATGAGAGTAAAGACAGCTAGATGTGTGCAGTTGAGAGATGACAGTATAGACAGTAAGGGATGTGCGGTTGAGAGATGACAGCAAAGACAGCTAGAGCAGTGCAGTTGAGAGATGACAGTAAAGACAGCTAGAGCAGTGCAGTTGAGAGATGACAGTAAAGACAGCTAGAGCAGTGCATTTGGAGATGACAGTAACGACAGTTAGAGTAGTGCAGTTGAGAGATGACAGTAAAGACAGCTAGAGCAGTGCATTTGGAGATGACAGTAACGACAGTTAGAGGAGTGCAGTTGAGAGATGACAGTAAAGACAGCTAGAGGAGTGCAGTTGAGAGATGACAATAAAGACAGCTAGAGCAGTGCAATTGAGAGATGACAGTAAAGACAGCTAGAGGTGTGCAGTTGAGAGATGACAGTAAAGACAGCTAGAGGTGTGCAGTTGAGAGATGACAGTATAGACAGTAAGAGGTGTGCGGTTGAGAGATGACAGCAAAGACAGCTAGAGGTGTGCAGTTGAGAGATGACAGTAAAGACAGCTAGAGCAGTGCAGTTGAGAGATGACAGTAAAGAGAGCTAGAGCAGTGCATTTGGAGATGACAGTAACGACAGTTAGAGTAGTGCAGTTGAGAGATGACAGTAAAGACAGTTAGAGGAGTGCAGTTGAGAGATGACAGTAAAGCCAGTTAGAGGAGTGCAGTTGAGAGATGACAGTAAAAGCACCAAGAGGAGTGCAGTTGAGAGATGACAGTAAACACAGTTATAGGAGTGCAGTTGAGAGATGACAGTAAAGACAGTTAGAGGAGTTCAGTTGAGAGATGACAGTAAAGACAGTTAGAGGAGTGCAGTTGAGAGATGACAGTAAAGACAGTTAGAGGAGTGCAGTTGAGAGATGACAGTAAAGACAGTTAGAGGAGTGCAGTTGAGAGATGACAGTAAAGACAGTTAGATGAGTGCAGTTGAGAGATGACAGTAAAGACAGCTAGAGGAATGCAGTTGAGAGATGACAGTAAAGACAGCTAGAGGTGTGCAGTTGAGAGATGACAATAAAGACAGCTAGAGGTGTGCAGTTGAGAGATGACAGTAAACACAGTTAGAGGAGTGCAGTTGAGAGATGACAGTAAAGACAGTTAGAGGAGTGCAGTTGAGAGATGACAGTAAAGACAGTTAGAGGAGTTCAGTTGAGAGATGACAGTAAAGACAGTTAGAGGAGTTCAGTTGAGAGATGACAGTAAAGACAGTTAGAGGAGTGCAGTTGAGAGATGTCAGTAAAGACAGCTAGAGCAGTGCAGTTGAAAGTGAGCAGTAAAGACAGTTAGAGGAGTGCAATTGAGAGATAACAGTAAAGACAGTTAGAGGAGTTCAGTTGAGAGATGACAGTAAAGACAGATAGAGCAGTGCAGTTGAAAGTGAGCAGTAAAGACAGTTAGAGGAGTGCAGTTGAGAGATGACAGTAAAGACAGCTAGAGCAGTGCAGTTGAGAGATGACAGTAAAGACAGTTAGAGGAGTTCTGTTGAGAGATAACAATAAAGACAGTTAGAGGAGTTCAGTTGAGAGATGACAGTAAAGACAGTTAGAGGAGTTCAGTTGAGAGATGACAGTAAAGACAGTTAGAGGAGTTCAGTTGAGAGATGACAGTAAAGACAGTTAGAGGAGTTCAGTTGAGAGATAACACTAAAGACAGTTAGAGGAGTGCAGTTGAGAGATGACAGTAAAGACAGTTAGAGGAGTTCAGTTGAGGGATGACAGTAAAGACAGCTAGGGCAGTGCAGTTGAGAGATGACAGTAAAGACAGCTAGAGCAGTGCAGTTGAAAGTGAGCAGTAAAGACAGTTAGAGCAGTGCAGTTGAGAGATGACAGTAAAGACAATTAGAGGAGTGCAGTTGAGAGATGACAGTAAAGACAGCTAGAGCAGTGCAGTTGAGAGATGACAGTAAAGACAGTTAGAGGAGTGCAGTTGAGAGATGACAGTAAAAACAGCTAGAGGAGTGCAGTTCGAGAGATGACAGTAAAACAGCTAGAGGAGGGCAGTTGAGAGATGACAGTAGAAACAGCTAGAGGAGTGCAGTTGAGAGATGACAGTAAAAGCACCTAGAGGAATGCAGTTGAGAGATGACAGTAAAAACAGCTAGAGGAGTGCAGTTGAGAGATGACAGTAGAAACAGCTAGAGGAGTGCAGTTGAGAGATGACAGTAAAGACAGTTAGAGGAGTTCAGATGAGAGATGACAGTAAAGACAGTTAGAGGAGTTCAGTTGAGAGATGACAGTAAAGACAGTTAGAAGAGTGCAGTTGAGAGATGACAGTAAAGACAGTTAGAGCAGTGCAGTTGAGAGTTGACAGTAAAGACAGTTAGAAGAGTGCAGTTGAGAGATGACAGTAAAGACAGTTAGAGCAGTGATTTGAGAGATGACAGTAAAGACAGTTAGAGGAGTTCAGTTGAGAGATGACAGTAAAGACAGTTAGAAGAGTGCAGTTGAGAGATGACAGTAAAAACACCTAGAGGAGTGCAGTTGAGAGATGACAGTAAATACAGTTAGAGGAGTGCAGTTGAAGGATGACAGTAAAGACAGTTAGAGCAGTGCAGTTGAGAGATGACAGTGAAGACAGTTAGAGGAGTGCAGTTGAGAGATGAGAGTAAAGACAGTTAGAGGAGTGTAGTTGAGAGATGACAGTAAAGACAGCTAGAGGTGTGCAGTTGAGAGATGACAGTATAGACAGTAAGGGGTGTGCGGTTGAGAGATGACAGCAAAGACAGCTAGAGCAGTGCAGTTGAGAGATGACAGTAAAGACAGCTAGAGCAGTGCAGTTGAGAGATGACAGTAAAGACAGCTAGAGCAGTGCATTTGGAGATGACAGTAACGACAGTTAGAGTAGTGCAGTTGAGAGATGACAGTAAAGACAGCTAGAGCAGTGCAGTTGAGTGATGACAGTAAAGACAGCTAGAGCAGTGCATTTGGAGATGACAGTAACGACAGCTAGAGCAGTGCAGTTGAGAGATGACAGTAAAGACAGCTAGAGGTGTGCAGTTGAGAGATGACAGTAAAGACAGCTAGAGCAGTGCAGTTGAGAGATCACAGTAAAGACAGCTAGAGCAGTGCATTTGGAGATGACAGTAACGACAGTTAGAGTAGTGCAGTTGAGAGATGACAGTAAAGACAGCTAGAGGAGTGCAGTTGAGAGATGACAGTAAAGACAGCTAGAGGAGTGCAGTTGAGAGATGACAGTAAAAACAGCTAGAGGAGTGCAGTTGAGAGATGACAGCAAAGACAGTTAGAGGAGTGCAGTAGAAAGTGCGCAGTAAAAACAGCTAGAGCAGTGCAGTTGAGTGGTTACGTTAAAGACAGAGGAGTGCAGTTGAAAGTGAGCAGTAAAGACAGCTGAAGGCGTTCATTAACAGTGGGCAATCAACAGCTTTTTAGCGATGCAATATAAATTGGACAGTAAAGAAACTTAGAAGATTGCATTTGAAAGCGCACGGTAATGACAGTTAGTGGAGTGCAGTTGAAAGTGGACTTTAAAGACAGTTAGACTGGTGCAACTGAATGTGGACAATAATCACAGCTAGAGGAGTGCAATTGAAAGTGGACGTTAAATACACTTAGGGGAGTGCAGTTGAATGTGGACGGAAGAGATAGTGGATTGCAATTGAATGTGGACGGTAAAGACAATAGAGGAGTGCATTTCTATGTGGTCGGTAAAGTCAGCTAGAGGACTGCTATTGCAAGTGGATGGTAAAGACATAAGGGGAGTACAATTGTATGTGAACGGTAAAGACACTTAGACCAGTGCAATTGAACGTGGACTGTAAAGACAGTTAGAGGACTGCAATTGCATGCGGACACTAAAGACAGCTAGACCGTCGTTAGACAGCTAGGTTGACCGTGTGCAGTGCAGACAAATAGAGGAGAACAGCTGAAAGTGGATAGTACAGTAAGTTAGTGGAGTGATATTGACAGTGAACAGTAAACACAATTACAGAAGAGCAGTAGACACTGCACAGTAAACACATGTAGAGGAGTGCAGTTGACACAGCACAGTAAACACATGTAGAGGAGTGCAGTTGACAGTGCACAGTAAACACATGTACAGGAGGAAGTTGACAGTGCACAGTAAGCACATGTAGAGGAGTGCAGTTGACAGTGCACAGTAAACACATGTGGAGGAGGCAGTTGACACAGCACAGTAAACACATGTAGATTAGTACAGATGACAGAGCACAGTAAACACATGTAGAGGAGTGCAGTTGACAGTGCACAGTAATAACATGTAGAGGAGTGCAGTTGACAGTGCACAGTAAACACATGTAGAGGAGGCAGTTGACACAGCACAGTAAACACATGTAGAGGAGTACAGTTGACAGTGCACAGAAAACTCATGTAGAGGAGCGCAGTTGACAGTGCACAGTAAACATATGTAGAGGAGTGCAGTAGACACAGCACAGTAAACACATGTAGAGGAGGCAGTTGACACAGCACAGTAAACACATGTAGAGGAGCGCAGTTGACAGTGTACAGTAAACACATGTAGAGGAGTGCAGTTGACAGTGTACAGTAAAAACATGTAGAGGAGTGCAGTTGACAGTGCACAGAAAACACATGTAGAGGAGTGCAGTTGACAGTGCACAGTAAACACATGTAGAGGAGTGCAGTTGACACAGAACAGTAAACACATGTAGAGAAGTGCAGTAGACAGAACACAGTAAACACATGTAGAGTAGTGCAGTTGACACAGAACAGTAAACACATGTAGAGGAGTGCAGTTGACACAGAACAGTAAACACATGTAGAGGAGTGCAGTAGACAGAACACAGTAAACACATGTAGAGGAGCGCAGTTGACACAGAACAGTAAACACATGTAGAGTAGTGCAGTTGACAGAGCACAGTAAACACATGTAGAGTAGTGCAGTTGACAGAGCACAGTAAACACATGTAGAGTAGTGCAGTTGACACAGAACAGTAAACACATGTAGAGTAGTGCAGTAGACAGAGCACAGTAAACACATGTAGAGTAGTGCAGTAGACAGAGCACAGTAAACACATGTAGAGGAGTGCAGTTGACAGAGCACAGTAAACACATGTAGAGGAGTGCAGTTGACAGAGCACAGTAAACACATGTAGAGTAGTGCAGTTGACACAGAACAGTAAGCACATGTAGAGTAGTGCAGTTGACAGTGCACAGTAAACACATGTAGAGTAGTGCAGTTGACAGAGCACAGTAAACACATGTAGAGTAGTGCAGTTGACACAGCACAGTAAACACATGTAGAGTAGTGCAGTTGACAGTGCACAGTAAACACATGTAGAGTAGTGCAGTTGACACAGCACAGTAAACACATGTAGAGTAGTGCAGTTGACAGAACACAGTAAACACATGTAGAGGAGTGCAGTAGACAGAGCACAGTAAACACATGTAGAGGAGCGCAGTTGACACAGAACAGTAAACACATGTAGAGTAGTGCAGTTGACAGAGCACAGTAAACACATGTAGAGTAGTGCAGTTGACAGAGCACAGTAAACACATGTAGAGTAGTGCAGTTGACAGAACACAGTAAACACATGTAGAGTAGTGCAGTTGACAGAACACAGTAAACACATGTAAAGGAGCGCAGTTGACACAGAACATTAAACACATGTAGAGTAGTGCAGTTGACAGAACAATGTAAACACATGTAGGGTAGTGCATTTGACACAGCACAGTAAACACATGTAGAGGAGTGCAGTTGACAGAACACAGTAAACACATGTAGAGTAGTGCATTTGACACAGCACATTAAACACATGTAGAGGAGTGCAGTTGTCAGAGCACAGTAAACATGTAGAGTAGTGCATTTGACACAGCGCATTAAACACATGTAGAGTAGTGCAGTTGACAGAGCACAGTAAACACATGTAGAGTAGTGCAGTTGACACAGAACAGTAAACACATGTAGAGTAGTGCAGTTGACAGTGCACAGTAAACACATGTAGAGTAGTGCAGTTGACAGAGCACAGTAAACACATGTAGAGTAGTGCAGTTGACATAACACAGTAAACACATGTAGAGTAGTGCAGTTGACAGAGCACAGTAAACACATGTAGAGTAGTGCAGTAGACAGAGCACAGTAAACACATGTAGAGTAGTGCAGTTGACAGAGCACAGTAAACACATGTAGAGGAGTGCAGTTGACAGAGCACAGTAAACATATGTAGAGGAGTGCAGTAGACACAGCACAGTAAACACATGTAGAGGAGGCAGTTGACACAGCACAGTAAACACATGTAGAGGAGCGCAGTTGACAGTGTACAGTAAACACATGTAGAGGAGTGCAGTTGACAGTGTACAGTAAACACATGTAGAGGAGTGCAGTTGACAGTGCACAGAAAACACATGTAGAGGAGTGCAGTTGACAGTGCACAGTAAACACATGTAGAGGAGTGCAGTTTACAGAGCACAGCAAACACATGTAGAGTAGTGCAGTAGACAGAACACAGTAAACACATGTAGAGTAGTGCAGTTGACAGTGCACAGTAAACACATGTAGAGTAGTGCAGTAGACAGAACACAGTAAACACATGTAGAGGAGTGCAGTTGACAGTGCACAGTAAACACATGTAGAGGAGTGCAGTTGACACAGAACAGTAAACACATGTAGAGAAGTGCAGTAGACAGAACACAGTAAACACATGTAGAGTAGTGCAGTTGACACAGAACAGTAAACACATGTAGAGGAGTGCAGTTGACACAGAACAGTAAACACATGTAGAGGAGTGCAGTAGACAGAACACAGTAAACACATGTAGAGGAGCGCAGTTGACACAGAACATTAAACACATGTAGAGTAGTGCAGTTGACAGAGCACAGTAAACACATGTAGAGTAGTGCAGTTGACAGAGCACAGTAAACACATGTAGAGTAGTGCAGTTGACACAGAACAGTAAACACATGTAGAGTAGTGCAGTTGACAGAGCACAGTAAACACATGTAGAGTAGTGCAGTAGACAGAGCACAGTAAACACATGTAGAGGAGTGCAGTTGACAGAGCACAGTAAACACATGTAGAGGAGTGCATTTGACAGAGCACAGTAAACACATGTAGAGTAGTGCAGTTGACACAGAACAGTAAACACATGTAGAGTAGTGCAGTTGACAGTGCACAGTAAACACATGTAGAGTAGTGCAGTTGACAGAGCACAGTAAACACATGTAGAGTAGTGCAGTTGACCCAGAACAGTAAACACATGTAGAGTAGTGCAGTTGACAGTGCACAGTAAACACATGTAGAGTAGTGCAGTTGACAGAGCACAGTAAACACATGTAGAGTAGTGCAGTTGACAGAACACAGTAAACACATGTAGAGTAGTGCAGTTGACAGAGCACAGTAAACACATGTAGAGTAGTGCAGTAGACAGAGCACAGTAAACACATGTAGAGTAGTGCAGTTGACAGAGCACAGTAAACACATGTGGAGTAGTGCAGTAGACAGAGCACAGTAAACACATGTAGAGTAGTGCAGTTGATAGAGCACAGTAAACACATGTAGAGGAGTGCAGTTGACAGAGCACAGTAAACAAATGTAGGGTAGTGCAGTTGACACAGAACAGTAAACACATGTAGAGTAGTGCAGTTGACAGAACACAGTAAACACATGTAGAGTAGTGCAGTTGACAGATCACAGTAAACACATGTAGAGTAGTGCAGTTGACACAGCACAGTAAACACATGTAGAGTAGTGCAGTTGACAGTGCACAGTAAACACATGTAGAGTAGTGCAGTTGACACAGCACAGTAAACACATGTGGAGTAGTGCAGTTGACAGAACACAGTAAACACATGTAGAGGAGTGCAGTAGACAGAGCACAGTAAACACATGTAGAGGAGCGCAGTTGACACAGAACAGTAAACACATGTAGAGTAGTGCAGTTGACAGAGCACAGTAAACACATGTAGAGTAGTGCAGTTGACAGAGCACAGTAAACACATGTAGAGTAGTGCAGTTGACAGAACACAGTAAACACATGTAGAGTAGTGCAGTTGACAGAACACAGTAAACACATGTAAAGGAGCGCAGTTGACACAGAACATTAAACACATGTAGAGTAGTGCAGTTGACAGAACAATGTAAACACATGTAGGGTAGTGCATTTGACACAGCACAGTAAACACATGTAGAGGAGTGCAGTTGACAGAACACAGTAAACACATGTAGAGTAGTGCATTTGACACAGCACATTAAACACATGTAGAGGAGTGCAGTTGTCAGAGCACAGTAAACATGTAGAGTAGTGCATTTGACACAGCGCATTAAACACATGTAGAGTAGTGCAGTTGACAGAGCACAGTAAACACATGTAGAGTAGTGCAGTTGACACAGAACAGTAAACACATGTAGAGTAGTGCAGTTGACAGTGCACAGTAAACACATGTAGAGTAGTGCAGTTGACAGAGCACAGTAAACACATGTAGAGTAGTGCAGTTGACATAACACAGTAAACACATGTAGAGTAGTGCAGTTGACAGAGCACAGTAAACACATGTAGAGTAGTGCAGTAGACAGAGCACAGTAAACACATGTAGAGTAGTGCAGTTGACAGAGCACAGTAAACACATGTAGAGGAGTGCAGTTGACAGAGCACAGTAAACATATGTAGAGGAGTGCAGTAGACACAGCACAGTAAACACATGTAGAGGAGGCAGTTGACACAGCACAGTAAACACATGTAGAGGAGCGCAGTTGACAGTGTACAGTAAACACATGTAGAGGAGTGCAGTTGACAGTGTACAGTAAACACATGTAGAGGAGTGCAGTTGACAGTGCACAGAAAACACATGTAGAGGAGTGCAGTTGACAGTGCACAGTAAACACATGTAGAGGAGTGCAGTTGACAGAGCACAGCAAACACATGTAGAGTAGTGCAGTAGACAGAACACAGTAAACACATGTAGAGTAGTGCAGTTGACAGTGCACAGTAAACACATGTAGAGTAGTGCAGTAGACAGAACACAGTAAACACATGTAGAGGAGTGCAGTTGACAGTGCACAGTAAACACATGTAGAGGAGTGCAGTTGACACAGAACAGTAAACACATGTAGAGAAGTGCAGTAGACAGAACACAGTAAACACATGTAGAGTAGTGCAGTTGACACAGAACAGTAAACACATGTAGAGGAGTGCAGTTGACACAGAACAGTAAACACATGTAGAGGAGTGCAGTAGACAGAACACAGTAAACACATGTAGAGGAGCGCAGTTGACACAGAACATTAAACACATGTAGAGTAGTGCAGTTGACAGAGCACAGTAAACACATGTAGAGTAGTGCAGTTGACAGAGCACAGTAAACACATGTAGAGTAGTGCAGTTGACACAGAACAGTAAACACATGTAGAGTAGTGCAGTTGACAGAGCACAGTAAACACATGTAGAGTAGTGCAGTAGACAGAGCACAGTAAACACATGTAGAGGAGTGCAGTTGACAGAGCACAGTAAACACATGTAGAGGAGTGCATTTGACAGAGCACAGTAAACACATGTAGAGTAGTGCAGTTGACACAGAACAGTAAACACATGTAGAGTAGTGCAGTTGACAGTGCACAGTAAACACATGTAGAGTAGTGCAGTTGACAGAGCACAGTAAACACATGTAGAGTAGTGCAGTTGACCCAGAACAGTAAACACATGTAGAGTAGTGCAGTTGACAGTGCACAGTAAACACATGTAGAGTAGTGCAGTTGACAGAGCACAGTAAACACATGTAGAGTAGTGCAGTTGACAGAACACAGTAAACACATGTAGAGTAGTGCAGTTGACAGAGCACAGTAAACACATGTAGAGTAGTGCAGTAGACAGAGCACAGTAAACACATGTAGAGTAGTGCAGTTGACAGAGCACAGTAAACACATGTGGAGTAGTGCAGTAGACAGAGCACAGTAAACACATGTAGAGTAGTGCAGTTGATAGAGCACAGTAAACACATGTAGAGGAGTGCAGTTGACAGAGCACAGTAAACAAATGTAGGGTAGTGCAGTTGACACAGAACAGTAAACACATGTAGAGTAGTGCAGTTGACAGAACACAGTAAACACATGTAGAGTAGTGCAGTTGACAGATCACAGTAAACACATGTAGAGTAGTGCAGTTGACACAGCACAGTAAACACATGTAGAGTAGTGCAGTTGACAGTGCACAGTAAACACATGTAGAGTAGTGCAGTTGACACAGCACAGTAAACACATGTGGAGTAGTGCAGTTGACAGAACACAGTAAACACATGTAGAGGAGTGCAGTAGACAGAGCACAGTAAACACATGTAGAGGAGCGCAGTTGACACAGAACAGTAAACACATGTAGAGTAGTGCAGTTGACAGAGCACAGTAAACACATGTAGAGTAGTGCAGTTGACAGAGCACAGTAAACACATGTAGAGTAGTGCAGTTGACAGAACACAGTAAACACATGTAGAGTAGTGCAGTTGACAGAACACAGTAAACACATGTAAAGGAGCGCAGTTGACACAGAACATTAAACACATGTAGAGTAGTGCAGTTGACAGAACAATGTAAACACATGTAGGGTAGTGCATTTGACACAGCACAGTAAACACATGTAGAGGAGTGCAGTTGACAGAACACAGTAAACACATGTAGAGTAGTGCATTTGACACAGCACATTAAACACATGTAGAGGAGTGCAGTTGTCAGAGCACAGTAAACACATGTAGAGTAGTGCATTTGACACAGCGCATTAAACACATGTAGAGTAGTGCAGTTGACAGAGCACAGTAAACACATGTAGAGTAGTGCAGTTGACACAGAACAGTAAACACATGTAGAGTAGTGCAGTTGACAGTGCACAGTAAACACATGTAGAGTAGTGCAGTTGACAGAGCATAGTAAACACATGTAGAGTAGTGCAGTTGACAGAACACAGTAAACACATGTAGAGTAGTGCAGTTGACAGAGCACAGTAAACACATGTAGAGTAGTGCAGTTGACAGAGCACAGTAAACACATGTAGAGTAGTGCAGTAGACAGAGCACAGTAAACACATGTAGAGTAGTGCAGTTGACAGAGCACAGTAAACACATGTAGAGGAGTGCAGTTGACAGAGCACAGTAAACACATGTAGAGTAGTGCAGTTGACACAGAACAGTAAAAACAAGTAGAGTAGTGCAGTTGACAGAGCACAGTAAACACATGTAGAGTAGTGCAGTTGACAGAGCACAGTAAACACATGTAGAGTAGTGCAGTTGACACAGAACAGTAAACACATGTAGAGTAGTGCAGTTGACAGAGCACAGTAAACACATGTAGAGTAGTGCAGTAGACAGAGCACAGTAAACACATGTAGAGGAGTGCAGTTGACAGAGCACAGTAAACACATGTAGAGGAGTGCAAGTTGACAGAGCACAGTAAACACATGTAGAGTAGTGCAGTTGACACAGAACAGTAAACACATGTAGAGTAGTGCAGTTGACAGTGCACAGTAAACACATGTAGAGTAGTGCAGTTGACAGAGCACAGTAAACACATGTAGAGTAGTGCAGTTGACACAGAACAGTAAACACATGTAGAGTAGTGCAGTTGACAGTGCACAGTAAACACATGTAGAGTAGTGCAGTTGACAGAGCACAGTAAACACATGTAGAGTAGTGCAGTTGACAGAACACAGTAAACACATGTAGAGTAGTGCAGTTGACAGAGCACAGTAAACACATGTAGAGTAGTGCAGTTGACAGAGCACAGTAAACACATGTAGAGTAGTGCAGTTGACAGAACACAGTAAACACATGTAGAGTAGTGCAGTTGACAGAGCACAGTAAACACATGTAGAGTAGTGCAGTAGACAGAGCACAGTAAACACATGTAGAGTAGTGCAGTTGACAGAGCACAGTAAACACATGTGGAGTAGTGCAGTAGACAGAGCACAGTAAACACATGTAGAGTAGTGCAGTTGATAGAGCACAGTAAACACATGTAGAGGAGTGCAGTTGACAGAGCACAGTAAACACATGTAGAGTAGTGCAGTTGACACAGAACAGTAAACACATGTAGAGTAGTGCAGTTGACAGAACACAGTAAACACATGTAGAGTAGTGCAGTTGACAGAGCACATTAAACACATGTAGAGTAGTGCAGTTGACACAGCACAGTAAACACATGTAGAGTAGTGCAGTTGACAGTGCACAGTAAACACATGTGGAGTAGTGCAGTTGACACAGCACAGTAAACACATGTAGAGTAGTGCAGTTGACAGAACACAGTAAACACATGTAGAGGAGTGCAGTAGACAGAGCACAGTAAACACATGTAGAGTAGTGCAGTTGACAGAACACAGTAAACACATGTAGAGTAGTGCAGTTGACAGAACACAGTAAACACATGTAGAGTAGTGCAGTTGACAGAACACAGTAAACACATGTAGAGGAGTGCAGTAGACAGAGCACAGTAAACACATGTAGAGGAGCGCAGTTTACACAGAACAGTAAACACATGTAGAGTAGTGCAGTTGACAGAGCACAGTAAACACATGTAGAGGAGTGCAGTTGACAGAACACAGTAAACACATGTAGAGTAGTGCAGTTGAC
Source organism: Hymenopus coronatus (assembly GCA_030762935.1). Classification (NCBI taxonomy): domain Eukaryota; kingdom Metazoa; phylum Arthropoda; class Insecta; order Mantodea; family Hymenopodidae; genus Hymenopus; species Hymenopus coronatus. Next base: position 543,761,361 of record CM060900.1, on the reverse strand, counting down.
AGAACACAGTAAACACATGTAAAGGAGCGCAGTTGACACAGAACATTAAACACATGTAGAGTAGTGCAGTTGACAGAACAATGTAAACACATGTAGGGTAGTGCATTTGACACAGCACAGTAAACACATGTAGAGGAGTGCAGTTGACAGAACACAGTAAACACATGTAGAGTAGTGCATTTGACACAGCACATTAAACACATGTAGAGGAGTGCAGTTGACAGAGCACAGTAAACACATGTAGAGTAGTGCATTTGACACAGCGCATTAAACACATGTAGAGTAGTGCAGTTGACAGAGCACAGTAAACACATGTAGAGTAGTGCAGTTGACACAGAACAGTAAACACATGTAGAGTAGTGCAGTTGACAGTGCACAGTAAACACATGTAGAGTAGTGCAGTTGACAGAGCACAGTAAACACATGTAGAGTAGTGCAGTTGACAGAACACAGTAAACACATGTAGAGTAGTGCAGTTGACAGAGCACAGTAAACACATGTAGAGTAGTGCAGTAGACAGAGCACAGTAAACACATGTAGAGTAGTGCAGTAGACAGAGCACAGTAAACACATGTAGAGTAGTGCAGTTGACAGAGCACAGTAAACACATGTAGAGGAGTGCAGTTGACAGAGCACAGTAAACACATGTAGAGTAGTGCAGTTGACACAGAACAGTAAAAACAAGTAGAGTAGTGCAGTTGACAGAGCACAGTAAACACATGTAGAGTAGTGCAGTTGACAGAGCACAGTAAACACATGTAGAGTAGTGCAGTTGACACAGAACAGTAAACACATGTAGAGTAGTGCAGTTGACAGAGCACAGTAAACACATGTAGAGTAGTGCAGTAGACAGAGCACAGTAAACACATGTAGAGGAGTGCAGTTGACAGAGCACAGTAAACACATGTAGAGTAGTGCAGTTGACAGAACACAGTAAACACATGTAGAGTAGTGCAGTTGACAGAACACAGTAAACACATGTAAAGGAGCGCAGTTGACACAGAACATTAAACACATGTAGAGTAGTGCAGTTGACAGAACAATGTAAACACATGTAGGGTAGTGCATTTGACACAGCACAGTAAACACATGTAGAGGAGTGCAGTTGACAGAACACAGTAAACACATGTAGAGTAGTGCATTTGACACAGCACATTAAACACATGTAGAGGAGTGCAGTTGTCAGAGCACAGTAAACACATGTAGAGTAGTGCATTTGACACAGCGCATTAAACACATGTAGAGTAGTGCAGTTGACAGAGCACAGTAAACACATGTAGAGTAGTGCAGTTGACACAGAACAGTAAACACATGTAGAGTAGTGCAGTTGACAGTGCACAGTAAACACATGTAGAGTAGTGCAGTTGACAGAGCATAGTAAACACATGTAGAGTAGTGCAGTTGACAGAACACAGTAAACACATGTAGAGTAGTGCAGTTGACAGAGCACAGTAAACACATGTAGAGTAGTGCAGTTGACAGAGCACAGTAAACACATGTAGAGTAGTGCAGTAGACAGAGCACAGTAAACACATGTAGAGTAGTGCAGTTGACAGAGCACAGTAAACACATGTAGAGGAGTGCAGTTGACAGAGCACAGTAAACACATGTAGAGTAGTGCAGTTGACACAGAACAGTAAAAACAAGTAGAGTAGTGCAGTTGACAGAGCACAGTAAACACATGTAGAGTAGTGCAGTTGACAGAGCACAGTAAACACATGTAGAGTAGTGCAGTTGACACAGAACAGTAAACACATGTAGAGTAGTGCAGTTGACAGATCACAGTAAACACATGTAGAGTAGTGCAGTAGACAGAGCACAGTAAACACATGTAGAGGAGTGCAGTTGACAGAGCACAGTAAACACATGTAGAGGAGTGCAGTTGACAGAGCACAGTAAACACATGTAGAGTAGTGCAGTTGACACAGAACAGTAAACACATGTAGAGTAGTGCAGTTGACAGTGCACAGTAAACACATGTAGAGTAGTGCAGTTGACAGAGCACAGTAAACACATGTAGAGTAGTGCAGTTGACACAGAACAGTAAACACATGTAGAGTAGTGCAGTTGACAGTGCACAGTAAACACATGTAGAGTAGTGCAGTTGACAGAGCACAGTAAACACATGTAGAGTAGTGCAGTTGACAGAACACAGTAAACACATGTAGAGTAGTGCAGTTGACAGAGCACAGTAAACACATGTAGAGTAGTGCAGTAGACAGAGCACAGTAAACACATGTAGAGTAGTGCAGTTGACAGAGCACAGTAAACACATGTGGAGTAGTGCAGTAGACAGAGCACAGTAAACACATGTAGAGTAGTGCAGTTGATATAGCACAGTAAACACATGTAGAGGAGTGCAGTTGACAGAGCACAGTAAACACATGTAGAGGAGTGCAGTTGACAGAGCACAGTAAACACATGTAGAGTAGTGCAGTTGACACAGAACAGTAAACACATGTAGAGTAGTGCAGTTGACAGAACACAGTAAACACATGTAGAGTAGTGCATTTGACAGAGCACATTAAACAAATGTAGAATAGTGCAGTTGACACAGCACAGTAAACACATGTAGAGTAGTGCAGTTGACAGTGCACAGTAAAAACATGTGGAGTAGTGCAGTTGACACAGCACAGTAAACACATGTAGAGTAGTGCAGTTGACAGAACACAGTAAACACATGTAGAGGAGTGCAGTAGACAGAGCACAGTAAACACATGTAGAGTAGTGCAGTTGACAGAACACAGTAAACACATGTAGAGTAGTGCAGTTGACAGAACACAGTAAACACATGTAGAGTAGTGCAGTTGACAGAACACAGTAAACACATGTAGAGGAGTGCAGTAGACAGAGCACAGTAAACACATGTAGAGGAGCGCAGTTTACACAGAACAGTAAACACATGTAGAGTAGTGCAGTTGACAGAGCACAGTAAACACATGTAGAGGAGTGCAGTTGACAGAACACAGTAAACACATGTAGAGTAGTGCAGTTGACAGAACACAGTAAACACATGTAAAGGAGCGCAGTTGACACAGAACATTAAACACATGTAGAGTAGTGCAGTTGACAGAACAATGTAAACACATGTAGGGTAGTGCATTTGACACAGCACAGTAAACACATGTAGAGGAGTGCAGTTGACAGAACACAGTAAACACATGTAGAGTAGTGCATTTGACACAGCACATTAAACACATGTAGAGGAGTGCAGTTGACAGAGCACAGTAAACACATGTAGAGTAGTGCATTTGACACAGCGCATTAAACACATGTAGAGTAGTGCAGTTGACAGAGCACAGTAAACACATGTAGAGTAGTGCAGTTGACACAGAACAGTAAACACATGTAGAGTAGTGCAGTTGACAGTGCACAGTAAACACATGTAGAGTAGTGCAGTTGACAGAGCACAGTAAACACATGTAGAGTAGTGCAGTTGACAGAACACAGTAAACACATGTAGAGTAGTGCAGTTGACAGAGCACAGTAAACACATGTAGAGTAGTGCAGTAGACAGAGCACAGTAAACACATGTAGAGTAGTGCAGTAGACAGAGCACAATAAACACATGTAGAGTAGTGCAGTTGACAGAGCACAGTAAACACATGTAGAGGAGTGCAGTTGACAGAGCACAGTAAACACATGTAGAGTAGTGCAGTTGACACAGAACAGTAAACACATGTAGAGTAGTGCAGTTGACAGTGCACAGTAAACACATGTAGAGTAGTGCAGTTGACAGAGCACAGTAAACACATGTAGAGTAGTGCAGTTGACACAGAACAGTAAACACATGTAGAGTAGTGCAGTTGACAGTGCACAGTAAACACATGTAGAGTAGTGCAGTTGACAGAGCACAGTAAACACATGTAGAGTAGTGCAGTTGACAGAACACAGTAAACACATGTAGAGTAGTGCAGTTGACAGAGCACAGTAAACACATGTAGAGTAGTGCAGTAGACAGAGCACAGTAAACACATGTAGAGTAGTGCAGTTGACAGAGCACAGTAAACACATGTGGAGTAGTGCAGTAGACAGAGCACAGTAAACACATGTAGAGTAGTGCAGTTGATAGAGCACAGTAAACACATGTAGAGTAGTGCAGTTGATAGAGCACAGTAAACACATGTAGAGGAGTGCAGTTGACAGAGCACAGTAAACACATGTAGAGTAGTGCAGTTGACACAGAACAGTAAACACATGTAGAGTAGTGCAGTTGACAGAACACAGTAAACACATGTAGAATAGTGCAGTTGACAGAGCACATTAAACACATGTAGAGTAGTGCAGTTGACACAGCACAGTAAACACATGTAGAGTAGTGCAGTTGACAGTGCACAGTAAACACATGTGGAGTAGTGCAGTTGACACAGCACAGTAAACACATGTAGAGTAGTGCAGTTGACAGAACACAGTAAACACATGTAGAGGAGTGCAGTAGACAGAGCACAGTAAACACATGTAGAGTAGTGCAGTTGACAGAACACAGTAAACACATGTAGAGTAGTGCAGTTGACAGAACACAGTAAACACATGTAGAGTAGTGCAGTTGACAGAACACAGTAAACACATGTAGAGGAGTGCAGTAGACAGAGCACAGTAAACACATGTAGAGGAGCGCAGTTTACACAGAACAGTAAACACATGTAGAGTAGTGCAGTTGACAGAGCACAGTAAACACATGTAGAGGAGTGCAGTTGACAGAACACAGTAAACACATGTAGAGTAGTGCAGTTGACAGAACACAGTAAACACATGTAAAGGAGCGCAGTTGACACAGAACATTAAACACATGTAGAGTAGTGCAGTTGACAGAACAATGTAAACACATGTAGGGTAGTGCATTTGACACAGCACAGTAAACACATGTAGAGGAGTGCAGTTGACAGAACACAGTAAACACATGTAGAGTAGTGCATTTGACACAGCACATTAAACACATGTAGAGGAGTGCAGTTGACCGAGCACAGTAAACACATGTAGAGTAGTGCATTTGACACAGCGCATTAAACACATGTAGAGTAGTGCAGTTGACAGAGCACAGTAAACACATGTAGAGTAGTGCAGTTGACACAGAACAGTAAACACATGTAGAGTAGTGCAGTTGACAGTGCACAGTAAACACATGTAGAGTAGTGCAGTTGACAGAGCACAGTAAACACATGTAGAGTAGTGCAGTTGACAGAACACAGTAAACACATGTAGAGTAGTGCAGTTGACAGAGCACAGTAAACACATGTAGAGTAGTGCAGTAGACAGAGCACAGTAAACACATGTAGAGTAGTGCAGTAGACAGAGCACAGTAAACACATGTAGAGTAGTGCAGTTGACAGAGCACAGTAAACACATGTAGAGGAGTGCAGTTGACAGAGCACAGTAAACACATGTAGAGTAGTGCAGTTGACACAGAACAGTAAAAACAAGTAGAGTAGTGCAGTTGACAGAGCACAGTAAACACATGTAGAGTAGTGCAGTTGACAGAGCACAGTAAACACATGTAGAGTAGTGCAGTTGACACAGAACAGTAAACACATGTAGAGTAGTGCAGTTGTCAGAGCACAGTAAACACATGTAGAGTAGTGCAGTAGACAGAGCACAGTAAACACATGTAGAGGAGTGCAGTTGACAGAGCACAGTAAACACATGTAGAGTAGTGCAGTTGACAGAACACAGTAAACACATGTAGAGTAGTGCAGTTGACAGAACACAGTAAACACATGTAAAGGAGCGCAGTTGACACAGAACATTAAACACATGTAGAGTAGTGCAGTTGACAGAACAATGTAAACACATGTAGGGTAGTGCATTTGACACAGCACAGTAAACACATGTAGAGGAGTGCAGTTGACAGAACACAGTAAACACATGTAGAGTAGTGCATTTGACACAGCACATTAAACACATGTAGAGGAGTGCAGTTGTCAGAGCACAGTAAACACATGTAGAGTAGTGCATTTGACACAGCGCATTAAACACATGTAGAGTAGTGCAGTTGACAGAGCACAGTAAACACATGTAGAGTAGTGCAGTTGACACAGAACAGTAAACACATGTAGAGTAGTGCAGTTGACAGTGCACAGTAAACACATGTAGAGTAGTGCAGTTGACAGAGCATAGTAAACACATGTAGAGTAGTGCAGTTGACAGAACACAGTAAACACATGTAGAGTAGTGCAGTTGACAGAGCACAGTAAACACATGTAGAGTAGTGCAGTTGACAGAGCACAGTAAACACATGTAGAGTAGTGCAGTAGACAGAGCACAGTAAACACATGTAGAGTAGTGCAGTTGACAGAGCACAGTAAACACATGTAGAGGAGTGCAGTTGACAGAGCACAGTAAACACATGTAGAGTAGTGCAGTTGACACAGAACAGTAAAAACAAGTAGAGTAGTGCAGTTGACAGAGCACAGTAAACACATGTAGAGTAGTGCAGTTGACAGAGCACAGTAAACACATGTAGAGTAGTGCAGTTGACACAGAACAGTAAACACATGTAGAGTAGTGCAGTTGACAGATCACAGTAAACACATGTAGAGTAGTGCAGTAGACAGAGCACAGTAAACACATGTAGAGGAGTGCAGTTGACAGAGCACAGTAAACACATGTAGAGGAGTGCAGTTGACAGAGCACAGTAAACACATGTAGAGTAGTGCAGTTGACACAGAACAGTAAACACATGTAGAGTAGTGCAGTTGACAGTGCACAGTAAACACATGTAGAGTAGTGCAATTGACAGAGCACAGTAAACACATGTAGAGTAGTGCAGTTGACACAGAACAGTAAACACATGTAGAGTAGTGCAGTTGACAGTGCACAGTAAACACATGTAGAGTAGTGCAGTTGACAGAGCACAGTAAACACATGTAGAGTAGTGCTGTTGACAGAACACAGTAAACACATGTAGAGTAGTGCAGTTGACAGAGCACAGTAAACACATGTAGAGTAGTGCAGTAGACAGAGCACAGTAAACACATGTAGAGTAGTGCAGTTGACAGAGCACAGTAAACACATGTGGAGTAGTGCAGTAGACAGAGCACAGTAAACACATGTAGAGTAGTGCAGTTGATAGAGCACAGTAAACACATGTAGAGGAGTGCAGTTGACAGAGCACAGTAAACACATGTAGAGGAGTGCAGTTGACAGAGCACAGTAAACACATGTAGAGTAGTGCAGTTGACACAGAACAGTAAACACATGTAGAGTAGTGCAGTTGACAGAACACAGTAAACACATGTAGAGTAGTGCAGTTGACAGAGCACATTAAACAAATGTAGAGTAGTGCAGTTGACACAGCACAGTAAACACATGTAGAGTAGTGCAGTTGACAGTGCACAGTAAACACATGTGGAGTAGTGCAGTTGACACAGCACAGTAAACACATGTAGAGTAGTGCAGTTGACAGAACACAGTAAACACATGTAGAGGAGTGCAGTAGACAGAGCACAGTAAACACATGTAGAGTAGTGCAGTTGACAGAACACAGTAAACACATGTAGAGTAGTGCAGTTGACAGAACACAGTAAACACATGTAGAGGAGTGCAGTAGACAGAGCACAGTAAACACATGTAGAGGAGCGCAGTTTACACAGAACAGTAAACAAATGTAGAGTAGTGCAGTTGACAGAGCACAGTAAACACATGTAGAGGAGTGCAGTTGACAGAACACAGTAAACACATGTAGAGTAGTGCAGTTGACAGAACACAGTAAACACATGTAAAGGAGCGCAGTTGACACAGAACATTAAACACATGTAGAGTAGTGCAGTTGACAGAACAATGTAAACACATGTAGGGTAGTGCATTTGACACAGCACAGTAAACACATGTAGAGGAGTGCAGTTGACAGAACACAGTAAACACATGTAGAGTAGTGCATTTGACACAGCACATTAAACACATGTAGAGGAGTGCAGTTGACAGAGCACAGTAAACACATGTAGAGTAGTGCATTTGACACAGCGCATTAAACACATGTAGAGTAGTGCAGTTGACAGAGCACAGTAAACACATGTAGAGTAGTGCAGTTGACACAGAACAGTAAACACATGTAGAGTAGTGCAGTTGACAGTGCACAGTAAACACATGTAGAGTAGTGCAGTTGACAGAGCACAGTAAACACATGTAGAGTAGTGCAGTTGACAGAACACAGTAAACACATGTAGAGTAGTGCAGTTGACAGAGCACAGTAAACACATGTAGAGTAGTGCAGTAGACAGAGCACAGTAAACACATGTAGAGTAGTGCAGTAGACAGAGCACAATAAACACATGTAGAGTAGTGCAGTTGACAGAGCACAGTAAACACATGTAGAGGAGTGCAGTTGACAGAGCACAGTAAACACATGTAGAGTAGTGCAGTTGACACAGAACAGTAAAAACAAGTAGAGTAGTGCAGTTGACAGAGCACAGTAAACACATGTAGAGTAGTGCAGTTGACAGAGCACAGTAAACACATGTAGAGTAGTGCAGTTGACACAGAACAGTAAACACATGTAGAGTAGTGCAGTTGACAGAGCACAGTAAACACATGTAGAGTAGTGCAGTAGACAGAGCACAGTAAACACATGTAGAGGAGTGCAGTTGACAGAGCACAGTAAACACATGTAGAGTAGTGCAGTTGACATAACACAGTAAACACATGTAGAGTAGTGCAGTTGACAGAACACAGTAAACACATGTAAAGGAGCGCAGTTGACACAGAACATTAAACACATGTAGAGTAGTGCAGTTGACAGAACAATGTAAACACATGTAGGGTAGTGCATTTGACACAGCACAGTAAACACATGTAGAGGAGTGCAGTTGACAGAACACAGTAAACACATGTAGAGTAGTGCATTTGACACAGCACATTAAACACATGTAGAGGAGTGCAGTTGTCAGAGCACAGTAAACACATGTAGAGTAGTGCATTTGACACAGCGCATTAAACACATGTAGAGTAGTGCAGTTGACAGAGCACAGTAAACACATGTAGAGTAGTGCAGTTGACACAGAACAGTAAACACATGTAGAGTAGTGCAGTTGACAGTGCACAGTAAACACATGTAGAGTAGTGCAGTTGACAGAGCATAGTAAACACATGTAGAGTAGTGCAGTTGACAGAACACAGTAAACACATGTAGAGTAGTGCAGTTGACAGAGCACAGTAAACACATGTAGAGTAGTGCAGTTGACAGAGCACAGTAAACACATGTAGAGTAGTGCAGTAGACAGAGCACAGTAAACACATGTAGAGTAGTGCAGTTGACAGAGCACAGTAAACACATGTAGAGGAGTGCAGTTGACAGAGCACAGTAAACACATGTAGAGTAGTGCAGTTGACACAGAACAGTAAAAACAAGTAGAGTAGTGCAGTTGACAGAGCACAGTAAACACATGTAGAGTAGTGCAGTTGACAGAGCACAGTAAACACATGTAGAGTAGTGCAGTTGACACAGAACAGTAAACACATGTAGAGTAGTGCAGTTGACAGATCACAGTAAACACATGTAGAGTAGTGCAGTAGACAGAGCACAGTAAACACATGTAGAGGAGTGCAGTTGACAGAGCACAGTAAACACATGTAGAGGAGTGCAGTTGACAGAGCACAGTAAACACATGTAGAGTAGTGCAGTTGACACAGAACAGTAAACACATGTAGAGTAGTGCAGTTGACAGTGCACAGTAAACACATGTAGAGTAGTGCAGTTGACAGAGCACAGTAAACACATGTAGAGTAGTGCAGTTGACACAGAACAGTAAACACATGTAGAGTAGTGCAGTTGACAGTGCACAGTAAACACATGTAGAGTAGTGCAGTTGACAGAGCACAGTAAACACATGCAGAGTAGTGCAGTTGACAGAACACAGTAAACACATGTAGAGTAGTGCAGTTGACAGAGCACAGTAAACACATGTAGAGTAGTGCAGTAGACAGAGAACAGTAAACACATGTAGAGTAGTGCAGTTGACAGAGCACAGTAAACACATGTGGAGTAGTGCAGTAGACAGAGCACAGTAAACACATGTAGAGTAGTGCAGTTGATAGAGCACAGTAAACACATGTAGAGGAGTGCAGTTGACAGAGCACAGTAAACACATGTAGAGTAGTGCAGTTGACACAGAACAGTAAACACATGTAGAGTAGTGCAGTTGACAGAACACAGTAAACACATGTAGAGTAGTGCAGTTGACAGAGCACATTAAACACATGTAGAGTAGTGCAGTTGACACAGCACAGTAAACACATGTAGAGTAGTGCAGTTGACAGTGCACAGTAAACACATGTGGAGTAGTGCAGTTGACACAGCACAGTAAACACATGTAGAGTAGTGCAGTTGACAGAACACAGTAAACACATGTAGAGGAGTGCAGTAGACAGAGCACAGTAAACACATGTAGAGTAGTGCAGTTGACAGAACACAGTAAACACATGTAGAGTAGTGCAGTTGACAGAACACAGTAAACACATGTAGAGTAGTGCAGTTGACAGAACACAGTAAACACATGTAGAGGAGTGCAGTAGACAGAGCACAGTAAACACATGTAGAGGAGCGCAGTTTACACAGAACAGTAAACACATGTAGAGTAGTGCAGTTGACAGAGCACAGTAAACACATGTAGAGGAGTGCAGTTGACAGAACACAGTAAACACATGTAGAGTAGTGCAGTTGACAGAACACAGTAAACACATGTAAAGGAGCGCAGTTGACACAGAACATTAAACACATGTAGAGTAGTGCAGTTGACAGAACAATGTAAACACATGTAGGGTAGTGCATTTGACACAGCACAGTAAACACATGTAGAGGAGTGCAGTTGACAGAACACAGTAAACACATGTAGAGTAGTGCATTTGACACAGCACATTAAACACATGTAGAGGAGTGCAGTTGACAGAGCACAGTAAACACATGTAGAGTAGTGCATTTGACACAGCGCATTAAACACATGTAGAGTAGTGCAGTTGACAGAGCACAGTAAACACATGTAGAGTAGTGCAGTTGACACAGAACAGTAAACACATGTAGAGTAGTGCAGTTGACAGTGCACAGTAAACACATGTAGAGTAGTGCAGTTGACAGAGCACAGTAAACACATGTAGAGTAGTGCAGTTGACAGAACACAGTAAACACATGTAGAGTAGTGCAGTTGACAGAGCACAGTAAACACATGTAGAGTAGTGCAGTAGACAGAGCACAGTAAACACATGTAGAGTAGTGCAGTAGACAGAGCACAGTAAACACATGTAGAGTAGTGCAGTTGACAGAGCACAGTAAACACATGTAGAGGAGTGCAGTTGACAGAGCACAGTAAACACATGTAGAGTAGTGCAGTTGACACAGAACAGTAAAATCATATAGAGTAGTGCAGTTGACAGAACACAGTAAACACATGTAGAGTAGTGCAGTTGACAGTGTACAGTAAACACATGTAGAGTAGTGCAGTTGACACAGCACAGTAAACACATGTAGAGTAGTGCAGTTGACAGAACACAGTAAACACATGTAGAGGAGTGCAGTAGACAGAGCACAGTAAACACATGTAGAGGAGGGCAGTTGACACAGAACAGTAAACACATGTAGAGTAGTGCAGTTGACACAGAACAGTAAACACATGTAGAGTAGTGCAGTTGACAGAGCACAGTAAACACATGTAGAGTAGTGCAGTTGACAGAACACAGTAAACACATGTAGAGGAGTGCAGTTGACAGAACACAGTAAACACATGTAAAGGAGCGCAGTTGACACAGAACATTAAACACATGTAGAGTAGTGCAGTTGACAGAACAATGTAAACACATGTAGGGTAGTGCATTTGACACAGCACCGTAAACACATGTAGAGGAGTGCAGTTGACAGAGCACAGTAAACACATGTAGAGGAGTGCAGTTGACAGAGCACAGTAAACACATGTAGAATAGTGCAGTTGACAGAACACAGTAAACACATGTAGATTAGTGTAGTTGACAGTACACAGTAAACACATGTAGAGTAGTGCAGTTGACAGAATACAGTAAACACATGTAGAGAAGCGCAGTTGACACATAACAGTAAACACATGTAGAGTAGTGAAGTTGACAGAACACAGTAAACACATGTAGAGGAGTGCAGTTGACAGAGCACAGTAAACACATGTGGAGTAGTGCAGTTGACAGAGCACAGTGAACACATGTAGAGGAGTGGAATTGACAGAGCACAGTAAACACATGTGGAGGAGGTTAGTTGACACAGAACAGTAAACACATGTAGAGTAGTGCAGTTGACAGAGCACTGTAAACACATGTAGAGGAGTGCAGTTTACAGAGCACAGTAAACACATGTAGAGTAGTGCAGTTGACAGAGCACAGTAAACACATGTAGAGGAGTGCAGTTTACAGAAGACAGTAAACACGTGTAGAGTAGTGCAGTTGACAGAGCACAGTAAACACATGTAGAGGAGTGCAATTGACAGAGCACAGTAAACACATGTAGAGTAGTGCAGTTGACACAACACAGTAAACTCATGTAGAGTAGTGCAGTTGACAGAACACAGTAAACACATGTAGAGTAGTGCAGTTGACACAACACAGTAAACACATGTAGAGGAGTGGAATTGACAGAGCACAGTAAACACATGTGGAGGAGGTTAGTTGACACAGAACAGTAAACACATGAAGAGTAGTGCAGTTGACAGAGCACAGTAAACACATGTAGAGGAGTGCAGTTGACAGAGCACAGTAAACACATGTAGAGGAGTGCAGTTGACAGAGCACAGTAAACACATGTAGAGTAGTGCAGTTGACAGAGCACAGTAAACACATGTAGAGGAGTGCAGTTTACAGAAGACAGTAAACACGTGTAGAGTAGTGCAGTTGACAGAGCACAGTAAACACATGTAGAGGAAAGCAATTGACAGAGCACAGTAAACACATGTAGAGTAGTGCAGTTGACAGTGCACAGTAAACACATGTAGAGTAGTGCAGTTGACAGAGCACAGTAAACACATGTAGAGTAGTGCTGTTGACAGAACACAGTAAACACATGTAGAGTAGTGCAGTTGACAGAGCACAGTAAACACATGTAGAGTAGTGCAGTAGACAGAGCACAGTAAACACATGTAGAGTAGTGCAGTTGACAGAGCACAGTAAACACATGTGGAGTAGTGCAGTAGACAGAGCACAGTAAACACATGTAGAGTAGTGCAGTTGATAGAGCACAGTAAACACATGTAGAGGAGTGCAGTTGACAGAGCACAGTAAACACATGTAGAGGAGTGCAGTTGACAGAGCACAGTAAACACATGTAGAGTAGTGCAGTTGACACAGAACAGTAAACACATGTAGAGTAGTGCAGTTGACAGAACACAGTAAACACATGTAGAGTAGTGCAGTTGACAGAGCACATTAAACAAATGTAGAGTAGTGCAGTTGACACAGCACAGTAAACACATGTAGAGTAGTGCAGTTGACAGTGCACAGTAAACACATGTGGAGTAGTGCAGTTGACACAGCACAGTAAACACATGTAGAGTAGTGCAGTTGACAGAACACAGTAAACACATGTAGAGGAGTGCAGTAGACAGAGCACAGTAAACACATGTAGAGTAGTGCAGTTGACAGAACACAGTAAACACATGTAGAGTAGTGCAGTTGACAGAACACAGTAAACACATGTAGAGGAGTGCAGTAGACAGAGCACAGTAAACACATGTAGAGGAGCGCAGTTTACACAGAACAGTAAACAAATGTAGAGTAGTGCAGTTGACAGAGCACAGTAAACACATGTAGAGGAGTGCAGTTGACAGAACACAGTAAACACATGTAGAGTAGTGCAGTTGACAGAACACAGTAAACACATGTAAAGGAGCGCAGTTGACACAGAACATTAAACACATGTAGAGTAGTGCAGTTGACAGAACAATGTAAACACATGTAGGGTAGTGCATTTGACACAGCACAGTAAACACATGTAGAGGAGTGCAGTTGACAGAACACAGTAAACACATGTAGAGTAGTGCATTTGACACAGCACATTAAACACATGTAGAGGAGTGCAGTTGACAGAGCACAGTAAACACATGTAGAGTAGTGCATTTGACACAGCGCATTAAACACATGTAGAGTAGTGCAGTTGACAGAGCACAGTAAACACATGTAGAGTAGTGCAGTTGACACAGAACAGTAAACACATGTAGAGTAGTGCAGTTGACAGTGCACAGTAAACACATGTAGAGTAGTGCAGTTGACAGAGCACAGTAAACACATGTAGAGTAGTGCAGTTGACAGAACACAGTAAACACATGTAGAGTAGTGCAGTTGACAGAGCACAGTAAACACATGTAGAGTAGTGCAGTAGACAGAGCACAGTAAACACATGTAGAGTAGTGCAGTAGACAGAGCACAATAAACACATGTAGAGTAGTGCAGTTGACAGAGCACAGTAAACACATGTAGAGGAGTGCAGTTGACAGAGCACAGTAAACACATGTAGAGTAGTGCAGTTGACACAGAACAGTAAAAACAAGTAGAGTAGTGCAGTTGACAGAGCACAGTAAACACATGTAGAGTAGTGCAGTTGACAGAGCACAGTAAACACATGTAGAGTAGTGCAGTTGACACAGAACAGTAAACACATGTAGAGTAGTGCAGTTGACAGAGCACAGTAAACACATGTAGAGTAGTGCAGTAGACAGAGCACAGTAAACACATGTAGAGGAGTGCAGTTGACAGAGCACAGTAAACACATGTAGAGTAGTGCAGTTGACATAACACAGTAAACACATGTAGAGTAGTGCAGTTGACAGAACACAGTAAACACATGTAAAGGAGCGCAGTTGACACAGAACATTAAACACATGTAGAGTAGTGCAGTTGACAGAACAATGTAAACACATGTAGGGTAGTGCATTTGACACAGCACAGTAAACACATGTAGAGGAGTGCAGTTGACAGAACACAGTAAACACATGTAGAGTAGTGCATTTGACACAGCACATTAAACACATGTAGAGGAGTGCAGTTGTCAGAGCACAGTAAACACATGTAGAGTAGTGCATTTGACACAGCGCATTAAACACATGTAGAGTAGTGCAGTTGACAGAGCACAGTAAACACATGTAGAGTAGTGCAGTTGACACAGAACAGTAAACACATGTAGAGTAGTGCAGTTGACAGTGCACAGTAAACACATGTAGAGTAGTGCAGTTGACAGAGCATAGTAAACACATGTAGAGTAGTGCAGTTGACAGAACACAGTAAACACATGTAGAGTAGTGCAGTTGACAGAGCACAGTAAACACATGTAGAGTAGTGCAGTTGACAGAGCACAGTAAACACATGTAGAGTAGTGCAGTAGACAGAGCACAGTAAACACATGTAGAGTAGTGCAGTTGACAGAGCACAGTAAACACATGTAGAGGAGTGCAGTTGACAGAGCACAGTAAACACATGTAGAGTAGTGCAGTTGACACAGAACAGTAAAAACAAGTAGAGTAGTGCAGTTGACAGAGCACAGTAAACACATGTAGAGTAGTGCAGTTGACAGAGCACAGTAAACACATGTAGAGTAGTGCAGTTGACACAGAACAGTAAACACATGTAGAGTAGTGCAGTTGACAGATCACAGTAAACACATGTAGAGTAGTGCAGTAGACAGAGCACAGTAAACACATGTAGAGGAGTGCAGTTGACAGAGCACAGTAAACACATGTAGAGGAGTGCAGTTGACAGAGCACAGTAAACACATGTAGAGTAGTGCAGTTGACACAGAACAGTAAACACATGTAGAGTAGTGCAGTTGACAGTGCACAGTAAACACATGTAGAGTAGTGCAGTTGACAGAGCACAGTAAACACATGTAGAGTAGTGCAGTTGACACAGAACAGTAAACACATGTAGAGTAGTGCAGTTGACAGTGCACAGTAAACACATGTAGAGTAGTGCAGTTGACAGAGCACAGTAAACACATGCAGAGTAGTGCAGTTGACAGAACACAGTAAACACATGTAGAGTAGTGCAGTTGACAGAGCACAGTAAACACATGTAGAGTAGTGCAGTAGACAGAGAACAGTAAACACATGTAGAGTAGTGCAGTTGACAGAGCACAGTAAACACATGTGGAGTAGTGCAGTAGACAGAGCACAGTAAACACATGTAGAGTAGTGCAGTTGATAGAGCACAGTAAACACATGTAGAGGAGTGCAGTTGACAGAGCACAGTAAACACATGTAGAGTAGTGCAGTTGACACAGAACAGTAAACACATGTAGAGTAGTGCAGTTGACAGAACACAGTAAACACATGTAGAGTAGTGCAGTTGACAGAGCACATTAAACACATGTAGAGTAGTGCAGTTGACACAGCACAGTAAACACATGTAGAGTAGTGCAGTTGACAGTGCACAGTAAACACATGTGGAGTAGTGCAGTTGACACAGCACAGTAAACACATGTAGAGTAGTGCAGTTGACAGAACACAGTAAACACATGTAGAGGAGTGCAGTAGACAGAGCACAGTAAACACATGTAGAGTAGTGCAGTTGACAGAACACAGTAAACACATGTAGAGTAGTGCAGTTGACAGAACACAGTAAACACATGTAGAGTAGTGCAGTTGACAGAACACAGTAAACACATGTAGAGGAGTGCAGTAGACAGAGCACAGTAAACACATGTAGAGGAGCGCAGTTTACACAGAACAGTAAACACATGTAGAGTAGTGCAGTTGACAGAGCACAGTAAACACATGTAGAGGAGTGCAGTTGACAGAACACAGTAAACACATGTAGAGTAGTGCAGTTGACAGAACACAGTAAACACATGTAAAGGAGCGCAGTTGACACAGAACATTAAACACATGTAGAGTAGTGCAGTTGACAGAACAATGTAAACACATGTAGGGTAGTGCATTTGACACAGCACAGTAAACACATGTAGAGGAGTGCAGTTGACAGAACACAGTAAACACATGTAGAGTAGTGCATTTGACACAGCACATTAAACACATGTAGAGGAGTGCAGTTGACAGAGCACAGTAAACACATGTAGAGTAGTGCATTTGACACAGCGCATTAAACACATGTAGAGTAGTGCAGTTGACAGAGCACAGTAAACACATGTAGAGTAGTGCAGTTGACACAGAACAGTAAACACATGTAGAGTAGTGCAGTTGACAGTGCACAGTAAACACATGTAGAGTAGTGCAGTTGACAGAGCACAGTAAACACATGTAGAGTAGTGCAGTTGACAGAACACAGTAAACACATGTAGAGTAGTGCAGTTGACAGAGCACAGTAAACACATGTAGAGTAGTGCAGTAGACAGAGCACAGTAAACACATGTAGAGTAGTGCAGTAGACAGAGCACAGTAAACACATGTAGAGTAGTGCAGTTGACAGAGCACAGTAAACACATGTAGAGGAGTGCAGTTGACAGAGCACAGTAAACACATGTAGAGTAGTGCAGTTGACACAGAACAGTAAAATCATATAGAGTAGTGCAGTTGACAGAACACAGTAAACACATGTAGAGTAGTGCAGTTGACAGTGTACAGTAAACACATGTAGAGTAGTGCAGTTGACACAGCACAGTAAACACATGTAGAGTAGTGCAGTTGACAGAACACAGTAAACACATGTAGAGGAGTGCAGTAGACAGAGCACAGTAAACACATGTAGAGGAGGGCAGTTGACACAGAACAGTAAACACATGTAGAGTAGTGCAGTTGACACAGAACAGTAAACACATGTAGAGTAGTGCAGTTGACAGAGCACAGTAAACACATGTAGAGTAGTGCAGTTGACAGAACACAGTAAACACATGTAGAGGAGTGCAGTTGACAGAACACAGTAAACACATGTAAAGGAGCGCAGTTGACACAGAACATTAAACACATGTAGAGTAGTGCAGTTGACAGAACAATGTAAACACATGTAGGGTAGTGCATTTGACACAGCACCGTAAACACATGTAGAGGAGTGCAGTTGACAGAGCACAGTAAACACATGTAGAGGAGTGCAGTTGACAGAGCACAGTAAACACATGTAGAGGAGTGCAGTTGACAGAACACAGTAAACACATGTAGAGTAGTGCATTTGACACAGCACAGTAAACACATGTAGAGTAGTGAATTTGACACAGCACAGTAAACACATGTAGAGGAGTGCAGTTGACAGAACACAGTAAACACATTGAGAGTAGTGCAGTTGACACAGAACGGTAAACACATGTAGAGGAGTGCAGTTGACAGAACACTGTAAACACATGTAGAATAGTGCAGTTGACAGAACACAGTAAACACATGTAGATTAGTGTAGTTGACAGTACACAGTAAACACATGTAGAGTAGTGCAGTTGACAGAATACAGTAAACACATGTAGAGAAGCGCAGTTGACACATAACAGTAATACATGTAGAGTAGTGAAGTTGACAGAACACAGTAAACACATGTAGAGGAGTGCAGTTGACAGAGCACAGTAAACACATGTGGAGTAGTGCAGTTGACAGAGCACAGTGAACACATGTAGAGGAGTGGAATTGACAGAGCACAGTAAACACATGTGGAGGAGGTTAGTTGACACAGAACAGTAAACACATGTAGAGTAGTGCAGTTGACAGAGCACTGTAAACACATGTAGAGGAGTGCAGTTTACAGAGCACAGTAAACACATGTAGAGTAGTGCAGTTGACAGAGCACAGTAAACACATGTAGAGGAGTGCAGTTTACAGAAGACAGTAAACACGTGTAGAGTAGTGCAGTTGACAGAGCACAGTAAACACATGTAGAGGAGTGCAATTGACAGAGCACAGTAAACACATGTAGAGTAGTGCAGTTGACACAACACAGTAAACTCATGTAGAGTAGTGCAGTTGACAGAACACAGTAAACACATGTAGAGTAGTGCAGTTGACACAACACAGTAAACACATGTAGAGGAGTGGAATTGACAGAGCACAGTAAACACATGTGGAGGAGGTTAGTTGACACAGAACAGTAAACACATGAAGAGTAGTGCAGTTGACAGAGCACAGTAAACACATGTAGAGGAGTGCAGTTGACAGAGCACAGTAAACACATGTAGAGGAGTGCAGTTGACAGAGCACAGTAAACACATGTAGAGTAGTGCAGTTGACAGAGCACAGTAAACACATGTAGAGGAGTGCAGTTTACAGAAGACAGTAAACACGTGTAGAGTAGTGCAGTTGACAGAGCACAGTAAACACATGTAGAGGAAAGCAATTGACAGAGCACAGTAAACACATGTAGAGTAGTGCAGTTGACACAACACAGTAAACACATGCAGAGGATTGCAGTTGACAGAGCACAGTAAACACATGTAGAGGAGTGCAGTTGACAGAGCACAGCAAACACCTGTTGAGTGCAGTTAACAGAGTACGGTAGACACATGTAGAGAACAGCAGTTAACAGTGCACAGTAAACGCATGTAGAGGAGTGCAGTTGGCAGAGCACAGTAAAGACACGTAAATTAGTGCATTGCACAGTGTATAGTAAAGACAAGTAGAGGAGTGCAGTGCACAGTAAAAACACGTAAAAGAGTGCAGTACACAGTGCACAGTTAAGATATGTAGGGGAGTACAGTTGACAGAGCTCAATAAAGACAGTTAGAGGAGTGCATTGCACAGTGCACAGGAAAGACATGTAGAGGAGTGCAGTATACAGTGCACACTAAAGACATATAGGGGAGTACAGTTGACAGTGCACAGTACAGAGGTCAGCAGTTGACTGTGTGTAATGCAGACGTTTATAGGAGAGCATTTGATAGTGTACAGTAAAGATAGGGAGAGGACAGAAGTAGACAGTGGACAGTAAAGACAGTTAGAGGAGCGCAGTTGACAGTGGACAGTAAATACAGAGTAGAGCAGCTAACAGTGTACAGGACTGACAGTTAGAGGAGAGCAGTTGACAGTGTACAGTACTGACAGAGGAGAGCAGTTGACAGTGTACAATATTGATTGTAGGAGGAGAGCAGGCAGTGTGCATTACTGACAGAGGAGAACAGTTGACAGAGTACAGTACTGAGAGTCAGAGGAGAGCAGTTGACAGTGTACCGTACTGACAGCTAGAGTAGAGCATTTGACGGTGTACAGTACTGACAGTTAGAGGAGAGCAGTTGACAGTGTTCAGTACTGACAGTTAGAGGAGAGCAGTTGACAGGATACTGTACTGTCAGTTAGAGGAGACCAGTTGACGGTGTACAGTACTGACACATATAGCAGATCTGTTGAGGTTGTACAGTACTGACACATATAGAAAAGCAGTTGACAGTCACAGTGAAGACATTTAGAGGAGAGCAGTTGTCAGTGCTTAATATAGACATGCAAAGGGGTGCAGTTGACAGAGCACAGTAAAGACATGTAGGGGATTGGAGTTGACAGAGCACAGAAAAAAGCATGTAGGGGAGTGCAGTTGGCATTGCATAATCAAAACATGTAGACAACAGCAGTTGACAGGGCAGAGTAAACACATGCATGGTAGTTTGTTTTCAGTGCACAGTGTAAAAGTTAGAGGATTGCAGTTATCAGTGGATAGTAATGCCATGAAGAGAAATGCAGCTGACACTGTACAGTAAAGACAGCTAGAGGAGAGCAGTTGACATTGCACACTAAAGACAGTTACGACGAGAGCAAGTGACAGTGCACATTAACGACACTTAGGGAACAGTTGACAGTGCTTAGTAAGGTCGTGTAGAGGAGTACATAAATATGTAGGATAGCAGGATAGCAGTGGACAGTGCACAGTAACGGCAGTCAGACGAGAGCAGTTGACAGTGGACGTAAAAGCCATTTAGAGAACAGTGTTTGAAAGTGCACAGTAAATACAATTACAGGAGCGCAGTTGACAGTGGATAGTAAAAACATGTAGAAGAGGGCAGTTGTGAGTGCGGAGTAAAGATATGTAGAACCGCAGTTGACAGTGCACAGAACAGTCATATAGAGAAGTGTAGTCGACAGAGCATGTTAAAGGCATGTAGAGGGGAGCAGTTGACTGTGGACGTTAAAGACATGTAGAGAACAGCGGTTAAAAGTGCACAGTAAATACAGTTACAGAAGAGCAGTTGACAGTGGATAGTAAAAAGCTTGTAGAAGAGGGCAGTTGTGAGTGCGGAGTAAAGACAGGACAGCAGTTGACAGTGCACAGAACAGTCTTATATAGAAGTGTAGTCGACAGAGCACATTAAAGGCATGTAGAGGAGAGCAGTTGCCAGTGCACTGTAAAGACAGTTAGAGGATGATGATGATGATGATGAATGGGGTTTAAGGGCGCTCAACTGCTAGGTTATCAGCGCCCTTAACATAAAACTGGGGAGTTAAAATACCTGAGCTGTGTGCTAAAACGGATCTCTATTAAAAGAGCTAAAATATAGATAAAATCAACAGAAACAACTAAAACCAAGATAAATAACTTGCCAGCCCTGAATCCAGAGCTGGCGATGAAACTATGACACTAAAACTACTAAAACAAGAGGGAACATAAAACAATAGTGACTAAAAGTTTCAAGGGTTATAAAAGATTTCAAAAACCTCACATATCACTCAAGTATCTGCACTAAAATTATAACAGCCAAAATAAAACTAGATACTTAAGGCGTATGTCACTTTAGATAAAATTTTAAAAACGTTCTCCACCGCTCCGGGATCATCGGCCAGGACCTCCGAAAGCCTGGTCGGCAGTCGTAGAGTGGCTCATAGTGGTGCTAATGGAGCACACTCTACAAGCACGTGCCGGACTGAAAGCGTTTCGCCACAGAGCGGGCAGGCAGGTGGAGGTTCCCTCTGAAATAAGTGGCTATGACTAAAAATACAGTGGCTAATACCCAACCTTGCAAAAATAACTTCCTCGCGACGAGAGCGACGTGAGGAAGCCACCCAGTGTATTGGGAGCTCCTTCACCTCCCGAAGTTTGTTGCCGCGAAGAGCGGACCACTCTATATGCCAGCTCGAAAGTACCGCTCTGCGGACGACAAGTCTGAAATCTTCGGCCGTCATAAATTTAGTGGTAACACTGGGCACAGATGATGCCTTCTTTGCCGCCAAATCCGCCGGTTCATTTCCCGGCACTTCAACGTGTCCAGGAACCCAAGCGCACTCCACAGCTACACCCGAAGTGTGCAAAATGTGAAGGATGTCCTGAATGCGCTGTACAAAAGGATGGTAAATGTACAGCTCACGAAGGCTCTGAAGTGCACTAAGGGAATCATTCACAATAAGCCAGTAACCCAAGTTTCGACG
This sequence comes from Hymenopus coronatus, assembly GCA_030762935.1. Classification (NCBI taxonomy): domain Eukaryota; kingdom Metazoa; phylum Arthropoda; class Insecta; order Mantodea; family Hymenopodidae; genus Hymenopus; species Hymenopus coronatus. The sequence continues at coordinate 543,739,153 of CM060900.1, read as the reverse complement.
GCGAATATATAAAACGGCTGGGTAAATAGCATACAGCTCTGATGAATAAATGAATGAGCTACTCGGCAACCGGAAAGTAAAGGATTCGTTTCGAGTGACAAAGGCACAGCCAACTCGGCGCACTTACTGCCATCGGTATATATATATGACACCGGCCTCTGTATTTTGATAAAAATTCTAAAAAACAAGATTGGATACTAAACATAGGCGTAGAAGATTTCCCGTAAGCCGTCATCCCGGGATCTACGTGGGAGGAAGCATATAACCAAGATGGATGCACCCTCTCCCCCTTGGGAGACATGTCAGGCATTTCACGACCGTAGTTCGAAGTAGCTCCCGGAAGCGAAATCCTGCAGGTGTTGGACTACGTAAGTGGTTTCTATAACGATCGTCCAATCCAGAATCAAAAAAGGGAGTAAACGATGGATGCGCAGGTATGCACTTCAAGCTACAGCCATAGTTAGAGAGAAGCACATCCCGCCGACAACGCAGAGGGGGCTCGGCAGATTCGGCACAGAGGCTCACAACTGGGCTAGTTGGAAACGCTCCAACAGCCACCCGGATGCCCCCATTGTCAACCGTATCCAATTTTCTCAGCACAGATGGGCGTGCTGAGGCATAAACAATACATCCATAGTCTAACTTCGATCGGATCAGTGCACGATAAAGACGCAGCAGTACTGTCCGATCTGCTCCCCAAGATTTGCCGCTTAGTATCCGTAAAATATTCAGAGAACGGTCACACCGCGTTTTAAGCTGTGCTATATGAGATCACCAGCATAGTTTTCCATCGAATATCAACCCCAGGAATCTCACCTCATCTGCGAAGGGAAGGATATCTGGCCCGAGATGAAGAGAAGGTGACATTCGCTATCTTCTACGCCAGAAATTAACGCAGATTGTCTTCTCAGGTGAAAAACGAAAGCCGTTTTTCGAGCTCCAATCATACAGATTGACCAAACACCGTTGGAGACGCCGTTCCAGTACGCTGGGAAGTGCAGAACATAGCAAAGTCATCCACGAACAAACAGGACGAGACACCTGGGGGAACACATTCCGATATGGAATTAATCGCTATAGCAAGCAGCGTCACGCTTAGCACCGAGCCCTGTGGCACCCCGTTCTCTTGAATAAAATGGTGAGAAAAAACCGAGCCGACCCTTGCTCGGAAAACGCGGTCCCTCAGAAATTCCTGACTAAACAACGGTAGGCGTCCACGTATGTTCCAGTTGTGGAGGGAACGTAAAATCCCTGCCCTCCAACAAGTGTCGTAGGCCTTGTCAAGGTCAAAAAAGATCCCAACCGTCTGACAATTCTGAAGAAAGCCGTTCATGATCTGCGTCGATAGTGACACAAGGTGGTCAACCGCTGAACGACGCCTTCGAGAACCACATTGATTGTTGGTCAGAAGATTATGGGATTCCAGCCACCACACCAACCGTCCGTTGATCATGCGTTCCATCACCTTGCAAACGCAGCGGGTGAGGGAAATAGGATGGTAACTGGAAGGGAGATGGCGGTCCTTTCCAGGTTTCAAAATGGGTATGACTGTGGCCTCCCGCCACAGAGCTGAGAAAGAGGCGTTCACCCAAATACGGTTATATACCTCGAGCAGGAAAGCCTTACCTTCAGGAGAGAGATGTTGCAACATTTGGACGTGGATGCCATCTGGCCCTGGTGCTGAGTTTCGCGAAGATGAAAGTGCATGGTCCAGCTCCGCCATGGTGAAAAGGCAATTGTAGTCTTCAAGGTTTCCAGAGCAGAAGGCAAACCCTTGTGATTCCAACTGGGTCTTAGTTGGAAGAAACCTAGGGGAATAGTTCTCTGAGCTAGACACTCGAACGAAAGCACTGCCAAGAGTATTAGCCACGTCCTACGGATCAACCACGGTGCCGGCAAGTGTCTTCAAACCGGCTATTGGCAAATGGGTTGCTTTTCTGGCCACACGCCTTAACTTATTCCATACAACAGAGGAAGGGGTATGTCGAGTAAAAGATGCTACAAAGCTGTGCCATGATGTCTTCTTGCTATCCTTAATAATTTTCCTAGATTGAGCACGCATTTTTTTGTATTGTATAAGATTACAGAGAGTAGGACACCGCTGGAAACCCCTGAGAACACGTCGGCGACAACGAATGGCATTCCGGCATTCATCTGTTCACCAAGGGACAGGGAATCGACGGGGGCGTCCTGTCGACCGCGGAATAGAAAGCTCAGAAGCGCAAATAATAGTCCCGGTGAGGTGCTGGACTAAAGAATCTACCGAGTCATGCTCGTTGCACTGAAAAACGGCCAAGTTTGAATAACGGTTCCAGTGGGCTCGTTCTAAACGTCATCTAGGTACGCTTGTGGAACATACGTTCTGAGCTAAGAGACAAATAAGAATAGGAAAGTGGTCACTAGAATGTAGGTCAGGGATGATATTCCATTGTAAGGAAACTGCCAGCTGTGGAGAACAAACTGATATATCCAGGTGAGAAAAACTATTGTAGGCGTCAGAAAGAAAGGTAGGCTCCCCGGTGTTCAGGAGAGAGCGATTAAGATAATCAACGAAATCGGCAAGCAGTTGTCCTCTCGCACAAGATCGAGGGGAGCCCCAAAGTGGATGGTGGGCATTCACATCCCCTACCAGCAGAAAATGTGTTGGTAGCTGGGAGACTAGATCTGCTGTATCAGCGTGCGAGAGGTCGTCAGATGGAGGTACATAAATACTGCATATGGTGAAGCAAATGGAAGGTAGCGTAATCCTTACAGCAATAGACTGTATTTCGGAATGAAGGGGTACGGATTCGGCGAAAACATCATCTCTGATAAGCATCATGGTGCCCCCATGTGCAGGTACTCCATCTGCCGGTGATATATCACACCGGACAGAAGCGTGCTGCTTTATTGTAAGGTGGTCTTGGGGGCGTAGCTTGGTCTCTTGCAAGCACACGACTAAGGGCTGATTCTGATGGAGCAACAATTCCAGGTCTGGTCGATGTGATCAGATTCCACGTATGTTCCATTGAAGGATAGCCATGGGATTGGTATAGGATAAGTTTTAAATGGAAAGGTGTTTCTGCATATTTGGCTGCGCTGGTCGGTTCAGTTTGTTTTTCTTGGCCGTTGGACTAATACTTTTTTCAGGAGCACGATCCTGCCGCTTACGCACTGGCCGTCTTTCAGGGAGGGCAGAATCCTCCTGGTCCATCTCCTCCACCTGGGAGGACCCCTGTCCAATTGAGAATTTCGGTTCGAGAACCTCGAACCGATTGGAGGTGCTGATCGGCGAAAATGTTCGGCGCAGATCGGTACTCGTCCCAGAAGATTCCTCAGAAGAGGATCTGCTAGGAGAAGCACGTGGACTTTTCTTTCCCGTAGATACTTTAGGAGAAGGCTTGGCATTATTCTTCAGAAAGTCGGTTTCCACGTAGCTGGTCTTATAGGTCTTTACAGGTGCAGAATAACCTAGGGTGTAGCGGTGTTTTTGCCCGAGGTAGACGGTTTGGGTGACACTGCTGCCGGAGAGCTCTTCACGGTGGTAGATTTCAAAGTAGGTGCAGCCGGTCTAGATGTAGCGGGCTTCGTTATTGGACTGGCAACAATAATCCTCTCTGCAATAGTGGCCCCGTTTATATCGCCGGGTTGGGTCGCGATTTCATGACTCGGTACCGGTTTAGCTGCAACCGAGCTATAGGTACCAGAGCGCGGGACTGAGGGTTGGTGTAGGCGCAGGAGCCTATGGGCTTCGGAGAAGGACACCTTCTCCTTCACCCGTATCTCCTGGATTGCTCTCTCCTCTTTGAAACGGGGACAATTGCGGGAACTAGATGGATGTTCCTCACTGCAATTTACACATGATGGAGTGGTACTATAACTTCCATCGTGCGATGCCGCTCCACATATAGCACAGGTAGAATTGCCAGTACAAAAGTCACTGGTATGCCCAAACCGCTGACATTTGTAACATATGAGTGGGTTCGGTATGTAGGGCCTATCCTCGATGGCTTCGTACCCTGCCTTAATCCTTTGGGGAAGATCTACCCGATCTAAGGTAAGGAACAGGGTACGGGTAGGCATGAACTCACCATTAACTTTCCTCTGAACCCTATAAACAGAAGTTACACCTTGGTCTGCTAGGTCCTCTTGAAGCTCCTCGTTGGACAAACCGTCCAAGGCGCGGGTGGTGATAATGCCACGCGAGGAGTTCAAGCTCTTATGTTTTTCGACCTTAATGGGATAGCTTCCTAAGAGTTTGGCTCTAAGTACCTTCTCTGTTACGTATTGTATTATGTTTTGTGCTTATAATAATTGGCAATATAAAGTAAACTGATGTACACGTATATCTTTATTCGGAGAGCGGAGGAACAACTGATGAGTAATAAAGGTCGCTCAAGTATATGCGTGAGTTCCCCACGCTTCTATTACACCTATGCTGATCAGTGCTCTTCTTCTATGTATTATTATTGGTATTATTATTATTATTATTATAATTACCATCATTATCATTATTATTATTATTATTATTATTATCATCATCATCATCATCATTTATAACTTGATAGAAACAAGGACATGTCGGTTCGTGTTGGAAATATAAAATCACATAGTCAATAGTTCTAGCCATAGAGTATTTAGAAGAGATAAGAATATGTGAGCAGAAACCCTAGAAAGTCGCTGCCTTGCATTACTAAAATGTGCATGTGACTCTCCACATCTAAATCAACGTGGTCATATTGAAAGATTCCTCATATATAATAATTTAATGCATCAAATCTCATACGAATTAGAATAAAATACCTGATAATATTTCAGTTCTAGGATATCGTTGACTATTAATTAATACAACGGTTGAGATAAGGAAGCGGAATGACGTCAGGGCAGGGGCGAGTACTTACCGGTAGGTGCAGTTATGGTTAATATGTGAAAGAGAAGCGATTGAAGAATTCCACTCCAGATTTAATGAAATTTTGCACCTAGAACATTGATATTCAATTATTTGCTGCACTTTTTTCTATTGCAATTGATTATATTTCTACCACAGCGTAACTAGAGGAGATAGATTTGCATAATGGCATTGAACTTAAAGACAAATTCCAGAATAAAAAGAATCTGATTGACTTGTACTGTAATTTCCCTGTGTCCAGTATCTTAGCAGGTTTGTATTTACATATTTATGTGAGCAGTTGTTTTCACTGATGAAACGTCACAGAAACCAGCTATAGACCATAAATAAAATGTATTTTCGTTTGTGTGTGCGTCAGAGCATGCATTTTAATGTTGCAAAGCTATTCCAGAACCAAAAAATTAAAAATATATCGACGAAGTGGTAAGGACCCACAGTAAATTTATACTCTGGTTACATCAATAGTGTATACATAGTAAAAGCGCTAAGCAACTTTGGTTTGTTTAAATACTGACATCAGGATTTAATCATCATTTTAAGACATAACAGAGAATGTTATTCTGTAAACATTTTTGCTGGTAGTCGTGTGGTTCATGAGGCTCGTTCAGCGCAACAATATTCATCACGGCTGTGCCATCAATCACAAATCAAGTAATACCCAGTATAAATTTTAAAAGGATCATAAAAAGTCGCATAGCTTTTAAGAGACGTTTTCAAGTAATCGTAAGAATTATCTGGTTAGCCATTTTTGTCATAACCGCAATAACTTTATTTCGCAGAGCAGAAGCTGCAAAAAGCACTTAGAAGTCGAGAAGAGGCACTTGCCCGCCAGTTCTTCTGCTTCCTTAATTTGGCTCTCATTCAGGTATACAAGCTAGCGGTCTGCTTCTTGTGCGCTAATGACGGCGCCTACTTTAGTACTGCTTCATCCTATTATGCTCCCATTAAAACTCTTGAGCACTTTAGTTCTGCCTAGAAAAAGTTTCGTTTTACCTTCAATACATTACTGCATTGACTTGCCACACATGTAAACGCTGCCTCTCAATGCTTCTACGTGAAAATAGCCTCTGTTCAGATGTCCTGTTTATCTTTGTTTTTAAATTTAAACACAGTAGTTTTATGTCATCGACTGTAGCAGCGCATAGAAAAGTAAAATTTGACTTCAACATAAAAAATAAAAACACTGTAAAGTTATCCGTTTAGTAAATAACTTAGCTGAATAGAGGAAATGACTGTTTCTTAACGGTCTTTATATTGTGCTTTAACATATTTGGTACGGCACCAGCAAGATGCCGAAACTCAATTAAGGCAGGAATATAGATAGAATCTACTAAATTGTAACTATCCTTTAAATATTAAATTTCAAGCACTTATGTTCAAGTTTTTGAGACAAACAAATTTTTACACAGTTATTACCACCATGCCAAATCGTAATTTTGAAGGAAAAATTAAAACTACCATACTATTTGAATATTAATAGATAGTGCTGGCAAATAACATTACTTTCAAATGTTTCAAATATTTAAATACGTAACAACAATCTATCCTTTCAGGCCTAATTAATTATGTCATCTTGAGCAGTTTGGAATGCAGCGAAACTCATATGGCAGTTTTTTAGACTGGTTTTCTCTGAGTTGCTGCTAAATACTTGAGCAGCCTAATGGATACAAACTATGTCATTTGGAGCGTTTCTTAATGTGTAAAGGAGAAGGAAAATTCTAAAATATGGTAAAATACTTTGGAAAGTATGATCACCTGTTGCAGATTTAGAGCTCATTCCAACAAATGCCCATACTAGCTATCCAAGTTAAAAATTCAAGGTAGGTTTTGTGTATGAAAACAAAATTTTAATTTAGTATTTATATTTTATTTTGATCAAATTTCAGATGTGGGTGCCCTTAAAAGAGGTTAAAACGATATCCCGACTGTGATAATTTTCTAAATTCAGAATCCATTATCCCATAAACTATTTAAGACTTCAAACTAATATATTTAGACGCTGAAGGTGAATGTCTTTTAAGCTCTTTAATATAGTGCTATCGGATACGTTTGCATATTAAACAAGATATGGCTATTTTCCTTATTACACACACTTAAATAAAATATACCGCAGTTACTTTAAATAAGCATCAACACTTATAACAGTAGCAAAGTAGATGCAGGCTGCAATCACAGGCTATTTTTACTGTCCTAAAATATAATTCGGTTATTGATAATATATATATATAAGGAAACATGGAGAAAATGAACTCGCTATATTGTTAATTACACCATCATTGAACCCTCAAAGCTGCCTTGCTTAACAATAGTACCAGTTCCCCAACGAAACTGTCATGTGTAACATTGGTGCCAATTCCTGAGTAAACCAAGTAGTTAGAGCACACCAAACTGTCATGTGTAACATTGGTGCCAATTCCTGAGTAAAACAAGTAGTTAGAGCACACCAAACTGTCATGTGTAACATTGGTGCCAATTCCAGAATAAGCCAAGTAGTTAGAGCACACCAAACTGTTATGTGTAACATTGGTGCCAATTCCAGAATAAGCCAAGTAGTTAGAGCACACCAAACTGTCATGTGTAACATTGGTGCCAATTCCTGAGTAAACCAAGTAGTTAGAGCACACCAAACTGTCATGTGTAACATTGGTGCCAATTCCTGAGTAAAACAAGTAGTTAGAGCACACCAAACTGTCATGTGTAACATTGGTGCCGATTCCTGAGTAAACCAAGTAGTTAGAGCACACCAAACTGCCATGTGTAACATTGGTGCTAATTCCAGGGTAAACCAAGTAGTTAGAGCACACCAAACTGTCATGTGTAACATTGGTGTCAATTCCAGGGTAAACCAAGTAGTTAGAGCACACCAAACTGTCATGTGTAACATTGGTGCCAATTCCAGAATAATCCAAGTAGTTAGAGCACACCAAACTGTCATGTGTAACATTGGTGCCAATTCCAGAATAAGCCAAGTAGTTAGAGCACACCAAACTGTCATGTGTAACATTGGTGCCAATTCCAGGGTAAACCAAGTAGTTAGAGCACACCAAACTGTCATGTGTAACATTGGTGCCGATTCCTGAGTAAACCAAGTAGTTAGAGCACACCAAACTGCCATGTGTAACATTGGTGCCAATTCCTGAGTAAAACCAGTAGTTAGAGCACACCAAACTGCCATGTGTAACATTGGTGTCAATTCCTGAGTAAAACCAGTAGTTAGAGCACACCAAACTGCCATGTGTAACATTGGTGTCAATTCCTGAGTAAAACCAGTAGTTAGAGCACACCAAACTGCCATGTGTAACATTGGTGTCAATTCCTGAGTAAAACCAGTAGTTAGAGCACACCAAACTGCCATGTGTAACATTGGTGCCGATTCCTGAGTAAACCAAGTAGTTAGAGCACACCAAACTGCCATGTGTAACATTGGTGCCAATTCCAGGGTAAACCAAGTAGTTAGAGCACACCAAACTGCCATGTGTAACATTGGTGCCAATTCCAGGGTAAACCAAGTAGTTAGAGCACACCAAACTGCCATGTGTAACATTGGTGCCAATTCCAGGGTAAACCAAGTAGTTAGAGCACACCAAACTGCCATGTGTAACATTGGTGCCAGTTCCAGAGTAAACCAAGTGGTTAGAGCACACCAAGCTGCCATGTGTAACATTGGTGCCAATTCCAGAGTAAACCAAATAGTTAGAGCACACCAAACTGCCATGTGTAACATTGGTGCCAGTTCCAGAGTAAACCAAATAGTTAGAGCACACCAAGCTGTCATGTGTAACATTGGTGCCAATTCCTGAGTAAACCAAATAGTTAGAGCACACCAAGCTGTCATGTGTAACATTGGTGCCAATTCCAGCATAAGCCAAGTAGTTAGGGCACACCAAACTGTCATGTGTAACATTGGTATCAGTTCCTGAATAAACCACATGTCTTGAGCACACCAATCTATCATGTGTAACAAAGCAGTGATTTTCAGAACAAACCACATGGTTTGACCACACCAACTGTCATGCGTAATATTGGTGTCGGTTATAGTACAAACCACATAATTTGAGCACACCAAGCTGTCATGTGTGACAAAGCAGCCATTTTCAGTACAAACCACATGGTTTGAGCACACCAAACTGTCATGCGTAACATTGGTGCCGGTTCCACAACAAACTACATTTTGGGCACAAAGCTGCCTTGAGTAAAATTGTGCAAGTTCCAGGACAAACCACATTGTTTGATCACACAAAGCTGTCTTGAGTAACAATTGTGCAAGTTCCGGAACAAACTGCATGGTTTGGTCACACAAAGCTGCCATGAGTAAGTAATATTTGTGCCAGAGGAGAGAAAAGAGGAGAAGCATTGACTTGCCATTTCTATTCTACACAAAATTTCCTAGCAGCAGCGCATTAAAAAGAGCTTGCCCCGCAAATGTTAAGGTTATACTCAGCACTAACTTTCAGCGTTAGAAGGATACGTTAGTAGGTGTAGTGGGACAGGAAACGCGATTTTCTGATTGGCTGTTTCACGAAGCGGGTAAGGAACTAAATGGGCGGCACAGCAACAATAAACCAACGATCCTGTGTTTTGTTAGCATTAAAGTTTTTTGTCCAATGGGTTTTCACGAGAAAGAAACCAGCAACGAAGGGGTCATCAAGGGCTGTACAACTCTTCAGTGATTCCCCTAAATTTCATAATCTCCAGTATGTCCCGTATATTTGGTTGCTTTGTCAGGGGAATACGTTTTGGTGGTTGCCGGTTAGGTCGGACATCTCACGTATCGATGTTGTGGAGTAATCGGTCAATGCGATCATAATCGCCGTTTCCTTCGCTGAAGAGAGACTGATATCGACTGCAAAGACGCCGGATTCTCTCCAGTTTTGAAGCGCTCAGAGAGTCGGTCGCCTTTTTCAGCAATTCTTTCAGCCGGGGCCCCCGATCCTTTGACGGTACTTGCTGTTCGGATTTGTCACACGGCGTTAAACCTAAAACTGGCTCGCACTTCCCTAACTCCGTTCTGGTGTGGATGTTGTGATCGGTGTCGATGGAGTGCCGCAGCCTCATTGGTACTTCCTTGCTCTAAGGTAACAATGTTCGGGCAACACATAGTCCATGCAGTGATATCTTCCAGGCCAATACCAAGTTCCTTGACCGTTGGCCCTCCAGGCAGCTGGCCCGTACATCGTCCTTCAGAATCACCTTACATATCCCCAACTGTTCATGTGGGATCCGAAACAAAACCTCATCTCGGCCGAGTAGCAAAACCCTCCGGCCGACGCCAACCGTAGAGTCGTGGTTCCTGAGGACATCCAATCTCAGTATTACATTCGCGATCACCCTGGCGACGAACATCCACAGGCTTTCAATGCTCAGTCCCAGTTTCGACTCCAGCAGAACCTTGTTCTGCACAGGCAGGATGTCACCCCACGCCGTCAACAATTGGTAGTGGCGACTGGATGTTCATGTCAAGAGACTGTCCTGAGACCTTGAGCGGAGCGGGTGCCAGGTATTTGCAAGTGTAAACAAGTAGCGGCCATGGGGTGGTTTTGGTGGTCTACCGTGCAAGGATCGGAATGTGTTCGGGTATGCGCTGACGGGTAGCAGGTAGCAAGCCAGTAGAAAAAGCGAACTTGAGTTTTTCCAAGTGTTCTGTTATGGTGTTCGTTTTATTAACACTGCTCGTGATAGGAACCCAGGCCCTCTTACTGATGAACGACGCGGGAGCTGCAATAAAACATTGCGGACCGGACTTCTGTGCAGCATCTGCGCGAGGTGGTATCATTTTGGCTGCTAAAAAAACTAAGAGAGATCAGAACGTTGAGGAGAACTGGGCGTATAAGGACTGCAGGGTAGCGGAGTTAGTCACCGAAAATCAGAAGAAGCTGGATAATTTGCAACAGGAAGCACGGAAGTTACGCGGAAAGCTCCAACGCGCGGAAGACCAAATTCGGAGGCTGGAAGAAGGAAACAGACAACTGAGGGAGCTGAGGGACGATAGTGAATTAGAAGAGGGAAAAGCGTGTCTGATAGTCGACGACTCTGTTGTGAGGCATGCGGAGAACCCAAATGCAGAGGTAGCTTGCTACCCTGGCATAAGGGCTGAGAGTCTGCTATTGGACATCTAGAAAAAGCAAGAGGAGATAGAAGGCAGTTATCGGACGATCGTGATTCACATTGGGAGTAATGTTGCAAAGAATTGTAAACTATGTTTTGGGAGACATGTATGACTTAGTTAAAGGGACAAAACAGCTGTTTCTCTGAGCGAAAATCTCGTTAGTGGAGTTTTGAGGCGACAAGGTATAACCTGGAGAAAGGCGATGCAAGTAATCGACGCATTTTCATGAGTAGCAGAACGACTAGATGCGCAATTTCAGGATCAAAATTCGTGGACTGAAAACCGGGATTTCGGACGGGAGAATGTGCACTTGAACCGTAGAGGATCTTCAAAGTTGGCAGCATTAATCGGGAGGGTAACGAAGTGCAGCGACAGTATCGAGCGGCAGGAGGAGAAGTGACACCAACCTTGGAGAAATGCAGCCTCACAGGTAGGGGCTGACTCCTTATGGATGTTACAGGTAAATTGCTATACCATTATGAATACAATTGCAGCATTTTGGGATTTAATGGAAATATGTAATCAGAATGTGATTTCGGGTACGGAGTTATGGCTAAATGTTGAAATTTTCAGATTAGATTACAGTGTGTTCTGGAGGGACAGGGACGGAAGGGAAGGGGGAATTTTTATTTACACGAAGACAGAGTTAAGTAGCAAAGTATTGTGGGTAGAATAGGATGCAGAAATTATAGCAAATAAATTTTTTTTATCAGGAAAACGAACAGAATAATAATTAACATTAATAGCCTTCTATCGACTACCTGGCAAAACTGATTATGAAATACTGTATAAATTAATATAAACAAAAATCTACCACAAGGGGAAAAAATGTTATTGTAGCAGGGGATTTATATCTGCCAAATGTAAACTGGGACAGTCAGGTAATAGGAGGCCTAGCTCAAAATCAGGTAACTTGTCTGGTTTGGGAGCAGGGGATGTTGCAAGTTGTTTAAGCAGGTACGCGGAAATCAGCCTTACTGGATATGTTCTTACGCAGGCCCGAGCCTTTGTTTTCTGCTAGCGAGGTTTTACCAGAAATCAGTGACCACTATTGTGTGCTTTTTGGTAGTGTTTAACGCCCGCTTTTACTTCTTGTGGCACCACCGGCGAACCATTGTGTGCAATTAGAAGTAAACTGTAAGGGACGAAGAAGCCGGTTTGAAATAGAGCAAGCATCAAACAACTGGAAATTCCAGAGAGCGGATGGGACTATATAAACCTTTCTACAACAGGGGGAATTTGTACAATCTACTACTAGTGTGAACGAAACCTGGGCTAATTTCAAAACACTTACCTCGGAAGCAATAATTAAACTGTACCCTTTAAAATTTTAAAAAATAGCACCGATCCAGAATTTTATACAAATCGTGTTAGCTCACTTAAAAGGAAGAATAGGCATGTGTGTCATAAAAGGAGGAAATCAGAATGGCATTTTAATAAACTTAAGGCACTAACCAAGCAATTACAAGACGAAAAGTTCAAAACACAGGAACAGTTCTTAGAAGAAACCCGTAACGGGGAAAATAATGGTTGGAAAGCATTTTTACAACTACGTGAGATGACGCAGGGGTAATAAAGAGGATATACCAGATGGAGTTTACGTAGTAAATGATAAGGACAATGCCAACATATTAAATTTGCATTTGCATTAGTTTTTCATAAATGGGTGATAGTTCTGAACAGGAAATTGGGAATGGTGGGGAATTGGTTTTTCGAATAATGGCATCCAAATTACGCAAAAGGATCAATATGCTATAGAATGGAAAATCGAGAAGACCGGAAAATATACCTACGGTAATTTTAAGAACAGGGAGAGAAGCCTTAATTCCCTATCTAATACAGAATGGAAAATCGAGAAGACCGGAAAATATAACATACAGTAATTTTAAGAACAGGGAGAGAAGCCATAATGCCCTATCTAATAATCTAGCTTAATATGACAAATACCAAGTAAGCTATATCGGGAGACTGGAAAACTGAAGTTGTAGTTCCAATATATAAATAAAACCCGAATAAATAATTATCGACCTGTTAGCTAACTTCAATAGTGTGTAAGGTAATGGGATATATAATTGCAGAATACATACAGAAGGAGTTAGAAACCAAGAAATGGTTCAAAGAAGCGCAACATAAGTGTAGATATGCGTGTTCGTGTGAAAGTCAAATAACCTCATTATTTCAGGATTTAGCAGATGTGGTGGATGCATGGGGAAGGACTGATGAGGTGGTGATAGAGTTTTCTAAAGCTTTTGACGTAATGCTTCATAATTTGCTCATCCCTAAGCCAGCAAAAACAGGAATCGAAAACCGCGTAGTATCGTGGATAGAACATTTTTGAAAAGGAGCGCACAAAGAGTAAGAGTAGAGTTTTGTAAGTTCGGGCTTGCCCCGAGGCTCGCTACTGGGTCCCTTACTTTTTCTTATCTTTTCTAATGATGCAATGTAAACATTAAAAGTCAGATAAGAGTGTTCGCAGACGATTGTAATATTTACAATAAGATTTGAAATGCCATGCATATGACCACTATTTAGGATGACCTAAATGAAACAAATAGCTAGACCGCCGTACACAAAATGGCAATTAATGCTAGGAAAGGTAAGTGAATGTTTTTAGTGGAACTAGGGGAAAAGTTCTTCATAGTTATCATATAGGTTGGGAACAAATTCCAGAGGTGGATAGCAGTAAATATTTGGGAGTGTGCATGTCAAATAATGCCGGATAGGAAGATGAGATAAATTCTACATATAGGAAAGCATGGAAGACATTGCACTTCGAAATGAGAATACTGAGAAAGGGGAGCGTAAGGGCCAATGAAATTGCCTGAATGCCCTTAGTGCTGCTAGCCTTGGAATATGGAGTAACATGCTGCGACCGACACAGGGCTAATCAAACTGATTCGTTGGAAAAAATGCAGAGGATGGCTGTAAAATTAATAAAGAGGGGTAACAATTTTGGGATTACGCAAGGCGAAGAAAATAAATGGGAGCCACCAAAAATTGGGCGTAAAAGACATAGCCTAGTCGCACTATTTAGAGCTTATACTGGTTTAAATGCATTGGTGGACGTTAAAAACAGGTTAGAAAACTGGCATACTACGGACGATATGATAATTTGTGTAAAATTAAGGATAGAAAGTGCAGAACCGACGTAGGAAAATGTTCTTTTTTTAATAGGACCATTGAGGAATTGAATGAATTGCCTGCTGCAGCCTTTGAGGGCTGCCCTCTGACTGTAAATGAGTTTAGGGATAATTAATGTTAGATAATCAATTATTGTAAATATTGTGAAGTGACTAAGGATCTCAAAAGTTCTATAGCTATTATTGTGAGGCTTTATAGTAAATATTATAAATATGCTGACAGTTGACATACGATTGCTATACTGAATAATAAGTAATTAGATACTTCAAAAACCATGTATTTTTATATATAGTATATTAGCTGTATTACTATTATTAATTTGTATTGCTGTTATTAGCTGTAAGCTTAAAATTGTAAGTGAATGTTGTACGTTTAACTCTACCACCGGACAGTATTCAATTGCAGAGAATAAATACATACATACAAGACCTTCGCCACGACAGGCCTGATTAAGTCACAGCTGCGTCTGTATCTACAGCTTCCCTCGTGATGAGTCGTCTGTGGATGAGGATGTCGTCCACTTTTCTGTGCAAGTTATGTAGCGTCACTTAAGGGGTTGGTGAAGAAGGGCCCCACGACTCGCCAAACCTTGCTCATTTTCCTCCTGCTCGTCAATGTTGGTTGGGCAGTCGTTTACTTGGTGGCTTGTCTAGCCATACCCTCAGCACACATCATCTGAAGGTCGTCGTCCCGGATTGCTTCTCTCTCTCCCTGTCATGGCGAATATTCTGGCCCTTGATGTAGGTGCAGCAGTTATCTCAACCGTCTCCAGTCTAACGCCTCGTGGATCGTTTTATAGTTTCCAATCATTAGGCACTGTTATATCATGGTGTGATGCTCCCCCTCTTTCCAAGGATACGCAGCTAGGTGGTAGGTTCATCAGGCAAGCTGTTCGATGGCTAGGGCGAACTCCTGCATCGCCTTACCTGGCTGTAGTCGGCTGCAGCCAAGCGAAGCGGTTCTCGAGGACCTCCAAATCTCTCATATCTTTGCCGACGTTAGGATCACATTCATTACTGCTGTCACCCGCCCCTGGAGGCTTCTTATCAAAAATGCGTCTTCCTTAAGACGCTGTGAATTGTGGGTAGCGAGGGTGGCGAAATGTCGGCAGGAGACTTTGAAGGTTGTAGTATCGTCGTATTGAGCGGTTTGAAGGGCGTGGATGTTATGTCCCATCTGGGTGTCTCCACCTTCAAGATTTGCAGCCTTCTGACGAGCATCGTTTCCACCATGATGTGCTGTTATCGACTACTCCCTCCAGGGTATTAAGGTGTTTGCAGTTGTCTTTCATCGTTCCACCAAGGTCTTCAGCTTTTACTGCAACTTCTTTCACGTGCTTCATCACAGTGGGCACTTGTTCGTCGATCTAGACTTTAGAAAGTAACGTTTTCATCGAAGACTTTTCCGTTTTTATTTCTGTCTCTATTTTCTCAATTTTCTCCATACCGCATTGCATTTTTCTGTCCAGCTTCTCTATACTGGATTCCAGCTCCTCCACTGAGTCCTCCTATGTCACGCTGTTACAAAACTTCGCCTATGTCACACTGTTCCAATAGTCCGCCTATGTTATACTGTTCCAATAGTCCGCCTATGTCACACTGTTCCAATAGTCCGCCTATGTCACGCTGTTACAAAGTTCCGCCTATGTCACGCTGTTCCAATAGTCCGCCTATGTCACGCTGTTACAAAGTTCCGCCTATGTCACGCTGTTCCAATAGTCCGCCTATGTCACGCTGTTACAAAGTTCCGCCTATGTAACGCTGTTCCAATAGTCCGCCTATGTCACGCTGTTCCAATAGTCCGCCAATGTCACGCTGTTCCAACAGTCCGCCTATGTCACGCTGTTGCAATAGTCTGCCTATGTCACGCTGTTACAAAAATCCGCCTATTTCAGGCTGTTTCAACAGTCCGCCTATGTCTAGCTGTTCCAATAGTCCGCATATGTTACTTTGTTCCAATACACCGCCTATGTTACTTAGTTCTAATAGTCCGCCTATGTCGCGCTGTTCCCATAGAGCGCCTAAGACACGCTGTTCCAATAGTACGCATATGACACGGTGTTACAAAAGTCCGCCTATGTCACACTGCTCCTGTAGTCCGCCTATGTCACGCTGTTACAAAAATCCGCCTATTTCAGGCTGTTCCAACAGTACGCCTATGTTTCGCTGTTCCGATAGTACGCCTATGTTACTTTGTTCCAATACACCGCCTATGTTACTTAGTTCTAATAGTTCGCCTATGTCGCGCTGTTCCCATAGAGCGCCTATGTCACGCTGTTCCAATAGTCCGCCTATGTCACGCTGTTCCAATAGTCCGCATATGACACGGTGTTACAAAAGTCCGCCTATGTCACGCTGTTCCAATAGTCCGCCTATGTCGCGCTGTTCCAATAGTCCGCCTATGTCACGCTGTTCCAATAGTCCGCCTATGTCACGCTGTTCCAATAGTCCGCATATGACACGGTGTTACAAAAGTCCGCCTATGTCACGCTGTTCCAATAGTCCGCCTATGTCACTGTTCCAATAGTCCGCCTATGTCACACTGTTACAATAATCCGCCTATGTCACGCTGTTCCAACAGTCCGCCTATGTCACGCTGTTCCAATAGTCCGCCTATGTCACGCTGTTGCAATAGTACGCCTATGTCACCCTGTTCCAATAGTGCGCCTATGTGACGCTGTTCCAATAGTCCGCCTATGTCACGCTGTTCCAATAGTCCGCCTATATCACACTAATGCAATGTTCCGCCTATGTCACCCTGTTCCAATAGTGCGCCTATGTGACGCTGTTCCAATAGTCCGCCTATGTCACGCTGTTCCAATAGTCCGCCTATGTCACCCTGTTCTAATAGTCCGCCTATGTGACGCTGTTCCAACAGTCCGCCTATGTCACCCTGTTCCAATAGTCCGCCTATGTCACGCTGTTACAAACGTCCGCCTATGTCACGCTGTTCCAACAGTCCGCCTATGTCACGCTGTTCCAATAGTCCGCCTATGTCACGCTGTTGCAATAGTACGCCTATGTCACCCTGTTCCAATAGTGCGCCTATGTGACGCTGTTCCAATAGTCCGCCTATGTCACGCTGTTCCAATAGTCCGCCTATGTCACACTATTGCAATGGTCCGCCTATGTCACGCTGTTCCAATAGTCCGCCTATGTCACGCTGTTCCAATAGTCCGCCTATGTCACACTATTGCAATGGTCCGCCTATGTCACCCTGTTCCAATAGTGCGCCTATGTGACGCTGTTCCAATAGTCCGCCTATGTCACGCTGTTCCAATAGTCCGCCTATGTCAGTCACCCTGTTCTAATAGTCCGCCTATGTGACGCTGTTCCAACAGTCCGCCTATGTCACCCTGTTCCAATAGTCCGCCTATGTCACGCTGTTACAAACGTCCGCCTATGTCACGCTGTTCCAACAGTCCGTCTATGTCACGCTATTGCAATAGTCCGCCTATGTCACGCTGTTACAAAAGTCCGCCTATTGTAGGCTGTTCCAAAAGTCCGTTTATGTCACGCTGTTCCAATAGTCCGCCTATGTCACGCTGTTACAAAAGCCCGCCTATTTCAGGCTGTTCCAACAAACCGCCTATGTCACGCTCTTCCAATAGTACGCCTATGTCACGCTGCTTCAATAGTCCGCCTATGTCACGCTGTTCCAATAATCCGCATATGTTACTTTGTTCCAATAGTCCACCGATGTCACGCTGTTCCAACAGTCCGCCTATGTTACGCTGTTCCATAAATCCGCCCATGTTACTTTGTTCCAATAGTCCACCGATGTTACGCTGTTCGAATAGTCCGCCTATGTCACGCCGTTCCAATAAAAAAAAAAAAAAAATACGATCTGCTTATCTACTGTCCTGGCTTCTAGAGGCTATGCCAGGACCAGTTTTCCTATGTTTTTTTTTTTTTTTAATCCAACTTGAATTTTTCTAATAACTTTCATTTGTGCAGATATATACATACATCTAACACTTATTTCTACAATAATAATATACAAAAAATCCCTACAGTCCCTAATAAAAGAACTAAAGTATTCCCATCTTGGTAATAAACTTAAATAATATTTTTTGCCGGAACTGTAGAGTCGAAAAATTTGCTTGAGGAAAGATTTTATAATTTAATTTTCATTCTTTATTTAGTTAAATAGATATCGTTAATTATTACAAATTTTGTTTGAATGGGATTATCTCCTCCTACCTACATGTATCAGTCCTATCGATTCATAATTATCTTGTGTTTACTCTAAACCGCTTCTTATTCTTCTTTAGCCTGTTACTGTCCTAGCACATAGATAATGTTCCTAGCCGGAACTGTAGAGTATAATTTATTTTTTCTTGAGAAAAGATTTTATGATTTGTTTATATTCTTTATTTAGTTTAAACTTTTTATTTTATCATTTCATAGATATAATTAATTATTACTAATTTCGTTTGAGTACAATTATCTCCTCCTACCTACGTCTATCAGTCCTGTCGATTCATAATTATCTTGTTGCGTTTGCTCTGAGGCGTATCTTGCTCTTCTTTATCTTCCTACTATTCTTCTTGTTCACTTCGTAGATCCATGTGTGTCTGCCTTCGTTCATTTACGTAAGCTTCCATTACAGATGTGGAGACGATATCCGCCATTTCTTCTAATATAGAGTGTTCATGCTTATTCCGGATTATATCAAATACCCGTTTCCCAGCCAGCCATGTCCGTCTTTCTTGTAGATCTTCGGCGTACTTACTACATTCAAAAATAGGATGCTCCGGTGTATCGCTGACATTACATGTTGAACATAAGTACGTCTCCTTCTTCCCTATTTTATTAAAATAGGTATTGTACGGACCATGCCCCGTTATATATTGAATCCCTCAAGTTTATTCTCTCGTGGATATTCGGAAAAAACTTATGAGTTATTCTGCCTTCTCCTATTGAGTTCCATTCTTGTTGCCTCATATTTAATAATGTCGTCCTTACTTCCTTTTTAGTTCTACACGAAATACCTATAATTTGCTCAACTTTATCATAGTCGCCTCTTTTTAACCAGAAATGCGACCCTCGTTGTCTAATTATATCAATTGGCCAGATCGCCAGTGTTACCAGAAGGGCCATTGTTGAAGTTGTTGTGACTGCACCTGTTAATCTTAATAAAACTTTCCTCTGTGTTCTTCTTAAGACCTTGATATTCTTTAATAATTTTATTCTGTGTGCCCATACTCCTGCTCCATAAGATGTAATACCTATCAATAAACTCATGTGGTATGTCTTTGTAGTCAATAATGGTAAATTGAATTTTGTAGTTGCTAGAGTTGACAGCTTCATATGAACTCCACTCGCCTTAGTTCTAATTTCTTCGATATGATTGTCGTAATTTAATTGTTCATCCAGGTATATTCCTAGGTATTTTAATACTTTTTGTCTTTTAACTTTTATATTATTAGTTTTCACCGATGGATCTCTTTTCAATTTCCCTTTTTACATCATATAAGCAGATTTATGTGGTGCTATTTGTAATTTGTTATATCGACACCATCTATTGATACATTCCAATGAGGTTTTGGATTTTTCTTCCAATTGGAGTCTGTTGTCCGCTTCCACCAGGACTGGAACGTCATCATCATAAGCTACAACTTCCGCTATACTTTGTAGTTCATCCAGTTCATCTAAGAGGGGTTCAGTGAGTATATCCCAAAATAAAGGACCTAAAACGGATCCTTGTGGACAGCCTTTTGTTATATCATTGGTTATTCTTTGATTCTCTCCTTTTACATAAACCCGCCTATCTTTACAATAGTCCTTCAAAGGCTTGTATAAACAATTTGGATAATTTCTTTTCTTCATAATTTGGAATAGTTGTGGCCACCATAAATTATCAAATGCACCGGTAATATCTATAAATAATCCCATTACATACGAGATTTCTTATCACTGTGATGAACCATGTTTAGTGCCGCATTTATTGCATCTTCCGTTGACATATTTTTTCGGAATCCATATTGCTTGTTTGTCATTCCAATCATTATTCTGTATTCCAATATTCGTTTAAACAGCAACTTCTCCTGGATTTTGCCTAACACATTTAAAAGGCAAATTTGCCTATATGTTTAGTAATTACTCGGATCTTTTTCTTTATCTTTCTTTAATATCACTACATTTGCCTCTTTCCAGCAATAGTGCACTTTACCATAGATTAAGCATAAATTAATCAGCTCTTTAAAGTATAGTGCAATTAAATTAGCCAAATGTTGTATAACTTCTCCACAAATATTATCCGGACTTAGCGCCTTTTTTTGTTTTAATTCTGCAATAGCTTGTTTTATTTCAGATATATCATATGAATAAATTACATTATTATTTATATTTTCTTGTAAGAATGCTTGCCTCCTTCGTTTATGTTCTTCTTGTCTTCTGCCTGATTGTCATTCGGTAGTAGCTTATTCAATAAATAGTAGATTGACTCTATCCAGCTTTTTGTATACGTACCATCCTCCTTTGAAATCGTGGATATTATCTCAGGCGCAACTATTTTCTCCATTATTATTTTATAGGGTACTCCCCAGGCATCATTATATAAATTTTCTGAGATAAATGTATTCCATGTTTCTTCCCTTGTTTCCTGAAGTTGTTTTCGGTAATACTCTTTTAAGTTCCAGTACGTATTTACATTTATTTCCCTTTCTGATGTTATCACGCTTCTTTGGTAATTTCTTCTTGCCTTTCTTACTCTACTTCTAAGCTTTTGTAGTTTTTCATTCCATACGTTGTACTCTTTATCATTAGAGCTGGTTTTCCTTAGTGATTTATCCATGGCTATTTGTATCCTTTGTGTTAGTTCTATAGCCTTTCTATTTATATCATCTCCCATAACTGGCATCTCCGGAAGTATAAAATTCTGTTTTAATTTTTCCCAGATCGCATTCTTTATTTGATATTTAACCCTTTTTCTGTCTGTTTTTTGATCATATCCTTTCAGGTGTATTCTTAAATCAAAATAAATTAAGTTATGATCAATAACAGGTTTTGAGCGACTTTCCAATTTGCAACCCGATTTGTTATATACCCAATAGCCAAGGTTAGATCAATACTTTCTTTTGCATCCACCTATTTTCAAACGTATATGGGTTATTTGGCTGGTTCAATATATTCATTCCGCTATTCCAATAGCCCGCCTATGTCACGCGGTTCCAATAGTCCGCCTATGTCATGCTGTTCCAATAGTCCGCCTATGTGACGCTGTTTCAATAGTCCGCCTATGTCACGCTGTTCCAATAGTCCGCCTATGTCCGCTGTTCCAATAATCCGCCTATGTGACGCTGTTCCAATATTCCGCCTATATGACGCTGTTCCAATAGTTCGCCTATGTCACGCTGTTCCTATAATCCGCCTATCTCACGCTGTTTCAATAGTCGGCCTATGTCACGCTGTTCCAATAGTCCGCCTATGTCACGCTGTTCCAATACTACGCCTATCTCACACTGTTCCAATAGTCCGCCTATGTCACGCTGTTTCAATAGTCCGCCTATGTCACGCGGTTCCAATACTACGCCTATCTCACGCTGTTCCAATAGTCCGCCTATGTTACACTTTTCCTATAATCCGCCTATGTGACGCTGTTCCAATAGTCCGCCTATGTCACGCTGTTCCAATAGTCCACCTATGTCCGCTGTTCCAATAATCCGCCTATGTGACGCTGTTCCAATATTCCGCCTATATGACGCTGTTCCAATAGTTCGCCTATGTCACGCTGTTCCTATAATCCGCCTATCTCACGCTGTTTCAATAGTCGGCCTAAGTCACGCTGTTCCAATAGTCCGCCTATGTCACGCTGTTCCAATACTACGCCTATCTCACGCTGTTCCAATAGTCCGCCTATGTCACGCTGTTTCAATAGTCCGCCTATGTCACGCGGTTCCAATACTACGCCTATCTCACGCTGTTCCAATAGTCCGCCTATGTGACTCTGTTACAATAGTCTGGCTATGTGACGCTGTTCCAATAGTCCGCCTATGTGACGCTGTTCCAATAGTCCGCCTATGTGACGCTGTTCCAATAGTCCGCCAATGTCACGCTGTTCCAATAGTCCGTCTATGTGACGCTGTTCCAATAGTCCGCATATGACACGGTGTTACAAAGGTCCGTCTATGTCACGCTGTTCCAATTGTCCGCCTATGTCACGCTGTTCAAATAGTTCGCCTTTGTCACGCTGTACCAATAGTCCGCCTATCTCACGCTGTTCCAATAGTCCGCCTTTGTCACGCTGTTCCAATAGTCCACCTATCTCACGCTGTTCCAAATTTCCGCCTATGTCACGCTGTTCCAATAGTCCGCCTGTGTGACGCTGTTCCAATAGTGCGCCTATGTCACGTTGTTCCAATAGTCCGCCTATGTCACGCTGTTCCAATAGTCCGCCTATGTCACGCTGTTCCAATACTCCGCCTATGTGACGCTGTTCCAATAGTCCGCCTATGTGACGCTGTTCCAATAGTCCGCCTATGTCACGCTGTTCCAATAGTCCGCCTATGTCACGCTGTTCCAATAGTCCACCTATGTCACGCTGTTCCAATAGTCCGCCTATGTCACGCTGTTCCAATAGTCCGCCTATGTCACGCTCTTCCAATAGTCTGCCTAAGTCATGCTGTGCAAATTGTCCACCTATGTCACGCTGTTCCAATAGTCCGCCTATCTCACGCTGTTCCAATAGTCCACGTATGTTACTTTGTTCCAATAGTTCGTCCAGGTCACGCTGTTCCAATAGTCCACCTATGTCACGCTGTTCCAATAGTCCGCCTATGTCACGCTGTTCCAATAGTCCGCCTATGTCACGCTGTTCCAATAGTCTGCCTAAGTCATGCTGTGCAAATTGTCCACCTATGTCACGCTGTTCCAATAGTCCGCCTATCTCACGCTGTTCCAATAGTCCACGTATGTTACTTTGTTCCAATAGTTCGTCCAGGTCACGCTGTTCCAATGGTCCGCCTATGTTACTTTGTTCCAATAGTCCGCCTATGTCATCTTGTTACAATAATCCGTCTAAGTCATTTTGTTCAAATAGTCCGCCTATGTTACTGTGTTCCATTAGTCCGCCTATGTTACTTTGTTCCAATAGTCCTCCTATGTCACGCTCTACTTTTAGTCCGCATATGTCACACTTTGGAAATAGTCCGCCTATATCACGCTAATCCAATAAAAAAATAAAGAAAGAAATTAAAAAAAATAAGATCTGCATGTCTACTGTCTTGGCTTTTGGAAGCTATGTCAAGACCAGTTTTTTAATTATTTTATTAGAAAGAGTCTTATATTATTCTAATTTCTTTCATTTATGCAGATATTATATAGTTTCTAATGGCTATTTCTACTCTTATAATAACACACAAAAACGCCCTACAGTCCATAAAAAAAAAAAAAAAAAAAAAAAAATCCTATCTTAATGATAAACTTAAAAATATATTCTTTGCTGGAGCTGTAGAGTCGAAAAAAAATTTCCAGAGGAAAGAATTTATAATTTAATGTTCTTCCAAATGTATTTTAAATTTTTATTTACGTAACCTCTTCTGGGTGTCATTGATTAATTTTTATTGCGTATCTTCTTCTGGGTGTAATTGTCTCCTGCTAGCTACAGAAATCTATCCTGTCGATATTCATAGTTGTCTTCTTGAATTTACTCTGAGGCGTTTCTAAATCTTCTTTGTCTTGTTACTGCTGATGTTCTTCTTGTTGTGCATGTACGTTTTGTTCTTTTGTTACCTGTGTCCTTGTTGATCTTCTTAAAAGTATATGTTCATCCAGCCGTTCTCTTCACACATCCATGTGTACCTGCCTTCGTTCATTTGCATACGTTTCCATTACGGATGTGGAGACTATATCCGCCATTTCTTCAAGTATGGAGAATTCATTCCTATACCCATATACCCATTTCCCAGCCAGACTTTTTCTTCCTTCTTGCATATCTTCGGCGTATTTATTGCATTCAAATATGGTGTGCTCTGGTGTATAACTGACTTCATATGTTGAACATAGATGCGTCTCCTTCCTTCCTATTTTGTTAAAGTAAGTATTATATGGACCATGCTCTATTATATATTGAATCCCTCCCTTTTTAGGTTGTATATCAGTCAATTTTAGTCTTTCATGGATTTTCGGAAACAAGTTATAAGTTCTTCTGCCTGCTGCTATTGAGTTCCACTCTTGTTGCTATATATTTAATAGTCGCATCCTTACTTCTTTTTTTGGTTCTACACGGTATTCCTATAATTTGCTCAACTTTATCATAGTCCCTTCTTTTTAGCCAGAAATATGACCCTCGTTGCCTTATTGTGATGTCAGTTGGCCAGATCGCCAGTGTTACAAGAAGGGCCATTGTTGACGTTGTTGTGACTGATCCTGTTAATCTTAATAGAACTTTGCTTTGTATTCTTTTTAATACTTTGATGTTCTTTAGTAATCTTATTATTTGCGCCCAATTTCCTGCTCCATATGATGTAATACCAACCAAAAAACTCATGTGGTATATCTTAGTAATCAAAAGTGGTAACTTACATTTTCTAGTCGCTAAGGTTGACAAATTCATCTAAACTCCACTTGTCTTAGTTCCAATTCGATCGATATGGTTGTCGTAGTTTAACTGTTCATCCAGGTGTATTCCCAAGTATTTTAGTAATTTTTGTCTTTTAACTTTTATATTACTGATTTTCACCGATGGATATTTTTAGTTTATATTTTAGCATCATATATGCACATTTATCTGGTGCTATTTGTAATTTATTAGATTGACACCATCTATTTATACATACCAGTGAGGTTTTAGATTTTTCTTCCAATTGCAATCTATTATCCGCTTCCACCAGGACTAAGATGGCATCAGCGTAGGCAACAACTTCCGCTATACATTGTAATCCATCCAGTTCTTCTAGGTAGAGTTCAGTTAGTATTTCCCAAAATAGGGGATCTAGAACGGATTCTTGTGGACAGCCCTTTGTAACATCTTTGGTTATTCTATAATTTTACCCGTTTACATGGACCCGCCTATCTTTGCAGTAGTCCTTCAAAGTTTTATGTAAGCAATTTGGATAATTCCTTTTCTTCATAATTTGGAATAGTTGCGGCCACCATAAGTTATCGAAAGCACCGGTAATATCTATAAATAGTCCCATTACATATTTCTTATCACTGCGATGAACCATGTTTAATGCAGCATTTATTGCATCTTCTGTTGACAGATTTTTTCGCAATCCGTATTGCTTGTTAGTCATTCCAATCATTATTCTGTATTCCCATATTCGTTTGAATAGCAGCTTCTCTTGGATTTTGCCTAACACATTTATAAGACAAATTGGTCTATATGGTTTGAAATTACAACGATCTTTTTCCTTATCTTTCTTTAATATAACAACATTTACCTCCTTCCAGCAACAGGACACTTTACCATACATTAAACATAGATTAATCAGCTCTTTAAAATAAGGTGCAATAAAATTCTCCAATTGTTGTATAACTTCCCCACAAATGTTATCAGGACCTGGTGCCTTTTTTGTTTTAATTTTGGAATAGCTTGTTTAATTTCAGATATATCATATGGATAAATTACATTATTATTTATATTTTCTTGTAGTAATTCTTGTCTCATTTGTTTATATTCTTCTTGATCATCTACTTGGTTATCGTTCGGTAGTAACTTATTCAATAAGAAATAGATTGACTCTATCCAAATTTTTCTATACGTGCCATCCTCCTTTGAGATCGTGGATATTATTTCAGGCGCCACTATTTTCTCCATTATTATTTTATAGGGTACTTCCCAGGCATCATTATGTAAATTTTCTGAAATAAATGTATTCCATGTTTCTTCCCTTGTTTCCTGAAGTTGTTTTCGATAACACTCTTTTAAATTTCGGTACGTATTTAGGTTGATTTCCCTTTCTGATGTTATCCCACTTCTTTGGTAATCTCTTCTTGCCTTTCTTACTCTACTCCTAAGCTTTTGTAGTTTTTCATTCCATACATGGTATTCCTTATCATTGGTGCTGGTTTTCCTTAGTGAGTTTTCAATGGCTATTTGTATCCTTTGTGTTAACTCTATAGCCTTTGTATTTATATCATCTCCCATAACTGGCATCTCTGGAGGTATAAAATTCTGTTTTAGTTTCTCCCAATTCGCATTCTTTATTTGATATTTGATCCTTTTTCTGTCTGTTTCCTGATCATCTCCTTTCATCTGTATTATTAAATCAAAATGTATTAAATTATGATAACTAACAGTTAAGTTTTGGGAGACTTTCCAATTTGCGACCCTATTTGTTACATATCCAATAGCCAAGGTTAGACCAATATTTTTTTTGTTTTGCTTCTGCCCTATTTTCGAACGTGTATGGGTTATTTGGCTGGTTCAAAATATTCATATTATCATTTGCGATTACTTCCTCTAGCATTTCTCCCCTTTCATCAGGATTTTACTCCACCACCAGTTTGATTTAGCGTTTGAATGCATTGAATATAATATTGATCTACCTATAAAAACATTTAAAATATTTATCATTTTATCTAAATGTAATTGTATATTATCCATGTATTAGAAATAATGGTTGCAGAGTATAAAACTAATCCCTTTAAAATTTATTTCTATGCAATTAACATGTTCTTCACAAAACTGGGAAATGTTTGCAATCTGTATATCTTTATTTAATATTAAAATTACGGCTTTAGGGTTCTCACCACCCAAGATAACTCTCGCCGGCACTGGCATGTGTATCGCTCGTTTTTGGACTACGTACGGCTCTTGAATGCATAAGATATCCAATCGTCTATCATTTATTACTTTCCTGAGTTCCATCATCACCATTTTCGATCTGTCCAAATCTAATCATCTTTGTCGTTTGCCATACTTTAAATTTCAAGTCTTTACTTCTATATTCATTTCTCTAATCTTATTCATAATTTGTCCTATCTTTTACCCGTTCCCAATACATTGCGTAAGTCGGACAGTGTTGTTCATCTTTACAATGTAAAGATGAACAACATTAATTCATTGCACTGAATTCGCAGTATTCCTGGACGATCTTCAAGCAAAAACCACTGCAGTGAGTATGTGCTTGGAAACTGTCCGCAGGGAGAACTGCTGAGGCAAAACACCATAAGATCTATCTTGGCAAACGCATTACGTGAAACTGGTCTAGAACTTTACGAGGAAGTTCACTGCCTAGCAGATGGTGGTAGTAATCGTCGCATAGACATCATTGCGATAAACACAAGAAAATCAGAAGCAGAGATAATAGACCCGACCATCCGCTTTGAACTGAATAAAGACCAACCTCAACAAGTTCATCTGGAAAAACAGAAAATATATGAGCCCACCATACCATATTTTAAAGAAAAATACAATCTCAGAAAAATAACAATAGTAGGCCTATTTTTTGGATCTCGAGGAACAATTACAAATATGTTTGTGAAATGGAGGGCAAAATATAAAATTAACAGAAGTGTGGAGCAAGCAATCACGGAAAACATCATGAAACATTCCGTAGCCATTTTTCGAAATCATTTATATGGTTTGAATAGAACGTAAAATGTATTATGGTTTATAAATCACCTTATTTTTTTAGTTTTTTTTCTTTTGTTGTTATAGCTTTTATTGTTGCACATCTTTTATAATCTGGTACAATTTGTTCTCATAGCTTAATTTTATATAACTATTATAACGTATGATAAAATATTTTTTTGTAATACTCACTTATAACATTTTTTGTTAAAAACCTCTAAATGTATATTGTTCTGTTTCACTTGGCAAACTCATTTATGAGTCAGACTAATAAATTAAAAACAAAATTTCCTCTAGCCCTATTCCTTTTCCTAATGCTGCATGGAACATATACTACCTCCTGATCTTTTTTATCACACTCCTTTTTCACCACAATGTGGACAAACATTATTTTGACTTGTGCAATACTTTGCTACGTGCGCAAGTTGTTGGCACTTCATACAGCGGGCAACTACAACATAATCCTTTGCATGAATGGCTTGAAAGCCTACATACACTTTCCCTTTTTTAACAACTAATAATCTTATATTAGGTGTTATCTCTATAACGTGATGAACCACCCTTTTTTCTCGAGGTCCTGTTTTGAATTTATATTTAGCTCCATCATTCAATTCTTTGCTTGCTCAAGATTCAAATCCTTATTCTTTAAACTATTGCTCTCAATTATTTTTATCATATCTTCTTTTGAATCTGTCTTAATTATTAACGTTGACTCCGTTGTTCTTATATTTTTAAATTTTTATCTTTTCTTTTGCAGGTTTTAAATGTTTAGTTACAATGTCCTGTACCTCTCTTACATTCCTTCCTTTCGATGATTTGATAAACACTGCATGGGTTTGTTTGTGCAGAGCTCTGTTCACTTTTTCTGTTGCTTCTGGTAGTTTTGGTTTAGATACTATTTGAGCATATGACACTTTCGGCTCTTCTTTTTTGATTCTTTTAGTATCGTATTTTCGGCCTGTAGCTGA
Source organism: Hymenopus coronatus (assembly GCA_030762935.1). Classification (NCBI taxonomy): domain Eukaryota; kingdom Metazoa; phylum Arthropoda; class Insecta; order Mantodea; family Hymenopodidae; genus Hymenopus; species Hymenopus coronatus. The sequence continues at coordinate 543,710,529 of CM060900.1, read as the reverse complement.
GCTACTTTCAGTCTTAGCTGGTCATGCATCTCTGTTATTCTCCCTAACATGGTAAATAGTTTCCCTTTATTATTTACAGAAATTTGCTCTCTACCTATGGCGGCATTAATTTCCACCATAACACTGAGTACGCTCTCCACTACTACCTCTAAAGTGGATTCTTGTTCAGGTTGATCCATCTTTTGACTTGAATCCCCCCTTACAGGAGAACGCTGTAAGGAGTTCCTTGGTTGAGACACTCCGTTAGCCTTCTTCCCTCCTTTCCTACTCATAATTTAAATGCTAAGCTCCTCTCGGCCACTAGTAAGCTATCATACTAGTGCTCATGGTCGGGAGGTGAACCTGGGAGCAAGTTTGGCACACAATTTCCAGTGCAAGTCACCCTTCTTCCACATTATATATAGCGGGGGTTAACTGCCAAACTTGCGACTCCAAATCCAATAGTCCGCCTATGTCACGCTTAACCAATAGTCCGCCTATGTCGCGCTAATCCAATAGTCGGTCTATGTCACGCTAATCCAATAGTCCGCCTATGTCACGCTTAAACAATAGTCCGCCTATGTCACGCTAATCCAATAGTCGGTCTATGTCACGCTCTACCAATAGTCCGCCTATGTCACGCTAATCCAATAGACCGCCTATGTCACGCTAATCCAATAGACCGCCTATGTCACGCTAATCCAATAGTCCGCCTATTTCACGCTAACCCAACACTCCACCTATGTCACTCTAATCCAATAGTCCGCCAATGTCACGCTAAATCAATAGTCCGCCTATGTCACGCTAATCCAACACTCCACCTATGTCACGCTAATCCAATAGTCCGCCTATGTCACGCTTAAACAATAGTCCGCCTATGTCACGCTAATCCAATAGTCGGTCTATGTCACGCTCTACCAATAGTCCGCCTATGTCACGCTAATCCAATAGACCGCCTATGTCACGCTAATCCAATAGACCGCCTATGTCACGCTTAACCAATAGTCCGCCTATATCACGCTAATCCAATAGTCGGTCTATGTCACACTCTACCAATAGTCCGCCTATGTCACGCTAATCCAATAGTCGGTCTATGTCACGCTTAACCAATAGTCCGCCTATGTCACGCTAATCCAATAGTCGGTCTATGTCACGCTAATCCAATAGTCCGCCAATGTCACGCTTAACCAATAGTCCGCCTATATCACGCTAATCCAATAGTCGGTCTATGTCACGCTCTACCAATAGTCCACCTATGTCACGCTAATCCAATAGTCGGTCTATGTCACGCTTAACCAATAGTCCGCCTATATCACGCTAATCCAATAGTCGGTCTATGTCACGCTCTACCAATAGTCCGCCTATGTCACGCTAATCCAATAGTCGGTCTATGTCACGCTTAACCAATAGTCCGCCTATATCACGCTAATCCAATAGTCGGTCTATGTCACGCTCTACCAATAGTCCGCCTATGTCACGCTAATCCAATAGTCGGTCTATGTCACGCTTAACCAATAGTCCGCCTATTTCACGCTAACCCAACACTCCACCTATGTCACTCTAATCCAATAGTCCGCCAGTGTCACGCTAATTCAATAGTCCGCCTATGTCACGCTTAACCAATAGTCCGCCTATATCACGCTAATCCAATAGTCCGCCTATGTCACGCTAATCCAATAGTCCGCCTATGTCACGCTAATCCAATAGTCCGCCAATGTCACGCTTAACCAATAGTCCGCCAATATCACGCTAATCCAATAGTCGGTCTATGTCACGCTCTACCAATAGTCCGCCTATGTCACGCTAATCCAATAGACCGCCTATGTCACGCTAATCGAATAGACCGCCTATGTCACGCTAATCCAATAGTCCGCCTATGTCACGCTTAACCAATAGTCCGCCTATATCACGCTAATCCAATAGTCGGTCTATGTCACGCTCTACCAATAGTCCGCCTATGTCACGCTAATCCAATAGTCGGTCTATGTCACGCTTAACCAATAGTCCGCCTATGTCACGCTAATCCAATAGTCGGTCTATGTCACGCTCTACCAATAGTCCGCCTATGTCGCGCTATACCCTGGTGTTCCAAAAGTCCGCCTATACCCTGATGTTCCAATAGTCGGCCTAAGTCACGCTAATCCAATAGTCGGTCTATGTCACGCTCTACCAATAGTCCGCCTATGTCGCGCTATACCCTGGTGTTCCAATAGTCCGCCTATACCCTGATGTTCCAATAGTCCTCCTATGTCACGCTAATCCAATAGTCGGCCTAAGTCACGCTAATCCAACACTCCGCCTATGTCACGCTAATCCAATAATCCGCCTATGTCACGCTAATCCAATAGTCCGCCTGTGTTACGCTAATCCAACACTCCGCCTATGTCACGCTAATCCAATAGTCCTCCTATGTCACGCTAATCCAATATTCCGCCTATGTCACGCTAATCCAACACTCCGCCTATGTCACGCTAATCCAATAGCCCGCCAATGTCACGCTAATCCAACACTCCGCCTATGTCACGCTAATCCAATAGTCCGCCTATGTCACGCTAATCCAACACTCCACCTATGTCACGCTAATCCAATAGTCCGCCTAATTCACGCTAATCCAATAGTCCGCCAATGTCACGCTAATCCAATAGTCCGCCTATGTCACGCTAATCCAATAGTCCGCCTATTTCACGCTAACCCAACACTCCACCTATGTCACTCTAATCCAATAGTCCGCCAATGTCACGCTAAATCAATAGTCCGCCTATGTCACGCTAATCCAACACTCCACCTATGTCACGCTAATCCAATAGTCCGCCAATATCACACTAATCCAATAGACCGCCTATGTCACGCTAATCCAATAGTCCGCCTGTGACACGCTAATCCAATAGTCCGCCTGTGTCACGCTAATCCAATAGTCCGCCTGTGTCACGCTAATCCAACAGTCCACCTATGTCACGCTAATCCAATAGTACGCCTGTGTCACGCTAATCCAATAGTCCGCCTATGTCACGCTAATCCAATAGTCCGCCTATGTCACGCTAATCCAATAGTCCGCCAATGTCACGCTAATCCAATAGTCCGCCTATGTCACGCTAATGCAACACTCCGCCTATGTCACGCCAATCCAACACTCCGCCTATGTCACACTAATCCAATAATCCGCCTATGTCACGCTAATCCAACATTCCACCTATGTCACGCTAATCCAATGGTCCGCCTATGTCACGCTAATCCAATAGTCCGCCTATGTCACGCTAATCCAATGGTCCGCCTATGTCACGCTAATCCAATAGTCCACCTATGTCACGCTAATCCAATAGTCCGCCAATGTCACTCTAATCCAATGGTCCGCCATGTCACTCTAATCCAATAGTCCGCCAATGTCACTCTAATCCAATAGTCCGCCAATGTCACGCTAATCCATCACTCCGCCTATGTCACGCAAATCCATAAGTCCGCCGAGGTGCTAAACCAATAGTCCGCCTATGTCGCGCTATACCAATAGTCCGCCTATACCCTGCTGTTCCAATAGTCCGCCTAAGTCACGCTAATCCAGTAGTTCGCCTATGTCACGCTAATCCAGTAGTTCGCCTATGTCACGCTAATCCAGTAGTTCGCCTAAGTCACGCTAATCCAGTAGTCCACCTATGTCACGCTAATACAGTAGTCCACCTATGACACGCTAATCCAGTACTCCGCCTATGTCACTCTAATCCAGTACTCCGCCTATGTCACGCTAATCCAGTAGTCCGCCTATACCCTGCTATTCCAATTGTCCGCATATATCACGCTAATCCAGTAGTTCGCCTATGTCACGCTAATCCAGTAGTCCACCTGTCACGCTAATCCAGTAGTCAACCTGTGACACGCTAATGCAGTACTCCGCCTATGTCACTCTAATCCAGTACTCCGCCTATGTCACGCTAATCCAGTAGTCCGCCTATACCCTGCTATTCCAATAGTCCGCCTGTGTCACGCTAATCCAGTAGTCCGCCTATGTACCGCTAATCCAGTAGTCCGCCTATGTCACGCTAATCCAGTAGTTCGCCTATGTCACGCTAATCCAGTAGTTCGTCTAAGTCATGCTAATCCAGTAGTCCACCTGTCACGCTAATCCAGTAGTCAACCTGTGACACGCTAATCCAGTACTCCGCCTATGTCACTCTAATCCAGTACTCCGCCTATGTCACGCTAATCCAGTAGTCCGCCTATACCCTGCTATTCCAATAGTCCACCTGTGTCACGCTAATCCAGTAGTTCGCCTATGTCACGCTAATGCAATAGTCCACCAAAGTCACGCTAAACCAATTGTCCGCCTATGTAACGCTAATCCAATAGTCCGCCTATGTCACGCTAATCCAGTAGTTCGCCTATATCACGGTGTTACAATAGACCGCCTATGCAACTCTGCTTCAATAGTCCTCCTATGTCACGCTGATGCAATAGTCCGCCTATGCTAATCTGTTTCAATAGTCCTCCTATGTCACGGTGTTACAATAGTCCGCCTATGTCACGCTGTTGCAATAGTCCGCCTATGTCACGCTAATCCAGTAGTTCGCCTGTATCACGGTGTTACAATAGTCCGCCTATGCAATTCTGTTTCAATAGTCCTCCTATGTCACGCTGTTCCAATAGTCCGCCTATGTCACGCTGTTGCTATAGTCCGCCTATGCTTCTCTGTTTCAATAGTCCTTCTATGTCACAGTGTTGCAATAGTCCGCCTATGTCATGCTATTGCAATAGTCAGTCTATGTTACTCTGTTTCAATAGTCCTCCTATGTCACGGTGTTACAATAGTCCGCCTATGTTACGCTGTTGCAATACTCAGCCTATGCTACTCTCGTTTTCAATAGTCCTCCTATGTCACGCTGTTGCAATTGTCCGCCTATGCTACTCTGTTTCAATAGTCCTCCTATGTCACGGTGTTACAATAGTCCGCCTATGCTACTTTGTTTCAGTAGTCCTCCTATGTCACGCTGTTGCAATAGTCCGCCTATGCTACTCTGTTTCAATAGTCCTCCTATGTCACGGTGTTACAATAGTCCGCCTATGTCACGCTGTTGCTATAGTCCGCCTCTGCTACTCTGTTTCAATAGTCCTCCTATGTCACGGTGTTACAATAGTCCGCATATGTCACGCTGTTGCAATGGTCATTCTATGTCACGCTGTTGCAATAGTCATCCTGTGTCACGGTGTTACAATAGTCCTCCTATGTCACGCTGTTGCAATAGTCCTCCTATGTCACAGTGTAGCAATAGTCCTCCTATGTCACGGTGTTACAATAGTCCTCCTATGTCACGGTGTTACAATATCCCTCCTATGTCACGCTGTTGCAATAGTCCTCCTATGTCACGCTGTTGCAATAGTCCTTCTATGTCACGGTGTTACAATAGTCCTCCTATGTCGCGGTGTTACAATAGTCCTCCTATGTCCCGGCGTTGCAATAGTCCTCCTATGTCACGCTGTTGCAATAGACCTATATCACGGTGTTACAGTAGTCCTCCCATGTCACGCTGTTGCAATAGTCCTATGACACGGAGTTACAATAGTCCACCTATGTCACGCTGTTGGAATAGTCCTCCTATGTCACGCTGTTGCAATAGTCCTCCTATGTCACGGTGTTAAAATAGCCCTTCTATGTCACGGCGTTACAATAATCCTAATATGTCACAGTGTTACAATAGTCCTCCTATATCAGGGTGTTACAATAGTCCGCCTATGCTACTCTGTTTCAATAGTCCACCTACGTCACGGTGTTACAATAGTCCGCCTATGTCACGCTGTCACAATAGTCCGTCTATGCTACTCTGTTTCAATAGTCCTCCTATGTTACGGTGTTCCAATAGTCCGCCTAAGTCACGCTAATCCAGTAGTTTGCCTATGTCACGCTAATCCAGTAGTTCGCCTATGCCACGCTAATCCAGTATTTCGCCTATTTCACGGTAATCCAGTAGTTCGCCTATGTCACGCTAATCCAGTAGTCCGCCTATGTCACGCTATACCAATAGTCAGCCTATCTCACGCTCTACCAATTGTCCGCCTACGTCGCGCTATACCAAAAGTCCGCCTATACCCTGCTGTTTCAATAGTCCGTCTATGTCGAGCTATACCAATAGTCCGGCTATGCCCTGCTATTCCAATAGCCCGCCTATGTGACGCTAATCCAACACTCCGCATATGTCACGCTAATCCAATAGTCCACCTATGTCACGCTAATCCAACACTCCGCATATGTCACGCTAATCGAATAGTCCGCCTATGTTGCGCTATTACAATAGTCCGCCTATACCCTGCTGTTTCAATAGTCCGCCTGTCACGCTAATCCAGTAGTTCGCCTATGTCACGCTAATCCAGTAGGTCGCCTATGTTACGCTAATCCAGTAGTCCGACTATGTCACGCTAATCCAGTAGTCCACCTATGTCACGCTAATCCAGTAGTCCGCCTATGTCTCGCTAATCCAGTAATCCGCCTATGTCACGCAAATCCAGTAGTTCGCCTATGTCACGCTAATCCAGTAGTTCGCCTATGTCACGCTAATCCAATAGTCCGCCTATGTCACGCTAATCCAGTAGTCCGCCTATGTGACGCTAATCCAGTAGTGCACCTATGTCACGCTAATCCAACACTCCGCCTATGTCACGCTAATCCACAAGTCCACCTATGTCACGCTGATCCAATAGTCCCCATATGTCACGCTAATCCAATAGTCCGCCTATGTCACGCTAATCCAGTAGTCCGCAAATGTCACGCTAATCCAGTAGTCCGTCTATGTCACGCTAATCCGGTAGTCCGCCTGTGTCACGCTAATCCAGTGGCCTACCTATGTCACGCTAATCCATTAGTCCGCCTATGTCACGCTAATCCAGTAGTCCGCCTATGTCACGCTAATCCAGTACTCCGCCTATGTCACGCTAATCCAGCAGTCCGCCTATGACACGCTAATCCAGTAGTCCGCCTATGTCACGCTAATCCAGTATTTCGCCAATGTCACGCTAATCCAATAGTCCACCAATGTCACGCTGAACCAATTGTCCGCCTATGTTACGCTATACCAATAGTCGGCCTATACACTGCTGTTCCAATAGTTCGCCTATGTCACGCTAATCCAGTGGTCCACCTATGTCACGCTAATCCAGTAGTTCGCCTAATTCACGCTAATCCAATAGTCCACCAAAGTCACGCTAAACCTATTATCCGCCTATGTAACGCTAATCCAATAGTCCGCCTATGTCACGCTAATCCAGTAGTTCGCCTATGTCACGCTAATCCAATAGTCCACCAAGTCACCGTAAAGCAATTGTCCGCCTATGTCACGCTAATGCAATGGTTTGCCTACGTCACGCTAATCCAGTAGTTCGCCTATGTCACGCTAATCCAATAGTTCGCCTATGTCACGCTAATCCAGTAGTTCGCCTATGCCACGCTAATCCAATGGTCCACCTATATAACGGTGTCACAATAGTCCGCCTATGTCACGCTGTTGCAATAGTCCGCCTATGCTACTCTATTTCAATAGTTCTTCTATGTCACGGTGTTACAATAATCCGACTATGTCACGCTGTTCCAATAGTCCGCCTATGCTACGCTGTTTCAATAGTCCTCCTATGTCACGCTGTTGCAATACTCCGCTTATGCTACTCTGTTTCAATAGTCCTTCTATATTACAGTGTTACAATAGTCCGCCCATGTCACGCTGTTGCAATAGTCCGCCTATGCTACTCTGTTTCAAAAGTCCTGCTATGTCACGCTGTTACAATAGTCCGCCTATGCTACTTTGTTTCAATAGTCCTCCTGTGTCACGGTGTTACAATGGTCTGCCTATGTCACGCTGTTGCAATAGTCCGCCAATGCTACTCTATTTCAATAGTTCTCCTATGTAACGGTGTTACAATAGTCCACCTATGTCACGCTGTTGCAATAGTCCGCCTATGCTACTCTGTTTGAATAGTCCTACTATGTCACGGTGTTACAATAGTCCTCCTATGTCACGCTGTTGCAATAGTCCTCCTATGTCACGGTGTTGCAATAGTCCTCCTATGTCACGGTGTTACAATAGTCCTATGTCACGGTGTTACAATAGCCCTCCTATGTTACGCTGTTGCAATAGTCCTCCTATGTCACGTTGTTACAATAGTCCTCCTATATCGAGGTATTATAATAGTCCGCCTATATCGCGGTGTTACAATAGTCCGCCTATGTCACGCTGTTGCAATATTCCTCCTATGTTACGCTGTTACAATACTCCGCCTATATCACGGTGTTACAATAGTCCTCCTATGTCACGCTGTTGAAATAGTGCTATGTCACGCTGTTACAATAGTCCGCCTATGTCACGCTGTTACAATAGTCCTCCTATGTCACGGTGTTACAATAGTCCGCCTATATCACGGTGTTACAATAGTCCGCCTATGTTACGCTGTTGCAATGGTCCTCCTATGTCACGGTGTTACAATAGTCCTCCTATGTCACGCTGGTACAATAGTCCGCCTATGTCACGCTGTTGCAATGGACTTCCTATGTCATCCTGCTACAATAGTCCGCCTATGTCACGCCGTTGCAATAGACCTCCTATGTCACGCGGTTGCAATAGTCCTGCTATGACACGGTGTTACAATAGTCCTATGTCAAGCTGTTACAATAGTCCGCCTTTGTCACGCTGTTGCAATAGACCTCCTATGTCACGCTGTACCAATAGTCTGCCTATGTCACGCCGCTACAATAGTCCTCCTATGTCACGCTGTTGCAATAGTCCACGGTGTTACAACAGTCCTCCTATGTCACGCTGTTACAATAGTCCGCCTATATCACGGTGATGCAAGAGTCCTATGTCACGCTATTGTAATAGTCCTCTTATGTCACGGTGTTACAATAGTCCTCCTATGTCACGCTGTTACAATAGTCCACCTATATCACGCTGTTGCAATAGTCCGCCTATGCTACTCTGTTTCAATAGTCCTCCTATGTCACGCTGTTGCAATAGTCCACCTATATCACGCTGTTGCAATAGTCCGCCTATGCTACTCTGTTTCAATAGTCCTCCTATGTCACGATGTTGCAATAGTCCGCCTATGCTACTCTGTTTCTGCTCAAAGTATGAAAAACTATACCCGATATAGGAGTGTATACGTTTGAGCATAATGAAAAGGTATTGCAACCCGCCGAAGGAAGATAAAATTCGATATTCATATTTGATGAGGTCATCAATGAGAAACGAGGAAACATAGCCTCGTATTGTAGCATGGGGAGACACCGTAATGTTGATGCAGTTTACTTAGCACAGTCCTATACAAAAGTTCCAAAACATTTAATTGGAGACAATGCAAATATTATTGTACTGTTTAGGCAAGATAACCTAAACTTAAAACATATAAACGACGATTCTGTAAATACGGTTATGAATAATACAGAATTCAGGGAGCTGTGTATCCAAGTGTTGGGACACCAATGAAGAATCGAACTCGAGACCCTTTGTCGTCATAGCACCTGAATTCCCTGAATGTAGGACGATAACTTAATACCTCAGAGTGAATAACTAGACAACATTATTCACTTCAACTATGAGTATGGACAGGTTCAGATCCAGGAGAATCGCCCCCTCCAGAGGTGTGACTGACCTTTATATAATAAATCATGATGGCACGGGAAACTATCAATTCAGGAGGAGGCGTCTGCGCAATATTCAGGATCCTGAAGAGGAGGATGATGCAACAAATAAATGTTATGTTGGTATGGTTACGACTGTCGTCGAGAATCGAATACAAACGTTTGCCGAAAAGACTTCACATCAGCGCATAGGTGACTTTAAAGCTTTGCTTAGGAACCATGTGCAAACATCACTTGATGCACAATACGAGAATTTAATGACATATCTAGGTGAATTCACCTTCAAACGTGATGCAGAAGATAATGTTCTTCTGGAAATGACAAGAATGAAGATATTATTGCCTCTAGTTCACGATCACGATGTTCCGAATAAAAAAAAATATATTAGATTACGTTAATGCACGGACTCCGCTTCATGATTCAAACGGGAACGTTTCCTTTCGAAAAAAATAAAAAAAGTATAAAGGAGATAGCAGATCCCCTAGACGATAGCGATGCAGCAAGTAAAACATTTGCTAAACATTTTGTTACAAAGAAACAAAATGAAGCGCAGCCGGCCTTAAACAGAGCTTCTATGGCCTCGGATATTGCTATAACAGTGGAGAAAAATATGGAAACTATGTTAAGTTCTCAAATCTCGCTAGATAAATACATAACCTCAACAAAGGATAGTGCCAATGTTTTAAAATCACAGGAGAGTGTCATAAATGCTATATTAGATCAAATGAGAGGGATGCTTGTTATTCCGTTGCAAACAAAACCGTATAGAGGAAACTCCATAAAGTACATGTTAACGTCGGGACTCAAATACTATACGTCTCCCGTAAACGGAAAGGTAATTCTGCTCTGTATTCCCTAATACCAAAGCAGATACGATAATTACGATAAATTATAATAAAATTGCACCCATTCTGATAGATAATAAAATTGGTTTCATAGCCCGAGCCAATCAAGTGAAAGACGGCCATATTCTAGGCAATTCGATGCAATTCGTTTTGATGATGGATGTTGAAGGTATACGACTCAAACAATCCATCGCTCTACATAGTACGGCTATGAGGGAAAAATTACGTTCCCTATAAGGTCTCAGTTTCGAGACCAGGCGTGTTATGTCGCAGGTTCTCCAACCCGTAACTGTGCCACTGAAGGATACAATAAAAAACCAGGAGAGGAAGGAACCTCTCCCTCGCATCGGCGAAGAAGAAGAAGTAGAAGAAGAAACAGTAGACACACTTGCAAAATATCTGCGTATGGTACGCACAGCCAGTGGCAGTGATCTGGACACTACTTTTGGCATACGCTATGAAGATGGTTCCTATAAGTTAGGGAACAAAAACATTTCATTCGTCGGTAACAATGTCCGGATAGGTGAAGATACATACACGGGCAGTCCTGGTATGTATGAACTTCTTTTTAAGCGCGTACCTCAGAGTGCTTCATACACCAAGGATGATCTGGAGACTTATTCGGAGATTTTGAAGAAAAAAATCTCTAGTTCATCGACATGGTTACATCAGAAATGGACGTCTGAGATCAAACAAGGCTTTCAAATATAAAAATATCATACGAGGTTTAATTGAGAGTAAAACAGGTTTAGGTCTCGAGTGGAAGGAACACGTGCCCAATAGCAAATCTGATTACGTATACTGGTCCGACCCGAACGTTTTAATTAACAGACTCAGATTACTTATTGTATCTAGGGACTCAGGCAATTTGAACCATAATTCGGAAATTAGGGAGATAGTGACAGAATTGAAAACTTCAAACATCATAGCATGAACAGACGGAACATTGCCGCACAGTTGCACTGTCCAGCCAGAAGAAATTTTCTTCGCAGAAAAATAGTTAGTAAAGGTCTAAGTGACTTATTGCAAATAGATCTAATTGAGATGATACCAAATACAAAAGAAAATGAAAATTATAAGTACATTCTTATTTCTGTTAATTTGTATTAAAAGATGGCTTACGCGCGGCCATTGAAAGACAAGACGGTAGTCAGTGTGATAAAAGCAATGAGTGAAATACTCTCTGACCTGAATACTGTGCCTAAGAATATCCAGTCCGATAATGGCAAGGGATTTTATAATAAGCAATTCAGACAGTTAATGATTAAATATGGAATTAACCACTACAGTACATTTAGCACCGTTAAGGCTGCAGAAATTGAACCTTTAATAAGAACAGTAAAAAGTATGATGCACAGAGAGTTTTCAGCTGTAGGTTCCTACAGGTGGCTGGATCTATTGCTTAAAATAATCCCTAGTTATAATAATAAGTATCACTCTACTATTCGTATGAAATCTAGTGATGTCAGTGACAATTCTTTGCTGCTACAGCCGAAGGTGTGATGCCAGGGAGAAGAGGAATGCCAGGAGATTTAGTGTTGGAGACTATGTGAGAGTCCCTACACATAAAAGCATACTTGAAAAGGGGTTTACACCAAACTGGGGGACGGAGATATTCCGCATCGTCACTGTGAGGGCTACATTTCCACCCACATATCATCTGCAAGATGTTGAAGGACGTGATATACAAGGCGGATTTTATCGTCACGAGCTATTGAGAACACGATACACCTTGTAGAAGAGGAGCTGCGTCGCAGTGGTGACAAAATTCTTGTTAAGTGGCTAGGCTTCCCGAAGAGTGAACGGATACCAAAAAACTATAGTGTAAAGAAAATGTATCGATTCAGAATGCATTTTTCCGAACCATTAATGAAAACAATAAATTCCATTAATAATGATTATTTTTCTCTTTTATCATTTTTTTAAAATTTCTCTCCTATCATTCCAGGAAAAAGAATAAATAAACAAATAAATTCCATTAAAAAGTATTATTTTCCTTTTATCATTTTTTAAACTTTCTCTCCTATCCTTCCAAACGAAAGGGAAAAAAGGATTCATGGGTTTTTACTGGAGCCGCCATTGAGTAAGATAAAAATCAAAGCAAGTTGAGATTTAGACGAGAATTTTTTTCTTTATTTTAAAAAATGTTACATTTCAACATTACAATTTTTTGTTTTGTTTACATTTGTTTAAAAAAATCTGTCCTATCCTTAATCAAAATATTCAGGATATATTTTTTGAGGGGCATAATAAATAAAACAAAAAAAAATTCAAATGAAAAAAAAAATTATTCCCTTTATCGTATTTAATTTTTTCGCTCCTATCCTTCACCATTGAGTAATCATATTTTTCCTTTTTTTTTATTTATTTGTTTATTTTTTTACAATTGCTTTAAAAATTCTCTCCTCCTCTCAATCAAATGATACGGGGTGGGTTTTTGGGGTGTGCCTAATAACTAAAACAAAAGAAGGTTTCAATGAAAAAAATTGTTGTATTTTTCTTTATTCCATAATTTTTCTTACTATCCACCACCATTGAGTAATAAAAAAACAAGGAAATTATAATATACTGAATAGTGCAAGTTACATTTTACATAAATAATTTCAGATATTTTTTAAACAAAAAAATATGTCAATGAGTGAAGTCAGCACTGAGATCACCTATGTTGTTTACAAAGCTTAATATATGTGAAGTCAGCATTGCATACAAAGTGTAATATATGCTATATAAATAGCCTAAAATATTTTTTATTACTTAAAAATTAATGGGCAGAAACATTTTGTGAATTTACGCTGTAATTACATTTCATGTTACCAAAGAACATATTCAGAATGAAAAACTCTCATGTTTCATTTTTCTCCTATCATCCGCCATTAAGAATCTAAAAACAGTAAAATTATAATATAATGAATAGTGCAAGTACATTTTACACAAATGATTTCAGATATTTTAACCCAAAACTGTGTCCATGAGCGAGGCCAGCACTGAGATCAACTATGTTGTCTACAAAGTGTAATATATGTTATATAAATAACCCATTGAATAATCCAAAAACAGTAAAATTATAATATACTAAATATGCAAGTTACATTTTACACAAATAATATTTGATATTTTTACCCAAAACTGTGTCCATGAGTGAGGTCAGCACTAAGATCAGCTATGCTGTATACAAAGTGTAATATATGTTATAAATAGCCTCAAATATTTTAATACTTAAAAATAATGAGCTAAAACATCATGATTTTAACTTGTACTAGCATTTATTGATACTAAATAACATATTCAGCATGAAATCTCTTATGTTTCATATAATTCATAAATACAAAGCTTCAAACATTTTTAAGCAATATATAGTTTAAAACCATGAGCTCTACAAAAGCTTAAGTCACATTCTTTTTTCTTCTTCAAGATTTATGCTCAGAGATATCAGTACTGCATAATGTGATTTTTTTTTCTGAAATATAACGTTTCGTGTCAGCATCAGTTAAGAAAGTTCTGTTAATTTCCACTGTGTAACGTTATATTTATAGCTCGCAAAGGTTGACTGTTTTTAGTATAATACAATGCATTCATATCATTGAGACATGATAAGTAATGGTCAAAAGACATTGAACGCATTGCAGACTCCCATCGATTTTCTGAACTAACAAAAATGCGAAATGACTGAAGTAACCACTGAGATTAGCTATATTACATAACATTTTTGCATAAAAACTGTAATATATGTTACACAATAGTCTCAAATATTTTTATTGCTTAAAAATAATGAGCAGAAACATTTGTTCATGTAATACAGAAATAAAGGCTTCCAACATGTTTTAACCACATATAGTTTAAAAGCATGAGCTGCACAAAAAAGCATAAGATACAAACTTTTTTTTCAAGTGTTATGCTCAGAGATATCTGGTACTGCATAATGACCCCAAGCAAGATTTGAATGTGATTTCTCTGAAACATAACGTTTTGTATCAACACCAGTTAATGAAAATTTGTTAATTTCCACTGAGTGAACGTTATGTTTTCAGCTCCTGAAGGTTGTCTGTTTAGTATAATGCAATGCATTCACGTCCCTGAGGCATGATAAGTAATCGTCAAAAGTTATTGAACGCGTTGCAGACCACGAAACACCCTTAGATTTCTTAACTATCTGAACGTCGTATCGAAAAGCATATAATTTAAAACGCAACCCTGCATATTCTGTCATTACCCTTCCAGACAATTCATCCTTATAAAGACCCATTATTTTACTATTCAACAATAGTATTCCATATGTGTTATCAGGGGGATAATTGGAGGTGTCAAAGCACTGTATGTCGGTTTTCACAAAGTCATAAATGTCGTTACTGGTTTCAAAGAGAAATGTGTCTGTATCAGTATAATTTAAAGTCACAGCCTTAAGATTCTTTTTCAGAACATTATAATAAAAATCATACATTACACATTTAGAAAGATAAAGGATTGTCTGTCCTATGTAAATGGGTTTACCCATCTTAATTTATTCTCTTGCCAATTCAATTCCAACAAGATTTTCTTCAAATATTACAAATCGTTTGAATGTGTGTCGCAATATTAATTTCCGTGCTTGCTTCCAATTTTTACAAAGCCGAAAGTCATTATTTTTGCGTATACTCTCTATAAATTTCCCATAGACTGAATTATTCAACTTTTTCCATGGACTGTGTCCGTATTCTGATTTCTCTTGAGAACGCTTTTTTGCATTCAGGTCTATAAATGGTTTTAACCACTGCGATTGCCTGAAACTTACAATTCTATGAACATGTTTCAATTTCATTCGTAAATTAATACATTGCTGGAGGTTACGATAGTGCAATACATACTTTTGTTTATGGGTCAGCGTAGCGAGCAGCTTTTTAAACTTATCATTAGGAGGGGTTTCACTCTTTGGACACAGCGGCAAATAATTATGTGAGTCATGCAGGACTCTGGGGTAATCAAGATCTGCCTCAATCGCATATGCTATTTCTGTGTCTGGTGGAATATTTAGGAAATCTATTGCATTAATTTCATCTCTGGTTAACGACTGAAGATCTCCGTAAGGCATATAATCAGATTAAATAAACCATATGTGTAATAGAGAGCTGGTCAAGGTAAAAGAGAATATGTTAAGGAAATAGAGACTTCTCCAGACCCTACAGAATGGTCCAAGTCATAGAGAAATGGTCAAGATCATAAAGATTGGTGTAGGCCCTAGAGACTGGTTCAGGCCATAGATACTGCTCCAAGTCATTGTGACTGGTACAGGCCAATGAGACTGCTCTAAGCCATTGAGACTGATCCAGCACATAGATACTGCACCAAGTCATAGAGACTGCTCCAGGCCATTGAGACTAATCCAGGCCATAAAGACTGGCCCAAATCATAGAGACTGGTCCAGGTCATGGAGATTGTATTAGACCATTGAGACTGGCCCAAGCCATGAGATGGGTTCAGGCCATTGAGACTGGTTCAGGCCATAGATACTGCTCCAAGTCATTGTGACTGGTACAGGCCAATGAGACTGCTCTAAGCCATTGAGACTGATCCAGCACATAGATACTGCACCAAGTCATAGAGACTGCTCCAGGCCATTGAAACTAATCCAGGCCATAAAGACTGGCCCAAATCATAGAGACTGGTCCAGGTCATGGAGATTGTATTAGACCATTGAGACTGGCCCAAGCCATGAGATGGGTTCAGGCCATTGAGACTGATCCAGCAAATAGATACTGCACCACGTGATAGAGACTGGTCCAGGCCATTGAGATTAGTCCAGGTCATGGAGACTGGTTCAGCCCATTGAGACTGGCCCAAGCCATGAGACGGGTTCAGGCCATTAAGGCTAATTCAGCTCATAGATACTCCTCCAAGCTATTAAGACTGGTCCAGGCTATTGAGACAGGTCTAGGCCATGGGTACTGCCTCAAGTCAAGGAGACTGGCCCAGACTTTTGAGATTAGTCCAGCTCAGAGATACTGCTTCAAGTCACTCAGACTGCTCCAAGCTATTGAGACTGGTTCAGGCCAATGGGACTGGTCCAGACCATATTTACTCTTCCAAGTCATTTAGACTGGTCCAGGAATAGAGCCTGATCCAGGCCATTGATACTGGTTCAGGCTATAGAGATACTACATACTATTGGGACCGGTACAGGCCATATAAACTACTCCAAGTTATTGAGAGAGCTCCAGGCCATAATAATTGCTCCAGAACATAGAGGCTGGTCCAGGCCCTAAGAACTACTCCACGCCATAAGAACTGCTCCAGGCCATTGACACTTGTCAGGGCATAGAAACTGCTCATTGTCATATAGACTGGTCGATGCCATAGAGACTGGCCTAAGTCATAGGGACGGGTCCAGACTATAAATACTGCTCCAGACCATAGAGGTTGTTTCAAGCCAAAGACACTGCTCCAGATCATAGATACTGTACCAGGCCATAGACACTACCATAGAGAATGGTTCAGGCCATAGATATACACAATCCATACAGAGCGATACAACATATTGAGCTAGTCCAGACCATAGAGACAGTTCCAGGTCAAAGAGCTAGTCCAGTCCATACACACGGTCTGGTCCTTATAGCTAGTCCAGACCTAGGTACTGATTCACCATAGAGCTTGTCCAGACCAAAGAGACTGGTTAAGGCCATAGAGGCTGGTCTTGGCCAAAAAGACTCGTTCAGGTCGTAGAGCTAGTCCAGTCCATACATACTGGTCCAGACCATAGAGCTAGTCCAGGCAATAGATACTGGTTCAGGCCATAGAACTTTTAAAGCCATGGAGACTGGTCCAGGCCATAGAGCTAATGGACGCCATAGGGCTAGTCCCGTCCTCAAAGCTATAGAACCATAGAGACTGGTAAGAGTTAGAGACTGGTTGAGTCTAAAGACACTGGTCCAGAATATAGATACTGATCCAGGCCATAGAGCTAGTCCAGGCTATAGATACCGGTCTAGAACATAAAGACTTATCCAAAACATAGAGGCCGGCCCAGGTCATAGCGACTGGTCCAATAAATAGAGACTCGTCCAGGCCATACAGGTCATAGAGACTGGTCCAGGCCATTGATATATGTCCAGGTCATAGATACTACTGCAAGTCATAGAGAGTGGACCTAACAATACAGACTAATCCAGGCCATACAGAGTGGTTCAAAACACAATAACTGGTCCAAGTCATACAGAATAATCCAGGCCATAAAGACTGTTCCAGCCCAAAAAGACTTGTCGCGGCCAAAGAGACTTGTCGAAACAATAGAGACTGGTTAATGCCATATTGACTGATCCAGGTCATAGAGAGTTGTCCAGGCCATAGAGACTGATCCACACCAATCACACTGATCCAGGAATTAGATACTCCCCAGACCATAGCAATTGGTCCAGACCATAGAATCTGGTCTATGCCATAGAGACTGGTCTAGGCCATATTGACTGGTCAAGGCTGTCCAGCTAGACCTGGTCTTACACTCTATTCCAAACCTTAGTGCTAGTCCACACCATAGAGACTGGTCCAAGACTTATAGCTAGTCCAGGCCATACAGAGTGGTGCAAACCATCAATGCTGATTAAGGCCATATAAACTATTGCAAGCCATAGAGACCTATCTAGGCCTTACAGATTGTACCAGGCCATACAGACTGGTCCAGGCTATACAGACTGAAGCAAGTCTTGGAGCTATTTCACGTCATACTGACCGTTCCACGTCGTAGAGACAGGCACCGATCATAGAGACAGGTCCAGGCCACAGGGACTGGTCAAGGCATTGGGATTAGGCCAGATCATAGACACTGGTACATGCCATAGAGACTTGTCCAGAACGTAAAGAGTGGTGCAGGCCATATAGGCCGATCCAGGTTTTGGAGACTGGCCCAGGCGATAGAAACTGCCCCAGGAAATACAGACCAATCCGGGTCATAGAAACTGTTCCAGGTCAAAGACACTGGACTAGATCATAGAGACTAGTCCAGTCCATAGAGACTAGTCTAGTCCATAGAGACTGATCCAGGACATATAGTCTGATCCAGGCCATCCATACTTTTCCTTGTCATAGAGACTGGTCCAGGCCATAGGTACCGGTTCCACCATAAAGATTGGTCTAGACCATAGACACTGGTCCAGGCCATACAGATTGGCCTAGTCCACACATACTGGTCCCAGCCTTAGACCTAGTCCAGGCCATACAGATTGGCCCAGTCCACAGAGACTGGGCCAGGCCACACAGACTGGTCCTAGCCTTAGACTTAGTCCAGGCCATACAGATTGACCCAGTTCACAGAGACTGGTCCAGTCCACACAGAATGGTCCCAGCCTTAGACCTAGTCCAGGCCATATAGATCGACCCAGTCCACACAGACTGGTCCAGGCCACACAGACTAGTCCTAGCCTTAGAGCAAGTCCAGCCCATACAGATTGGCCCAGTCCACACAGATTGGTCCAGGCCACAGAGACTGGTTCTAGCCTTAGAGGAAGTCAATCCATACAGATTGGCCCAGTCCACACAGACTCCCCCCAGGGGCCTACTGCGGTAGCTACGGGTTTGGCGTACCCGTTGGTTCTCGAGCCCCTCACCGCCACTTCACCCTACCCATCGCCATCCGGTGTTGCCACGTCTTTTTTCTGCTTTTGGTTTTTCGTTTTTTGCAATAACATCCTCTTCCTCTTCTAGGCTTACGGAGATCATTAGTTCTTAAGACCTTAGGATTATTACTCCCCAGGGGTTTGGCGTGCCCGGGGTTCCCGAGCCATTCACCCCCATTTTCATTCGCTCATTCCCATTTGTCACAGCCACTTTGAAGCCTTCATATAATACTTTATATTCCACATTATGGTAGCCTCTTCCTCTTCTAGGTTTATAAAATTCTTAGGTTTTAGGTATTTAGGTTTCTGAACTCCTGTCTCACCAACAGGGATCTTTCCTATCTCCGTGGTTCCTGTCCCACGGTTTCGGCGCAGCTTTCAACCGTGTGCTCTTCGGAGGTCTCAAATGTGAAGGTTGAGTGGGCCCTCCTCACTACCCTTTTCGTGCGACACTAGGTGCGGCGCCACTCCGATGTCATGTACACCCACGTAGCTCCAAGGGGCCGGGTCCCCTCGAGCAGCTCGGCGGCCGTGAGTAGCTTTTATTCCCCATAAGGTTGTGTTGGAAGCCCAGGGGTTATCATTCTGCTCCGACAGCCATGAGGACTACAACCGCCGTTTTAGCCTTCGCAAACTAGAATATGCCCTCTCCTTTTCTAGGCATTTCGCTCCTGGGCCCGATGGTATACAAGTGTCGCTGCTTCAGTATTTATCTACGGATGGTAAGCTCTTTCTCCTCCAGCTCTTTAAATGTATCTGGCTCCAAGGTACGTTTCCTGCTGCATGGCGCCAGGCCACCGTTGTTCCCATTCTGAAACCTGGCAAGGATCGCCAACTTCCTTCCAGCTACCGCCCAATTTCCGTAACTAGTTGCGTTTGCAAGGTTATGGAACGTATGCTCAATGGGCGGTTTATGTGGTGGCTCGAATCTCGGGGCCTCTTGTCGAACGTTCAGTGTGGGTTTCGTCGTAACCGTTCTACTATCGATCATTTGGTGTCTCTTTTGACCCATATTATGAACGGGTTCCTCAGTAAAAGCCAGACTGTAACTATATTTTTTGAATTAGAGAAAGCTTACGACACATGCTGGAGAACTAGCATTCTCCGTACAATTCATCAGTAGGGTTTTCGTGGTCACCTTCCCATGTTCATTCAGGGGTTCATGAAAGACCGGGTATTTCGTGTGCGTGTGGATTCGGTTTTATCTAACTATTTTACAAAGGAGAACGGAGTACCTCAGGGTTCAGTACTTAGTGTCACTCTGTTCCTTATAGCTATCAACCCTCTTGTTGACTGCCTTCCCCCAGGAATTTCCTCGTCACCGTTTGTTGACGATTTTGTTGAGAACCTCACAGCTCGGCGTACCTGTCTCCTCGAGCGTCGTCTTCAGCGGTGTCTAGACTCTATTTCCTCCTGGAGTGTGGCAAATGGCTTTCACTTCTCCGCCGAGAAGACGGTTTGTGTAAATGTCTGGCGCCGGAAGGAGTTTCCTACTCCTTCTCTCCGCCTAGGTACAGATCTGCTACCGTTTGTTGAAGCGAAATTCCTGGGCTTACTATTTAATAGAAAGCTATATTGGTCTGCCCATATAACTTATTTGAAAGCGTGGTGCATACGTTCTCTTGATATTTTAGGTATTTTATGTGGCACGTCCTGGGGAGCCGATAGGAGCGTTCTTCTATACCTCTATCGTACATTAGTCCGTTCTAAATTGGATTATGGGTGTATCGTCTATTCTTCCGCGCGACCGTCTATCCTTCGCCGTTTAAACACCATTCATAATCAAAGCATACGACTAGCAACTGGCTCCTTCCGCACTAGCCCAGTCAGTAGTGTCTATGCGGAAGCTGCACAACCACCGCTATATAATTGCCGTGAGTTTCTCTTGTGCAGCTACGCCTGCCGTCTGTCCAGTATGCCTAACCACCCGGATCATTCATACTTTTTTGATTACTCTTTGGACGCTAATTACACCTCTCGCTCCCTCGCCCTCTTACCACCAGGGGTACGTTTACGCAAGCTTCTATGTCAAATGAGCATAGCAATGCCTATAGCGCTTCCCAAACGAGAAACCCATTTCCCTCCTTGGCTTCGCCCGGACAGCTCTATCTATCTAGGGTCCACTTGTTTTTCGAAGTCGATTACTCCTGGTTTCATCCTTCGATCCCAATTTTTAGCCCTTAAAGACCAACATCGCGACCACATTTTTATTTATACTGACGGGTCGAAGAATGATCAAGGTGTTGGTTGTGCTTTTGTGGTTGATAACCAATTTTTTACTTTTCGTCCTTTACGACAGTGTTCGATTTTTACAGCTGAGCTATTTGTTGTTCTTTTTTATGTGCGGCGACATGTGCTACCACTCACTGCAATATGTTCAGATTCTCTGAGTGCTCTCCAAAGTCTCCGTCCGCTGTATACTTACCACCCAATCTTACAGCGGATCCACGATTGCCTTCACTCGCTTTCGGCAGCAGGTCTAAGTGTAACATTTTTGTGGGTGCCTGGTCACACGGGAGTAGCGGGAAACGAGAAAGCTGATTTTGCTGCCAAGAGATCAATTACATCTTCCAGGATATTTTCTTCTTCTGTTCCCGCTAGTGGTGTTGCGAGGGACCATTCTTTCTCGTTGGGCGACTGAATGGTCCAGAACTACTGGAAACAAACTGCGGATAATTAAACCACTCCCCGAATGCTGGGAAACCTCTTGTCTCACCTCCCGCCGAGAAGAGGTAATTTTATGTCGCCTGCGTATCGGACACTTATTTTAGCCACTGTCATTTACTGGGAGGAGAGCAAACTTCAGTTTGTCAGTGCGGCGCAACCTTGAGAGTGCGATAAATGTTAACCGAGTGCCAATTTTTAACAGCCACGCGACTGTCGTTGAATTTGCCCAGTGGCATGCGTGACATTTTACCAGACCGACTGACTGCTGTAGGACGGGTTTTATCTTTTAAACGACAGTGCCCTATGATTGGACGTGTCCAGTTTTAATTGCGTTCTACAGCTTTTGACACTTTAGTTTTATTTATTTCTTTTAACCGCCTTAGGTTTTTTATATTTTATTTTCGGAGTGTTATCTCCCACATTTTAATCCTCGTTTTAGGTTCCGTTTGCGTGTTTTTATAGCATGAACTTTTAGGCCAAAGTTTTATTTTATGTTCGTTTTTGTTTTCCTACATCTCCTAGGGGGCTACTAATCTTACAGGTTGGGCGCTCTAAAACCTTACTTCTCTCTCTCTCTCTCTCTCTCTCTCTCTCTCCACACAGACTGGTCCAGGCCACACAGACTGGTCCCTGCCTTAGAGCAAGTCCAGGTCATAGAGATTGATCCAGTCAACATGGACTGGTTCAGGCCTCACAGACTAGTCCTAGCCTTAGAGCAAGTGCAGGTCATACAGATTGGCCCAGTCCACACAGACTGATCCCTGCCTTAGAGCAAGTCCAGGTCATACACATTGGCCCAGTCCACATAGACTGGTTGGGGCCACACAGACTGGTCCCTGACTTAGAGCAAGTGCAGGTCATACAGATTGGCCCAGTCCACACAGACTGATCCCTGCCTTAGAGCAAGTCCAGGTCATACACATTGGCCCAGTCCATACAGACTGGTTCAGGCCACGCAGACTGGTCCTTGCCTTAGAGCAAGTCCGGGTCATACAGATAGGCCCAGTCCACATAGACTGGTTCAGTCCACACAGACTGGTCCCAGCCTTAGAGCTAGTCCAGGTCGTACAAATTGGCCCAGTCCACACAGACTGGTTCAGGCCACACAGACTGGTTCAGGCCACACAGACTGTTCCCAGCCTTAGAGCTAGTCCAGGTCATACAGTTTGGCCCAGTCCACACTGACTGGTTCAAGCCATACAGACTGGTCCCAGCCATAGAGCAAGTCCAGGCCAAACAGATTGGCCCAGTCCACACAGACTGGTTCAGGCCACACAGACTGGTCCCAGCCTTAGATCATGTCCAGGCCATACAGATTGGCCCAGTCCAGATACATTGGCCCATGCCACACAGTCTGTTCCCAGCCTTAGAGCTAGTCCAGGCCATACAGATTGGCCCATTCCACATAGACTGGTTCAGGCCACACAGCCTGTTCCTAGCCTTAGAGCTAGTCCAGATCATACAAAATGGCCCAGTCCACACAGACTGGTTCAGGCCACACAGACTGGTTCAGGCCACACAGACTGGTTCAAGCCACACAGACTGTTCCCAGCCTTAGAGCAAGTCCAGGCCATACAGATTGGCCCAGTCCACATTGACTGGTTCAAGCCATACAGACTGGTCCCAGCCTTAGAGCAAGTCCAGGCCATACAGTCTAAACAATGAAACTGAAATAATTGCATAAAATATTCCAAACAAAAATGTAAAAATTGTGAGTAACATATTACATATCTACAAATATTCACCATTTTTAAATATATTACTTTGAAATTAAAACATACGATAAAAACTGGTAGAAATAAGAATATGTCCATGTTTTTTTTCGTGAAATCCTGGCTAAAATGCAATTACTGAACACAAAATTAACATAATTAATTCTGAGCATTCGTGCAGCATTCCTGGTGTCAATCTCTGGTGTAAATATCACGCAAGTTTATTTTTAGTTTGCCTGGAAATTAGGTCACCTCATTAGCTGATGATAACGTCTTCCCCTGAGTATTCTACACATCTTGGATATCTAAAGTAAACACTTTTGAGAAAATTATGACAACTTATGAACAGCGATTTTCCCGTTTCAGTAGTTCTCATTATTTTCTTCGTTGTACACTGAAACAGCACTGCATGAATTGTATCTGCCTCTTACACTTTAATGGGTTTCTGTTCCTGCAAATCGTGACAGTGTGTTATTTTTTCAGTTTATGGATTTTATGATGTGTTTTAATATTCTGTTTACATCAGTTGTCTTGATATTATTAAGTTTTCTTACTCATTTTTGCTTAGCCTTGAAGAAAATTCTTACTAAGTTCTTAAAATATATATTATTGCCATATTTATAATCTAGTTTTGTGGCAATGTATCAGTGAATCGAATAAATTTGAAGTTTATGTCACCATTACGTTTACAGCGTCTCGTACTGGAGGTCATTATGTGATGGGGTGCAGGTTACCGTTTTAAAGACATTACTTAAATGTTTTCTACATATTTACTAGTGCAACATTGGAAAGTTTACTGAAAGTTTCATTTTTATAAAACACATTCTGCTTGATGATTTGGATTCTATTGCCTGCTCTCCTTATAATACGCGTTGAGTTGCGAGTTTCACTCATATCTTACGCGTCTGTACACTTTTCATTGTGTAAACTAATATTTTTGGAAACTACATTTTCAAATAAATTAGTGGAATTAGCTTAATGCACTAATGCGTATATCTCTATTGGGCCTTGTAAGAGGGACAGTCAATACATCATTTAAAATAAATCTTCCAAAATAATTCGGTACAAAACATCCTGTCTCATGCTGAGAACCCGGTAGCGCTTTTCATTAATTATACTTGATTATATAGTAAGTTTATGCTACTCGTATTTACTGTAAAACAAGTAGGTATCATTTTACGCTACTTTCTATAAGAATTTAACTGGTGGTTAATTTGGTTACTAGTCGATTTTTGCGAAGTACAGGTGTGTGTAGTAATTTGGCCAAACACTGTCTTATTGTTAATAGAAACATTCTGAATTAAATATTTGGATAGTAATGTCATAAATAAATATTGACACACTTTTGTATAAATGCTCTAGGTCCATAATTTCAGTTGATTATGATTTCTGACAAACACTCTACACCGGGGTTTCCTTTGCCTGGGTAATGATTTAAATTTGGTTCCCTTCCAGGGTTAAAACCGTATACTCAGTTGTGTGTCAGATATACGTTATTTCGTATCAAAAAGGATAATGTATAATACTCTGTTCTCTTGTCTGTTTTAGTGTTCCCAAATGTGCCGTCAGCCCCGGGAATGCCTTGCCAAGGAGAAGACAGTGAGTATGTTCATATAGCAGTAAGAAGCCAGTCACAGGCAATTTTAGGTACTTATTTATACCTTATTTGAAGGCTGGATATAAAAAGGCACAACGAACGGTGCTCTGTAAAAATTATCTTTTGTAATCCTGATATGAAGAAGTGAATGGTAAAAATCATGTTTTCTCCTTTACAAATGCTTTTTAAGTGTTTGTGAATCAAAGGAAGAATCAAAGACTATCATAAGCAGAGCTCGGTTTTGGATTCCGAAACGCACACAATTACGAACACACAGAGCAGTCAGCAGTATAAAGAGAGGGTAGCGGGGAGGGATTTGAAGCGTAAGTTGAACACGTTGAGGTATAATCTGTTCCAAAAGTAGCTCATTACATGTTCTCACATTGTATGTATGTTTCTAAGTCATAAAGTAACGCAATTAAACAGTTATTTCATAATATGTTTAGTAAAAAAACACCATGTACTTTTACAAATAGAAGTATAAAGCTTGATACAAAAAAAACAATTCAGGATAATAATATACAGAGATTTAAAAAGACAATGAACATAAATCAACCAAACTCACTCAGAATTCATTGCAGTGAGTTACAAGATACATCTTCACTATAAGGTTCTTCTCCTATTTGAATCGTCCACAACTTTGTTTAGTGTCGAATGCCTACGCGTCCATATTTTCACTATTTTTCATTCGGTGCTTTCTTTCCTTGTTCACTGGTTTATCTACTAATGGGAAGTGAACGAGGCTAGACATTGAGCACTGCTAATAGAGACCAAGAAGCTCGGGCAGTAACGGTTCCAAAGAATGATGCTTTCTCGTTGTTAACTCACACCAAGTCAGTGGAGGGAGAAACATACCGTTGTGCACTTATCTACAAAAGAAGTAAGCAATCGACAGCTTTTTCTTCTACAATGTTCTACGCTACTGTGTTAACGCCATTACAACTATAGGCAGTTACTTCACTCAAAAAAAAATTAATTTAGGAATCTACGTGTCTAATTGTTTGTTATAAATTCAAGGGTGAACGTGGAAGAGAAATGGGTGCTTTCAACTCAGAACATTTGTACCGTTGAAATACGTCCGACGATTCGTTTACTAATTTAAATATGTATAAAATGAATGCAGTTCACAGGTTCGAGAATATTGCCCTAGTGGACTATGTGTGTATATATCTGCAGCGTTTATAGGTGCTAGTTCAGAGTCTGAGAACGTTTCCTCACTAGAACATGTGTTTGCATGCCTACAGCATTTCTAGAAGCCGTTCAGAGTCTGAGAACGTTTCCCTACTAGAACCTGTGTTTGCATGCCTACAGCATTTCTAGAAGCCGTTCAGAGTCTGAGAACGTTTCCCTACTAGAACATGTGTTTGCATGCCTACAGCATTTCTAGAAGCCAGTTTAGAGTCTGAGAACGTTTCCCTACTAGAACATGTGTTTGCATACCTACAGCATTTTTAGAAATCAGTTCAGAGGTTCGAGAATATTGCCCTAGTGGAATATGTGTTTATATATCTGCAGTATTTCTAGAAGCCAGTTCAGAGTCTGAGAACGTTGCCCTACTAAAACATGTATTAGCATGCCTTCAGCATTTCTAGAAGCCAGTTCAGATAGTTGAGAATATTACTTTAGTGCAATACGTGTTTGTATCTCAGCAGTATTCCATAAGCCACTTCAGAGTTTTGAGAACATTGTTCTAGAGGAACATGTGTTATGCATATCTGTAGTATTTCTATAAGCAGTTCGGAGACTTGAGAACTCCGGTCTAGTTTAACATGTGTTTGTATGTGTGCAGCATTTCTAGAAGCCAGTTCAGAGGTTTGACAACACTAGTCTTGTGTAATATGTGTTTTTATACCTGCAGCATCTCTAGATGCCTGTTCAGAAGTTTCACAACGTTGCTGCAGTGGAACATGTGTTTTTGTGCCCGCAATTTTCTAGAAGCCAATACAGGGGTACCACAGCTTTGCTCCATTGGAACAAGTGTTTGTGCCTGCAACATTTCTAGAAACTAGAACTGTCACTGGCCAACATTGCCAGTGGAACATGTATTTGGTGCCTGCAGTATTTCTAGAAGTTAGAGCAGCCATTGGTCAACGTTGCCAGTGGAACATGTGTTAAGTGCCTGCAGCATTTCTAGAAGTTAGAATCAATGGTCAACATTGCTAGTGGAACATGTGTTTGGTTCCTACGGCATTTCTAGAAGTTAGAACAGCTATTTGTCAATATTGCCAGTGCAACATGTGTTTGGTGCCTGCAGCATTTCTAAAAGTTAGAACCATTGGTCAACATTGCTAGTGGAACATGTGTTTGGTCCTGCAGCATTTCTAGAAGTTAGAACCATTGGTCAACGTTGCTAGTGGAACATGTGTTTGGTGCCTGCAGCATTTCTAAAAGTTAGAACCATTGGTCAACGTTGCCAGTGGAACATGTGTTTGGTCCTGCAGCATTTCTAGAAGTTGCAACAGCCATTGGTCAACATTGCCAGTGGAACATGTGTTTGGTTCCTGCAGCATTTCTAGAAGTTCGAACAGCCATTGGTCAACGTTGCCAGTGGAACATGTGTTTGGTTCCTGCAGCATTTCTAGAAGTTAGCACAGCCATTGGTCAACATTGCCAGTGGAATATGTGTTTGGTGCCTGCAGTATTTCTAGAAGTTACAACAGCCGTTGGTCAATATTGCCAGTGCAACATGTGGTTGGTGCCTGCAGTATTTCTAGAAGTTACAACAGCCATTGGTCAATATTGCCAGTGCAACATGTGATTGGTGCCTGCAGTATTTCTAGAAGTTACAACAGCCATTGGTCAATATTGCCAGTGCAACATGTGGTTGGTGCCTGCAGTATTTCTAGAAGTTAGAACAGCCATTGGTCAATATTGCTAGTGCAACATGTGTTTGGTGCCTGCAGTATTTCTAGAAGTTAGAACAGCCATTGGTCAATATTGCTAGTGCAACATGTGGTTGGTGCCTGCAGTATTTCTAGAAGTTAGAACAGCCATTGGTCAATATTGCCAGTGGAACATGTGTTTGGTGTCTGCAGTATTTCTAGAAGTTAGAACAGCCATTGGTCAATATTGCCAGTGCAACATGTGGTTGGTGCCTGCAGTATTTCTAGAAGTTACAACAGCCATTGGTCAATATTGCTAGTGCAACATGTGTTTGGTGCCTGCAGTATTTCTAGAAGTTAGAACAGCCATTGGTCAATATTGCCAGTGCAACATGTGGTTGGTGCCTGCAGTATTTCTAGAAGTTAGAACAGCCA
The DNA here is from genome assembly GCA_030762935.1 of Hymenopus coronatus. Classification (NCBI taxonomy): domain Eukaryota; kingdom Metazoa; phylum Arthropoda; class Insecta; order Mantodea; family Hymenopodidae; genus Hymenopus; species Hymenopus coronatus. The sequence goes on along the minus strand of CM060900.1, from coordinate 543,682,289 downwards.
TTGGTCAATATTGCCAGTGCAACATGTGGTTGGTGCCTGCAGTATTTCTAGAAGTTAGAACAGCCATTGGTCAATATTGCTAGTGCAACATGTGGTTGGTGCCTGCAGTATTTCTAGAAGTTAGAACAGCCATTGGTCAATATTGCCAGTGCAACATGTGGTTGGTGCCTGCAGTATTTCTAAAAGTTACAACAGCCATTGGTCAATATTGCCAGTGCAACATGTGGTTGGTGCCTGCAGTATTTCTAGAAGTTAGAACAGCCATTGGTCAATATTGCTAGTGCAACATGTGGTTGGTGCCTGCAGTATTTCTAGAAGTTAGAACAGCCATTGGTCAATATTGCTAGTGCAACATGTGGTTGGTGCCTGCAGTATTTCTAGAAGTTACAACAGCCATTGGTCAATATTGCTAGCGTAACATTTGTTTGAATGCCTGCAGCACCTCTGGAAGCCAAATCAGAGGTTTGACAACGTTGCTCCATTGGAACAAATGTTTATGTGCCTGCAGCATTTTTAGAAGCGAATACAGAGGGTGGACAACGTCGCTCCAGCGGAACATGTGTTTTTAAAGCTGTATAATTCCTAGAAGCCAGTTCAACGGTGTAAACACACTGCTCTGGTGGAACATGTGTTTTTACAGCCGTAGCATTCCTAGAAGCTAGTTCCGAGGTGTGGCAGCATTGCTCTGGTGGAACATGTGTTTGTGGGTCAGTAGTATTTCTTAAAACATTCACTAATCACCTACCTCCTTTAGTTATCACCATATTTTATATACATTTGAATATTTGGTTGCTTTAAAATTGAATGAAACAGACATGAGTGATGATGCAGAGTTCAGCGAAAGGGAGCTAAGAGAATTTCGCAAACATTTTTACCTTTGAGTAAAAATAATAGCCTAGTTACTGAATAAAGGGTGATCTCGTTCTCTGCGCGTTAAGGACAACGCAAATATTAAAATTCAAAGAGTAGGGTTTAAAAAGGATTTATGGCTTATGACTGAGGATTTAGAAGCGCAGGTATGTTGCGTAGGCCATTAGTTGCTATGTGCTTAAGTTTAACCAATCTTTAACTTATGTCGCTTTGGGACGAGATATGTCATCACTTAAGTGGCAGTATTGACGATCTGAATAACCACACCCTTTTCACAGGAAGAGAATGCATCGCATGGTTGTGTCAAAATTCTAGAAGTCGTGTGCTATAATTCACTATAGCATAGCAACCAGCTTGGTCGCGAAGAAAGAGGGAGTGTTTAAAACAAGTACCAGCAAGGAGGCACAAGATTGAGAAACCGTCACAACCACAGTGGCAGGTTTTAGTATAATACTTTCAAAAGAAAAATGTACTTGCTAATGCATAATCTATAAGATCATATGTTCCAAATGATGCAAGGGGCAGTATTTCGCATGTGCAGATATGCCTCCGTGCGCTAAAAGAGTTGCAGAATTCAACGGGAAAATTCCAATTGATCACAAGTCAGTGAACTGGCGGATTAGCAAAGGACCTTCCTTCTACTGTGTTGCTTGACGTTATCAACAAAGAATCTGAGAGGATTGCAGTCATTGAGAGGCAATTCCAAGGCTCGTACACGAGTGTGCAGTCCGTGATGATAAACAGAGCACTGTAAACAAACCCAATACGTCACAGAATGTTAGCATTTCAGTTACAGAGATTTTGTTTTTCAGAGAATAAACTCAATTCTTAACTTGATGAACAGTTTAAACATCTTTGTTTGCCTATTAATATCCGCCCACAGTTATTTGCTTCATTTGTGTTGAAGCTGCTCGTACATTCATTACTGAGTATATGTAGTTAACAAGACATGAAGCTCCAAAAAATTAACAATGGAAATATGACAGCGTGAGCGGCTTCACTTGCTATTTTCTTCTTTTTTCTGCTCCTCATTCTCCTCCTCCTCATTCTCCGCCTCCTACTCCTCATTATTATTATTATTATTGTTATTATTATTATTACTAGTATTGTTGTTATTATTACTATTAGCTTTGTTATTATTATTATTATCATCATCATCAATTTTATTACTGTTATTACTATTATTGTTATTATTATTACTATTATTAATGATACTAGTAGCAGTAGTAGTGTAGTGGTAAAGGTAGTAGTAGTGGTGGTGGCAGTGGTCCTATTAGTGGTGGCAATGGTAGTGGTGATGGTGGTTGTGGTGGTAGTAGTGGTGGTTTAGGTGGATATAGTGGTACTGGTACAAGATGTGATAATTGTGGTAGTGGTGGTGTTGGTGGTGAAGATGGTAGCTGTGGTGGTGGAGGTAGTGGTGGTATTGTGATGATAGTGGTGGTGCTGGTAGCGTAGACAGTGGTAATGATGGTGGTAGTTGTAGTAGTGCTAGTAATTGTGGTGGTGGTGGCAGTGATGATAGTGGTCATGGTGATGGTGGCGGTGGTGATAGTGGTTAGGGTGGCGGTTGCGCTGTTGATAGTGGTCGAGGTGGTGGTGGCGCTGGTGATAGTGGTCATTGTGATGGTGGCGGTGGTGATAGTGGTCAGGGTGGTGGTGGCGGTGGTGATAGTGGACATGGTGGTGGTGATAGTGGGCATGGTGGCGGTGGCGCTGGTGATAGTGGTCGAGGTGGTGGTGACGGTAACGGTGATGGTGGTGGTGGTGGTCATATTGGTCGTGGTGGAAGTAGTGGTGATGTAGGTGGTGATAGTGGTTGTGGTAGAGGAGCTGGTAGTGGTGGATGTGGCAGTGTTGGTAGTGGCAGTATTTGTAGTGAAGGTGGTTGTGGTGCTGAAGATGGTGGTGGTAGTGCTGGTATTGTGATGATAGTGGTGGTAGTTGTAGCTTAGGCAGTGGTAGTGGTGGTGATATTGGTAGTTCTAATGGTTCTGTTAGTAGTGGTTGTGATGGTAGTGGAGGTGGCGGTTAGTGTGGGGTGTGGTAATGGAAGTGTTAGAAGTGGTGGTGTCAGTGGTCATTTCGGTGGTAGTAGTGGTGGCGGTAGTGATGGTGTTGGCGGTGGTGATATTGGTCGTGATGTTGGTAGTAGTGTTGGTGGTGGTGGTAGTGGAGGTTTTAGTGGAGATGGTAGTAGTGGTGATAGTGGTGGTTTAAAGATGGTATTGGAAGTGATTGTGGTAGTGGACGCGACAGCGTTGGTTGTGAAATTGGTGTGGTAATGCTGGTATTGGTGGTGGTGGCAAAAGTCTAAGTAATGGTGGTGGTAGTCATGGTCGTATGCTGGTAGTATAGGTGTATTAGGGTGGTAGTGGTCGTTGTCGTGGTAGTGGTGGTGGTAGTGGGGGAGGTAGTAGTGGTATGGTGGTGGTGATGGAAGAGGTGGTGGAGTTGGTATTGGAGGTGGTAATGGTAGTGATAGTTGTGGTGGTAATGGTAGTGAAGGTGGTAGTAATGTTAGTGGAGGTTGTAGTGTGGCTGATAGTGCTGGTGGTGGTATCTGTGTTAGTGGAGGGGAAAGTGATGTGGGTGGCAGTGGTGGTAGTGATGGTGGTAGTGAATGCAGGAGTGAAGGTGGTAATAAAAGTGGTAGTGGTGCTAGTGGAAGTAGTTGTGAAGGTTGTAGTTGCGGTGCTATTGGTGGGGTAGTGGTGGTTGTGAGGATTGTAATGGTAGCGGTTGTGGTAGTGGAAGTAGCAGCGGCGGAGGTGAAATTGGTGTGGCTAGGGCAAAATTAATGGTTGTGATAGTAGTGGTGGTGTTAGTGGTGGTAGTAGTAGTACTGGATGGGGTGCTAGTGTTGGTGGTAGTAGTGGTAATAGTGCTGGTGGTGGTGGTGGTAGAGATAGTGGGAGTGGAAGTGGTGGTGTTGGTGGTCGAGGTGATAGTGGTGCTAGTGACAATAGTGGTGATAGTGGTTGTTGTGCAGGTGATAGTGGCGGTTATGGTGGTAGTGCTGGTGATGGTCGTAGTGGAGGTAGTAGTGGTGGCTTTGGTAGTGTAGGTGACAGTGGTGGTGGTCGTGGTCGTGCAGCTGATGGCGGTATTAGTGGTAGTGATGGTACTGGTGGTTGTGGTAGTGTAGGATATGATGTTAGTGGTAGTGGTGTTAGTGAAACTGGTAGTTTTTCTGGTGATAGTGGAGGTGGTAGAGGTAGTGATGGTGATGGTGGTAGTGATAGTGGTGTTAATGTTGACAGTAGTATAGCTGGCACGGAAAGTGGTTGTGTGATGGTTGAACTGCTGGTGTTGACTGTGGTGGTAGTGGTGGTGGTAATGTTGGTGATAGTGGTGGTGTGGTTCAATTTAGAGTGTATAGTAAGATTGTGGTAGTTGAGGTGGCAATAATGGTGAAGTGATGTTTTGGGTGGTGATAGTGGTGGTGGCGGTGGAAATGATGGTGGAAGTTGCAGTGGAAGTGATGATGTTGTGATTAGGGGAAGTAATGGTTATGGTAGCATTGGTGGCGCTGGTAGTGCTGATGGTAGTATTGGTGGCGCTGGTAGTGGTGGTGGTAATGGTGCTGTTGGGCGTGGTAGTGGTGTGGTTGTAGTGGTGGTAATGGTGATGCTGGTAGTGGGGTGGTGGTGCTTGTGGTGTGGTGGTGGTAGTGGTGGCAGTGGTAATGGTGCTGTTGGGAGTGATGGTAGTGTGGTGGTAATGGTGTGGCAGTGCTTGTGGTGTGGTGGTAGTAATGGTGCTGTTGGGATTGGTGATGGTGTGGTGGTAATGGTGATGCTGGTAGTGGGGTGGTAGTGCTTGTGGTGTGGTGGTGGTAGTAATGGTGATTTTGGAACTGGTAGCAAAGGTGATGGTGGTAGTGGTGTTGGTAGTATTGGTAATAGCGGAGTTGATATTATAGGTTATAGTGGTGGTGGTGGTGGTGGTGCTGGTGGTGGTGGTAGCACTGCTGGTAATGGTGTCGTGGTAGAAGTGATGCTGGTAATGAAGGTGGCAGAAGTGGTGGAGGTTTTGATTGTGGTGGAAATTGAAATGGTGTGTTATTTATGGACGCTCTTTTACTGCTGTGGTTCTCAGCGTCCCATTCTAAATTTGGCGTCAAAGTCCGCTTTATTTTCCTCAGTGGCCTCTCTATCAGGCTTGCGGTTCCTTTACATGCCGTAAATCTATGACACGGGACCACCGGCTTTACTTCCCTTCCGAAGGAAACCATGCCAAGGATTTTTACACCCGAAGAAATCCATCGCCAGCCACCGGATTTTGAACCCGCGACCTTGGGCATATGAGGTTAGAATGGTAACCATTACACCACGAACGGCGACAATGAAATTGGGGGTATTGGTATCGTAGGAGATGGTAGTTATATTGGTGATGGGGTGGTTTTAGTTGTGCTGGTAGCGGAGATGGTGGTTAAGTACGTGGTTGTGATGATGGAGGTGTTAATGGTGCGTGTCGGTGGTCTTGGAGGTGGTGGTGGTGGTGGTGGTAATGGAAGTGGTAGTAGTGGTGGTGATGGTTATAGTGGTTTTGGTAGTGGTGGCTGTAGTGGGTGATGTCGCGGTTTGGTGGTGGAGGTTACGGGGGTTTTAATGGTGGAGTCGGTAGTAATAGAGGTGGTAGTAGTAGTAGTGGTGTTGGTAATTTTGGTAATAGGAGTGGTAGTGGTGTAGGTGGTGGTAATGAAGATTGTATTATTGAGTGTAGTGCTGGTAGTGGTGGTGAAGATCGTAAAGGTAGTGGTGGTAGTGGAGGTTGTAGTGGTGGCAGTCAAAGATGTAGCGGTGGTAGTGATGGTGGTGTAGGTGGTAGTGGCAGTAAGGTGATAATGGTGGTGATGAATATAGTGTAGACGGTATTGGCGGTAATGGTGGTGGTGATGGTAGTACTGGATGTGGTAGTGGAGGTGGGAGGTAGCGGTAGTGGTGGTGGTGCTGCTGAAAGTGGTGGTTGGTGCTAGTCGTGGTAGTACTGGTGGTGTCGGTGGTAGCGGAGATTGTAACTGTAGTGGTAATGGGGATGGTAAAGGGGATGATAGTGGTGGTTTGTAGGTGCCGTTAAAGGTGTAGTTGGAAGGCGTGTATGTTGTGTTAGGGGTTTAGTCGGGTGGTGGTAGTGGTGGTGGTAGTAGAGGAGGCGTTAGAGCTGGTGGTGCGAGGGATGGTGGTTTGGTGATAGTGCTAGCGGTGGTGGTACTGTTGTAGTTGAGTTGGTTGTAGTTGTGATGGTATGGTAGTGGTGGTGGTTGAGGATGGTAGTGGCGGTTTGGTATTGGTGGTGGTTAGACTGGTAGCGGTAGTGGTTTTGTGGTGGTATTCTCGGTGGTGCTTTTGTGGTCGTGTGGTGGTAGTAGTGGCGGTTTGGTGGTGATGTGGAGCTGGCAGTTGTGGTTGCTGTGTGATGGTGGTGGTGGTGGAGATGGTGAGGTTGCTGTAGTGTTTGGGGTGGTGTGGCAGTGTTAGTGGTGGTGATGGAAGTGGTGGTAATGAAATGTCATGGTTGTAGTTGGTTGTGTTGGCGAAGGTATTGGTGGTGGTTTTGTGGTGTTGTGGTAGTTGTGTCTTGATAGTGACGTTGTTGGTTTTTGGGGGTGGAAAATGGTGGTAGGATGGAGTGGCGGTAATGGTTGTGAAAGTGATGTATTTGTGCTGCTGTTAGTGGTTGTGGAAGTGATGTATTTGTGCTGATGGTGGTGGTGGCGGTGATGGTGGTAGTGGTTGTGGAAGTGATGTATTTTTGCAGGTGGTAGTGGTAGTGGAAGTGACGTATTGGTGATGGTGGTAGTGGTAGTGGTTGTGGAAGTGATGTATTGGTGATGCGGTACTTGTGGCGGTGATGGTGGTAGTGGTTGTGGAAGTGATGTATTGATGATGGTGGTACTTGTGGCGGTGATGGTGGTAGTGGTTGTGGAAGTGATGTATTGATGATGGTGGTACTTGTGGCGGTGATGGTGGTAGTGGTTGTGGAAGTGATGTATTGATGATGGCGGTACTTGTGGCGGTGATGGTGGTTGTGGTTGCGGAAGTGATGTATTGATGATGGTGGTACTTGTGGCGGTGATGGTGGTAGTGGTTGCGGAAGTGCTGTATTGATGATGGTGGTACTTGTGGCGGTGATGGTGGTAGTGGTGCCCGTGATGGTGGTAGTTGTTGTGGAAGTGATGTATGGGTGATGGTGGTACTTGTGGCGGTGATGGTAGTGGTGCCCGTGATGGTGGTAGTGCCTGTGGAAGTGATGTATTGATGATGGTGGTAATTGTGGCGGTGATAGTGGTAGTGGTTGTGGAAGTGATGTATTGATGATGGTGGTACTTGTGGCGGTGATAGTGGTAGTGGTTGTGGAAGTGATGTATTGGTGATGGTGGTGTGGTGCCGGTGATGGTGGTAGTGGTGCCGGTGATGGTGGTAGTCGTTGTGGAAGTGATGTATTGCCGATGGTGGTACTTGTGGCGGTAATGGTGGTAGTGGTTGCGGAAGTGATGTATTAATGATGGTGGTACTTGTGGAGGTGATGCTGGTAGTGGTTGTGGAAGTGATGTATTGCCGATGGTGGTACTTGTGGCGGTGATGGTGGTAGTGGTTGCGGAAGTGATGTATTAATGATGGTGGTAGTGGTGCCGGTGATGGTGGTAGTGGTTGTGGAAGTGATGTATTAATGACGGTGGTACTTGTGCCGGTGATGGTGGTAGTGGTTGCGGAAGTGATGTATTGTCGATGGTGGTAGTAGTTGTGGAAATGATGTATTGGTGATGGTGGTAGAGGTTGTGGAAGTGATATGTTGATGGTGGTAGTGGTTGTGGAAGTGATGTATTGGTGATGGTGGTAGTGGTTGTGGAAGTGATGTATTGGTGATGTTGGTAGTGGTTGTGGATATGGTGTGTTGGTGATGGTGGTAGTGGTGACGGTGATGGTGGTAGTGGTGGCGGTGATGGTGGTAGTGGTTTTTGAAATGATAAGTTGGTGATGGTAGTAGTGGTGGCGGTGATGGTGGTAGTGGTGGCGGTGATGGTGGTAGTGGTTTTGGAAGTGATGTATTGGTGATGGTGGTAGTGGTGGTGGTGATGGTGGTGGTGGTTTTGGAAATGATGTGTTGGTGATGGTGGTAGTGGTGGCGGTGATGGTGGAAGTGGTTTTGGAAGTGATGTATTGGTGATGGTGGTAGTGGTGGTACTTGTGGCGGTGATGGTGGTAGTGGTTGTGGAAATGATGTGTTGGTGATGGTGGTAGTGGTTGTGGAAGTGATGAATTGCCGATGGTGGTAGTGGTGGCGGTGATGGTGGTAGTGGTTTTGGAAATGATGTGTTGGTGATGGTGGTAGTGGTGGCGGTGATTGTGGTAGTGGTTTTGGAAATGATGTGTTTGGTGATGGTGGTAGTGGTGGCGGTGATGGTGGAAGTGGTTGTGGAAATGATGTGTTGGTGATGGTGGTAGTGGTGGCGGTGATGGTGGTAGTGGTTTTGGAAATGATGTGTTGGTGATGGTGGTAGTGGTGGCGGTGATTGTGGTAGTGGTTTTGGAAATGATGTGTTTGGTGATGGTGGTAGTGATAGCGGTGATGGTGGTAGTGGTTGTGGAAGTGATGTATTGCGGATGTTGGTAGTGGTGGCGGTGATGGTGGTAGTGGTTTTGGAAATGATGTGTTGGTGATGGTGGTAGTGGTGGCGGTGATGGTGGTAGTGGTTGTGGAAGTGATGTATTGCCGATGGTGGTAGTGGTGTCGGTGATGGTGTAGTGGTTTTGGAAATGATGTGATGGTGGTAGTGTTGGCGGTGATGGTGGTAGTGGTTGTGGAAATGATGTGTCGGTGATGGTGTAGTGGTTTTGGAAATGATGTGATGGTGGTAGTGGTGGCGGTGATGGTGGTAGTGGTTGTGGAAATGATGTGTTGGTGATGGTGGTAGTGGTGGCGGTGATGGTGGTGGTGGTTTTGGAAATGATGTGTTGGTGATGGTGGTAGTGGTGGCGGTGATGGTGGAAGTGGTTTTGGAAGTGATGTATTGGTGATGGTGGTAGTGGTGGTACTTGTGGCGGTGATGGTGGTAGTGGTTGTGGAAGTGATGTATTGGTGATGTTGGTAGTGGTTGTGGAAATGGTGTGTTGGTGATGGTGGTAGTGGTGACGGTGATGGTGGTAGTGGTGGCGGTGATGGTGGTAGTGGTTTTTGAAATGATAAGTTGGTGATGGTAGTAGTGGTGGCGGTGATGGTGGTAGTGGTGGCGGTGATGGTGGTAGTGGTGGCGGTGATGGTGGTAGTGGTTTTGGAAGTGATGTATTGGTGATGGTGGTAGTGGTGGTGGTGATGGTGGTGGTGGTTTTGGAAATGATGTGTTGGTGATGGTGGTAGTGGTGGCGGTGATGGTGGAAGTGGTTTTGGAAGTGATGTATTGGTGATGGTGGTAGTGGTGGTACTTGTGGCGGTGATGGTGGTAGTGGTTGTGGAAATGATGTGTTGGTGATGGTGGTAGTGGTTGTGGAAGTGATGAATTGCCGATGGTGGTAGTGGTGGCGGTGATGGTGCTAGTGGTTTTGGAAATGATGTGTTGGTGATGGTGGTAGTGGTGGCGGTGATTGTGGTAGTGGTTTTGGAAATGATGTGTTTGGTGATGGTGGTAGTGGTGGCGGTGATGGTGGAAGTGGTTGTGGAAATGATGTGTTGGTGATGGTGGTAGTGGTGGCGGTGATGGTGGTAGTGGTTTTGGAAATGATGTGTTGGTGATGGTGGTAGTGGTGGCGGTGATTGTGGTAGTGGTTTTGGAAATGATGTGTTTGGTGATGGTGGTAGTGATAGCGGTGATGGTGGTAGTGGTTGTGGAAGTGATGTATTGCGGATGTTGGCAGTGGTGGCGGTGATGGTGGTAGTGGTGGCGGTGATGGTGGTAGTGGTTTTTGAAATGATAAGTTGGTGATGGTAGTAGTGGTGGCGGTGATGGTGGTAGTGGTGGCGGTGATGGTGGTAGTGGTTTTGGAAGTGATGTATTGGTGATGGTGGTAGTGGTGGTGGTGATGGTGGTGGTGGTTTTGGAAATGATGTGTTGGTGTAGGTGGTAGTGGTGGCGGTGATGGTGGAAGTGGTTTTGGAAGTGATGTATTGGTGATGGTGGTAGTGGTGGTACTTGTGGCGGTGATGGTGGTAGTGGTTGTGGAAATGATGTGTTGGTGATGGTGGTAGTGGTTGTGGAAGTGATGAATTGCCGATGGTGGTAGTGGTGGCGGTGATGGTGGTAGTGGTTTTGGAAATGATGTGTTGGTGATGGTGGTAGTGGTGGCGGTGATTGTGGTAGTGGTTTTGGAAATGATGTGTTTGGTGATGGTGGTAGTGGTGGCGGTGATGGTGGAAGTGGTTGTGGAAATGATGTGTTGGTGATGGTGGTAGTGGTGGCGGTGATGGTGGTAGTGGTTTTGGAAATGATGTGTTGGTGATGGTGGTAGTGGTGGCGGTGATTGTGGTAGTGGTTTTGGAAATGATGTGTTTGGTGATGGTGGTAGTGATAGCGGTGATGGTGGTAGTGGTTGTGGAAGTGATGTATTGCGGATGTTGGTAGTGGTGGCGGTGATGGTGGTAGTGGTTTTGGAAATGATGTGTTGGTGATGGTGGTAGTGGTGGCGGTGATGGTGGTAGTGGTTGTGGAAGTGATGTATTGCCGATGGTGGTAGTGGTGTCGGTGATGGTGTAGTGGTTTTGGAAATGATGTGATGGTGGTAGTGTTGGCGGTGATGGTGGTAGTGGTTGTGGAAATGATGTGTCGGTGATGGTGTAGTGGTTTTGGAAATGATGTGATGGTGGTAGTGGTGGCGGTGATGGTGGTAGTGGTTGTGGAAATGATGTGTTGGTGATGGTGGTAGTGGTGGCGGTGATGGTGGTGGTGGTTTTGGAAATGATGTGTTGGTGATGGTGGTAGTGGTGGCGGTGATGGTGGAAGTGGTTTTGGAAGTGATGTATTGGTGATGGTGGTAGTGGTGGTACTTGTGGCGGTGATGGTGGTAGTGGTTGTGGAAGTGATGTATTGGTGATGTTGGTAGTGGTTGTGGAAATGGTGTGTTGGTGATGGTGGTAGTGGTGACGGTGATGGTGGTAGTGGTGGCGGTGATGGTGGTAGTGGTTTTTGAAATGATAAGTTGGTGATGGTAGTAGTGGTGGCGGTGATGGTGGTAGTGGTGGCGGTGATGGTGGTAGTGGTGGCGGTGATGGTGGTAGTGGTTTTGGAAGTGATGTATTGGTGATGGTGGTAGTGGTGGTGGTGATGGTGGTGGTGGTTTTGGAAATGATGTGTTGGTGATGGTGGTAGTGGTGGCGGTGATGGTGGAAGTGGTTTTGGAAGTGATGTATTGGTGATGGTGGTAGTGGTGGTACTTGTGGCGGTGATGGTGGTAGTGGTTGTGGAAATGATGTGTTGGTGATGGTGGTAGTGGTTGTGGAAGTGATGAATTGCCGATGGTGGTAGTGGTGGCGGTGATGGTGCTAGTGGTTTTGGAAATGATGTGTTGGTGATGGTGGTAGTGGTGGCGGTGATTGTGGTAGTGGTTTTGGAAATGATGTGTTTGGTGATGGTGGTAGTGGTGGCGGTGATGGTGGAAGTGGTTGTGGAAATGATGTGTTGGTGATGGTGGTAGTGGTTTTGGAAATGATGTGTTGGTGATGGTGGTAGTGGTGGCGGTGATTGTGGTAGTGGTTTTGGAAATGATGTGTTTGGTGATGGTGGTAGTGATAGCGGTGATGGTGGTAGTGGTTGTGGAAGTGATGTATTGCGGATGTTGGTAGTGGTGGCGGTGATGGTGGTAGTGGTTTTGGAAATGATGTGTTGGTGATGGTGGTAGTGGTGGCGGTGATGGTGGTAGTGGTTGTGGAAGTGATGTATTGCCGATGGTGGTAGTGGTGTCGGTGATGGTGTAGTTGTTTTGGAAATGATGTGATGGTGGTAGTGTTGGCGGTGATGGTGGTAGTGGTTGTGGAAATGATGTGTCGGTGATGGTGTAGTGGTTTTGGAAATGATGTGATGGTGGTAGTGGTGGCGGTGATGGTGGTAGTGGTTGTGGAAATGATGTGTTGGTGATGGTGGTAGTGGTGGCGGTGATGGTGGTGGTGGTTTTGGAAATGATGTGTTGGTGATGGTGGTAGTGGTGGCGGTGATGGTGGAAGTGGTTTTGGAAGTGATGTATTGGTGATGGTGGTAGTGGTGGTACTTGTGGCGGTGATGGTGGTAGTGGTTGTGGAAGTGATGTGTTGGTGATGGTGGTAGTGGTTGTGGAAGTGATGAATTGCCGATGGTGGTAGTGGTGGCGGTGATGGTGGTAGTGGTTTTGGAAATGATGTGTTGGTGATGGTGGTAGTGGTGGCGGTGATTGTGGTAGTGGTTTTGGAAATGATGTGTTTGGTGATGGTGGTAGTGATAGCGGTGATGGTGGTAGTGGTTGTGGAAGTGATGTATTGCGGATGTTGGTAGTGGTGGCGGTGATGGTGGTAGTGGTTTTGGAAATGATGTGTTGGTGATGGTGGTAGTGGTGGCGGTGATGGTGGTAGTGGTTGTGGAAGTGATGTATTGCCGATGGTGGTAGTGGTGTCGGTGATGGTGTAGTGGTTTTGGAAATGATGTGATGGTGGTAGTGTTGTCGGTGATGGTTGTAGTGGTGGCGGTGATGGTGGTAGTGGTTTTGGAAGTGATGTGATGGTGGTAGTGGTGTCGGTGATGGTGTAGTGGTTTTGGAAATGATGTGGTGGTGGTAGTGGTGGCGGTGATGGTGGTAGTGGTGGCGGTGATGGTGGTAGTGGTTGTGGAAATGATGTGTTGGTGATGGTGGTAGTGGTTTTGGAAGTGATGTATTGCCGATGGTGGTAGTGGTGTCGGTGATGGTTATGGTTACTAACGTTACTACATATTTTGTTATTATTGTAATTCATATTGTTATTTTATTGTTATTATAAATATTATCTTTATGGGCCCTTTAGAGTTAAGTGAAATCAACAAAACCGGTAAAGAAATGCTTATACTTATAGGCATTTTGGGTTAACTTTATTGTTGTTATTTTAATATTTTTATTTTTATTATTATCAGTAGTACTATTATTATTATTAATGTTGTTGTTTTTATTATTGTTGCTATTATTATTTCTATTCTAAGGGTCTTTAGAAATAGTAGTTGTGTTATTGCAATAATTGCATGTAAAATCTTTTATTGCTTCTACGGTTAATTATTATCATTGTTGTAATGAATATTTTAATTGTATCAATAAAATCATCATCATGTTCGCATGGCTATCGTTACGGTGCTTTATTGTTTAAAAGTCTAGTGCGTGACATTCACGTAACTTTCTCCAACCATTCCTCAGCAAGTTGTTGCATCAACCTACTTAATTTTGCAGAAGTAGTTTTGATGTATTATATTTGCTTGCAGCTACATTGGTAAGCCAAAGCGACGGTCAAATGTTTTAAGATATGATGGCCTGAAGTTGCTTTACCAGGAGAGACGTACAAGTATTAGAAAATTGAAACCAATAAGAGGAAATAATTAGAAATGTTTAACCCTATAACAGGTTTCTGTGAAATAGTGTCACGTACATTTTCTGTGCAGTAAGATGTAACTTTGTTTAGCAGCCATCCAGAATGGATAGATGTTCAGAGACACTTTTCAGATAATTCAACATATACATTTTATTTCTGATGTAAATATCTTTAATATACAATATTTTAATCAAAATCGTTAAAGCCATTTTTGGGAAATCAACATTTTCGAAAGTTTTCTACGTAAAGGGTAGTTGGGGTGGGGGATTTGCTTGAAAATCTTCATGTCGCATCCTTAAATACCAAGTTTGTATTTAACGGACTTATCGTTTTTGAGCTATGTTACCCACAGGCACAAAAATGTACACACACACACACACTCACACACGGACATTTTTCTAAAACACTCTTTTTGGATTCAGGGGGTCTCAAAGCACATATTTTTGGTGAAATATCGTTATAGAATTTTTTGATAAAATACAATGCCTTGTTTATACACTATGTACAAAATACGTGTAGAGAAAGTAAAAATACTTTTGTGATCAGAACCAATAGTTATTTTTCAGAAAACCTATAATTTCGAAAAATGTTTCAGTTAGGTGCAATTTAGGATGAGAGAATGTTTTGCTCATTTTCGTGACGCTAAGAAAGACGCCCGCGGAGAATTCACAGTAAAAATGTCAAATGAAGCTTCCTCTTTAAAAATATATTTAAGATATGAGTATTTTGCTCATAATGGTCGAATACGTAGATATATCAAATTAAAGAAAAGCGCAGTTTGCTTGCACAATTTTCCATTTACTTTGCTCTATGTATTTTCGGGAGGATGAAAATGCATGTAAACTTCAAGCAGGTCGTTGGAAAACTTGCAATTTTAGATTTGACAGGATGCATGAAATGAACAAGAAAAGTGTTTAACGACAATGATTAGACAAAATTCGTGAATGAGATGTTGTGAGGTGCAGTCAGAGTTTAGAATTAGAGCGAGCGTGGGTTCACATAATATACGAAAAGGAAAATGTTACATTCTGTGCCCTCTATCGCAGGCTGTTCCAACTAGTCTGAGTAAAATTACTCTCGCGTACTCAACCGCAGGGGTCAAAGCACAATGTTTACTCTCTATCTCTCTCTGTGCTAACTTATTCCAACAATTGATTCAGCCGTGACGATAACTTACCTTCAATTCCCAGGTGTATTACAAATTGCAGGCAAACCCCTGTGAGTCACCGGTAAATCTCTGCTCTTTTGGCTCACATTGAAGCAGTAACAGCGTGGTCTATCGCTTATTAGTGGGTATTAAAATATTCTTGCGAAAGTGTATTTTTCCATCTGCTGTACTTGAATCGAAATCAATATTTGCATAAATATATGAACGGGATATGCAAAATAACGTGAACACCTGTACTTACTTTGGAAGGGTTTGGACCCCCATTTGCTGCAATTCTTCTCGGAATATAGTGATTGTATAGACTCCAATGGAATGTTATGCCACTCTTCTAACTGCTGTATTGACAAGGGAGGCGGAAATACCACCCAAACTTGTTCGATAATGCTCAAGTCCGGAGATTGTGCTGCAGTTAATTTCCATGCTTTTGAAACCACCTTTGTAGTGTTCTGGCAGTGTGAATGGGTGTAAATATGGCATCGTTGTTGTAGAGCCATGTGACCTAGGATATTGAAATACCGTTTTTGTGTAACACGGCCTATGAGCGTAGTGATGGGACCATCTACATGCTTCTTTTGGAGCTTTTGTGACCTGAATCCGGCCTCATGTTGGAAATAATTCGTTTCCATCGTTCAGCCCTCCAGGAGTTTTGCTCCTGACTCCGTTTTTTACGCTTCTTTGCGTTGAATTTAGTCACTAGTGGTTTAGGTATGGAAACTAGTTCATGACTATTTGCTTAATGGAAATCTAGGCGGACAGTGTCCATAGATACAGGGTGATGACTATTGAGCTCCGCAGTAGTTTTGTGTTGTTTGACACAATTCTTATTAGTGTACGACCAGCGGCGGCTGCTGTATAGGAGCACAAGAGCACGAGAACCTCCAATATTTCTTAATTGATCTTCTTTTTCTCTTTCAGGAAACATTTAATAAAATGCGCTATCCGGTGCCACTTGTTTAAATATGCCGCGCTCTGCTCTTCAGATTGAACACAGCCGAGAACCCGAGTATGTGGCAACAACGCTTGTAGCACAGGCCTTGTGTGCTAGAGTATAACTAACGTTTAGCAGCTCTGAGCTTGCGCGGCCAACAAAACAGCTTGGAATTTTACAGCCAGAAATGAGCACAGTGCGACCGTGCACATTAACACCTCAAGGGTTCTGTTTAGCAGCGGCAGGTGCTGCTATCTTTCAGATTTAGTTGAAACTATCCGGAAGTGCAACTGCAGTCTTTGTGAGACGCGCTATTTTTCTTAGTAATTTGCATTTTATGCGAGAGTTAAGCTTAAGAGACAGTTAAGCAGTTCAAAACAGAAAACAACTTCAACGAAGAAACTTTTCCGCAACTAACCGAACTACTGAAGATTGTTAGCACTACGACCTTGACTACATCAGAACCAGAAATATGCTTTACCACAATAAAGAGATTCGACTTTCAGCCTGGTAATGCTTGATATTCAGAACAAATTGGTCAACAGCATAAAAGACTTTAATCACCGAGTGTAAGAAAAGTTTGCACATTTGAAAAACCGGCGCGTGAAATTTCTGTACTAATAAATTTGGTGTTAATTACGTAATTCAAACAATGTAAATATTATTCACTGGAAATACCATTCTTCACATGAACTGCATCAAAAGACTTCACCCCTTCATCACCTCATCTTGCTGTTAACTCTCGGAGAAATTCAACATATTTACAATGCTGGATGGGTGATGATTTATGTAACAAATTTATAATTCTTGTTATTAGACACTATCATTGTTTTTTTTTTTTTTTTTTTTTTTTTTTTTAGTTTCAAGTGGAGGGGAAAAACCCACCTTAAGGACTAACCCGGGCTGGCATGCCCGGAGTGTCGGGGTCTCCCAGAATGGGCCTACCGACTAAAAAACCCCTCCACCGGTATTAGAAGGTAAGGATACTGCGGTACCGCTGTTGCACCCGCGCAGTAAAAGGTAAAGGTGAACTGGCCCGCTGTGCGGCCGTCAGGGTTGAGGGTTGTGCTAGCAGACCGGCTTGACCGAGGCCCAGCCGGCCCCCGTAGCGAATTATAGGTGAGGAGTTGAGGAAATTGTGGGTGGTTGGGAATTGTAGGTGAAACATGGGATTGGAAGTGCAGGGAGAGCTGCCACTCTCTCCCTGTGGTGATGATGTCGGTACTACCGGTTCTTCCTTCCCCTGGGGGCTGGACCGGTAGCGATGTAGGAGAGAATGTCCGTGGTAAGTCCTGTCTGAAGGTCGTGTAATTGCTTGGATATTGATTGATGAAGTTGGTGCTGCAGCTCTCGGACACCCACGACCGAAGCCTCAAGAGACCCCAGCCGCGGGCACTGGTCGTCGCTGTCCTCGGAAGGTGGATGGACGAGGTGGCTCTCTGTGCGGTCCAGCTGGCGCTGGATGGACGCAAGCACCGCGCCATTTTCACCTGCAACTCGATCAGAGTCCTGGTGCTTGGCCTCCAATGCTGCGAGCCGTTCTTTGGTTTCCCTCTGAAGTTCCTCGAGACGGAGGCCGAGTTGGTGTGCAGCCGCCTGGATGGTGGCGATGTTCTGCTGTATGGAGTCTATGGCGTCCTTTAGAAAGGTGTCCGTCGGTGAAGTGTTCGGTGTCGAGTCTGGTGGTGGTGATGATTGGTGGTGCTGCAGTGAGTTTTGTGGAGGTGAAGGCCTACTCCAGGGATATAGGGGGCACGTGGCTTGCCCTGTGTAGTGCGAGTTCCCGGAGCAGGTAGCGCAGTAGCGGCGTCGACGGCGTAGATCATGGTTAGAGCAAGCGGCTGTGAGCGAGCTTGCCTCACAGTAGTGGCACTTCGGTGCGGCGTGGCTATCCTCCGAACGATGTCCGTAGGTGCAGCAGCGTCGGCAGGGGACCGGACGTTCGCTTCTGCTAGCCTCGACACGTAGCTGTTGCCCTAACAAGGGCAGGCGTGATGTCAAGGCAGCTTCGGCTTCAGGCGCGGACCCCAGGTGGAGGCGGACCAGCGATGTGGGTCCCCGAGGTGATGTGATCCGGTTGGCCTTTACTGTAGAGGGCCAAAGGCGGCGTGCGGCATCCAGCACGAAGCGGGATGGGAGGTCCCTCGGGACCCCTAGGACGACCACTGTTAGGTGGCCATCATGGTGCGAAGAAGGCCGGGTCGGTTCCCGGTTGGGTTCCGGCACGGCGGCGGAGGCAGTCGGCGGCTTGGGCCGGGCCGCTTCCCACTTAGGTGCCGGCACGGCGGCGGAGGCTGTCGGCGGATGAGGCCGGGCCGGTTTCCTATTGGAAACCGGTGCGGCGGCGGTGTGTGCTGTCTTCTCCATAGCGGTAAGTGGCGTGGCAGGAGGCGGCTTAGTAAGTGGGGCGGAAGGCGTCTCCATTGTCCGCAGCAAGGCGGCACGGCGCGCCAGCGCCCACTGACCTCTGGCATGGTTAGCGGTGTTTTAGAAGGCCATGCCTGCGTCGAATGCTGCCCTTGTAGCTGGATCCATCTCTTCTAATATTACTGGATTTTATGTGACGGCGACGGCGGTAGCAGTAGCGGCAGCGGCTGCGGCGGTGGTAAGTTGCTGATTTTGTGAATACCTAAATTTTTAATCCACAAGCCGCCACTGTGTACGACTATCTCTGATTTTGTCCCACTATCGCTTTCACATGATGATGTGTTTTCATGTTTTGTGTAGGCTGTCTTGGTTACTGTTACCAGCTACCTGTGCCTCTGTAAACAGCATGCAAAGATACCTGAGTTGTTGATACAAAGGGGACGGCGATGGCCAAATGTTTTGACAACTGTGCGTCATATGTTGGTGTTAAACTTCCATACTGCTTCCGTTAAGTCATGAGAAATAATTGAAAATTGACAGGAGTTAAAAGAATTCCTAAGGTGTTGAACTAAGTGAACAAACCATTAATCACACATATGTCTCGGAAATGGCACATGTGTGAAAAAGTTATTTGGAAAATATTTTCTTTTAAAGGGATGTGTATTTTTGTGTAGTATGTTATCGTCTATCATATAACGTTGCTAAATTATATAAAATGCCTTGTAAATAAATAGGACGTTACAGGCAGTTCTCAAAAAGCTTTTACGTGTATTTGGCATGAAAGTATTTTTAATATTCAGTTACTTTTGAGAAAAAAAAAGAAGAAAACTGTTCCATGTAAAGGGTAGTTTGGGCTTGTTGGTTTCCTTGAATATATTCGTGTCGTGTCTTTGGAAGGCACTGAAGCTAAACATTAAGTTTAATAGATACCCAAATTTTCGGCTTTCAGTTATACTCTTCACACACACACATGTATATATAGAGGCAGGTTTCTGAATCTTTTTCTAAAATCTTTTTATTTTTATTCAAGGACACTTAAAAGATGAAATCATGGTATCGAATTTTTGAGAGAAGTGTAATACTTTCTCTACCTAGTATGTCCTCAACTCAGTAACAAATAGAACTTTTAAGAGCTTATTTTATAATTGCATGCTTAAATTATTTATAGCTAGTAATCTTTTGTGGATTCTGTCCCATTTCAGGTCAGAAATGAACGTCCTACTCAGTTTGGAGTAGAGGTAACATAAGCCAGCTTTTAGGACACGTTTTACTCCACATCCTGCAACAATTCAGCCTAATGCGTTAAACACTTTCTGAGAAATGGGTAATGGCATTAGGAGCCTTACGATTGGAAGCGTAGGGTTTATAATGCCCCCTTAACTGCCAAAGTGATCCTTTCATTTCAGCTATAAAGTAAACAATAAACTACCGAAATTTAAAGTTGAACACTTTGATCGTGTTATATCGCTAGCCCCTAGACCTCAATCGTCTTTACCATCAGCTTATGAAGTAGATGCAAGCTTTGAAAAGGACTGTGATCGCTGTAATTTAGCTAGTGTGTTGCTAAACAATCTTATCTTAATGTCTAAAGTATTTTGCAATTTAATACGCAGCTGAATCTCTATTTTGCAGAACAAGTTAAGTAATGATCGCAAAATAATTGACCAGCGGAAATAAACAGCCATGATTGGTAGGCTTTTGTTGGAGAAATTTGTTTTGATATGAGATACTCTAGGTGAAATGGTACTGCTGATTTCGCAACACGGAAACACATCTGAAGAAAACATGTAAACAAAATTTTGTGACTTTGGTACGGACACGTAACAATTTTATACGAATAATAATAATAATAATAATAATAATAATAATAATAATAATAATAATGATGATGATGATGAGACGATGATGATGATGATGATGATAATAATAATAATAATAATAATAATAATAATACACTATTAGTTTATTCAACTGAAAAAATAATGAGGCAAAATATTAGTTTATTAGCGAAAGAAGAATATTTATTTATTTAGCTTACTACTGCGATGAATGTATAAGCACCTCTTTACATATAAAGAAAGTTTTTCAACTATTCTTATTTGAAAGAAGTAGCTAGTTGCTCTTATGAATTCAGAAATAAAGATGCAAACATCTTTTGTTGTTTTGTTGGCTGTAACACCTAACTGAAATACTAGGAAAATTTTATGTCACCTTTGTCGTGCTACATTTATGTAATGCTGTCAAGCCTACAAGCACTTACGAATATCTCTCTTGTTTGTGTGGAGTTTAATAGACATAAGTCTTAAATGTTATGAGTACTACGATTCGATATTAAACTAGAAAATAAAAGGTTACATCTCCGTAATATCACAAGTATTTGTTACCGACTGTACAACAAAAGACACGCACGCAGCTGTCCCGCCTTTCCCTTCTTCCCTTCCGCATATAAGCTATCTCAGACGGTAGACCACGGAGCCACAAGTGGTCCTACTGCAAACCACAAGCAGCCAGTGGACGCAGGAAGCAAAGTCCTTGATTGTAGATCACTGAGCATGTAATGTTCCAGTAAACAAACTCCCTAAGTGCATACCGCTGAGTCAAAAGTGATCGCAGTAAGTGCAGTCCCTGACTGGAGAACACGGAGACAGAATTGGTCGCCGTAAACACAGCCCCTGACTGGAGAACACGGAGACAGAATTGGTCGCCGTAAACACAGTCCCTGACTGGAGAACACGGAGAGAGAACTGACGGCAGTAAACACAGTCCCTGACTGGAGGACACGGAGAGAGAATTGACGGCAGTAAACACAGTCCCTGACTGGAGAAGTCGGAGAGAGAACTGGTCACAGTAAACACAGTCCCGGACTAGAGAACACGGAGAGAGAACTGGTCGCAATAAGTATCATGGAGAATAATATCAATAGCTGAATTAGCTAGAATTACTCCTGTTAAACCTCCTACTGTAAATAGGAAAATAAAACCACACATTCCCTGACTGGAGAACACGGACAGAGAACTGGTCACAGTAAGCATAGTCCCTGACCAGAGAACACGGACAGAGAACTGGTCGCAGTAAACACATTCCCTGACTGGAGAACACGGACAGAGAACTGGTCACAGTAAGCACAGTCCCTGACTAGAGAACACGGATAGAGAACTGGTCACAGTAAACACAGTCCCTGACTAGAGAACACGGAAAGAGAACTGGTCGCAGTAAACACAGTCCCTGACTGGAGAACACGGAGAGAGAACTGGTCGCAGTAAACACAGTCCCTGACTAGAGAACACGGAAAGAGAATTGGTCGCAGTAAACACAGTCCCTGACTGGAGAACACGGAGAGAGAACTGGTCGCAGTAAACACAGTCCCTGACTGGAGAACACGAAGAGAGAACTGGTCGCAGTGAGCACAGTTCCTGACTGGAGAACACGGAAAGAGAGCTGGTCGTAGTAAACACACTCCCTGACTGGAGAACACGGAGAGAGAACTGGTCTGAGTGAGCACAGTCCCTGGTGGAGAACACGGAGAGAGAAGTGGTCCCAGTAAACACAGTCCCTGACTGGAGAACACGGAGAGAGAACTGGTCGCAGTAAACACAATCCCTGACTAGAGAACACGGGGAGAGAACTGGTCGCAGTAAACACAGTCCCTGACTGGAGAACACGGAGCGAGAACTAGTCGCAGTAAACACAGCCCCTGACCGGAGAACACGAGAAAGAATTGCTTGCAGTAAACAAGTCCGTGACAGCAGGACACAGAGAAAGAACTGGTCGCAGTAGACAAGTCCCTGATAGAAGAACGCGCAGAAAGAACTGGTCGCAGTAAACAAGTCCCTGATAGAAGAACGCGCAGAAAAACTGATCGCAGTAAACAAGTCCCTGACAGCAGGACACTGAGAAAGAATTGGTCGCGGTAACCAGGACCCTGATAGCAGGACACAGGCAAAGAACTGGTTGCAGTAAATATTTGCCTGACTGCAGGACACCGAGAAACAGCTGTCGCAGTAAACAATGTCCCTGAGTGCAGAATACGGAGCATGAAGTGCTCAACGTAAAAAGGTCCCTGACTGCAGAATATAGAACAAGCAGTAGGTGCAGTAAACAAAGTCCATGACTGTAGAACACACAGCAGGAAACGGACGCAATAATCGCAGTCCGTGACTGTAGAACACGGAGCACAATGTGGTCACAGTAAACAAAATACTTCAATTCACACCATGGAACAGGAAGTGGTTAACGTAAGCAAAGACACTGACTACAGACCATAGAGCAAGAAGTGCTTGAGGTAAACAAGGTCCCTGACTGAAGAACTTGAGCAAAAGGTAGACGCAGTTAACAAAATCACTGAGGACCACATAGCAAAAAAAAAAAAAAAAAAAAAAAAAAAAACGGACACAGAAGACGAACTTCCTGACTACAGAGCAAAGAGCAAAAAGTGGACACAGTCAATAATGCCCCTGACTGCAGACCCTAAAGCAGGAAGTGCTTGGTGTAAACAAAGTCCCTGACTGAAAAACTTGGAGCAAAAGGTGAACGCAGTAAACAAAGTCCCAGGCTGTAGGCCACATAGCAAGAAACGGAGGCAATAAACGAAGTCCGTGATTACAGAACACGGAGCCAAGGGTGGACGCAGTAAACAAAGTCCCTGAGACCATGGAGCACGAAACGGACACAGTAAACTAGGTTCCTGACTGCAGATCACGTAGCAAGAAGGGGACGCAGCGATCGAAGTTCTTGACTGCAGACTACGAAGCAAGAAACATACGCGGCAAACAAGGTTCCTGACTGCAGACCACATAGCAAGAAACGGACGAGTGAACAAGGTCCACGACTGCAGACCTCATAGCAAGAAACTGACGAAGTAAACAAAGTCCTTGACTGCAGCAAACATGGCTAGCTACGGACGCAGTAAAAAAAGTCTCTTCCTGCAGACCACATAGCAAGAAACAACACAGTAAATAAGGTCCATGAGTGCAGACCTCATTGCAAGAATCAGACGCAGTAATCAACATCCCTGAATGCAGCCCACATAGCAAGAAACAACACAGTAAATAAGGTCCATGAGTGCAGACCTCATTGCAAGAATCAGACGCAGTAATCAACATCCCTGAATGCAGCCCACATAGCAAGAAACGGATGCAGTAAACAAAGTCCTTCACTGTCGATCGCGAAGCAGAAGTGTTCACTCTAAACACAGTTCTCGGCTGTACACCACGGAGCAAGAAGAGACCGACGTAAACATAGTCCATGACTGTAGACCACGGAGCAAGATGTGGTCGTAACAAATACAGTCCTTGACTGTAAGCCACGGATAGGGAGGAGGCCATAACAAACACAGTCCTTGAATGTAGGTCATGGAGCAAAACGTGGTCAGAGCAAACAGAGACATTGACTGTAGAGGACAGAGCAAGAAGTGGCATAAGAAATCCAAGTCCTTGACTATAGCCCACATAGCAAGAAGTGACAGCAGTAAACACAGACTTTGACTGCAGACCACGGAGCAAGAAGTTAGCCGCAGTAAACACAGTCCTTGACTGTAGAACAAAGAGCAAGAAGTTAGCCGCAGTAAACGCAGACTTTGACTGCAGACCACATAGCAAGAAGTGACCGCAGTAAACACAGACTTTGATTGAAGACCACAGAGCAAGAAGTTACACGCAGTAAACACAGTCCTTGGCTGTAGACCAAAGAGCAGGAAGTTAGCCGCAGTAAACACAGGCTTTGACTGCAGGCCACATAGCAAGAAGTCAGCCGCAGTAAACACAGACTTTGTTTGCAGACCACAAAAAGTTACCCGCAGTAAAACAGACTGAGTGTAGACCAAAGAGCAGGAAGTAGCTGCAGTAAACACATCCTTGACTGTAGAGCAAAGAGCAAGAAGTGGCCGCAATAAACACAAAAAAATAAATAAATTGCGTTTTATTTATAGACGCTCTTTAACTGCTGTGGTTCTCAGGGTCCCATTCTATACCGGGCGTGAAAGACTGCTTAATTTTGCTCAGAGGCATCTCTATTAGACTTGCGGTTCTTTTACGTGCCGTAAATCTACGACACGGGACCAGTTGCTTTACTTAACTTCCGAAGGAAGCCATGCTAAGGATTTTTACGCCCGAAAAAAATTCATCGTCCTCCGCCGGGTTTGAACCCGCGACCTTGGGTTTATGAAGTTAGCATGGTAACCATTACACCATACAGGCCGACCGCAATAAACACGGTCCTTGACTGCAGACCACATAGCAAGAAGTAGCCGCAGTAAACACAGTCCTTGACTATAGTCTACATAGCAAGAAGTGGCCGCAGTAAACACAGTCCTTGACTGAAACCCACAGAGCAAGAAGTGGCCGCAGTAAACACAGTCCTTGACTATAGTCCACAGAGCAAGAAGTGGCCGCAGTAAACACATTCCTTGACTATAGTCCACAGAGCAAGAAGTTGCCGCAGTAAACACAGTCCTTGACTATAGTCCACAGAGCAAGAAGTAGCCGCAGTAAACACAGTCCTTGACTATAGTCCACAGAGCAAGAAGTAGCCGCAGTAAACACAGTCCTTGACTATAGTCTACAGAGCAAGAAGTGGCCGCAATAAACACAGTCCTTGACTGAAACCCACAGAGCAAGAAGTTGCCGCAGTAAACACAGTCCTTGACTATAGTCTACAGAGCAAGAAGTGGCCGCAATAAACACAGTCCTTGACTATAGTCTACAGAGCAAGAAGTAGCCGCAGTAAACACAGTCCTTGACCATAGTCTACAGAACAAGAAGTGGCCGCAATAAACACAGTCCTTGACTATAGTCTACAGAGCAAGAAGTAGCCGCAGTAAACACAGTCCTTGACTATAGTCTACAGAGCAAGAAGTGGCCGCAGTAAACACAGTCCTTGACTATAGTCTACAGAGCAAGAAGTGGCCGCAATAAACACAGTCCTTGACTATAGTCTACAGTGCAAGAAGTGGCCGCAATAAACACAGTCCTTGACTATAGTCTACAGAGCAAGAAGTGGCCGCAGCAAACACAGTCCTTGACTATAGTCTACAGAGCAAGAAGTAGCCGCAGTAAACACAGTCCTTGACTATAGTCTACAGAACAAGAAGTGGCCGCAATAAACACAGTCCTTGACTATAGTCTACAGAGCAAGAAGTGGCCGCAATAAACACAGTCCTTGACTATAGTCTACAGAACAAGAAGTGGCCGCAATAAACACAGTCCTTGACTATAGTCCACAGAGCAAGAAGTAGCCGCAGTAAACACAGTCCTTGACTATAGTCCACAGAGCAAGAAGTAGCCGCAGTAAACACAGTCCTTGACTATAGTCCACAGAGCAAGAAGTTGCTGCAGTAAACACAGTACTTGACTATAGTCCACAGAGCAAGAAGTAGCCGCAGTAAACACAGTCCTTGGCTATAGCCCACAGAGCAAGAAGTTGCCGCAGTAAACACAGTCCTTGACTATAGTCCACAGAGCAAGAAGTGGCCGCAATAAACACAGTCCTTGACTGAAACCCACAGAGCAAGAAGTTGCCGCAGTAAACACAGTCCTTGACTATAGTCCAAAGAGCAAGAAGTTAGACGCAGTAAACACAGTCCTTGACTGCAGGCCACATAGTAAGAAGTTGCCGCAGTAAACACAGTCCTTGACTATAGTCCAAAGAGCAAGAAGTTAGACGCAGTAAACACAGTCCTTGACTGCAGGCCACATAGTAAGAAGTTGCCGCAGTAAACACAGTCCTTCACTGTAAACCACGGAGCAAGAAGTTGTCGGTGTAAACAAACTTTTTGAATGAACACAACAGAGCAAAGGGTGGTCGCAGTAAGCATTTAAACACGGAACAAGAACAAGAACTTTTCTCAGTAAGCATAGTCTTTGACTGCAGACCACGGAGGAAAAAGGGATTCCTCAAGCGGAGAAAGCAAAAGGAGATAATCTGCCTCCCTCATCACATAAGAGCAGCTCGTATTTCAAGTCCGTTCCGCTCCATACCTTCGTTGTGTATTAGATAGCTTGTGATGTCTCCCTGAAGCTGTGACCGAGCGATTTACGTGTTGCGAGTACCCGTAATCAGGAGATTGTGATTTTGTTTACCGTAAGGCGGACTATTGTAACCTTGCATTCTTTTGGTGATTTCTCGGCAGTAGCCGAGTATTGCGATGGTTCTTCTGTCATATATTTTCCGCCCCATTACATGTCACCGATATGCGTTTTTTGTCTCCAGTTTGTAGGACTAGGCGACGGCGATTGTTACGTTGAAACGGGACGGTGGAGTTTACGTTGTGTACAGGCATTCCTTCCTTGGCTGGCTTGCGGGTCCCCTTCCTGATAGCCATTAAGTCCTCTTTGTATTCCGGGTCCAAATTTGAAGTGGGCATAGGTAAGGTCGTGGCATCGCGGCACTGCCCACCACATATAGCACAGCTGAAAGCACGGTGTGGCCGTTCTCTTGATATTTTGCGGTTAGCAAGTTGAACATCTTGAAGACTGGATCGGACAGAGTTTATGTATCATTATTGTGCACTGAACCCATCGAAGTTCGACTATGGGTGCATTTTTTTATTCTTCAGCGTGACATCTGTGCTAAAAAGGTTAGACACTGTCCATAATCAGTGCATCCGTGTAGGTGTAGGAAATTTTCCAGCCAGCCCGGTTTTGATCCTCTACGCCAAATTGGCAAAACTCCCTACCACCGAGTACTGCTGGCGATAGGAAGCTCTCACATAGTGCAAGAAACTGCAGGTTTTCCTCTCCAAGAGCTTCTTCGAAAGCACGGTCTTGCAATGCCTGGCATGTCTCCAAAGGGTTAGATGATATACGGAAGTAAAGCTGTTGGTACCGTGTCGTAGATTTACGGCACGTAAAAGATAAAGAGGTCTCTGAGCAAAACCAATTGGTGTGTCACACACAATATAGAATGGGACGCTGCAAATCACAGTAGTTAAAGGGTGTCCATAAATAATACTCCATTTCCACTCTATCACGATCATGATCTTCACGGGGCAGCTAATGTTCATCACGCGATTCATCACGAAATAGATCCTGCTCTGGAACATTGCAACGTTTCAATTCCTGGGGACCTATGTGCTGGTGTACTACTAAATATCTCCACAGTGCAAAGAAGTGTCAGAGCCAATGCTCTTTTCAACCACCTGGGTTCGTGTTTCCAATACGTCAAACTGAAATCACCCACACTATAATTCTTCCAGACAGTGCTGATCATCACAAAATCGAATGGAAACTTTATGCAGCTAATGGCACAGGCATTGAAACCTTTTGACAACGTCTGCTAAAATTAGAACTCGTCAACGCCGTAATTTCTCCTTGAAATTTTTTATAGCAGACGTGCAATCTCCTATCATCGCTGCGTATTTTTTTTTATCACTACAATTTTCTGGTGGACCTACAGTGGCAACGACGTCAGCAGCAACATCGGGTACCTTTCTTAAGGTCTGAGGTATCGGATCATTTCACGTTATGCCTGCAAATCAGAAGTGTGCTTATATCCTCAAGAACTTTCCTAACTTGCTGCAAGAGAACATTCATTAGGATATTCCATCTACTACAGTCAATCATACAATCGTCTAAGACATATAACAGCAAAGGCACGGCGATTACCGTCTGATAAATTAAATGCAGCTGAGAATGAGTTCCAAGAAAGGGTTAACTTACGAATATGTCAACCATTTAAAAACTGTTGGGCAAGTCCTCACCTTTTAGTTTCCAAAAAGAATGCTACCTGGAGACCTTGCGGAGGCTACAGTACTCTTAACAACATCGCTAAGCCAGAAGGATATCGTATACCTAATTTTCAAGATTTTAATAACCAACTGGATGGAAAAGAGATACTTTCGACAATTCCCTTAGTGACATCCTATCATCACATTCCAGTTCACCCAGATGATGTATCCAAAACAAGGCGTAACAACACGCTTTGAATTTTTCGACTTTTGGCCTCCGAAATGCAGTTCAACCCTTTAAAAGGTTCAGGGACATCTTAATTGACCTAGACTTTGTCTACGGCTACATTGATGCAACCTAGTCACATCGAGCCGTGAGGAAGAGCACAAAAAGCCTAACCATGCGTTTCAACGTTTAAGGAAATTTCACATCGGACTTTACCTCAGCAAATGTGTTTTAGTGTCACAAATGTTCCATTTCAAGGATACTTAGTATCATCAAAAGGCTTCAGTCCAATATCAGAGAAAGTGAAGACTATTTGCACTTACCCTCAATTCAAGATCTACGTCGATTTCTGGGAAAAATAAATTTTTATCGTAGAGCGCTACCAGGTTCCGCCAGGAAGCAAACACCTATTATAGAACTGCTTCATAAAGCCAGGGACAATGACAAAAGAGTAATAAAATGGACGGAACCACTCCGACAAGTACATGATGCTCTTAAAGAAAGTTTGGCTGATGCGGCACTTCAGGCACATCCATCTGCAGATTTACCTCTAATCTTAATGTTTGATGCCTCAGCTTTTGCAATTGGTGCGGCCCTTCATCAAGTAAAAATTACCTCCTATGACATTTACCTGTTTTCTCAAGGCAGCAGGCCAATGCTGAAAGGAACTATTTTGCATACAATAGCTTGCTGTAGCCTACTCTGCTGTTAAGCAATTTTAATTCATGCTAGTGGGACGCATTTTTCCTGTTTATACTTATCATAAACCGTTAGCTTTCGTTTTCAGACAAAATCTGATAAAGCTTCACCCCGACAGATTCGCCACATTGGATTTATTGGATAGTGCACTACCGATATTCTCACACCTGTGACAAGGATAATAATACGGCTGATTTTTGTTGAAGAATTGTTTCTATTACAATACCTCCAGCTTTAACTATGGAACTTATTACACAAGATCAAGCAGAGAATACACAGCTGACTTATGTTAAAAAATAATTATTACTGGGTTTCCAGAGAGCAAAATTGCCAAATGTTACGGACCTTGTTTGTGACACATCCCAGAAGACACTCAGACCATAGTTACCTCAACAATACAGACAATCGGTTTTCAATTTCTGCACAACCTGTCGCATCCTGATATTAAAGTTTCCATCAACCTAATAAAACAAACATTTTGTTTGGCCATCACTTAACAAAGACATCCAATCCTGGGTATCCCCATGTATACCATGTCAAAGGATAAAGGTTTGGAGACACACAACTAGAAAAGTTAGAAAGCACCCACAAATAACAGCAAGATTCAGCCACATCAACATCGATTTGGTTGGATGCGTAGGCTTCCACGACCTGTGTCTTGATGTGTTTTCTTAGCTTCCGGAGAAGGCCGCGTTATCTTGCATGGGAATGCCGTCGTTTCGCTCATCTTGCCGTGAGCTTCTTCTGGGTTCTTGTGCGGTGGTCGCTTATTTGCTCTCGCTTATACAGTGGCAGTGCGGCGGTGGTTGCCCAGCCCTCTCGCTTCCGGTTTGCTAGTTTCCTGCCAATTGGCGTGGATGCTGGCACCGCTCTTTTCTGGTGGTGTTGGAGTTGCTTTACGCTTTTTTTTTTCAGGTTTTTGTTTCCTTTTTGTCTTATTTCTTGTTCCAGACTGTGGTTTGGATCTTATTTTAGTGAATGCTGGTGCAGTTTCCGTCAGTTTCTAGAGTGCCACATGTCTTCGCCCCTTGCCTCTCTTTGGCTGGAGGCCAGCCTATGGCTCTCCTTGTAAGCAGAGTTTTCCAGATGTTATGGAGATGTTTTCCGCCGTCCCTGTTGATGTTGTTCTTTTCTTTGAAAATCTCTATGCTTCCACGGGTCATTCTGTGATGAAAATTGCTGCAGGCGGCTATAAGCTGTGTGTTTTCAAAGTCAATGTCTTGGAAGACTTTGAAAATACGGCAATAGACACATACAAGCTCAAACCTGCACTTTGGTTAAGATACTGGACGATACTTTTGTAGTATGCCCACACAGCAGAGACACTATAACCGGTTTTCTCCAACATCTAAACAGCCTCCATCCCAGCATACAATTTAAAATGGAAATAGAAGAGACCGGAATACTACCATTTTTAGACGTCTTGGTACAACGAGATGAAACGAGCAAGACCGTACACTGCTCAGTCTTCAGAAAACTCACTCACACCAACAGATATTTACATGCGTCTTCTCATCATCCACCCGCAATAAAACGAGGAATGATAAACGCACTATTCCTCCGCGCCATTCGCATATGCGACCCAGAGCTCGTCAGAGAGGAAATGAGACACCTGAATAGCATTCTCAGGGCTAATGGTTACGCACACAAAGACATACGGGTAATACTAAGGAACACCAACCGAAGAAACCCCGAAAAGGACGACGATCAGGACTCTAGAAAAAACAGCCAAAAATGGATCAGTGTACCATACATCCGAGGCGTCAAAGACAGGATTACCAAAGTCCTTAAAAGCTACGACACCAGACCTCGCTACAACTCAAAAAAAAAAAAAAAAAAAAAAAAAAGCTCAGATCAGTCCTACGACCAGCCAAAGATACCAGCATTCCGCTCCTAAAACCGGGCATATATAGAATTAGATGCGACTGCGGAAGTGCCTACATTGGCCAAACAGGCCGGTCCATAATAACGCGCAGAAAAGAACACATACGCAGTTTAAAACTCAAGCAAACCGAAAAATCCGCACTAGCTGAACACGTAATAACAACCGGCCACCACATCGGCTTTGACAACACACAGCTTATAGCCACCTGCAGCAATTTTCATCACAGAATGACTCGTGAAAGCGTAGAGATTTTCAAAGAAAAGAACATCAACAGGGACGGCGGAAAACATCTCCATAACATCTGGAAAGTTCTGCTCACAAGGAGAGCCATAGGTTGGCCTCTAGCCAAAGAGAGGCAAGGGGCGGAGACATGCGGCACTCTAGAAACTGACGGGAAAGTACGGCAGCATTTACTAAAAGAAGATCCAAACCACAATCTAGAACAGGAAATAAGACAAAAAGGAAACAAAAACCTGGAAAAAGAAAGCGTAAAGCAACTCCAACACTACCAGGAAAGAGCGGCGCCAACACCCACACCAATTGGCAGGCAACTAGCCAAACAGAAGCGAGAGGGCGAGGCAACCTCCACCGCACTGCCACTATATAAGGGAGAGCAAATAAGCAACCACGGCACAAGAGCCCAGAAGGACATTCTACGGCTAGGAGAGATCGGAAGAGGACGTGTCTCCAGTGAGCAGCAAACCCAGGTGCTTATTAGCGCCAAAAGACGGAAGCCTGTGGATCGCTGCTTCTTAGCACCATTCAGCAGCAGAAGTACACAACCATCATCATCAACTACGAAGACTCCGGTCTTCAGAGATCACCAACCAACAGTCCAACAAAACATCTGAGTTCTGATTGGTCGGCCGCCTCTTCAGGAAGCGACCCAATTGGGTAGCTTCAGGCCCAACCGGCCAATCAGTAAGAACCTACGGACTTCCAGGCCAGAGGAGGTGCAGGCAGCGGACAGCCGAACAAGGCCACAGCCACCTTTCCTACGGTTAGGTACGGCGCACTTCGGTGTCCGGTCCCCTGTTTCGGCACGCTAAAGAGCACCTGCTGCCTATAGGTGAGTGCTGAACTAGGCTAGTTGTGTGTGCCTACCTTTTCCCTAACACCCACCCCAACATGAAGCCTGCTCCCAGTAGCGAGGCACCCAGCGGTCCTGCCAAGGAGCAGGAACCAACTCCGAGCACCAGCACTGGTGTCACCAGCGGCGCAGCCAAGGCCTCCGGGCCTGGCAGCAGCCGAAAACCAAGGAAGTCCCGACAGCGCAAGAGCGGAAAAAGGACTTCACTCCGTTCGGTTTAGACCGACATCTCTGACAAGGGCGGATCTCGAGAGAGATCTCCTATCCGATCAGGAAAATCGTCCGATCAGGACTTTTCAGATTGTGACAGTGTAGTCACAAGCATTTCGACCAATTCGGATAAGACTTCGGTCTTTTCCTACCACTCATCCATTATGGGACAGGACGAGGAAAGTCATGCTGCACCTCCTGAGGTCAGTGATGATTTCATTGTGGGCAAAAAGGGGAAACCCGTAACTCCTGCACACCAGAACAACGCAGGACCCATCAGCCCGGCCGCCGGCGGACAGAAGAAGCGTCATATTCCACCAATCATCGTGGACTCCTTCGAGGGTGTGGTAGGCTTTCTCAGGATAGTCATGCCAACGCTCTGCCAGGAGTGCACGGTGAAAAGGAGGAAAAGCCGCTACGTCTTCCAGGCAAGGACGCCGGAGGACTATTCACGCCTACTGAGCGAGCTCAGTAAGAAGAAAATCCCCCATTTTACCTTTGGTCTCGACAAAACCAGAGACCTTAAGAGAGTCATAAGGGACCTACCGGCGGACACGTCCGTCAAGGAGATCGAGGAGGACCTCATCCGCCAGGATATAACCCCCAAATTGGTGAAGCAGCTCACCAAACCCGCTCCAGCTGGGCGCACGCCCACAAAAATCCCCCTCCCCCTCTTCCTAGTGATAGTGGAGCGGGTAAATGATCCGGAGATCAAGATAGATCGGGTTTCCTCGATCTGTTATCTCCGGGTCACCATAGAAGCATCCCGACGCCCTGGCGGTCCAACACAATGCCACCATTGCTTGGGTTTCAACCATTCAAGCAAATATTGTCACCGGATACTACGCTGCCTTAGGTTTGGTGACAAGCACCCCAAAGAGCTCTGCCCGCGCTCCTTGACGGGTGATCCTAATTGTGCCAACTGCGGGAAGAAACATATCGCCTGCTATGGAGGGTGCCCTGTGAGGCTGAAGGTCATCGCGTCATCGAGGCCCGCCCCCCTGGAGCCTAAATCGGCCACACCTCCGAGTAGGGAGGAGCGCCAGAAGACATCGACGGACCAGAACAACAAGGCCAGACCATCGGTGAGGCAGGAGCCTCCAGAACGTCAGGAGGCACCAAGACAGACACCCACACCGGCACCACGGGGCTCCTTATACTCAAATAGGGTCTCCGGAAAAGGGAAATCACCAAAAACCCCTGCCACACAACATAGCCAACCTAAACTTCCGAAACCCGGTCTGAAGAGGCCGAGAACTGGTTGCGAAAGCGATACCGAGCGGGAGGTGCCTGCGGCAACCGGTCCAGCACCGGTATATATTTAAATATTAGGGAGTGTAATATTTAAATATAATTTAAATTATTATTTTAATATATTTAAATATTATGGATTTATTATTTTTTCAGGTTCTCGGTACCGTCGCGTGTCTCCCGCCAGGAACGACCAGCGGTGTTGACTCCGCCTCCTCAACATGCCAACCAACCAGCGTTAACCACAATCACCACCATACCTGCTTTGGATGTCGCGGACCTCCTGGGGTGGTTTCAGCAGCTGCTGCTGAACCACGCCGAGAGAATCCGGGACCTCCTCACCAGGTACTTCCAGACCACCGATCCAACCAGCAAGGCGATTATCCTCTTTGAGGGCCTCACCTTCATGCTCAGCCTCACCCCATTGTCCCAAAATGGCGGACGGAACTAGGCTTCGTACCTCCTTCCGATTCGTCTTTTGGAACGCCAATGGAGTGAGGGATCATAGGGATGAGCTTCAGCGCTTTGCTGCCCATTATGCCCTGGACCTCATTCTAGTTTCGGAAACACATTTGCGTCCTGACATCCCCTTCCGTCTACCTGGATACGTTTGTCATCGCAGTGACCGGGTGCCCCACCCTGGAGGCGGCACTGCGGTTCTTGTGAGGCAAACCGTGGTCCACAAACCCATCCCCATTCCGCCCCTGCAAGCCCTTGAGGCGACGGCAGTGTGTGTTGGGAACGGAGGTAGTAATAGTCTCTGTTTACCACCCTCCCGGTAGGCCGTTCTTACCTGCTGACTTCCAATCCCTCTTCAACCTCCATCCTAGCGTGATCCTCGCCGGGGACTTTAATGCCAAACACCAGCGTTGGCATTCGGGCCCCCGCGCGGATCCTAGAGGCAATGCAATGATTCGCATGATGGATAGGGATCCCCAGCTAAGAGTTCTGGGCCCCTGGCAACCCACACACCATTCGCAAGGTCGAGGACAACCATCAGTCATCGACTTTGCGATCATCAAACATTACCCCTTCCATCTCATGCTCACATCACTCGCTGCACTTCATTCCGATCACAATCCCGTGTTGGCAGAAATCAACACCAGGGTTGCCAGCCACGACTTCTCAGGACACACCAGATAAATAGACTGGAAATGCGTAAAGGATTGCCTCAGCGCATCTATTCCACCCAACCCAAAAATCACAGACATACCCAGCCTAGAGACAGCAGTCCAAACCTTCACTACCACAGTAGTAAGAACGGTTCACAACCTCACCAACCGCACCCCACCAACACCACATCCAGACGTCCTTCCCCTAGAACTTGAACTCCTTATCCGCCGTTCCTGGGCAGCCCGCAGATTATACCAGCGGAACCGGACGCCACACAATCGGGGTCTTTTGCGGCGCCTACGTCGGGAGGTTCGTGTCCGACTACGCGAGCACCGTGTGCAAGCGTGGGAGGCCACAATGGCCGTGCAAAACTTGGAGGGGGGCGACGTCTTGCGTATCGCAAAAAGCCTCCGACGCCAACGTAATCAGTACCAATTCCCGCTTCAAGGCAATCTTGGCCTTGTTTACGAACCGCAAGCCAAAGCAAATGTGCTTGCGAGCTACATAGAGGACACCTGCAGGCCGAGAGAAGACCCCCAGGACGTACTCTTCACTGCCGGCGTTCATGAGGATGTGGACCGCTACTTGCGGGAACAGCCTCATGAAGCGGAGAAACCCCTACCAATCATCCGCCCTAGTGAAGTCCAAGGCACACTCCGGCGTCTCAACACCAAAAAGGCTTGCGGGCAGGACGGGCTGACACCCGCCATGCTCAGCAACCTTCCATTCAGAGCAGTGCTGTACCTCACCAAGGTATTCAACATGTGCCTCACCTTAGGTCACTTTCCGCGCGAGTGGAAGGTGGCACGGGTGGTGTGCATTTTGAAGCTTGGTAAGGACCCTGCACTTCCTTCCTGCTACCGCTCCATTAGCCTCCTACCCACCCTCTCGAAGGTCTTCGAGAGGTTAGTTCTACACCGCTTGTCGCCGCAGGTAGTCGACATTCAAGCCATCCCTCTCCATCAGTTTGGATTCCGTCCTGGGCACTCGACAACCCGACAGCTGCTGCGGGTGGTGGAGGCTGCCGCCCTGTGGTTCCAGGACGGGGCCTTCACGCCGGCGGTGTCTTTGGATGTCGAGAAGGCCTTCTCAACTACCTGGCATGAGGGTCTCCTGTTTAAACTCATCCAGATTGGCCTACACACACAGTTAATCAACATTATACACAGCTTCGTACACCAGCGCACCTTCGTAGTTGCAGTTGCGGGGCAAACATCTACACCTAAACCCCTACGAGGCGGAGTCCCAGAAGGCCCTGTATTATCACCCACCTTGTTTAGCCTTTATATGGCAGACTTCCCTACGGTGCAGGGCGTCAATATGGCCCAGTTTGCTGATGACGTCCTGCTCTACCGCACCGACAGGAACATACGCAGAGCCTTCAACCCCATACAGAGACACCTCCGTCTCGTCCAGGACTGGTGCAGACAGTGGCGGATGTCCGTTAATCCGGGCAAAAGTCATGCTGTTCTGTTCACCAGAAAACGCCCCGAAATAAACCAGATACCCAACTTTTCCTATCAGGGCCAAAAGGATAGAGTGGGGGAATTCCATCAAATACTTGGGCGTCATTCTTGATAAAGGCCTAACTTTTCGTGAACACGTGCGGGGAACGTCGGACAGGGCGAAGAGGACTCCGGTCCATATATTCTGTATGTCGACGTTTCCCTTTGAGGCTACTACATGAAGCTTCGGCCCTCCCATATGTGGAAGTTTTTATTAGGCGCCGGGCTCAAAAATTCTACGCCAGATTGGGCGAACATGAGTACGCTCTTGTCAGATCTATGGGGGAGTACTTACCCTCTGAACGCCGAAAAAGGCGGTTCCGGTTTCCCAGCATGGCTCGCTGGCACCCCCGGTAACAACGGCTTTAAACCAGCCAACAGCGTAATACCTGAACAAAGCACTCCCCCCCCCTCCCATAGGGAGAGGTCTATCAAAATTCACCACCATATTTAAATAAATAAATAAACACCAGCGGAGCAGAGGAAAGGATGCTGCTCCTGAAAATGCAATCGCTCGAGGAGCCTACCAGCGCTACCTCCCTAACACCACCACTCGAAACCTCAAACAAAACCTTAACCATCACCTCATTCCTGTGGTTAAACCCTTACCAGGGTAGGTACACAGCAACAACACCCAGGATCACCACGAGCGTACCAGACACGCACGCACGCGCAGCCCAGAAGAAGCTCACGGCAAGATGAAGCGGCCTTCTCCGGAAGCTAAGAAGGCACAACGATTTGCTTGATTCCTTACCACCTTCACAAGGATTGCGCTACCTGAATTTAATTATTGACCGTTTATCCCATTGGCCAGAAGCTGTGCGTCTGGCAGATTTTACAACTGAAACAGTTGCCTATGCACTACTATTTACATGGGTATGTCGTTTCAGAATGCCTGAAGTCATTACTACCGACCGCGAAAGACAATTTGAACGCCAACTTTTCGAATGGCTTACTACTGCATTAGGTACCAAATATATAAAAGCCACAGCACATCATCCACCGGCCGATGGGAAAATTGAACGCTAGCATCGCCAGTTAAAATTTGCTTTGAAGGCACCTCTCTCCCTGGATTGGGTTCTCAAACTTTCCCTAGTATTAATGGATCTTCAGTCTTAATTCCATTCCAACAATTGAAACAACACCACTTGGCTGCCTGGAACTTTTGTCACTGAACAGAAGGCAGATATCCAAGCTTTTGTTTACAAGCTTTGACGCAGGATTTAGTGTTAAGTAAACCAAGTCAAGAAAAATGGAACAACGCCGCCCTAAAAGAATGTTATAAAATATATAATATAAGGTTTCGCAATGTAAGACAAGGAATTGTATGAATAAAATGGCAGCGTGACGTCATCGCCTCACGATTCGCACAAAATTAGACTGAAATGGCGTGCTTTTAGGAAATTAACATAGCCAAGGCTATGGAAAGCATACAGCATATTATAATATACAATATACAGCTATAAAATGGTGCTTAGAAAAGCATAATTATAATAAAATGGAATCAAAAGCAGTAATATGGGAGAAGGAGAATAATAATAAAAAGTAAACAGATACCGGATGCTATAAATTGTTTATACCGGCAACAAAGCATAAGAATAGAGTGAAACAAAATATTGTTTATGAAATATTAGCTATGTATAGGAACATTTTCATGCAAATTATATAAATGCATTAGTTTTAAATCATTATGGACGTATAAAAATGTATTATAAATTAGTATTTTACGAAATGTAAATAAGGAAATTTGCTGTTCTCATGAAGACGACAGATCACAATGTATAAAACATTGACCTTCAACTATTGTATGTATGTGTCAAATTGTAATAAGCTCCCGGGTCGCAGTCAATGAGAGAAACGCCAGGGATAAGGAAGTAAAGAGTTAATCTCGCCGACCTCTTATGTGACGATTAAGTAAGCATTATAGCATTGTATTATTTAACAAGAAGAGATTGACTGTAGGTACACATTATACTGTATATATGTGACTCAGTTGTCTGAAAAGAGGATTCTGTTAGCGCATCACATTGTTTCGAAAGTTAACAAATGAAAGGTCACATATATGAAGAAATCTTTTAATTCAATTCATTTATTATCACATCCTACCATCCAAGCATGGAGGTTAAAAATTTCGTACTCACCGACTGAAGCTAGCTGAAAAATACAGAAAACGTGGCAAAGCAGTACACAATAAGTAACCCGCTGCCGATAAATAAACTTAACGGCTCTAACAATTAAGTCTGGCGCGACTAGCCAATTACAGTTTCGCAACGATAAGACCTACCAACTCCTTACACAGCGGCAAATTCAAACCAGTTACAAGTTTTATAACACCAATCCACTGTTTACTTCACCACCGAGGATTCTGCTCTGCTCCCTTCTATCCGCCCCAGCTTAAAGACCACATAAGACCTCTGTAACCAGCGCCAATGACCATCACGATAAGAAGAGAGTGTTCATGCACCAGCATTGATGAATGACAAATTTGTTTTCATTCGTCACGATGCTACCAGAAAATATCTATGACGGATCATGTTCTATTTTTTTCCACAAGGATAAATATTTTGAAGTACAGATATATATAGGAAAAGAAACTGTGAGCATTGATAGACTGAAACCAGCCTTCATGCTAACAGACTCTACATCAATAAGTCTAAAGGCACGTGAGATAACAGGACTACAGTTTTTTTTTTTTTTTTTGTAGTGTTTAACGCCCGCTTTAACTACTAATGGCACCGCAGGCGGTGACACTGATGATACATGAATGATAATGGAGCACCGGTGGAGTGCGATGGCGGGGGAAACCGGAGTACCCGGAGAAAACCCGCCCCAGCGCCGTTTTGTCCACCACAAATCTCACATGCGATCACTTGGGATCGAACCCCAGCCGTCTAGGTGAGAGTCAAGTGGTCTAACCACTCGGCCACGGCGCGGCCCGGACTACAGTTGACCATGCAATACCCCTCTATGGGCATCAACACGACATGTCATTTTCACTGAGAGGGGAGATATATACGTCACATCAGGAGTGATACAGACTATATTTTATTCTTGTAAGTATCTATTTTTATCGTTTGCTTAGCGAAATGTTATTATTCATGTGCCTACTTTTCAAATTGTTTTTCTTTTCACCATTAAATAAATAGTGGACGTAAATTTACGGTGTTAACATTTTAATACGAATACCATATACCATACACTTAAGTTTATTTTGTACACATATAATCTGTACTAAATAATCCAAAAATCCTGTTTCAACTACTTGTAAACTATGTTGCCTTGTGTTCTACTTATAATTATCTGGTCTAGAGCTGATTGACTGTCTGCTGTTATTCTTGTGGTAACGAACACCTTTGGCTTCATTCCAAATGAATTTAGAATACACATTAGCTCTGGTTTCGACATTTCTTTTAAGGAGTTTATGTTTAAATGACATACAATTATAAGATGCTTCTCCTTATTTAATACTCTCTGGCATATCATTTCCATGCATTCAATGAGCAGGGTGATGTTACTGTTGGGAGCTCTATATATACAAATTATTAATATATTGAATTGCGTTAATTCTACTGTCAGAATTCAAATTCATCTTTAATATATAAATTATCAAAATGTGCCCATGTTTTGCTACTACACTAGATTTAACATATATACAAATGCCTCCATGCCTTATAGTTATCCTACAAAATGTAGTTGTTAAGCAAAAGTTAGGTAGTACAAAATACTCCACATTACTTTCATTTAACCAGTGCTGAGAAGGATAAATTATATCCATATCCCTATGGTCGTACAATAAAGCTTCTAGATTAACTTTTTTATCCCCTAAGCTTTGAAAATTCTGGTAAAAGACGTATATCCTTCCACCTTTATTCCAAGGAATACCTGCACTGCATTTTGTACTTATTACATTTTCTCCGACATCCATGCGTTTCTTCTGCCTTGTGGATCGTCGAGGTGTGATGTTGGTACCATCTGTTGGCTTCCCTGGTATTGCTGAGTTGGTACCAATTATTCCCCCACTCTAACACTAAGTACTTCCCTTAGGTACGCATACTTAATATCAGTATCTGTGCATTGTTTTAAAAGTGTATGGACTCATCATTTTGTCTATTGCTTTATAAATACGACGCCACAGGATAATTCCAGGAGGTCAGTCTGTGCTACAGATAGTTGGCGGCCCTGGTTGCTGGTGATTGGTCTGCTTGTAAACTAGTTCCTACTATTGTTTCAATTTTCTTACCTATATTTGTGAATTAACTATATTATATGCATTTGTTAATACCATCTAATAATCTTAGTTTAACTCATATGTTGTTAGCCAGAGTGTTCAACATTTTGGAGTAATTATTTGGTATTTATATATTTTCCTTTAAGGGAGTCATAGTTGTGCGCGATATCAGCTGTAAAAATACGTAATTTGAGGTGTATTTAATATAGTGCGAGTACAATTTAACAAGCAAATATGTAAGTGACAAAAAAGTGTTTTAAGTTATGCTAGTGAAGTGTGTTAAAATAGCTAAAATTCCATACAGTCGGCCGTTACACTATGTAGGCATATTATTTACTAAATTGTCCATCTTTAACAATCATAATATGGGTTAAATACTCTTAGTAAGCCTCCTTTTGGATAACTAACATCTGTTTTGTAATAAAATGCGTGCTGTGACATGAGTGGAAACTGCGGTGCTTGAAGACAAAGTCACTCAGAGTGAGCTGTGACATATGTGTCTTCGTTGGTTCCATTGATTATGTGGGAATACAAGCAGTGGAAAAGTAAACCAGTGTGATCAATGGTTTTGTGATTTCCGCACATATAAGGATCTTGATGTGAAACAGCAAGAAACCATCCTCCAGCTTTGCAAGGACCTAAATTCGTTTTGATACCCGCTTTTACAGCATATGACACCGCTAGTGCTATTTACATATAATACTGATGATACATGGAATGAAGATAGAGCACCGGTGGAATGAAATAGCGGGGAAACCGTAGAAAACCCTCCCCTCTTGCTAAAAGTTTCTACAAGTTGTGCAACCTCAGCTGATTTAGACAGTACATTGCCTGCATTTAAGGGATGTCTAGGGGAGGATGGTGATGGAACTTCTCTACAGCTGAGCAATAGGCATAGTGTATTTGATATAACTGTTGTCTAGTCTCCAATCACTTCCGGACAAAAGTAGTGATGGAAGGTGCGCTCCACGAGGATTTGGGACACAAGTATGACGCTGTAAGCCTAGTGCCGGTCTCGCTGAGGTAGCAAAAGCCACTTACTTATGAGTTTACAAGGGGAGTAAGGTGTGTTACCTGGATACAGATAGTAACTATAGCATCCAGGAGAATGGATGGAATATTTTAAAAATTTGTATGGGGAAAAAAAGAGTAAAAATGAGATAGGAAATTGGGAAATAGGTAATAACTATGTAGATATACTCGATGATATAATAAGAAGTGAAGAAATAATCCAACAGGTGAAAATAATGAAAAGAAATAAAGCAACGGGAATAGATGGAATCCCTCCAGAGTTCCTTAAGGAATGGTGCACTGAAATAAACAGAGTTAAGGTTTTAGTAGACTTATTTAACACAATTAAGGTGAAGGGGTATATACCAGATAAGTGGAGGAAAGCAATCATACATCCAATATACAAAGGCAAGGGTAGTGTTGACAAACCAAACAACTATAGAGGCATTGCATTATTATCAAATGTAGGAAAAATTTTTACTGGTATTATGGCAAGCAGGATACAAACATGGGTTGAAGAATATGATATCCTCTCGGAACTTCAGATGGGCTTTAGAAAAGGGAGGAGGACAGTTGATAACTTATTTATTATAAAAACACTGGTAGATAAATACTTGAAAGACAAAAGAGGAAAGTTATATATGGCTTTTGTGGATTTAGAGAAAGCATACGATAGGATAGAGCTTCAATTGCTGTGGCATAAGTTGTTGACTAAAGGAGTGAGTAAACAAATGGTGGACACCCTTAGAGCATTATATAAGGAAAATACTTTTTGTATAAGAGTGGAGGAAGGGGTTGTAACAAGAGAAATCCAACAAGAGAAAGGCCTTAGACAGGGATGTAAGTTAAGTCCAGTCCTATTCAATTTATATATAGATGATGTATTAACAGAAATTGGGAGAAATAATAACTCGATGCCAGTAATTAATAATATTCAGATTCCAGGATTACTGTTTGCAGATGATCTAGTTATAGGTGCAATTACAGTGAATGGCTTGAAACAATCCTTGCAAACATTAAATAATTACTGTAAAGAGTGGAGTTTAAAAGTGAACCAGGACAAGACGCAGATTGTAGTGTTCAAAAAAGGGGGAAAATTGAGCAAATATGAAAAATGGAAGAATGAGAATGAAAAGGAGTACAGGGTAGTGAGAGAATGTATTTATCTAGGAGTTAAAATTGATAGTGGTGGCAATTGGGAAAAGCAAAAGAAATTTGCATTGGCAAAAGGAAAAGGAGCTTTATCAGCTATTAGAAGTTGCAAATACAAAGCACCTAATATAAATATTAGATGGTTAGAAAAAGTGTACAATATGGTGGTTGAGGCAAAAATGCTATATGGGATAGAAGTATGGGGATTAGAAGGAGGATGGGAAGGCATAGATGAGGTGCATAGGAAATTTTGCAAAGAAATACTGGGGTTACCAAATGCAACTGTTAGGCAGGTAGCACAAATAGAGCTGGGTAGAGTGGCAAGTAAGGGAAAGATTATGGAAAGGGCATTGAAATTTTGGCATAGGATATTGAAATTGGAAGAAAGGAATTTGTTAAAACAGTGTTTAGTATATCAAGAGAAAAGTTTAAAGAACAAGGGATGGGTAGACTGTCTTCGAAATAACCTGGAAAGTAGTGGGTTAGGGGAAATGTGGAGAAGAAGAGAAAATAATGTGAATAACTTCTGGAAGTTGGCAAGGAAAAGATTTGAGGATATAGAAATACAAAAAATATTTAGTGAAATAACTGAAAAGAGATCTTTAGTTTTCTATATACCAATGAAAGTCTCATGGGGAAGGGAAAAGTACATTGATGTGACAAATAAAGAGGAGCGAGAAGGTATTGCATGGCTGAAAGCAGGAGTATGGAGATTAAAAGGTCTAAGGAAAGGTATTCCACAAAATCAATGTCCTATATGTGGCGGAAATGAAGATATAGAACACATTTTATTTAAATGTAAAGGAACTGAAATTTGGAGAAAAAAGTATATTAATAAGAAATGGTTTAAAATAGATAGAAATGTAGTAGTAGTTGAAATGTTTCAAAAAGATAGTAAGAAGATTGGACAATTCTTATGCAAAGTGAAAAATAAATGGATATGGACAGTAAATAGACAAAATGATGCAATAAACTAGAATTAATAAACTATTGTAAAATATGAGTATGACCGGTAAAGAGCCAGGGCTGAACACCGATCATATTCACCTGTATAATGCTTAGCATAAATAAATAAATAAATAAATAAAACTATAGCATGAAGGATGACCTAAATGAATAATATCCGTGAAAGTCGCAGTTACTCAAAAGGGACATGAGGGGCAGCATCTACACAAGCGGCCTCAGCGTGCTTGTGGGAACCCACACATTGACATAAGAAGGGAAGGATATACCAGTCACGGCTACATCTTAATTGCTGGAAAAAGGAAATTATCTTCTCTTATTGTGCAATTTCAATTGTGATAAGAGACAAATGTCCCTTTATAGGCTAGTAGCTAATCAAAATTTTAGAGCTCCAAAAGAAACTAATGACAGTAATGCTTTCCAGACTGACTTACGATCATGGCAACATTGCTGGACTAAAAAAAAAAAAAAAAACAGATACGTAGACTTGCAAATTGCTATAGTAAATATTAACTCCCATGTTAAATATTTGTCAGAACTTCACTTAAAACAACAGCAATGCTCATTATTGTTACTGCATGACTATTGTTTAGAAGCAGAGTATTCACATAAATATCTATAGTGTGTATATATGTAAAACACGGTAGAGCAAGTAAAATCTTGAATATTCCCAAAAGCTGTTTTAAACAGGATATAGAAGCATACGCTTTCCAACTTATAACTGTTATGTGCTTATGCCAGTCCCCAGCTGGTAACTTTGAAAAATTTGTGTCACAACTTCATACATTATTGCATTTATTATATACACCAAATAAATAAATAAATAAATACATAAGTAATAATAATGTTAGTACTACTACTACTACTACTACTACTACTACTACTACTACTACTACTACTACTACTACTACTACTACTACTACTACTACTACTACTACTACTACTACTACCACCACCACCACCACCACCACCACCACCACCACCACCGCCATCACCACCATCACTACCACTACCACTGATGATAATACTAGTAATAATAATAATTATAATAATAATTATAATAATAGTATGTAATGATATAAATGTAGATTTCCAAGTGTCTAGCTCACGGAAAAATTAGCTTACAGGTATCCTGGGTACGTTTAATATAATGTATACTGTAAACTTCCCCAAAAGAATAACTAACACCTCACATACACCAATTCTTATCATATTTGTGAAGGAAAGTACACCGAAATACTCAGAGAGTATCTGCCCTAATTAATGGTATACCGAACCATGATGCTCAGTTTATTCATATAAATAACGTAGTAGTTAAACCGGAAGTGGAAAATGCATGTGTAAACTTAACAAATATAAGTAAAGAGAATCTGGCTGGCTTCCCCCAGTCACTTCAACAAGAGTCGCGGAATGCTGTATACTCTACCATTGTTGTAAATGATGCATATGAGAAGTGTAACTGTTAATTGAGAATCATGTTTCCTCGCAAATATTGCCATACACCGGAGTGCGGAAAGAAATCCTCGTCATAAGCGAAGAAAGAGATATGCCCCGCTACCACCTCTTCCAGTATAGTTCTAACGTGCTGCAAGGAAAGTAATCATCCTTGAACTGCGCTCCATTTTAATATCTCTGTTAAATGCATCCAATTTACTATTTCAAGGATTTGAACTTACAAAATGAAAGGCTTGAACCAATCCTTGCCAGCGATAGCTAAATGCTTATTATTATTTGCTATTCCCTTAGGGCTGTATAATCTACGACAAGACCTTCTTGTATCTTGAACAATCAGTCTCGTTGCGGCGAGAGGACGAGCAGGTACTAAGGCAACGCTGCTCTTGGGTCTGCGGTTTGTTTACACTGCGCTACGTGTGTAAAGGAAACGTGGTTTCCTTCATTTTTATTGAAATTGAAGCAGAATACACTTACGGAC
This sequence comes from Hymenopus coronatus, assembly GCA_030762935.1. Taxonomy (NCBI): domain Eukaryota; kingdom Metazoa; phylum Arthropoda; class Insecta; order Mantodea; family Hymenopodidae; genus Hymenopus; species Hymenopus coronatus. The sequence goes on along the minus strand of CM060900.1, from coordinate 543,637,513 downwards.
AAGTAAACAGGTGGAAAGTAAAAATACGTTAGTTATTTCTTTTGTGGATCGAGATGTGCCGAAGCCATCGCCATACGAAATGCACGAATGGATTTACGAGGTGTTTCGTTTTGAAGAAGATGAGCTAGACATGATACAAATGAACAGTTTCACACGGCAGGTGTTTATTAAGTACAAGTCAGAGGAAAGAGTCCAGTAAACCATCACGAAAACCAATGGTGAGTCCATTTTTCCTCATAGTAATGGGCAAAGAAGTAGGGTAACTATAACAACAGCTGGAATGGGTTGTAGAATTGCCAAGTTATATCATGTACCTCTGGAACTGGACCCATGTATTATTAAAGAGACACTTGCACAGTACGGGACAGTGTTGTCACTAACGATTGATTCTTGGAGCTCGAATCTGCGTTATCAAATTCGCAATGGAGTGCGAACGGCTAAAATGGAGTTGAAAAAACATATTCCTTCTTATTTTGACATTGGTAATATTAAGAGCTTTGTAAGCTATGAGGGGCAACATAGTACATGTGCATTTTGTAATAGTACGGGTCACTTACGTAATGAATGTCCACGACGTAGAGTAATAACTCAGACACCCCGCGGTGAGGATCCACCAACGTGGGCACAGTTAGCACAAGGTTCCTTCCCCATTAGGCGGGTCCCGGCGGTATTAGCGGAAGAGAGAGGCGGACAACAAACGGAGGTGCTACAACCTAAGGTGGCCACATTAGACTCTGTTTCAGCTCGCGAGCAACAAGAAGATATTGTACGTAGCCCGGTCACCGAGGGGGAAAATCAAAAAGTAATTTCACGACCTGACAAGATTACGGCTGTGAAACTGGATCTGCCTACCACTGAGGAGAAAGGTTCAGATCAGGTGCAGCAAAGGCGGTTGCCGCCAGGACAGGAGAACAAGAAAAAAAAAAACACGGAAATGGTGGAAATGGAAACACAGCCGGTGTCTATGATCGCTGCTAGTAGTCGAGATCCAAGGCTGCAGAAAAAGCGTAAAGAGGGGAGTAATGGAGTGTACGCATCAGTTAGTAAGAAAAAAGAGAAAATTGTACCAGTGCCAAGTGATGGGGGTACGGTTGAGATAGCCGCCATGCCTCCATGATTTTTATTTTTAGTGTCATGGTGTTATGTCAATACATTATATCTTTAAATGTGAATTGTTTGAGAAATCCAGTAAAGCAGATGCTATTAAGAGACTTTCTTTCTGATTATGATCCGTACGTTGTGTTTTTTCAAGAAGTAAATATTGATAGTTTAAGTTTTATAGGGTCTCACTATAATTATGCCACTAACATTGGAGAGAGTGAAAGAGGCACTGCTTTAATTTATAGGGCAGGGTTGCCAATTCAGTTAATAGAAAAGTATGGAAGTGGTAGAATCACAGCTTTGTTTACTGCAAATAACACTTTATACTTAAATCTTTACCTGCCGTCTGGAACAAATAAGCGCAAGGAGAGGGAGGAATTTCTTGTTACGCATACAATTTTTTATTTACGCCATCAATACCACTGCCTAATTATTGGAGGGGATTTTAACTGTGTTCTTAATGCCAGAGATCAGCGGGGGGAGTTTCATCCAGCCCTTGCCCTGGAACGATTGGTACAGGACTTAAAACTACAGGATGCTTGGGAGTCTAAATATGGAAGCCAGACACAGTACACCTTTTATAGGGGACAGGCTGCCTCTAGGATTGATAGCTTTTATGTAAATATGCCTGAGCAAGTGCAAGATGTCCAAGTTGTGTCCGCCGCGATCAGCGACCACCATGCGATCGCACTAAAGGTAGCCTTAGATTGTCCATTTTGTATTTATGGTAGGGGATATTGGAAACTCAATAATAGGCTATTAGAGACTGCTACGACACAAGAGGACTTCCGAGACAGTTGGCAAGCACTGCAGCATAGGTTGCGCCACACCAAACTCAATTATTCAGCAATGGCTTTTAGTTATGAAACCGCACATCCAGTCCTTTTTTTAAGAAACTGAGCATAACTAAAGCGAAGGAAAATCGTATGCGCATGAGCTACTATTATGCACTTTTGCATGATTTGCATCGGTTGCAAAGAGAAGGGAGAGCGGTTCATGTGGAACTGTCGCAAGTTAAACAAAAACTTTTGTCTCTGAAACAAGACGCCCTAGAAGGGTCAAAGATAAGATATTGTTCTAAATCGATTATAGGGGAGGAGAAAAGCTCTTTATTTCATATAGCCTCAGAAAAGCAGGGTGCTCAATCCAGATATATCGCTGGTGTAACGTTGTCAAATGGGACAGTAGCGTCTACGACTACGGAATGTAAGCAGGCACTCCAGGAATATTTTACGTCCGTGTTCTCTGCATCCCCACGTTCAACTGCAGCGACCGTGGAGCTACTGAACAGCGTAAATAAATATACTTCGCCGGACCAACAAGAACATGTGACACAAGCAATAACGGCTGAGGAAATAAGGTATGTCATACGGCATGCTAGTTTGCAATCTGCAACCGGACCCGATGGGTTGACCTATGGCTTCTACAAAGTTTTCTTCCCGGTCATACAGAAGGAGTTACTCCAACTCATGAATGAAGTATTGAACACTACTGGTAACGTGGTAGGCTTCAGTGACGGAATAATAGTTTTGTTGCCGAAAGTGCAGTCTCCAGCCACCGTACAGGACTACCGTCCAATAACTCTCTTAAACACAGACTATAAACTATTTATGAAATTAATGGCACAAAGATTCCTTCAGATTCTACCAACAGTGATTGAGAGTGGCCAAACTTGTAGCATACCTGACAGGAAAATAGCACATAATCTTGCTGCAATTAGAGACAATATTTCATACTATGAAAGGCACCCTGAAGAGAGTGGAAGTCTTGTGTCTATTGACTTTGACAAAGCTTTAGATTATATCCATCACGATTATTTGTTTGCGATTTTGGAACCTTTTGGGAATCCCAGCTAAAATAATTACTAGTATCCAATCCTTCTATGAAGTAGATCACTCCAGAGTGCAAATTAATGGCTTTTTCACGTCACCAATACCCATAAACCGTTCTGTGCGGCAAGGATGCCCAATGTCCATGATACTGTTTGCCTTTTGCCTGGAACCACTGTTACGGAAGCTGCACAACGAGTTCTATAGTCATCGTCCGTGAAGAGACACTTTACTGTTAGAGCGTATGCGGACGACGTCACGATTTTGTTGCGAACAGCAGAGCACCTGCAGATGCTGAGAAACGCATTACATTTGTATGAACAAGCCTCAACAGGAAAAGTAAATTTTCAGAAATCGACGTTGATGCCTTTTGGATCGTGGAAAGGGCATGTGCTGTACGGTATACAGAAGAAAGACCAAATGAAAGTGTTAGGCCTGCAGGTTTGTCAGGCACTCCCTAGGATGGCTGAAGTAGACTGGAATGTTTTGGTGACGCGCGTTAAATACGTATTTGTGCGGCAACTTAGTAGGAGACTGAATTTAATCCAGAAGGTCTGGTACGTTAACACTTACGCTTTGTCGAAAATCTGGTATCTGGCACAAGTTCTACCAATGCCTGAGAAATATGCACAGTTAATTGAACGAGCTATAGGCTATTATATTTGGCGTGGTTACCTTTATAAAGTGGCCAGAAATCAAGTTCGACAACTACTCGGGAAAGGATGGTTGGGTTTAATTGCTCTCCATTTGAAAAGTAAGGCACTTCGTGTGAAAGGGATACTGGAAGCTCTGGCTGGGATTGGAGATGAACAGGATATTGAGTATTGAGCTAATTTGCAACGGTCCCCGCAGAGGCTTGAAGCTGTTCCAGTAAGTTTTCGGCCCCTGTGGGAATTGCTGAGAGAGTTTCCTGCTTCCCTGAGAGATGTGGTAGCGGAAATGCGGACGAGGATACTGTATAAATATTTACTCACAAAAAAAGTGAAATTATCTGGAATTCAAGTAAAGTTTCCGAATAACAATTGGAGTACAATTTGAAAGGTGTGCAGGACCCCGTACATACCAACAGAATGGAAGGTGCAAGCATACGCCCTGATACATGAAATTATCCCAACAGAAGAAAAGAAGTGCCGGCATAATCTGGTTCAGAGTCCCTTATGCCAGATTTGTGGAAGGCTAGACACACCGAGGCATCGACTCACACAATGTGTGTCCAACAGCTATAGAGCTGGACAGCAATAGAATTTGCAAAACTGTTCCCAACGCAGATGCGTACAGAACTATATGGCCTCTTTCTCCAGTTGCAATCTAATGGCGCAAAATATGAATTTCTACAAATATGGTTTGCCATGGGGTACCAGTATTTTGTGTTCACAGAGACCAATAAGAACGTCGTCACTTTCAAAAGGCTGTTGAGAAAAGAGCGACTACACTTAGCTAAATTAACGTCGCCCATGGCGAAACGGTGCGCGGCACAGATTGCATGTCTCGATGTGTGACAAGGAGCGAGATTCAATGACTTCCTTACATGTAGCTTGCGATTAATGCTTTGTGCTTCTATTCTGTACAGAAAAAGAGAATCCAGATCACCTATCTCTAACGGTAATATAATCACCAAACTCCCAGGGCCATTGTTTCTACCACTAGGCTGGAGCATCCAAACCAGGGAAAGATGGAGGGAACGTGACCATCTAGCACCAGTGTCACCAGTGTAACTGAGTGAAATTACCATGGTTGTCTGAGTCAATTTATTGTTCAAGTTTATATCCTTGTTTTTATACTAAAAATGTAATTTTATCTATAAATGGAAATAAAACAAAAAAATGTAAGGAAAAAAAACAAAGATTGCCGGGATTGTGTGAATAGAACTTACTTTAGATTAGAAAGCATTTAGTAGGTTCGTTTTGGCCAGGAAGCCACCGAACTTAGAACTTGTCAAGGCACATACATGTATACGTATGTTTATATGCTACGAAAAAAAACATTGCATAAAGCTCTAGTGATAAAAGCACGGGTTACAGAAACAGAAAAATAGACACATAATCACATCATTTAGCTTTTGAGACCTGTAGGTCACTGCACTTTACTTAATGCGCTCCATGTAGGTGTACGTGCTTCCCTATTTGCACGCACTTATGAACAAAGAGTATTAGAAATTATTGTTAAATGTATAAATAAATATCATTTCATGAAATGTCACAAGATAGCTTTCTATTTATAGGGATAATAATCATAACTGATAATTATATAAAACTAAAATATATTATTGCATTATGTAAACCCCTAAGTGCATAAATATCACGATTTACAGTACAAATTTACAAATATGGTACAGTATTTACAATGCAAAGATGCACGAATTTAAAATGATGTACTAATTAAATAAACAGTGCAAAATATCACTGCCTTTAGCTTTACAGACCTTGTGTCATTGCTAAATGCTAAAAAATTCATGTGTCATTTCTGCATGTCTAAGTATACAGCAGTTTAACTTGTGTATACAATACACATACTTTAATATGCACAAAATGCAATACATTATAATACTTACAGAAACATTCATCATATATGTATTGTCAGATAGACTAGTCACTTAAATATTCATCTAGAAACTTTTTACCTTGACATTACTGGGGAGAGCATTAAATATCTTGATCGTTTCATAATACACCTTTCTAAACGCAACGAAAATTAGAATTGGGACGATGAATATATCCCTTTTGTCTAGTATTAATGTTATGAATTTCCATGTTTGTTATAAGTCTATTGGCTCCATAGAATTTTAAAATGGATAATATCTAAACCCAAGTGAAGGTGAGTATGCCCAATCTTTGAAATAGTTCTTTGCATGGCTGTCTTCTATAAGCATTACAGATTTTTAGTATATCCTTCTGTATTCAGAATATGCATTTACTATCCACTGAATTATCCCAGAATATTATTCCATACGTGATGATGGAGCTAAACTAGGCAAAATACACTATTTTAAGTGTATCAATTGAGTGAAGCTTAATCAGTGCGCGGAGAGCGTATCTTGCTGAGCTAAGTTTAGGTGGCTCCCAGTCCAAATGCTTATTCACCTGAAAACAAGAAACATTGCCTTCATTAAGCTGACCTAACAATATGTCATTTATTCCTATTTCTATGTATGTTTGTGGTGAGCGAGTAGTTACAAATTTAATTGATTTTTTTTTTTTTTTTTTCAAGGTTTGCTAACAATTTGCTTTGAACCAACTTGATATACAATTAGAATATAATAAAATTTGACTACACAGTCACTGAAATCTTTATTTGTTACTGGAACATTAGTGTGATCTGGATATAAATAAACACTAGGAACAGGGGAACACCATATTATACTGATTTCCATTCTGAGACACAGCTTTGATATCCATTGGAGTTGTTAATTTCGATCATTTGTTTTCTTGTCTTTAGGTATGAAATGAAGCAATCTAATATGTTATTCTTTATTCCCTAGAAATGTAGTTTTGCTATCAGAATATTTAGATTCACACAGTCAAAAACCTTCGCTACGTCACAACAGATTAAACCAGCCACTTCCTTTTCATTTAACGCTGTCAGCACCTTATGCGTGATTTTGTAGGTTGCATTATCTGTAGATACTCCTTTTCTAAAGTCAAACTGTTCTTTTACAAGTAAGTTGTCCCAAATAATTCTTTTGAGAAAACAGACAAAAAAGATATATGCCTATAAACTGAGACATAATGCTGTTCATATCTGATGTGTTCCATTCACATGACTTTCTCTACATCTCAGTAACAAATTATTGTTATAAAGCTACTTGGAGATAATCATTAGCAGAAATGCTTTCTTGTAAGTAGAGGGATACACTAGGCGAAAGATCTTGGAAAAGCTGGTTGCCATCAGAGGATTAAACCTTTTTCTTTGCACTCCCAGGAGTTGACAAATTCCCGTATGTGAAAAGTTTTAAAGTATATTTAACCATTAAATGAGAAACGCCATGAAAAAAATGCATATGCCATATATTGTGTGTTATAACGAGATCTAATTTTTTAGCCATCTCTTACGGTGTACCAGTTATGCAAAATCCAGCAAAATGCATCCAGAATTAAGAGGTCTTCTCAGGTTATTCCCAGATAATTCAAGAATACATATTTTTTGTTTTGTAAATACCTTTTATGTACGGTATTTTAACCAAAACCGTTAGAGCCATTTTTGAGACAATCAGAATTTTTGAAAAGGGTAGCATGGGGTGGGGAAATTTTCCTCTAAATCTTCGTGTCGCATCCTTGGAAGATAATATACTTAAATACCAAGTTTCGTATTTTACAGACTCTTCAGTTTTTAATTATCGTTTTCACAGACACACGGACACACGGACGTTTTTCTAAAAATGCTTTTTTGGGTACAGGGGACCCTAAAACATGCAATACCTTATCTTTGCACTATATACCATAGTACGTGTAGAGAAAGTAAAAAAGTGGTGTGACAATAAAGTAATTCATTCTGTCGGGAATTGTTTCACTCTTTAGTGATTCGTTACATACATAGGTAAGAGAACGCTTATTAAGTCTGAGCATGGTTTTAGCATTTTGCTGAATATTTCATCACATGCAGGGCAATTTTTGGTCTGGAACTAATTTATTATATTTTTTATTTCAGATGGTGTAGGTATTTTTATTCTAAATTCGTGAACTCTGTTTACAAAAACAGTTTTCAAAAAACTTAATGCTGATTCTTTACATTCATAGTTTATGTTTAATTTCTCTATTACATTCAAAAAGAAATTGTTGAAAATATCTCTAAACTTTTGAGGATCATTAATTTCTTAATCACTGGTATTCAGTGCCATTGAGGAGCCTTCTTTGAGAGCACTTACCTATTTTTCTTTTCATTACATTCCACATAGTTTTTATTTTATGCATTATCGGAATTGCATCTCTTTATTATAATGCAATATTTTAGCTCATTTTAATGCCTCTTTTAGAATTTTACTGTACTTCTTGTTATGACATTCTAAGTTTGAGGTCTTATTATGTTTCAATTCTTGGTATAATTCTAGCTTACGTTTGCAAGAAGTTTTAATGCTTAATGTAATCCAGCTGTTATTTTCCTTATCATTGCGCATTTTACTGTATTTAAATGGAAAGGATGCTTCAAAGTGAGAGCGGAAATGTTGTACGAAATGATTCAACTTGTCATTTACTCCATCTGTTTCATAGACTTACGTCCATGATTCTTGTTGAAGGGCACATTTAAACTTTTTGAGGGTACTTTCATCTACTTTTCTTGATCTACAATATTTATAGTTTGGTTTTAACTTTAAGGTTAACTCGGTAGTAAGAAGTATTTGTATCTCGTGATCTGAAAGGGCATTTGTAAATGGCGAGATTATAGAAGTTTTAATTCTATCTACATTTATGAAAAAGCTATGTGTTGCTGAAGATGAGCCACCCCCCAATTCTTGTTGGAAAATGTACTGTGTAGGACACATTGTATGTAAAAGCTATGGAATTGGGTTGATCCTTTCGGAGACTAGGTATAAGATAATCAATATTTATGTCATCACAAATTTCACTGGGTAACAAATCTTGGGCAAATTTTCTTTTATGTTACTGTGGACTGTCCCTCACCAAATTCCAAACATTATCCCCCAGCATGTTTGTATCCCACCTACCCTGATATCTTCATTCCATTTTTTTTCTTTCATATCCTGATGGAATTATTCTCCTTGTTCTTCACTCACATCACCCAAATTTTGTCTAAAGAATTCCAAATGTGGGTGCAGGTAACGTAAGTTAGTTGACATTCCGCAACAACATGTATGATATGTACTCTGCTAGTTCTCAATCAACTCTCGGTAATTGGGGCTCTTCTTGTTTCCAAGGAAGCCATGCACAGCATTACGAAATGCTTGCCATGCACTGTTTCAACTGGGGTAATCTTTTGTTCTAATTCTCCGGACTCCAGCATCCGTCTTATTTATTTGAGGTCCTGTAAAAACTCCAGCAAATATTTTTGCATCAGACAAATGTGAGAACATAGAGCGAATATGCTGCAAAGCATCTGACAATTTAACCAAAGTTTTAACATACTGTTTTGCTAATCCCAATTTAATGTGGAGAGGTGGTAGTAAGATCTTCCGTCAACAGGAGGTTCATGTACAACATTATGTTATTCTGGAACAAGTTCGTTTCTTTGGATGTAGTGATGGCCAGTGGCTCGGCTGTCCAATAAATAAAGGAAACATGGGTGCTTAATGAATCCTACCTGGAGTCCCAGCAAAAAAACCTAGCATGTTAAAGTCACAACAAACGTCTCACATATACTTATTGTACTTAATATTTTCTAATAACAATTTAAAACTGGCGTAATTCTGCTTTACTACAACAGAATGACCAACAGGAAGAGAGGGTGGTACATGTTGTCATTATGTTAACAACATGGCTTTCAAACTGCTAGTTGAACTGTCTTTGAAATGGCGCCATTCAGTGTGGTTGTGTTCTAATCCAACAGTATCAAAAAGGCCGCTGATGTTACTACAGTAACAGAGTCAGTCATCGAATTCATAATACTGTGCAAATGTTTTATGACGCTTCCTATATTTCAAAACTTTGCAATCAGTATTCAACAAATTCCACTATTGTAGGCGGGATTCGAGGAGCTCTACTTTTGATTTTCGTAAAGCCAGATTTCGTTTTAAGTTATCAAATTCCTTCTGAGATGGAAAATGAGGCTCCTGATTGAATTGTCAACATATCAGAATCACTGTAACTATCAGACAAGCATAGAGGTTTCATTGGCGATGAAGCTGCTTCTGTATCAAGGGCAGGTGGTTCAGGAATAGCAAGCTCTGGCCAATGTGTAACAGGAGTAATGGACGGTGGAGTATCTGGATACTGCAGCCCCCCCCCCCAACCCCGATGTTTTACATTTTTTAAAGATGACAAGTCAGCCATGCAGAAATAGCAATGATGATGGTGGTTCTCCGAATTCTGGGAACAGCAAATGGCATGCATTTCCGAATTCCTCTTAACCATCTCTTCAAAACTGATTTACAAGAATTGCAGCAGACATTTGGAGATTATGGTTTTTCCAGGTCCCTGTAAATACTCCAAAGTAAGCACTATACGCTATATAATATTTGATGGCTGGTACTATTTTGCACTTCTCCTACCTTGAACTTATGTAATATCCACAGACGTAGCAGAAATAATCTGCTGAATTCTGGCAGTAGCTTCCAGAAGTCACCGTTAACATTTGAGAACAATAATATTATTCAATCATATACTTAAAATTGAAAAAGTAGTGAAAACAAAAATCGACATTACCATCGAACCGTCGACATCTGGAGAAAAATAATCATATATTGGAAATTAGCACAAACAACTGAGTCAGAAACACTTGAAATATTCAGAGGAACACTTTCATTGTTACCCAGTGTTATCAAATGTTGTGTCGGTTTCAATGTAAACTTTAAGGAATCATCTAACTGTTTTGAATACCCCGTAATTACCTATAGAGCTATTAAAAATTAATTTTATTTATGTTTAACTGAAATGCCCTCATCTCTATATCTAGCTCAGAGCAAAACTTGTTAAGATTAATGTTTTTATAAGGCATCGCTGTCAGTTTCGGCACTTCCAGGATGGAAAATCACTGCTTATCATTTCTCATGCTTGGTAATGAACTCGTTCATGGTGTATGCTCTTGTGTTGATGTTGGAGAACGTACAGCTATACGTACTGGCTGCAGATGTCCGAGGGCAGTCTTTGAATCCGGCAGTTAAAAAAGCTGAAATGAAATGTTATGAAGTCTTTCAAGGGTTTTATAAAAGAAGGCAAAGGAAGGAATCGAAATACCATGTAAAACAATTAGAATTTTGTGTTACTATCCAGTGTGAACCAGGAAGATTGTGAGGATCAAAATTTATTACGATTGTGGGTGGTTTATTAAATTCTTTAGGCAGTATGTCTGAAACAAAAAACGCCTGCCAAATTTGTGAAGTGTTTCAAAGTTTATTCTATCTGTAAGGTGTGCATTTTAATAGTCTGTATGCACTCTCAGATCTTTATCTATCTGAATAGAATTTTCGTATTCGAAGTACATGAAACACGATATGGCTTAGTTTAATCCATCTTTTAATCTGAGCTCTATTCTTATATTTCTATTATTTAGTAGAGAAGCATGACCTTCTGAAGCGGCACCGTCGGGCGGTAAATCGTGAAGTATTACAAAATAGCCAGTTACATACATGGCATGTGTAATTTGGAAAATAGCGTTTCGTAACCCATTGTTGAAGTTTTTCATGAGAAGAGTTGAAAGTAGAACCCTCTGTGGGAGTTTGTGACCGTTAAGATATATTACAAAATATTCCAAACCGAAATGCTTAAAATTGAAAGCGTGAGTGTGTGAATTCCCGAAAAATGCATAGCTATGAGTACTCTCTTGGGTAGCGGTAGTAGGACAGCGCTATCAACAGAAAGGGCACTCTGTCCTTCTGCGAAAGTAAAGCATCTGATATCCCATTTTATATTTACCTTTCTAAAGCTTTCATATGAGCCAGTAAGGTATTAGGGGCTGGTTTTACTTTTTGTGTGTACAGAGTGGCATCTGGAAACTGAAATCTAGCATGTCGATATGTGCTTTCACTCATCATATAAAATGAGTATTTAGCTTTTTGCAATTTAATTTGTAGAGTAAGACCCGGTAGTAACAAGGGGGGTACATTGAAAATATCTCCATGTGATCTACAGAATATGATTACTTCTTTAATATTACTTTCATTTAATCGTTGTTTCCATCCACGATTATAAATTTCTGCTTCAAAAGTTCCGTTTTACGAAGCATCATTCCCGGAGAAATTATGGTTAACCGTGTTTATGTACCAAAAAGCTTTAGGAAGATTTGCCTTATCTTGACCGTATGCTAATAGAGTATCTAAATAACTACGATGATAAAGGTCTTTGGAAGACCTAATGGATGTTCCGTTTATGAAAACGCTCAAATGACTGAACAAGGAATGCAATAAATTGTTAAACACCTAGCGTTTAAACTGTTGATGCTAAGTTGGAACCATTTGATTTCATAAAGTTTTCTTTTACAATCAAATAAACGTTTAAGTCGATGTCCATATCCCCAGGAATAGCAAATCCCAATATACTTTGATCTACTGGGGCTTTGAATTTGATTACAGTGGTGAAATTTTCTACCACTACCAACTGAATTGTTTTTTTAGTAAATACGTGAAATTTGGATTTATGCTGGCTATAATGGTGCTATTTGTCAATCATCCAGGGTACATGTGCTGGTAACACCGCGGTGTAGGGGGTGTTTAACCAAACACTCTCTAGCGTTTTTGTTTTAAGAGTCTCTTTCTCGTACGTTTCCTTCCTGTAACTACCCACCAACGTTTTTGTGCCCTCTGTGAATCTTCAGGCCACGGTATCTTTTACTTTTGTAGCGGTCTATTTTGTAGCTGTATTGGTCATGATTTTTGCACATGTAGTTAGGGCTTCCCTGCCCAACGAATTTGCTACGGGTAGGAGGATGGGCTTAACAATTCTGAATAGATTATCCTTAAAGTTAACACCTACCTGTTGAACGTACGAACTTCCCACATACAGTGGTCCGATGTAAGCACCCAGACGTCCTCCACTCTGATTTACATAGTACGCGTTAAGCGGGTCCATTACCAAATCCATGGATTTTTAATTTAAATTCCAATTTGTAATAAGAACGCGCAAAGAAAACGATTGGGCACTAAATATTGAACTGCCAACGATTTTTGTTAATCCGATTAACTTTGCCTGGTGCCTCCGAACTGCCACATTGAACGGTATTAAATCGATGCCACAGTCAGTAACAAGATGTTTGATCTTGTCTTTGCACCGTAAGCTTTCGATGTAAAAATTCTTATACTCATCATTTACACCGGATTGCATAAATACTTTTAAAAAGCATTTTCTCTTCACAATTAATATCCGAGGAGGAATTCTGATGGTGTTTGGACTATATTCTCTAATATTCGAGCACAATGGAATTCCATGACAATTATTTGGAAATTCCATGAATTTCCATGAAAAGATATTATTTTGTTTGGCTATACTTTATAGGAGAAACACTGTGAGAAACTTGGGCATCGACACAGGTACTGCTACAACTACCTGTTCCGTCTCGATCTCTGCTACACTCAACTCTTTAACAATAATCTATCCTTCGGGGCTATAAAACCCTTGAAAGACAGCGGTGTTTTCAGAAATGGATGTCATGTGATACAGAAAAATCATAACGCTTTCTTAAAATGCAACACTGTAACGGTAGGTGTACTGCTACTGCTCAGGCAAGCTAAATCGCCAAACTTGTTCAGTAATTCAACTGCTACGGTTTGGAAATGACTAAGTACTAACGAAACGTAATATATATTAAGTGTAAGTGTAAGAGGGAAACTGGATTAATCATAAACAGCGAACGTAAAAGTTGCCAAGCAGCTGTGGTTCGATGAGATTGAAGTAAACAAAAAACGGGCTCCGTTCCGTAAATAAAGTGAAAAGAGATTTTCCTGTGTGATCTAAGAGTTAGAGATTTCATATCGTTAGTTACATCTGAAATCATGCTTTGATTAACAACTTTGAAGACATCAAGGTTTGGAAGTGGAATTTTGTGTCTACTAGATCCCCTACGCCATAGTATATTATAGGGGGAGAGTAGATGTTTTTACATAAATGGTTTTGAGTTACCTCTTATCTTTTTAACTATTTTTAATTGTAAGGTATTAGTTTTTTCTGGTAAGATTTCTGGGATGGAATGTCACAACATTTCTTGGCGTTTTCTAATGTTTTTATCTGTCTCTGATGAGAGAGGTGATAACCCTGCTGCTGCGGCAGGAGCAATTCCTGATGTTCTTCGATCTTTACCTGATTCTCTAGCGAGGTGTACAGGTGTATAAAATTCTTAGAATTCATTTTATCAAACGCTATTCTACAAGCTCTGATTCCAACATCATTGTTGGTTACTTCTGCGGTTTCGTTAAGTAAGTCCTCATCTATGGTTTCACAAGCGTAGAAATAGAGAAGCAATGCAAGACCTACCACCCATTTATCTCTCTGAAGGGTAGCAGGCATCGCTAAATCCTTCTGAAAACTAGCATGCTAATTTTCGGAATTTAAATCAGTGCTAGAATCGCTCAACACTCTAAAGTAAAACTCATCCATGATTCATTGATCGAGCTGTCAAAGTCGGGACCGTATCCTTTCCAACAGACGAAGTGCTCAGTTCTGCCATTCCTCACCCTTGTTTTTCTCTATTTTATAGAGAATGGATTTGTTAATTTTTACCGGAGTAGAACTTTCCATCTATAGGAGTTCTGTTCAGATATTTTAATTCGAATACGAGCTGAGATGAATGTTTTATTATGTTTGTATTTTGAAAATCTTCCTTGAGAATTTTTTTCATACCCTTTGCCAGATTTCATCTTTTCTATCTTTGTTCTCACTGTCCTTCACTAAACTTGCTGGGTCTGGATTTAGTGGTTACACGTTTTCTCTCTCTCGCTATATACATATATATCTTTATATATAAATCTGTTATTCGTGTGTATGTCACTGAACCCATTCTTTTTTTTTTTTCTTTTTTTTTTTTTCGTTTTCAAGTGCATTCGAGAATGTTTAGATTCACAATTCGATCCGATACATAATGTTTTTTAATTTATTTGTTCAATTTTTGTCGTTTTAATTGCCGGATAATATACATTGGATCTGGCAGGGAGCGCTGCAATTGCGGTATCGAAATATATAAAGAAAGGTCCGGTTGCTGGTGTTACGATCGGATACAAGGAATTTCTTTTATCTTTGTTACTTTTTTGCACATTCGCTACTTGCATCATAGCTTAGTGTTCTTATTACAGTGAAATAAATTTTGCTCTAATTGGAAATATGGAAGTAAAGTGAAATTAATATTTGAAGCGTTTTGCAGTGCAATTAAAAATGATACATAGTGCATTTAGTTAATTGTTGGATGATTTACATCGCGGCAGCGCTGCGATCGCGGTATCCAATTATTTGAAAATAGATCCGGTAGTTGGTACAGCAATCGGATTCAAGGAAGTCGCCCTCCGTGGTGTAATGGTTACCATGCTAACCCAAGGTCGCGGGTTCAAACCCGGCGGAGGACGATGGATATTTTCGGGCGTAAAAATACTTAGCATGGCTTCCTTCGGAAGGGAAGTAAAGCTGTGGGTCCCGTGTCGTAGATGTACAGCACGTAAAAGAACCTCAAGCCTGATAAGAGAGGCCTCTGAGCAGAATTAAGCGATCTTTCACACCCAATATAGAATGGGACGCTGAGAACTAAAGCAGTTAAAGAGCGTCCATAAATAACAGGCCATTTCATTTCATTTGGATTCAAGGAACCTTCCTCTAAGTTTGTTACTTGTTTGTACATTCGTTACTTGTGCCGTAAATACCTTAATATTGTTGTTACACTGAAACACATTTGGCGCTAATTGAAAATATTAAGTTAAAGTGTAATTACGTATGAAGCGTTGTGCAGTGCAATTAAAAATTATATACTGTGCAAAGTCGTGAACTGCAACATTGAAGTATTTCACCTGATTTTCCACGTATAGTGAACAACAATCAACCTAACCTAATTAGTAAATAAATAAAATAAATGGACAAAATAAAATAGAAAGTAGAATTTTTTTACAGTGCTTGAATATTCTTATTAATTGATTAATTAATCTGTCACATAGTTATGAAACGATACTAATAGTTATATTCGTAAAATTATCTCCACATTCATGTTAATTTTAACTTTAAAAAGTTACTTATATTTATTCGTTGTGAAATTATTACAAAAAAAAAAATGCCACGACTTTGCGGACGAGCAGGAAATATTGGTCGACGTACACGTAATGCAGAAATAGTCCGTAACCGTCAGAAGAGCACTTGACGGATAGTGTGAATTTAAGAGACCAGGTTGCAAATACATGTGAAAAAGAAAGTCAAGAGCAACACAATGAACGTTCTTGAGGTAATAGATGAGACGAGGTGCCACCGACGCACACAAAGCACATGCAAGAACATCACGCATTGACACGTGTGTCACTTCATCGCCTTGCGTTTGAATATGACGCCGAAATAAACTATTCGTCACATGCACAAATCGTCATAGTTATTATTATTATTATTATTATTATTATTATTATTATTATCATCATCATCATTATTATCATCATCATTAATATTATTATTATTATTAAATCAAGCGTTATACTAATATGTATATTAAATCATTTAATATGCAAACCAGGAACGCAATGTAACACAACTCATTTTATAGCAATGCACAAAGAAAATATCGTTTGTTTGTTCAGTCGGTCTCATCTTGAGCGATGCCCAGGGACATTGATGGTTGGTGTTTAGGAGCGCTCGACTACGATGGTCATTAGCGCCCTGATAAAAACAAGTTCCAATAAAAGACACTAGAAGTAAAAGAGAATGTAAAATACCAAAATAAACTAAAAAGGAGGGTTAGGTATAAAATCCAGATAAAAATACTCATGGCTAAGGCCACAGATGAATTTAAAACGGGTTTGGTTAAAGCGGCCAAATAGGATTAAAACATGTGACCAAAACCAGCCCCTTGGTTAAACTAACCAGTGGGAAACAAAATGCACGGACTGTCACTCTAATAAAATTGTCTGGATAAAATAAATAAAACCCATACCCTTATTGGAAACGGCATTCGAGATAAAAACGATAAAAGCTTCTCTACCGCTCGGTGGTCGTCGGCAAGAGCCTCCTTAAGGGAAGCCGCCAGCTGCAGGGATGAGCGAAGTGTTGCTAGCGCAACACACTCCAGCAGGACATGCCGCGCTGACATGGTCGCCCCACAGAGCGGGCAGACAGGAGCGGGTTCTTTTCTAAAACTGTGGCTATGTGTAAAAACGCAGAGACCGATCCGCAAACGAGCCAATGTCACCTCCTCCCGACGAGATATACGAGAGGAGGTTACCCAGTTTACAGGCAGATCCTTAACTTCCCTGAGTTTGTTCATGCGGAGAGACGACCACTCATCTGACCAGTACGAAAGCGCCGCCCTCCGCACAACAAGCCGAAAGTCCGCCGAGGTCATAATCGGAATCATCCTCCTGGGTTGCGTAGCTGCCGTCTTAGCTGCCAAATCCGCCATTTCATTACCCGGCAGGCCGACCTGACCAGGAATCCATATACACTCCACATTTACACCAGAAGTGTGTAGAATGCGGAGGAGGTCCTGGATGCGCTGCACGATAGGATGGTGTTGATACAACTCGCGAATGCTCTGAAGGACACTAAGAGATCACTCCTTCTGAGGCAGTCACCAAGATTTGGACGGCGAACGTACAAAATGGCTCGATAGATGGCATACAGTTCATCAGTATAAATATGGATGTGCTACTATGCAAGCTAAAGTTATGTGTTTTGGTCTCCGTCACAAACACACATCCAACATTGTCGGCACACTTACTGCCGTCGGTGTATATACAGATGCGGTCACTGTAGTGGGATAAAAATTCTATAAAACAAATACGGATACTAGATAGAGGCATCGCAGATTTCTCGTACACCGTCATCCTGAGATCTACGTGGGATGTAGCACGTAACCGAGGGGGGTGCACCCTCTCTCCGTTGGAAACCATCGAGGAAGTGAGATGTGGTGTTTCCGAAGTAGCGCGCGGAAACGGAAACCTGCGGGCCTGGGACTGAGGGATGAGCTGCCGTATCGTGGCTCCAACACAGAATGGTAAAAATGGTTAAACGTTGGATGCGAAGGCATGCTCCGAAGCCATAATTACCCAGCAGGAGATCCCGCCGACATCGCAGAGGGGGTTCTGCTGATTCGGCGTAGAGGCTAACAACTGGGCTGGTGGGAAAAGCCCCAACAGCCACACCGATGCTCTGATTATGGACTGCGTCTAATCTTCTCAGTACAGATGGTCGTGCTGAGGAATACACTATGCACCCATATTCTAACTTGGACCGAATTAGCGGACGATAAAGTCGGAGTAACAGTCCGATCTGCACACCAGGATTTGCCACTTAGTATCCGTAAAACATAAAGAGAACGATCACACCGTGCTGTGAGCTGTGTTATATGTGGTAACCAGCATAGTTTCCGGTCGAATATCAACCACAGGAACCTCGCCTGATTAGCTGGCCCGAGGCAAAGGGAAGGCGCCATTCGCCACCTACGGCGCCAGAAGTTAACGCAGAAGGTCTTCTCAGTTGAAAAGCGAAAGCCGTTTTGAGAGCTCCAATCATAAAGATGGTCCAAACATCGCTGAAGTCGGCGTTCGTTGAGAAGTACAAAAGATGGCAAAGTCGTCTACGAATAAGCAGGAGGAGACACCTGGGGGAACACATTGAGAGATAGAATTAATAACTATAGCAAACAGCGTCACGTTCAGAACTGAGCCCTGTGGCACACCGTTCTCTTGGGTAAAAAGATTTGAAAAAACCGAGCCGACCCTTATTAGGAAGACACGGTCCTTCATAAACTCCTGAATAAACAACGGTAGGCGCCCACGTATATTCTAGTTCAGGAGGGTACGTAGGATCCCTCCTCTCCAGCACGTATCATAAGCCTTCTCCAGGTCAAAGAATATTCCAACTGTTTGGCAATTCTTAAGAAAGCCGTCCATGATTTGAGTCGACAGCAATACAAGGTGATCAGCTGCTGACCGACGTCGGCGAAAGCCGCACTGAGAGTTGGTGAACAATGTGTGCATTTCCAGCCACCATACCATCCGCCGATTGATCATGCGTTGCATCACATTGCAAATGCAACTGGTGAGGGAAATGGGACGGTAGCTGGAAGGAAGGTGACGGTCCTTACCAGGTTTCAAAATTGGAATGATGATGGCCTCCCTCCACCTATCTGGAAAGGTGGCGTCAACCCAGACACAATTATAGACCTGGAGGAGGTAACCTTTACCGCCAGGAGAGAGGCGTTGCAACATTTCGACGTGGATGCCATCTGGACCCGGTGCAGAGTTGCGCGAAGATGAAAGAGCGTGGTCTAGCTCCGCCATGGTGAAGAGGCGATTATAGTCTTCCAGGTTGTCAGAACGAAAGCGGAACCCTTGAGATTCCACTTGAACTTTCACAGGCAAAAACTCAGGGGGATAATGATCCGAGCTAGACACTTGAGCGTAAGCACTGCCAAGTGCGTTAGCCACCTCGAACGGATCGTTTACGGAGCCTACCGCTGTCTTGAGACCGGAAATGGGCAGATGGGTCGATTTACCGGCCACACGTCTTAACTTATCCCATACGACAGAGGAAGGTGTACGTTTGTTGAAAGAGGCTACAAACTTGCTCCAAGATGTCTTTTTGCTATCGTTAATAATTTTTCTAGAATGAGCGCGCAGCTTTTTATAATGCATAACGTTTTCCAGTGTTGGGCGACGCTGGAAAACTCTGAGAGCACGCCTGCGGGCATAAATGGCATTCCGGCATGCATCGGTCCACCAAGGTACCGGAAATCGACGGCTTGGACCAGTCGAACGCGGTATGCAGTGCGCAGCAGCAGAAAGAATTTTCTCTGTGAGATGGTCAACCTGATGGTTCACAGAGTCGTGCTCATCATAGTTAAATTCAGACGGGAGTAGTTCCCAGTCGGTTTGATCTTGGCGCCACCTAGGTAAACGAGTGGAACATACATTGTGCGGCAAGAGACTAATAAGACATGGAAAGTGGTCACTAGAGTGCAAATCAGAGATGATATTCCAGGATAACGATACCACTAACTGTGGTGAGCAGATTGCTATATCAAGATGTGAAGAACTATGAAAGGCGTCAGATAGAAAGGTTGGCTCTCCGTGTTCAGGAGAGTGAGATTCTTACTGTCCAAGAAGTCGGCAATTAGCTGGCCTCTCGCACAAGCCCGAGGTGAGCCCAAATTGGGTGGTGGGTATTCAAGTCGCCTACCCATAGAAAGGGTTTTGCTAACTGCGAAGTCAGGTCTTCTAAGTCAGTGAGCAAGAGGTCAGCAGAAGGAGGCAGGTAGACGCTACAAATTGTGAATATAGCAGCGGAAGGCAGCTGAATCCGTACAGCAACGGACTGGATGTCGGAGTTTAAGGTCACGGATTCGGCAAATATGTCATCACGGATTAGCATCAAAGTGCCCCCATGTGACGGAGTACCTTCTTCCGGTGATAGGTCACACCGTACGGAGCAGTAAAGCCTGATGGAAAATGTGTCCTGTGGACGGAGCTTTGTTTCTTGTAGGCATACGACCAGAGGATGATTCTGGCGCAGCAACACTTCAAGCTCTGGTCGTTGTGGTCTAATACCGCGTATGTTCCACTGAAGGATAGCCATTGTGTGTCTTTGGGGATAAGGTCTAGATAGAAAGACGTTTCTGCATATTGGGCTGCGCTGGTCGGTTTAATTTAATTTTCTTCTTAGTTGGACTAACATTATGTTCTGCAGCATTCTCCTGCCGCTTACGCACTGTCCGTCTGGCGGTGGAGGCGGGATCCTCCTGTTCCATCACCTCCACGGGGAAGGATCTCTTACCAATAGAAAATGTCGGTTCGAGAACCTCGAACCGTTTGACAGTACTGATCGGCGAAGGTGGTGGTCGCCGATCTACGCTCCCCTCTACGTGGGGAGTGGTGGTGACTATGCCTTCCCTTGGATGGTTTGGGGGAGGGTTTAACACTTTGTTTAAGAAAGTCGCTGCGAACATAACTGGTCTTGAAAGACTTTACTGGAGCTGAATACCCTGTGGATGGACCGTTGTTCCTGCCGGAGGTCGACGGTTTGGGTGACACGGATCCGGTGGTGCTTCTCCCATTGGTGGTCTTTCCCTTGACGGATTTGGCAGGTGGTAATGCCGACGTAGATGCTGAGGTTGAAGACTGGGATAACGGCCTGGCTACAATAATCTTCTCTGCGATTTTGGACCCGTATATATCGCTGGTCTGGGTTGCGATTTCCCGACGCGGTACCGGCTTAGCGGTAACTGAGCTGTAGGTACCGGAGCGCGGGATTAAGGGTTGGCGGAGGCGCAGGAGCTTACGGGCTTTTGAGAAAGAAACCTTCTCTTTCACCCGTATCTCCTGGATGGCTCTCTCCTCCATAAAACGGGGGCAATTACGGGAACTAGATGGGTGTTCCCCGCTGCAATTAACACAAGATGGAGTGGCAGTACATGTTCCATCGTGCGATGCCTCTCCACATAGAGCGCAGGAAAATTGACCACTACACAGTTCACTAGTATGCCCAAATCGCTGGCATTTGTAGCATCTGAGTGGGTTCGGAATATAGGGCCTAACCTCGATGGTTTCATACCCTGCCTTAATCCTTTGTGGGAGATCCACCCGATCAAAAGTGAGGAATAGGGTACTTGTTGGCACAAGTTCACCACTGGCTTTCCGTTGAACCCTATACACAGATTGGACACCGTGCTCTGCCAGTTCCTCTTGAAGCTCAGCATTGGACAAACCGCCCAATGTGTGGGTGGTAATAACGCCACGTGAGGAGTTCAACGTCTTATGTTGTTCAATCTTCATCGGGTAACTACCTAACATTTTGGTCTTCATAAGTTTGCCTGCCTGGGAGGCCGTAAATGTCTCTACCAGGAGTGTACCGGCGCGTGTTTTCATACAGAACTTAACGGGACCAGCAATGCTGTCTAGACCCTTTTGAATAGCAAAAGGGCTGACTGACGTAAATGTCCGACCTTCTTCTGTCCGAAGTATCACCAAGTAGCGAGGACCACTACACTCGACTACTTCTTTTCCAACAACTAATAATTCAATCTTGGTTTTAGGTGCCATAAAAGAATGGTCTGTGTTTCATCCCCCAGTGCTCCCCACCCACTACGGAGCCAACACGGGGTCACCCCACATAGGGGATATAGCAGACTCGCCGTCCCACTCACCCTGGAGTTCGGTATATACCTAGTCCTGGTCGATTGGCTAGGGGTGGGTTAGTCCCTAGCCTTCCGTTTAGGCGGAGCAGAAACCAAAGTGAATATTAAGCTGCGCACCCTCCCCAGTTACTGAAGTCAGAAGCCCAGGCTCAGGTACGCAACCCTCAACCAATCAGGACACTCCTTTCCACTGACGCGGGTCTCCTAGCACGGCCTACACGTGGGTGGGCATTTTAACCTAATGACTCCCCCACCACTTAGAGGTTGCCCACAGAGGGAGTCAAAGGTGGATCGGGACCCCGGGTGCGCCTAACCCGTACCTACCGTAGTAGGCTCCTGGGGGGGGGCATTGAATATGCGTAATAACTATAGCATACTCAACCGTTTTCTTTTAACCGATCACGCAATATAAACATTTCAAACCCGCACCATTTTAAGAGTAGGCTTTACAATATGCATTAATGTATGACCAACAATGATCAACAAGCACAAAACCATCAGTGCATTGTGACAAAAATGTTGCAGGGTTTGTATATATATTAAACTAAGCAATATACTATCAGGTATGACAAAATATTGCGAACATTCAAACCAAGAACGCAACGAAACACAACTTATTTTAATATCTGTGTACAAAGAAAATATTATCACTAAAGCTTTGCAAGGCTTTTATCCTAATTGAGAACTATGACTGTGTAAAAGATAAACTTTTAATCATAATAATAGAATAACTAAATAACTATAGCGGAAAACAACATGCAAAATACATAAGTATAGATAATTTCTCTAAGTGGAAAGGTTCTCAAGCTTCTATTCTCATAATCATAGCAATGACATTTACAGGTTTGATGCTCCATATGTTTCGTAATTAACTTCAGGCTATAAACAAGTGCTTTATGTACTTACCTTAGTTATTTTAATGCAGATTTTCCCTTGGTGGGACTCGTTTCCATTTTTCCGTTAAATGTTCATTCTGAGGGAACGAAAACACTTGCACCTATGGACCAGTTGGGTACTTGTCTTTGCATCTTGTCACACAACATCTATATGGCATTTTGCAGACTTTTCACACAAGCCTTGCATTAAGTACGTGTTAAATATGTAACGTAAGCAATAAACTGCTAAACTCTCGCATTATTCCATTAGAAATAACCTAACATTTTAGCACTTTCGACAGCACACTAAAGCATGGTTCCATACAGTGGCGATTCGTGGTCAGTAATTTAGGTACACCGATCTCTTTGTCATCGCTTTTCTTAGTCTAAAAAATATAGTCATCCCTCGTTATGCGCGATCTCATTTTACGCGTTTTCGGTAAAGTGATTTTAAAAAATGCTGATTTTAACACTGTACAAATAACATAAGTAGATGCACCTGTTTAAAAATATTTTATTTTCATATTTACCTTGAAATAGCTCATATCCTCACATTCACTTAACGCGTTTTTTGTGTTACGTGATAATTTATGATATTGCGTAATGCTAGGGATACCTGAATACGTAAATTATTGTTTATTTTAGTAACAATACTTGCAAGTTTACTGGAATGTTAGCTCCAACCGACGAGATTTCTTCAGAAATAGTTCCACAACAGCTTGCATGACATTTTCATCAACATCCTTCCGAAGCACATAAACTAACTGCTTTTCTATGGACATCATTGACAGAGATGATAATCTTTCTTGGCCCACTCTAGATCTACAGTGAAATTTTACTCCATTTAAAGGGGAAAATCACTGTTCAACAGAAGCTGCAGTTGCTGGTACAGTTAAAATTAGACAAGCTAATTTGTAAACTTCAGGCATAGCCTACACCAGATCTTTCTCGTTCATTATTTTCACTATTTCACCTACTGACTTTCCTTCAAAATCTACAGAGGAGTACACAACACTAAGTTCATTTTACCGACGTACCGAATCAAAATTTGAGCCACAGGTGTCCAACAGTTTTGAGCAATAGTGATCAGGTAAGATGTTCTGTAATTCTTGAATTTTGAGGAATCAAGAAGAGCAAAGAATAGAAAGCTTTCGTAGTCGGAAGACCTATTTTGTATTTAATAGAGCACATTATCCAAAATTTCATAGAATATCCTCCTGAATATAACTTCAGTAACTTCACTTGGTTCATTGTTCTTCCTTTTCTTTTGTGCATGTTCATTTATCACCTTAGTAGAAACGCTTCGCCAAATATTTTGGAACCCTTCTCTTCTTAGCTCTTCTAAAGTTTTTTTGTCTGGACTACCTTTGCATGGCATTGAAATAGGCTGAAGAGAACGTCGATATGAGCAAATACTGCCGGAAACGTATTGATGAGGAAGAGAGTACTTAATCGTCAAAAACTAAACAAAACCTTGAGCTTTAACCAATGTATCAGGTTCCCAATCAACATTGTTTTCTGGTTCTGTCATGAATTCAAGGAATAAAATTAGTTTATCTCATTGCTCTTTTACAGTGTTGACAAGGCGTGAATTGAAGTTCTTGCGTGTTGGAGCCGCTTTTGCAAAGTTTCCATTCTTTTAGTGAAATGAGAAAAGGAATTAGAATGCCCTAATAGAATTTGAAAGAAAAAAACCAAACAAACGAATCTACACTAATCAATACATATCGCAATACATTCTGCCTATTGCAGAACCAAATTCAGGATATGACAGTAACCGTGAACAAATAATGCCCCTGTGAAAATGCCACTCTTACTTTGGATTGCAAACCACCTAATTGACCAAACACTACGCCCTCACCATCATATGTCTGAGCGACAAGTTTCTCACAAATATCAAATTATTTAACTGTTGTAAGTACATGGCTGTAAAGTGCCTCAGCAGATCTGTCTGCACTGACGTCTGTAAAGCCCATGAACCTTTCTTTAACTTCCCCCGATTTGTTCACATAGCATAAAATAGTAGAAAGTTGGGATTTGTTCACTATGTCTGAGACAACATCTAGAAGAATAGCCACAAAATTAGCGGATACAAGTTCTTTTGTTATACAGTTAATCAAAACACCCCTATCGGCTTCGAATAAATATTATGAATGGATGACGAAGGGCCCTGGAATACTGTAGCATTTTTTTAAACGATAATTTAAAAGTTGATCATACGTACTGAGTAAATCCAGTGTTTCTACGTAATTGCCTCTACTAATGAAGCTTTCTGACTCCTCGTGTCCTCTAAAAGCTAATTCCTGGTTCCCTAAGTGACGAATATCAATGAGCCTATTAAATAGTTCTCAGTTCTTTGTCACCTTTTCATTATGCTCTGAAATTTGTAATGATTTCTGAGCATTTAGTTGCTGGTCTACTCGCATATTGCCAAAATTACAAAGAGTGAATGCACAAAATATGTGTTTTTTTTGTTTTTTGTTTTTTCATGCTTATTTAATGAACCTGTTAGATTAGATTATAATAGATTAGAAAGCATTCTGTAGGTTCGTTTAGGCCAGAAAGCCACCGAACATAGAACTTGTCAAGGCATATACATGTATACATATGTTTATATACTATATACTATGAAAAAAAATGTATAAAGCTCTAGTGCTAAAAGTATAGGTTACAAAAACAACAGAATCCTTTTTTTTTTTTTTTTTTTTTTGCATGCACATAAAAACAGAGAGTATCAAAATATAGTGTTAAAATATATAAATAAATATAATTTCATTATATGTACAACTAATGTTGTCAGATGATAGCTTTCAAATTATCGATATAATAGTTACTAGTAGCAATCATATAAATTAAAACATGATTATTGTATTATGTACTCTTCATAAATGTCAACAAATTATAATACATATTTAAAAATATGTTATATAATTTCCAATTCAAAGATTTACAATTATGTACTGGAGTGTAAAATATAAAAAATCAGGCTTTACAGACCTTGTGTCGTTGCTAAATAATAAAAAAATTCATTTGACACATTCGTGCAAGTCAAAGTATAAATCAGTTTAATGTTAATATAAAACACACACACTAATATACACAAAATGCAATACATTGTAATATTTATAAATACAATGATTATTAACGGTATTGCCAGACAGATTTGTCACTTAAACATTCATCTACAGAGTAAAATGATTTATTGCAAAGGTACTCCTTAAGAAAAGCCTTAAAAGCCCTGACATTCCCAAAATTCTTTGAGATTACTGGGAAGAGCATTAAATATCTTGATTGTTTCATAATATACACCTTTCTCAAGGCAACGAAGATTGGCATTGGGACGATGAATCAATCCCTTTTGTCTAGTAGTAATGTTATGAATTTCCATGTTTGTTATAAAACTATGTCGATTAACTGCATAGAATTTTAAAAGGGATAATATATAAACACAAGGTAAGGTGAGGATGCCCAATTTTTGAAATAGTTCTTTGCCTGACTGTCTGCTATAAGCATTACAGATTATTCGTATAGCTTTCTTCTGTATCCGGAATATGCATTTACTATCTACTGAATTACCCCAGAACATTATTCTATACTCGATGATGGAGTTAAAGTAGGCAAAATACATCAACTTAAGTGTATCGATTGAGTGAAATTTAACCAGTGCACGGAGAGCATAACATGCTGAGCTAAGTTTAGGTGTGATGTGGCTAATATGTGACTTCCAGTCCAAATGCTTATCTATCTGAAGGCCAAGAAATTTGACTTCGTTTAGCTGTTCTATCAATGTATCATTAATTCCTATTTCTATGTGCGTTTGTGGTGAGCGAGTAGTTATATATTTAATTGTTTTTGTTTTTTCAAGGTTTACTGAGAGTTTGTTTGCTTTGAACCAATTTCACATACAATTTAGAACATAGTTTATTTTAACTACACATTCATTGAAATCTTTACTTGTTACTAGAACACTAGTGTCATCTGCGAATAAATAAATACTTGCAAAACTGTTAATGTACAATAGAAGGTCATTTATGTAAACCAAGAACAAAAGAGGCCCTAAGATTGATCCCTGGAGAACACCATGTTTTACTGATTTCCATTCTGAGGCACTATTTTGATACCCATTGGATTTATTAATTTCCACCCTTTGCTTTCTCTTATCTAGGTATGAAATGAACCAATCTAATATGTTATTCTTTATTCCATAGAAATTTAGTTTAGCCAGCAGAATCTCATGATTCACACAGTCAAAAGCCTTCGCTAGGTCACAAAATATTCCACCGACATGTTCCTTTTCATTTAACGCTGTTAACACTTTATGAGTTAGCTTGTAAGTTGCATTATCTGTCGCTACTCCTTTTCTAAAGCCAAACTGTTCTTTGGCAAATAAGTTGTTCTTTTCCAAGTAATTATAGAGCCTATTGAACATTACTTTCTCAAATACATTTGAGAAAACAGACAAGAGAGATACAGGTCTATAATTTGATATATTGTCTTGTTTTCATTTTTTAAAAAGTGGTTTGACAGTAGAGTACTTCATTCTGTCAGGAAATATTCCACTCTTTAGTGATTCGTTACATAAATAGCTAAGGAGAATGTATATTAGGTCAGAACATGCTTTTAGGATTTTACTTGATATTTCATCAAATCCAGAGGAATTTTTGGTCTTGAGCAAATTTATTATATTTAAAGAAATTATATTGTCGAATCCCTCTTGTGAGCATGTGGTACTGCTTTTGTCGTTGCTAAAAAGAAGACGGACAACAATAGAGTTCGTACAATTTGGGGCAACCACTTCACCATTTGTACCTAGAATAATTGCTAATACACAAATGTGTGTTATACTCTCGTTTTCTGTCATGGCATTTTACAATCAGACCTGGTAGTTCGGGAGTGGGCCGGCTGTTTTTTTTTTGTTTTTTTTTTATTTTAAGGTTTTCAGAAAATTCAAAATTCCGAAATCCAGTCTTTAACACATGTTCTACTACAAAGTCACAAGAATCACTAGCTTAAATAACACTTACATCGGCCATTTTCACAAAAACTTAGAAGCAAAACAACACTGGTACAGAGTAAAAACGAATGTCAATCGCAAAATTTAGCGGCGCATTTCTACAGCTAACGGCTGGCATTTAGGCTTCCTTCTACTTCGCCTCTCTAGTGGAGAAGTGGGAGTGAGTGGCTATCGCTTCAACTTGCGATGGAGTAAATGCGCGCGCACACCAGCGCTTGTCTTGCCTAGCTAGCGGAGAATGCTGAGAGCATGGTTATCGTTTTAAATTGCGGTTAGGTAGATGTACACGCGCACATCAGTGCATATATACAAGGAAAATTTAACCACACAAATTTGTGATCATTTCGTATTTAGTTGAAATGACGTACAAAACATTCTGTTTATTTTAAATGTTTATTAAGAGTCGTTTTGAACACTCAAGTTTAGTACACCGGAGGTGTATGCGGTATACGGGGTGTTTCAAAAATACGGGGCATAATTTCAGGTATGTATTTCCCACATGAAGACAATTAAAATAGTTCATTATAACATGTGTCCGGAAATGCTTCATTTCCGAGTTATGGCCTTTACAACATTGAAAGTCCCACCTGTAGACAATCAAAATAGTTCATTGCTTCATTTCCGAGTTATGGCCTTCACAACATTGGAATTCACTGGAACGTTTTTCTTTCCGTAGGTATTTGCCGTCAAAGGAGACATTAGGAGGGCGCTCTGATAGTTACATAGGAAGGTTACATTCAGTGTTCTTTAGGCGTTAAGACTGTGCGACATGTATTCAAATCAAAAGCTGGCAGAGATACACTTCATGTACGGTAAGGCGGACGGCAATGCTGCGCTGGCTCGTCGTTTGTACCAGGAGAGTTACCCACACCGACAATGTCCAGATCGGAAGACATTTGCACGTCTCCATTCCCGTCTGTGCGAGTATGGAACATTCACCTCTCCTGGTTTGGGAAGGGGACGACCAAGATCTACAACTCCAGAAGTGCAGGAGGAGATTCTGCAGGCTGTGGACAGGACTCCTTCTATCAGCACACGACGGTTAGCGTTGCAAGTCAATGTTCCTCATACGACTGTCTGGAGACTGTTGAACGAGTATCAATTGTATCCTTATCATTTGCAACGTGTACAGGCCCTGTCACCAGCAGATTGCACTGCACGAGTTAGGTTCTGTCAGTGGTTCTTGCAGCAGTGTGGTGTAAATCCGAACTTTTCTGCCGTCGTATTATTTACAGATGAAGCACAGTTCCCAAGAGATGGCATAACAAATTTCCACAATCAGCATGTATGGTCGCATGAAAACCCACGTGCAACTGTTGTATCTCATCACCAGGTGCGGTTCTCCCTCAACATGTGGGCCGGTATCATTGGTGATCGATTAGTTGGCCCCCATGTACTTGTAAACAGACTTACGGGGCACGCGTACACAAACTTCCTGGAAAACAGCATACCTGACCGTTTCGAAGACACTCCACTGATCAATCATCAACACATTTACTTCTTGCATGATGGTGCTCCTCCACACTTAGGTCTTACGGCTCACCGGTACTTGGATCGTAGGTTTCCTGATCGATGGATAGGTAGAGGTGGCCCAATTGCTTGGCCTCCACGCTCGCCTGATCTGAACCCTCTCGATATCTACTTGTGGGGCCATTTAAAATCATTGGTTTATTCGTCTCCGGTGCCGGATTTGGAATCCCTTCGGAATCGAATTGTGGCAAGTTGTGAGGACATACGCAATACTCCTGGAGTTTGGGATCGTGTTCGCAGGTCAATGAGACATTGATGTGAGGTCTGTATTCAAGCAGGAGGTGGACATTTTGAACATCTTCTGTAATGACAACAACCTGCGGAAAGAAAAACGTTCCAGTGAATTTCAATGTTGTGAAGGCCATAACTCGGAAATGAAGCATTTCCGGACACATGTTATATTGAACTAATTTGGTTGTCTACATGTGGGAAACACATACCTGAAATTATGCCCCGTATTTTTGAAACACCTGTATAGGAGAACTCGCCATGGTTCCATAAGATCAGTATAACTACACCTCGCCAAACATTACTGTTGGAAACCGTGTTATTTAGGGGGTGTTATCACCTCTGGTGTCAGTAAGGGCATAAACGTGGCTGCTTCTATAATTGCAGAGGACGAGGCTAAATCTTAGGATTATAAACAGTTTAGCTTACAGAAAGTGCGGTTCTAAGACTGGATGGATTACAGTTTGTATGAAAGGACTGTGTGATACGGTCATATACCAACAACCTATCTGTTAAAAGGCGGATAATTTGTCACACCATCATACAAAAAATAAACTCGTTCCGGATAGTAACAAGCATCATAAGAGGACTTTTAGTTATTACGTTACTAAAGGCTTAGGCACTGAGGAGGTATCAACTGAGCTTAATGCTGAATATTTTTATTTAAGTCTATAAATTTCCAAAGATTAGGTATCAGCTGAATATTTGAGGGCATATAATAGGTAATTTGATTAATGATATTACATAATGCACCGCCATACATACAAAATAGAATAATAGTCTCATATTTTAGCAATTCTTGTCTTCTTCTTTCAAATTCATATGTGCTCTAAAGCAAAATTTCTTGTCTTCATTACTGTCATGTAACTAAACGAACTGATTTTTATCGATTTCAGGAAGCATCTACAGAAGAGGGGCTAGACGGTGGAGAAAGCTCTATAGAGTCAACGGCCACATCTTCCAAGCCAAACGTTTCAACCGAGTAAGTGGAACGTTTAATTATCTAATAGTTCCAGCTCGAGCACAATGATGTGCGAAGCCGACCTTATAATTTTTTTTTTATCGACAACTCTAGATTTAGTTCAGAAAATTGTTGTAGACAAAATCTATGTATGAAAAGTATGGAAAGTCTGGAACCAGGATTAGCAGAAGTTAAGTTACGATGATAACTATATATGTGAAGTTGAAAAACATTCAACCTCAGCAACATGTTACCGTAGAAACCTAATTACAGCTCCAACTACATGTGGCAAGTTGAAAAACATTCAACTTCAGCAACTTATGGCCGCAGACTCTTAATTGCGACTCCAACTACATGTGGCAAGTTGAAAAACATTCAACTTCAGCAACCTATGGCCGCAGACTCTTAGTTGCGACTCTAACTGCATGTGGCAAGTTGAAAAACATTCAACTTCAGCAACCTATGGCCGCAGACTCTTAGTTACGACTATAACTGCATGTGGCAAGTTGAAAAACATTCAACTTCAGCAACCTATGGCCGCATACTCTTAGTTGCGACTCTAACTGCATGTGGCAAGTTGAAAAATATTCAACTTCAGCAACCTATGGCCGCATACTCTTAGTTCCGACTCTAACTGCATGTGGCAAGTTGAAAAACATTCAACTTCAGCAACCTATGGCCGCAGACTCTTAGTTGCGACTCTAGCTGCATGTGGCAAGTTGAAAAAAATTCAACGTCAACAACGTGCTACCGCAGAAACTTAGTTAAGATGATAACTTCAACTTAAAAATAATGAACGTCAGAAAACCAGTAGTAGCACAGGCTCAGTTATGGCAACATCCAATTGTAGCAACTTAAAAATTAATCAGGTTCAGGAACCATAGGTCGCAGAAAGTTAGTTAAGGCGATGTTTTATTGACTAAACTCGATAAATATTAAGTGTCTGTAACTTCAAATCAGAGAAGCTTATTTACGGCGATATCTAACTGTGTCAAGTTTAAAAATATTCAACGCTAGGAACGTTAGCCAAGGGTTGCAGAGGACTTGATGTAATGCTGCCTATTTGTATCAACTTGAAAAATACTCAATATCAAGAACCAAAACCTGAGAACGCCCATACTTAGCTACGGCGCTACATACATTAGACAATTTCAAATATATTCAAGGTCGGGGGACCTGCACCAGTGGTCGCAGAAGCTTGATTGTGGCGATATCTGTTTTTGTTTACTTGAAAAATATTTAAGATCAGAAATCTTGAACAGGGGTCACAGAAGCTTAGTTACGTTGATATCCAATGCTGCCAAGTTGAAGAATATTCAAGGTTAGGAATGTGGTTTTAAAATGTTAAAAAAAGCCATTACATACAGTGAAGCTGTCAATTTTATTAAAATCTGGACATCTATTACCAAGACGTGCTTCACTTGGTCATGGTGTAGATGGACTACCCTGGACGCGCGTTTCAACAACTTTCGTTGTCATCCTCTTGCAGGTTTGCAGATGTCTCCAGGGTACTCCATCTACACCATGACCAAGTGAAGCACGTGTTGGTAACAGATGTCCAGCTTTTAATAAAATCAGGAATGTGGGTTGGCTAAAGATGAGTTACGGCATGCCCTACATGTTTCAACTACATAAAATATACAAGGTCAGGAATGTGGGTTCGCTGAAGCTAAGTTGCGACACTCCCTAGATGTTTCAACTACATAAAACATACAAGGTCAGGAATGTGGGTTCGCTGAAGCTAAGTTGCGGCACTCCCTAGATGTTTCAACTACATAAAACATACAAGGTCAGGAATGTGGGTTCGCTGAAGCTAAGTTGCGGCACTCCCTAGATGTTTCAACTTCAAAAATATCAAAGTAGATTAGTTACAGCACTACTGACGTGTGTCATCTTGAAGAACATTCCAGGTCAGGAAGCTAGTTCTAGGGTCGATAAAGGTTAGTCACAGCAATACCTCGAAAGTCACCTTGAGGAATATTCAAGATCAGGAAGCTAGTTCTAGGGTCGATAAAGGTTAGTTACAGCTATACCTCGAAAGTCACCTTGAGGAATATTCAAGATCAGGAAGCTAGTTCTAGGGTCGATAAAGGTTAGTCACAGCAATACCTCGAAAGTCACCTTGAGGAATATTCAAGATCAGGAAGCTAGTTCTAGGGTCGATAAAGGTTAGTTACAGCTATACCTCGAAGGTCACCTTGTAGAGTGTTCAAGGTAAGGAAGCTTGTTTTAGGGTCGCTGAAGCTTAGTTACAGCATTATCTCGAGAGTCACCTTGAAGAGACCACCGGCGGTGCCATAAATAGTTAAAGCGGGCGTTAAACACTACCCAAAAAATCTTGAAGAGTGTTCAAAGTCAGGAAGCTTGTTCTATGGTGGATGAAGATTAGTTACAGCATTACCTCGAAAGTCACCTTGAAGAGTGTTCAAGGTCAGGAAGCTTGTTTTAGGGTCGCTGAAGCTTAGTTACAGCATTACCTCGAGAGTCACCTGAAAAATGTTCAAGGTCAGGAAGCTTGTTCTAGGGTCGATGAAGCTTAGTTACAGCATTACCTTGAGAGTCACCTGAAAAATGTTCAAGGTCAGGAAGCTTGTTCTAGGGTCGCTGAAGCTTAGTTACAGCATTACCTTGAGAGTCACCTGAAAAATGTTCAAGGTCAGGAAGCTTGTTCTAGGGTCGCTGAAGCTTAGTTACAGCATTACCTTGAGAGTCACCTGAAAAATGTTCAAGGTCAGGAAGCTTGTTCTAGGGTCGCTGAAGCTTAGTTACAGCATTATCTCGAGAGTCACCTTGAAGAGACCACCGGCGGTGCCATAAATAGTTAAAGCGGGCGTTAAACACTACCCAAAAAATCTTGAAGAGTGTTCAAAGTCAGGAAGCTTGTTCTATGGTGGATGAAGATTAGTTACAGCATTACCTCGAGAGTCACCTGAAAAATGTTCAAGGTCAGGAAGCTTGTTCTAGGGTCGATGAAGCTTAGTTACAGCATTACCTTGAGAGTCACCTAGAAGAGACTGCCTGCGGTGCCATAAGTAGTTAAAGCGGGCGCTAAACACTACCAAAAAAACTTGAACAGTGTTCAAGGTCAGGAAGCTTCTTCTAGGTTCAATGAAGATTAGTTACCGCATTACCTCGAGAGTCACCTTGAAGAATGTTCAAGGTCAGGAAGCTTGTTCTAGGGGCGACGAAAGTTACTTACAGCATTAGCTACGAGAATCACCTTGAGGAATATCCAAGGTCAGGAAGCTTGTTCTAAGGCGATGAAGATTAGTTACAGCACTAACTACGTGTGTCTCCTTGAAGAATATTCAAGGTCAGGAAGATTGTACTAGTGTCGATGAAGCTTAGTTATATCATTACCTATGAGAGTCACCTTAAAGAGTATTCTCTTCAAGGAAGCATATTCTAGGGTAGATGAAGCATAGTTACATCACTGCCTACGCGTGTCACCTTGATGAATATTCAAGGCCAGGAATCTTTTCCTGGGGTCCAAAGCTCTTGCTTACAACACTTCCTGCATGTGTTACCTTGAAGAATATTCAAGGTCAGGAAGCTTGTGCGGTCGCAGAAGCTTAGTTATAGCACTACTTGTATGTGACACCTTGAAGAATATTCAAGGTCGGGAAGCTTGTTGTGTGGTCGCAGTAGCATAGCTATACCACTACTTGCATGTGACACCTTGAAGAATATTCAAGGCCAGGAAGCTTGTTCTAGGTTTGCAGAAGATTGGTTACAGTACCTACACTACCTACATATTACCTTGAATAATATTCAAGACCAGGAAGCTTGTTCTAGGTTTGAAGAAGATTAGTTACATTACCTATACTACCTACGTGTCACCTAGAATAATATTCAAAGCAGGAACCTTGTTTGAGTTCCTAAAAGCTTGGCTACAACAGTTCCCACGTGAGCCCATTTGAAAAATATTTAAGATCAGGAAGTTGACCTTGGGTTGCTAAACATTAGCTTCAACACTACCTACATGTGTCACCTCGAATAATGTCCACGATCAGGAAGCTTATTCTAGTGTCGCAAAAGCTTAGTTACAGCACTACCTGCATTGTCACCTTGAAGAATATTCAAGGTTAGGAACCTTGTTCTGGTGTCTCAGAAACTTAGTTACAGCACTACCTACATGTGTCACCTTGAAGAATATTCAAGGTTAAGAACCTTGTTCTGGTGTCTCAGAAACTTAGTTACAGCACTACCTACATGTGTCACCTTGGAGAACATTCAAGGTTAAGAAGTATGTTCTGGGTTCGCAAAAACTTAGCTCTTCTTTTTTTTTTTTTTTTTTTTTTTTTTTTTTTTAAATACAGTACCGGAGTCTGATCAGGACTCCGGCACTGTATACCCTATTTTTATTTACCTTTTTCTTTTTACTTTGTTTTGCTGTATTATTACTGTTTATTGCTGTTTTCTTACTTTTATAACACACACATATACACAAACATATAACACCCATGCCCAAGGCGGGACTCGAACACACGATCCCCAGCGCTACGAAGCACCAAAGCGGGACGCCTTGGCGAGCGCGGCCATGGGGACCGCCAGCTTTGGCATCACCTACATGTATCATTTTGAAAAATATTCCAGATTATGAACCCTTTTCTGGGGTTGCTGAAACTTATTTACACTAACACTTACATGTGTTATGTTGAAAAGTATTCAAGGTCAGGAACAATTTTCTGGGCCTACAAAAATTTAGATACAGCCCAACCTACATGTTTCACCTTGAAGAATATTTAAGGGCAGGTACCTTGTTCTGGGGTCGTAGAAGTTACTTACCACTACCTATATGTGTCACTTTGGAGAATATTCAAGGGCACAGACCTTGTTCTGGGTCCGCAAAATTTAAACTACAGAACTACCTTCGTGTGTCACCTTGAAATATATTCAAGTGCAGAAAGCTATTTCTGGGTTCGTAAAAGCTTAGTTACAGTAGTAGTAGTAGTAGTAGTAGTAGTAGTAGTAGTAGTACTAGTAGTAGTAGTAGTAGTAGTAGTAGTAGTAGTAGTAGTAGTAGTAGTAATAGTAGTAGTAGTAGTAGTAGTAGTAGTAGTAGTAGTAGTATGGTTTATGGGCGCACAACTACTAAGGTTATTAGCGCCCTAGGGTTAAAAAGTTAAAATTGAAAGGGATTAAAAGGACTAAAAACTGGACCACCACACAAGAGTTAAAAATATGGAGACGACATAAAAAGCGACCAAGGTGAAACTAAAACCGAGGGACTGGAATATTACAGGGGATAGCGCCACTGAGGGAACATGAAAATTAACTTAAAAGATGAGTCGTTAAAAATATAAAAACCCCAGATAAAATTTAACCCGACAGTACATCCCGCAGCGGCGAAGAAAAGTAAAAAGTGAATCACAAGTACTAGGGTTGTTACCTAGCAGTGTGGGAAGATCGGAGGCCAGGAACAAAGATGTACGCAGCACAGTAAAAAGGCGGCACTCCGATAAAATGTGTCGCACCGTCAAAGGCTCATTACATGAAGCACATTGAGGTGCGGGTTCCCCTTGTAAAAGATGCTGGTGGCTAAAAAGGCAATGCCCAATTCGCAGTCGCGCTAAAATCACTTCTTCGCGGAGACAAGCACGCGAGGAAGTAGCCCAGGGGACAGGAAGGGACTTGATTTCTCTAAGTTGATTACCACGCTGCCCGAACCATTCCGAGAACCAGCGCGAAAAATGGCCCGGCGCAGGTGAGCACGCATATCTTCTGGAGAAACCGCAAATCTAAAAACAGTGGGTAATAAAATGGCAGATTTGGCCTGCTCGTTACCGCTCACACCTACGTGGCCAGGAACCCAAACAAACGACACACTGACGCCAGCGCCAGCGAGGGAATGCAGGTGGTCCTGGATACGCTGTATCAATGGATGGTATGGATA
Organism: Hymenopus coronatus; assembly: GCA_030762935.1. NCBI lineage: Eukaryota > Metazoa > Arthropoda > Insecta > Mantodea > Hymenopodidae > Hymenopus > Hymenopus coronatus. Next base: position 543,601,170 of record CM060900.1, on the reverse strand, counting down.
CAGCTCACGAAGACCCTGTAGTGCACTGAGGGAATCGCTACAGATTACGAACTGCCTGAAGTCCTGTCCCCGGATAAAACGCAGAGCTTGATATATACTAAAAAGTTCGGCGGTAAAAACCGAACACTGCCCCATAAGATGAAATCCAGTACTCCGCGAATGAACGACAAAAGCACATCCCACACCACGGCCATCCTTGGAGCCATCCGTGTTAATGAAACAGTGGTTCTGAAATTTGGCTGCCAGTTCTAAATAGGCGGAGCGGATCTCTGAGGACAGAGTCGTTGATTTCGGCATAGATGTCAACTTAAGGTGGGAGTTTCGCAGCGTAACCAAGGGGGAAAGGAACATTCCCCCAGTGGCAAAAGAGGCGGTAGACGAACATCCAAAAGCCGAAGAAGCAGACGAAAACGAACCACTGCGGGAAGCAATACCAGCACACTAACCGCACATTGACGGTCAAGGGACTCGTCAAAGAATAAATGCGAAGTAGGTTGCCCTGGTAGTGCATGGAGTCGGATAGCATAGCTGCACAGAAGAACGTCACGCCTATGGCATAGCGGAGGTTCAGCAGCCTCCGCATACAAACTAACGACTGGGCTAGTCGGAAAGCCTCCAAGCACTAGCCGAATCCCGCGATGGTGAACTGGGTCCAAACGACGCAAAACCGAAGGTCGAGCAGAAGAGAACACAATGCTCCCGTAATCAAGCTTGGAGCGGACAAGCGAACGGTAAAGCTGCAATAGTACGGTGCGATCGGCTCCCCAGGATGTACCACATAAAACACGTAAATTATTAAGCGATCGATCACATCGAGCTTTCAAGGAAGCGATATGAGACGAGTCGTAGCGTTTCCGACGCCAGAAGTTAACACAAACCGTCTTTTCAACAGAAAAATGGAATCCATTTCAACGCTCCAAACATAGAGACTGTCGAGACAAGCTTGGAGGCGACGCTCCAAAAGGCATGTGCGCCGAGAGCTGCAATAAATTGCAAAGTCGTCAACAAATAAAGAGGAGGAAATACCAGCTGGAAGACACTCAACGATAGAATTCATGGCGAAGCGAAGAGAGAGCAACTGAGTACCGACCCTTGAGGTACTCCATTCTCCTGACTAAAAACACGGGAGCAGACAGAGCCCACACGCACACGTAACACCCGTTTCTCCATAAACTCCCGGAGGAATACTGGAAGGCGGCCACGACAGCCCCACTTATGCAATGCACGCAATAAGCCAGCCCTCCAGCAAGCGTCATAAGCTTTCTCTAGGTCGAAAAATATGGCCACAGTTTGACAATTTGTAGAAATCCATTAAGAATAGGAGTCAAGAGGGAGACAAGATGGTCGGTCGAGGAGCGGTATCGGCGAAAGCCGCATTGGATATTTCACAGAAGTTTCCCAGACTCAAGCCACCATCGTAACCGTCCATTGATCATGCTCTACATCACCTTACAAAGTACACTGGTAAGGGAGATAGGACGGTAACTGAAAGGAAGTCTACGCTATTTTCACGGTTTCAATATGGGAAGAACGATAGCTTCGCGCCAAGCCGCAGGAAAAACACCCTCATTCCAAATGCGATTATAGAGGCTAAGGAGATAAAGCTTACCGTTCGAAGAGAGGTGCTGTACCATTGCGAGATGGATATCATCAGGTCCTGGAGCGGACTGACGAGAAGATATTAAGGAGGCATCCAGCTCCCGCATGCTAAAATACGAGTTATAGCACTCAGTTTCCGAGGATCGGAAAGAGAACCCCTGAGACTCAACCTCCGCCTTAATGGCACGAAACTCCGGGTGATAATTGGTGCAACTGGACACATTCTCGAATGTGCTGCCAAGGGCGTCGGCAACAGCAAACGGATCAACGACGGTGTCAGTTCCCACGAGATTGCAGAACTAGCCTGCTTACCGGCAACACGGCGGAGCTTCTCCCACACAACGGATGAAGGAGTTGTGCGATTAAAGGTAGACACAAACGAAGTCCAGGAAGCCCGTTTGCTGTCTTGAATAATGCGGCGTGCCCAGGCCTGGGTTTGCTTGAAGGTGATCAAATGCTCCAGCGTAGGATGATGTTGAAATACCCTGAGAGCCCTCCTGCGAGCACGAATGGCATCGCGGCACTCAGCAATCCACCACGGAACCGAACTGATACCCTTTTAGTGTAGGAAGACGATCGGGGAATTGGTTGCTCGGCAGCGGATATGATAACAGAATTCAAGTGCTCGACCATGTGGTCAACCGCGTCGAAGTGATGGTCACTGAATACAGCCAAAGCGGAAAAGAGATACCTGTCCGATTTAGACAATTGCAAGGTACCCGACCCCGATGAGGGAATGTGGTGCGAAAGCAGGGTGAGAACACAAGGGCAATGATCGCTGGAATGAGTGTCAGATACTACGCTCTATTCGAAGCGGTGAGCGAGCTGTGCTGAGCAAACAGAAACGTCCAGGTGGGATAGCGTGGCTGAAGAATCGGAAATGAAGGTAGGTTCACCGGTGTTTAAAACAGAGAGACTGTATTGATCGAAAAGATCAGCAAGGACAGTCCCCCGCGCGCAGGACCTAGGGAAACCCCAAAGGGAATGGTGGGCATTGAAATCACCCAGCAGAAGAAAAGGTTTCGGGAGCTCAGACAAAAGATGGACTATATCGGCGGCGCAGTGGGTAGACAAGGGCGGAACGTAGACATTACAAAGAGTAAAAAAGAAATCAGAAAGAGTTAGTTGAACAGCAACAGCTTGCAAAGTAGTGCTAAGCGAGACCGGCTGGCCGCAGATATTATCGCGCGTTAGTATCATAACACCCCCATGAGCAGGAGAACCCTCTTCTGGTGTAAGATCAAAACGCACTGGATGATATTGGTTCAGGGCAAATGCATCGTGGGGACGAAGCTTCGTCTCCTGCAAACATAGAACAAGAGGATTATAGGACCGTATTAACAGCTGCAATTCGGCCCTATGCGTACGAACACCACGGATATTCCAGGTCAGGAGAGCCATGAAGTAAGGGAAATGCGCAACGGTTATCGGCGACTCAGAGAGATATGAGTTTGCAGCTGCAAGAAAAACAAATGCCGGCAAACGAAAATACACAAACTTAAGATGGACGTTTTTTGTTCTTTGCGCTCTTTGGGCCTACAATAGTATAGCCCGTGTCATTGTCAGTTTCCGCGGATGTTCGGGAACCTGAACTTTGCCTACGGCTCGTAGAACGAGAACGAGACTTGGAGGGTTTATCAGCGGCCTTCAGTTTTTGGCGACTGCGCTCCTGAGAGGCAGTAGCAGAAGGTGTCGCTCGAACTAAGGGCTTACGAATAGATTCTGAAGAAGTGGCACCTGCAGGAATGGACCGTATGGATGTTGAAGCCTGCAAAGTCCGTGCGGTCGGCAACTGGTCGGTTTGAGTACACGCGTCGGAGACTGGCACGGTTTGTAGTGCCACCAAAGTAACAGGAGTGCGGCGGATCGCTGAGGCGTGGCCTGAGAGAGTCGCAGGTTGCAGCTTTTGGAATCGATGCCTGGCTTCCGGAAAAGTCAGGCGTTCCTTCACGCGCAACTCCTGTATGGCCTTTTCTTCGAGAAATCGCGGACACTGCCGGGAGCTAGAAGGATGGTTCCCTTTGCAATGGACGCAGCAGCTTCACCGTGAGCAGGTTGTCCACTACGTTCACAAGTAGCGTCGAATGTGCACCGACTTTGGGCGTGACCAAACTTCTGACATCGGAAGCAAAGCATAGGGTTTGGCACATACGGCCGCACAGCAGCGCGTTCATAACCACAATAAAGTACCTCAGGTAATGTGGTACCCTTGAATGTTAGGAACACTGTGCGTAACACAACCGACTGACCGTCACGTTTACCTTGAAGACGGTATGCCTAGCAGACACCCTGGTCGGAGAGATTGGAAACAATTTCTGCGTCTGAAACACCGTCTAAACAAGAGGTGGTCACAACGCCCCTACAGGTGTTTAAAGATTTGTGCGGGATCACCGTTATTGGGTAAGAACTCAATTGGACGGCCTTCAGGAGTTTCTTGGACTGGTCTTAGCTCTTGGTTTCCATTAAGAGCGCACCGTCTCTGGTCCTGGTAGCATTGGTCACTTTGCCACAAATCCTGTCTATTTCTCGTTGAATATAAAACGGGTTAATATCTCGCCTAGTCTTAGATTTACAAGCCAAGGTCATAATCAAAAAGCGGTCGAATAAAGAAGTTTCGCGCGGAGAGATCATGTTGAAAGGACCCCCTTCCGGAACCGTCGGCGTCAGCCTGCCATCCGGGGGTAGAGAAAAAGGACACCAAAAAACTTTCCCGTCTGTGCCGCCTGGTAGACCCGTACTAGACCGATCCCAAAGAGTACGTCAGAAGGATTTACCCTCCAGCTACTACTGCTGGTCCATACGGGTAAGCCCTTCACCATTTACAACCCGGCTTTAAGCCCCTACCACAGGTATAACCACCTGTGGCTCCCCACTTTAGGCCATGCTGCGTAATGACCCAGACATGGATTCAGGGGACTTGTGGTTGATTACACCGGGTTTCCGTTAGCGGTAACACGACCGGTCCGTGATTCTAACCCAACGAACAGCATTCGTCGGGAAATTAAAACGGACCGGTTCCCAAGGAAGCTACGTGGGTGTACATAACGGTATGGACGGGCTCCGCACCTAAGGATTACACATAGGGGCAGTAGGAAGGGTGGAATCAACCTTCACGCCTGAGACCTCCGAAGAGCACACATGTTGGAAGCCGCGCTGGAACCGTGGGACAGGAACCACGGAGATAGAATAAAGATGCCTTTTGGTGAGGCAGGAGTTAATAAATCTAAAGCCTTAAAACTAAATATGTAAAGAGTAAGCCTAGAAGAGGAAGAAGATGAGGCGAAAACACTCGCGCTCACAAAAAACACAAACAACAAAGACCCACACACACGCGCAAACGTACACAAACCGTGGCTCATTTGGTGGCGATGGAAGGATGAAATGGCGGTGAGTGGCTCGGGAACCCCTGGGTGCGCGAAACCCGCACCTACCTTAGTAGGCCCCTGGGGGGCTTGGTTACAGCTTTACCTACATTTATTACTTTGAAGAACATTCACGAGCAGGAAGCAGGTTGTGCGGTCACGGAAACTTAGTCACAGCGCTATTTGTATAGGTCACCTTGAAGAACATTGAAGGTCCGGAACCTTGTTCTAGGGTCGCAGAAGATTAGTTACAGCACTACCTACATGTGTCATCTTGAAGAATATTCCAGGCTATGAAGCTAATTCTGGGTTCTCAAAAGCTGAGCTAAAACACTTCCTACATGTGCCATCTTGAAGAATACTCAAAGTCAGGAAGCTTGTGCTGGGTCGTAAAAGTTTAGCTGATGCATTACACATGTTTCGTTTTGAAAAATATTCCAGGGCAGATACCTTTTTCTGCGGTCGCAAAGGCTTATCTACACCACTACCTACATGTGTCATCTTGAAGAATATTCAAGGTCAGGAAGCTTGTTCTGGGTTCGTAAAAGCTTAGCTACCGCACTACTAACATGTGTCAATTTCAATTACATTCCAGGTCACTAACCCTTTTCTGGGGTCGCTGAAACTTAGTTACAGTGCCACTTACATGTGTCACCTTGAAAAATATTCAAAGTCAAGATAAAATTTAGCTACCCTACTACCTACATGTGTCACATTGGAAAATATTCAAGGGCAGATCCTTATTCTGGCGTCGCAGACGATTAGTTTATGCACTACCTACAGGTATCATCCTGAAGAATATTCCAGGCCAGGAGGCATGTTCTAGGTTCGCAGAAGCTTAGTTACGAAACTACCTACAAGTATCACCTTGAGAAATATTAAATGTCAGGAAGCTTGTTCTAGGCTCGTAGAAGGTTGGTGTTAGCACTACTTACATGTATCACCTTGAAGATTATTCAAGGTCGGGTAACTGGTTCTGTGGTTGCAGGGGTTAGTTACAAATTACCTACATGTGTCACTTTGAAAAATATTCAAGGTCAAGAAGCTCGTTCTATGGTCGTAAAGGCTAAGTTACAGCACTATCTACATGTGTCTCGTTGTAGAATATTCAAGGTCAGCTAGCCCTTTCTGCTAGTCACAGAAAATTGCTTACAGCACCATCTATATGTGTCACCTTGAAGAACATTCAAGGTGAGGAAGCTTGTTCTAGGTTCGCAGTAGAATAGTTATAGCACTATCTACATGTGTCACCTTGAGAATATTGAAGGTAAAGAAGCTTGTAATAGGGTCGCGGTAGTAAAGTTACAACACTACCTACATGTATCACCTTGAATATTCAAGGTCAGGAAGTTTATTTTGGTGACTGAAAAAACCTTACCTACGGTAGAGCCGATCAAAACAGCTTTTAGTCTCGCTCGTTTCTCGCTGCCGCTAACCGTACCTCTCGCAGCCAGTAGATGCAGCTGAACGTATGGCTGGCAGGAAGAGAGTTGAGATTACGATGTTCTCGTTTACTCGAAGGACTCACGAGTCTCGTTAATAGCAAGACTGCGGTGCAATGCGCGGAAACTCGCAGTCAGAATGCAGATGATGTGTTATTAATCAGTATGTAAACATCATTTGAAGCAGTAATTCTGTTATCCGCTCTAATCTAAGCACATTTATTTGAAAAAAAAAAAAACAAAGTCTTATTCCCTGGTGCTGGTTTGTTTTAAACACTTTGGTAGGTATGTATACATTTCTCCTCTTTGCTGCTTCATTACTCTGAAAGTAAAGAGATACCTATTGTAATTATATGTTACCTCTCCCCTTGACCTTGTGACTTACATTCACTTTTCAGCTAACAAATGAAGCTGAATAACCGAAAGCAGTGCATGTGTTTATTTTGACCTGCATTTTATTACAATAAGCGTGTTCCGCTGGATCAGGTTGAGGCGTTGCTCACTAGAGTTACCAACACATGATTATTTTTTCCGCGAGACCAGCTCATGAAAATCCGTCCAAATCCATCAAAATAAACAATTTCTGTATTTTCTTTAAAAAATAATAATTAAAGCTCAAGGTCAGCACTTTGGAACAATTTCTTGGTCAGGTCTGAAAGATGATCAATGGAAGCGATTAACTACAAATAACGTGAGAGCAGTTTCTGCAGCTGCACGTTCATACGTTGTTTAATACGCTGAAGTGGTATTTTTACTGTGAAAGGGTTCAGCTGCTTTTAGATGTTTCTTTGTTTTATTTCCATGAAAAAGTAAATCTGACCAGAGCACATTTACTTTGCATTGGCAATATTGGCACCGCGCACTACTAGGTTCCCTGGGCACCTCTAACAACCATTCCTTTAATTATTCATTATCTAACCATTCTTTTCTAAAATGTCATACATACCGCAAAGCCTTCTGTTCAATTAAGGGCGTTGTAAAAAAAGAACGCATTAGCACTGGGTTCACTATGCTGAATTCGGAATTCACTTCCGATAAACATATGGCCATATACCACAGTGTCATGTTTGCGGAAGTTTTTCAGTCATCCGTGAAGTTTGTTACTGTTAGCTCTAAGCAAAAGCTAGCTGTTACATTGCTTAACAGACACTGTCTTGTAGGTACACAAAGATTTACATCCGTGACAGTTTTTCTAAATAAAATCAATATGGCATTACTTAACAATTGCTAATAATATCCGTCAAAAAATCCGTCATCCCTGAAAACTAAATTTTACCGGTCATAAAACTCGACAACCCTGTTGCTCACTAAAACGTTTGTACAGGATGAAGAAGTGCTATTCCGTTTATAAATTGCAACGCTGGACAGTTTCATTTTATTGAAGACCACAGCAGTTGCAGAAATATTGGAAACTGATACGTTACGAACTGTGTTGACGGGTGCAACCCAACGCAGCATCGAGACATAATATACCAGAAGCGATGACAAATCTATAGCATTCCTTCAGGTGATTAGGAAATCGTCTATAAAATTGTTAAAATGGGCTAAAAGTTTATAGAATTATGCATGTTTATCTAAACGAGTACAACACATACTAAAGCAATATTTGCCTAAGATCTGTAATTTCTAATATTTCATCTGCTTAAATGATTTGAGATTTAAATAGCCTACCAAGACAGGCATGACATTTAAATAACTCACGCTAGAGAACGGATTAAAAACTAAAAGTGGTATCACAGAATCTGCAGATATAAGTGTACGCGGTGTCCACTTTTATTACAAATAAGTATTTAAATATTTTAGTACTCCTAAGAGGTTTATGTTGCTTGATGCCTAATACTATTTTCGTTTTTTTCTGAACTTTCAGTGGCATAGCAACACAAATGATAGGTGTGTCATTAGCATTAATATCGCTGATTCAAACACGTTTGGATATACAAATGTGCTGTTAAACAATGAGGCATCTTTTGTTATTAATAGCGCCCTGAGGCGAACTTCACATATGTCATGCAGAATCGCAATCTTGGGAGGAGTCAACCGCAACGTCCAATAGAAGACGCGTAATGAAAACAGAAAGAAGACACGGTAATAAACTACCTCACCTCAGACGCATCATTATTGAGTCCCAGACATCTTAATTGCCATTTTCTTGCTCAATAATTGAAAAATGCGCTATTTGAGATGTACTGTCTTCTTCTCAAAGCTGGAATAATGGTTTCTTTGTTTGGCTTTCGAACATTTTGACATTATTTGGAGATGGGATAATGAAGCGGGGTAATGGTGTAGGAGAAATGCCGTCGTGTACTATCTAAGCCACGCCCTTAGGCTGCATCATATACGCGTAGCCAACATCAGAAGCCCTGATAATCTAACATATGCTGAATATAACGTTGCCATACTAAACATTACAGTTACCAGTAGTATAGGCCCCTCGGGAAGCAGACACCGCCTACAGGTTACTGGCGCCAAGTGTTGAGGGATTACCCCAACCTTGAAAAGGCCAGTAACCCGTCGACGGAGACATACTTCACCGAGGGGCGTTTTTTATTTATTTTTATATTACATAAAAGACTGATAGGTTTCGGTGGAGACCTATTACTTTTAGAACTTTTAGAAAAGCAAAAACGGTTTTGGAGGATTTTTTGTTTGTTTGTGTTAGTGACGTAAGATAAAGGGTAATTGTTACGCAATAAAAAGATATTAAGAAAAATGTAATGTGACTAACATTATTGTATTTAAACGTGTGACAAAGGAGAAATGTATTTGTTTATTTTAATGTTAAAAGTACTTGTAGCTGCTAACGATGAAAGCGAGAGTAGCTGTGTTAGTTTTTTGGAAGATGTGGATTTAAAGTAGATGGATATCCGGGTCATTTACAGAATGCTACGATGTGTCACAAAGATTATAAGTTGTTGCAAAATTGTTCATGTGTATGTACAAAAGATAGTGAATGTAAGTTTAGTTCTAGATCAATGGATGTGAAAAGTATTAAAAACGTGTATACGTGTCTAAATCTTGTAACAAAATGTCAAACGGGGAAGAGATGTGGATTAAGGTATTACAATAATTTAACGGTTGGAAAGGCCCAGTGTGAGCTAGGTTATGTAATGAATGAATTTTGCGAATGCATTAACTGCTTATAATAATCAAGAGGGATGTAACTTTCACGGGGTTTCTGTGAATATGGTTACAAATGATAATAAGATTGTATCGGTTGAAATGGTGGACTGTAGAGACCTGATTGATTTATTTGATTTTTCAGAAGGTATAGGTCTTGATTGGAAGTTAACATCAAAAGAAACCGAATTAATTGCTGTATACTTCATAATTGACGACACGAATGCCTATTTTAGGTTAACTACATATATGTTTTTGGAAAGTGTGGAGATGGCGAACGGAAAGTAAATACAGGAAATAAAAGTTTTATATCGGGGACGGCAAAACGATCTGTATCTAGTTGGGCTGCAGAAGTTTCGTTTAACAATAGATCGGAATGCGGATCAGGGTCTACTGAAATTTGAGGTCGTATTTCCGTGGAGACTGTAAGAAAAGCTGCATTTCAAAAATGTAAGGTTGCAGTTGATAAGGTTAAGCAGAAACTTGGAAAAGAATTTAATGAAAGGACAAAAAATATGAATGGAAAGCTTGGTTTATTAACTAAAGAAAATAAAATAATTAAAGATGATTTGGAAAAAGCTAATGCAACAATAACAGATTCGAAAACTGAATTGGATGTTCGACATTATAATTTATCTAGGCATAAAAATTTGGTTGAAAGTATTCAAAGAAATGCCTATAATATATATGATCAGTTTCAAGATTTAAAAACCTTGATTTCAAACTTAACTAAAATGAGAGTGTGTATAGGTGGAGGAGATGAAAATGTTGAGGATTCTGATATGTTTATAAATTATGATCCTGAAGAATTAGGAGAGCCAGAGCATGAAGTTGGAAATATTCGAGGAAGAAGTGAAGAGGAGAAGAAAGAAGTTGAAGATGACTTTGAATACATTACAAAATAAGGAGGAACTTTGGATGATCTGATTCTTTTATACACAACAAAAATGAAACAAAAGGTAATTAATTTGTTTTTCTTTAGTATTCGGACAACAATTGCCCGCCCTCACCAAAAAGTACATAAGAGTGGTACGTATATGATATTGTGTCAATAATTACATTTTTATTTGGTTACTGATATATTGAAAAACATTTTATCCTAACATTTTTTTATCTTATTAAAGTATAAATACAAAACATTTTATCTTATTAAAATATAAATACAAACTTTATTACATTTGATTTAAGGCCAATTTATTCTAATATTATTATAATTTTGAAACCTTCCACTGTGTTGACATGTTTCTATTTCAAAAGATTCAAATATAAAAGAGTTACTTAGATTAGTATACGTTATTAGTTTTGTCCAGTCCAATTTATATTGAAATTCCACTATAAAACCATTAGACATTTTTTGGAAACAGGCCATGTAACTCCATTTTACCTTATGTTGATATTTTCTAATGATCGTTTCTGACAACTTCTAAAACCTGGATATCCTGGTCCAATGCAACTATTTCTCACATTCTTCTATTACATCTTCAGATAAAATCTGAGTTATGTACACCCAGTGTCAGTCAAGATGTTCTCTAAATTCTTTAATAAAGTCCTTATATAATACCGTATGTCTACAAATATATTCCCAATTAAATTTATGATTAAATTTATTAATGGCTTCATTAGCAAAATTAATTTCTGGAATCGAGTTATTGGGAAATTTTTTTCTATTAACTTTTCTAAATATTAATTCCGATATCTGTTGTAGTGAGATAGGTCTTCAGAATTGCTAAACATGCAAATTAGCACCTCAGTGCTGATGTTTTCATATATCCCAAGCGCAATTTTATTTTGAATTACATTGTTAACACATAGCTTTTCTAAATCCATTTTTGAATCACTTTATTAGATTGTAGAAAGGGTAGAATCAAATTTTTGTCCTCTCTATCAGCTTTTTCCATATGAATGTACTTAATTCTTTTGGTTGGTGTAGTTACAGTTTTGTGCACTATTAACTGTGCTACGGCTTTATGTTTTCTAATTGTTATGATCTGATCACTCAGACTAAACAAAATAATATGGATTGTCCCAGTATAATCTCTATCAATTACGGCGCCGAGGACTATTTCATTTCTTATAGCTGAACTAGATCTAGTAACTATTAGCCCATATGTTTCTTTAGGTAATTTTATGGATACTTTCGTATCTATTATTAGACTGCTCCATGGGTATATCTCTTTGGTTTTTGTGTTAAATAAATCATATCCAGCAGAGTCATATTTTCTTACTGGAGGTAAAGCAGCTAGATAATGTAGACTAATACAACTTACTTGAGTCTTCTTGTTCTTCTGGCTGGTATATGGATACCTCACCAATAACTTCGATTTCATCTTCTTGTGAAACTGAAGTTGAAACAACAGCACTGGCTTCTGGTTCTGCCGAAGTTGAGGCGCTGGCTTCTGGTACTGCCGAAGCTGAGGCGCTGGCTTCTGGTACTGCCGAAGTTGAGGCACTGGCTTCTGGTACTGCCGAAGTCGAGGACAGGTGACCCTGTACTGAAGTCGAAGCAGTAACTTCTGGTGTTATATCTAGAACAGCGTCTTCCTCTTTTAAATGCTGCTTAAATATGTTCTGAAAGGCGTCATCGATTTTTTTGGAATAAAATTGTTGTAAGGAAGAAGTTGTAGTTTCTTTTTCTTTCTTTTTTAGATGTTTCTTTTTTGGAATACCCTATCAAAAGAGTTGTTTTTAGACTTTTCAAAGAGTATTCGATTGTTGGTTCTTCTTCTTGAGTGTAACTCATTCACATACACCCCACTATGTCTCGGTGAGGGCAGGCCATTGTGTGCTAACGAATATCATGCTGAGGTTTTATACCGTATTCAGAAGAAAAAAAGTATATACACGTGCATAAGTTGTTAAAACTATAACATTCTTACATTGAGGCATAACCCGACACGAGGCAAGGATAAGGTTATGTAATATAAATTGTTGTTGCATTGCGGAAATGTCAAGGATGAACAGGCGTAGTCTTGCACGAGGCGAGGATGAGGTTATATTGTATATGTTGTTGCATTGGGGAAATGTCAAGGATGGGCAGGCGTAGCCCGGTACAGCACAAGGACAAGGTTATGTTATGTAAGCTGTTGCATTGGTGAAATGTCAAGGATGGATAGGCGTAGCCCGGCGCGAGGCAAGGACAATGTTATATAAATTGCTGTTACATTGGGAAACCGGCACGCGGCAAGGATAAGGTTATGTGGACAGGCGTAGCCCGGCACGAGGCAAGGACAACGTTATGTTTTATAAGTTGTGGTTGCATTGAGGACATGTCAAGGATGGACAGGCGTAGCCCGGCACGGGGCAAGGACAAGGTTATGTTATATAAATTGTTGTTACATTGGGAAACCGACAGGCGGCAAGGACAAGGTTATGTGAACAGGCGTAGCCCGGCACGAGGCAAGGACAAGGTTATCTTATATAAATTGTTGTTGCATTGGCGAAATGTCAAGGATGGACAGGTGTATCCCCTGGACGCGACAAGGACAAGGTTGTGTTATATAAATTGTTGTTGCATTCGGAAACCGACACGCGGCGAGGACAAGGTTGCGTTATATAAATTGTCGCTGCATTGGGAAACTGGCACGCGGCAAGGACAAGGTTATGTTTTATAAATTGTTATCGCATTGGGTAAATGTCAAGGATGGAAAGGTGTAGCCCGACACGCGGCAAGGACAAGGTTATGTTATATAAGTTGTTGCAATGGGGAAATGTCAAGGATGGACTGTCGTAACCGGTACGAGGCAAGAACAAAGCTATGTTCCTTCTCAGAACTACTCTAGAATAAGATTGTTTCACATGTTTTGACATAGGAAGAAAAAAAACAGGCGAAGAACATACTGTCTTACTGAATACGTGAGTATAATGGAGCATTTTCAGTTTTAAGTCATAGACAAAGAACAGTAGATAAATTTTATTCAGGGTTCACAGAATCTCAAATATTAGTAGATCCAATAAATGTTGATGATGATGAAGATGAAATAGATCCAATGGAGTGGATACACTTAATATTTGAAGAGTTTTTACAATTTGCTAATCGAGAATTAATGCACTATAAAACTAGTTATTTTGGCATGTCTGTAACAAATTCACAAGATCCTCCTAAAAGTTTTTACGTAAGCGTTAGGCGGTTTGATCAAATTAATATGGAAGCAGTTTTAAATAGTCTAGACAGGGTTCAAAGTAATCAGAGCTTTTTCTTACATGGGCCACTGAAATTTACCTGTGTTTATACACAAATACACACAGGGAACTGTTTTAGTGTTTGTCAAATATGCACGAAAAACAAAGGTATCATAACGATTGAAAATGACGATCTTTTATGTCTGCCTAGATCAATTGCTGTAGGAATTGCCAAAATTGATAGCGACAAAAATTATGCTTCGGTAAAGAAGTGTGGAAAAAAACAAACAGAAAAAGCAATAAGTTTCTGTATTCTTGTAAATAATACAGGATTTACAGTAGACGACATAGCTTCTTTTGAAAAACAATTGAAACATAAATATTCATTCACAGTGTTTGGGGATCACAATGGAAATCGTGTTTTGTATAAATCTATAATAAACAGTGACAAACATATAACTTGTTATATCATAATAATCATTTTAATGTTATTGTGAATATACACAGAGAATTTAAATGTACATATTATTGTAGACAATGTAGCTTTCCGTTTCAAAATAAGAAAAGACAAACATCGTTGTGATTTGTCCTGTTCTAAATGCCATCTTCAAGGTAATAAAACATTTGACCAGTTTGTATACTGCCAAAACTGTAATCTTGATTTTAAGGGACAACTTTGTTTTCAAAATCATTTTAAAAAGGTGTGTTTTACCCAAAAGAAATATCTGTTTGCAATACGGAAAAAGTTTGCAATATATGTTATAAATTACATACTTTACGAAAAAGAAAAAAACCACATGTATGCGGAGAAATTTTTTTGTTATGTACGTAAAAAATATGTAACAGCTGGTCATTTATGTTACATTCAACCGTACAAAAGTAAGCAATTATGTAAAATTTCATAATCTTTAATATTGATTTCGAATGTACTCAAGAAAAAGTCTTTAATTTAGAAAAAAATAGATTCGAACAACAGCCAAATTTATGTGTACTTTATCAGGCTTGTGATGAATGCTTCGATACTTATACCAAATTACAAGTTTGCCATAAGTACGGTGTAAAGGAATTGATATTTAAAAAAGATCCTGTACGTGAATTAATAGATTATATTACATTACCACGTACAATACTTAAAAGACATAACTGTTATTGCACACAATCTTAAATCTTATGATGGGCATATTATACTTAAATATATGGTTGGTACTCTAGGTTGGCTGCCTGAATTAATCATGAACGGTACAAGAATTTATAGAATAAAATACAGAAATATAATATTGTTAGATTGTTTAAATTTTATACCAATATCTTTGGCTAGGTTTTCAAAAATATTCCAATTACAAGAAACAAAAGGAAATTTCCCATATCTACTTAATATAAAGGAAAACGAAAATTTTGTTGGAAAAATATCTGATCAAAAATACTATCGCCCTGAAGCAATGGCTTTAGAAGAACGCAAAGGGTTTGAAAATTGATATACTGAAAAGGAAAACTCTTACATTTTCGATTTGCTAAAGGAATTAATAGACTATTGTCGAATGGATGTACAATTATAGTGTTTTGGTGCTTCAAAATTTAGGAAAGAATTTGTCAGTGAAAATGGGATTGACCATTTCAGAGAATGTGTGGCTATTGCTAATGCTTGCATGAATGTGTATAGAAAGCGCTTTATGCCCATTAACACGATTTCTGTACTACCTTTTGGGGGCTATTGTTTAGGAGACAAAAGTCGCGTATAGCATTAATTTGGCTTATTTGGTCAGAGAAAAAAGAAGGCATTTTCATACAACATGCATTAAATGGAAGAGAAGTAAAGATTTTAAATCATAAAGTAGATGGATATAAAGAGGATAATAAAACAGCTTACTTTTTCATGGATGTTTTTATCATGGTTGTGTAAAATGTTTCACAGATAGATGTTCATTTATTTATGGGTCTCACTATGAAACCATGAACTCTAGATATGAATAAACTGAAAGAATCACAAACCAGTTAAAAAAAGCTTTTTATAACGTTATAGAATTGTGCGAATGTGAATTTAAAACTATGTCAGAAACTGATAAAAATCTTAAAACTTTTGTAAATGAGTTCTCCTCTCCTCTTCCTGAGCCTCTCGAACCAAGAGATGCATTTTATGATGGACGAACAAACCGTGTTAAGGTATATCATGAAACACATGATATCGAAAAAATATTTTATTATGATGTATGTAGTTTATACCCGTTTGTTATTAAAACTAAACCAAATCGTGTAGGGTATCCAACAATATACTATGAAGAAACTAAATTTCCGCATTTACATCTTATTAATGGAGGTCTTATAAAATGTAAGCTTTTACCACCTACTAATATCTATCATCCGATATTACCCTTCCGTGTAAATGGAAAACTGGTCTTTCCTTTATGTTATAGCTGTGCACAACTAGAAAATCAATCAACGTGTAATCATGTCGATGAAAAGAGATATATGGAAGGAAATTGGGTTATAAACGAGGTTAAAGTAGCTATTAATGAAGGCTATGAAATGTTAAAAGTCTATGAAATCTGGGAATATCAAATGCTCGGTATGCTAATGAAAAAAATAAAGAAGAACTTTTTGAAAAGTATGTAAGTCAGTTTTTAAAAATAAAGACAGAGGCTTCAGGATGGCCTTCACATTGTGACACTGAAAAAAAGGAAAGAGTTCATTGAAAATTTTAAAGAAAAAAAGGAATTAAATTAGATCCAGATAAAATAGATTTTAACTCCGGTACAGGTGAATTAAGCAACTTAATGTTGCACTCCTTCTGGGGAAAATACGCCCAAAGAGACGACCTTCCAACAACCGAACTAGTGTCAGAATATTCTCGTTTAGTAGAAGTTTTAAATAACCCAAGCGTAGAAATTCATACATACCTACCAGCAACAGACGCCATTATATATGTTGTTTGGAGTAATGTTAAGGAAAGTCCTAAGAGAAATCTTACTACTAACATTCATATTGCTGTTAATACCACAGATCATGCTCGCCTCGAGCTTTATTCATATCTAAAGAAATTGAACGAACGTGTTCTGTATTTCGATACAGATTCTCTAATAGCATTATATAGACCAGGAGGTTGGATTCCACCTACAGGAAATTTTCTTGGGTGTATGACCAACGAGTTAGAAAAATATGGTCAAGATGCTTATATAGATAAATTTGTTTCAAGTGGACCCAAACGTTATGCTTTTAGAATAAAATTTGGGGGAAATACAAAGATAATATGTAAAATTAAAGGCATTACATTAAATTCTGGAAATCTATAAAAAATAAACGAAAGTGTAATGACTGATATTGTCTTAAATGATAATAATATGACAATTACGTTACACAATACTCAAATTTCTAGAAAACCTTTAATTACCGAACCTTCTGTTAAAACATTTGGTTTGGTAGTAAATAAACGAAAAAGAATTTCCCATTTCGATACGATGCCTTATGGATACAATAAAAGAATGCGGTTGTAATTTGTTAATTAAATTATGAGGTAAATCTGTAGTAACGTCAATATTAAAAAAAAATCCTTTAAAATCAGACGATGATTATGATTTATCTAAAGCCGAACCTCTACGTCTACCTTCTAAACGTAAATCCGACCAAGAAAACTCATACTTTAAAAAAAATCTTAATTTATCGGTTATAAATCAACCAAAGAAACAAACGTAGAATAGATTCAAAATATTCTTTTTTTAATAAGGTTCCTAAATTGTCTATTTCAAATAAAACACAAAAACGAACAATAGATGAAGAACAGATATTTGATTCTAAACAATTTAAGCCAAATATAAAATGACAAACATCTGAGTGCTTCAACATCTTCTTCAATCCACGTTCACATTTGTCATTTAAAAATAATAACGAAACATTCATACAAAAGATTTAAAAAGAGATATGGAGCTTCGTTTTTATTCTAAACATATGAATGCAAATAAAAATAAAAGATATAAGCCGTATATCTTAAACAAAAAAAAAGTTTATTCGAGATCATAAAGATTGTGATTCTAATCAAATGTACGATTCAGAATTAAACAGACCAAAGAAAAAAAAACTACATAAATCTTATGATATAGTTAAAAATATAATATAAAATATTTGATTCAACAGATGACTTGATTCAAAATGATATTGTCAAGAACAAATTACATGAAAATGTAGAAATGAAAAAAGAAGTTATCGATAAAAATTTTAAAACATTCAAAAAAGTTAGTGCTGGTCAACCCGTGGAAATGAAAGACCTATCTCAAGGTGAAATCGTGGAGGAAAGTTTTAATAAATTTAAAAAAGTGAATACTGGACAAGCTGTGGATATGAAAGATTTGTCTCAAGGAGAAATCGTGGAGGAAAGTTTTAAAAAATTTAAAAAAGTCAATCCTGATAAAGATGTGGAAATGGAGAATATATCCTCAAATTTAAACGATTTGGAAAACGAAATACCGTCGGCAACTGTGGATCCTAATATTACAAAATTTAAATGTTCTAGTACAATGCAAGTTGCAGGCCCCTCACGTAGTGGTAAGTCCACATTTGTTAGAAGTTTGTTTAAACGCAGACTAACTATTCAGTGAACCCATAAAAAGATGTTTATGGTGTCACCCTTCCGAATATCCTCCTCCTCCTTCCGTTGAACGAGAGTTTAATAATTGTACGTTTAATGTATGAATGCATGAAGGAGTGCCCGATTTGGAAACAGTAAAAAACGGTGATATTGTGGTTTTAGATGACATGATGCAAGAGGCAGACAATGATAATGTATCAAATTTTTTACTAAAGATTCGCACCATAAAAATGTTGGAGTAATTTATATATTACAGAATATTTTTCCGCAAGGTAAAAAATTTAGAACTATGTCATTAAATTCAAATAACATTATAGCGTTTAAAAGCAATAGAGATAAGTTACAAATAGATAGATTATTTCAGCAGCTTGAACCGAGAAGTTCAAAATTTTTGTTGGAGGCATTTGAAAAGGCTACCGAAAAACCACACGGCTATTTAGTACTACACTGCACACAGCACATTCCAGATAAATATCGCTACAGAACGGGAGTGTTACCTGACGAAAACGTATAGTGTTTTATTTCTAAAAAGAAAAATGGTTGCTACTCTAAGTCCAAAAGTTTTTAAAAAAAGTCTGCAAATTATCTTCCCCCACAGTTGTAAAAGAGTGCGCTAATCTAGCAGTTCTCAGTAAAGAAAAACCTAGGTTACGTAAAAAAAATTTAAGCGAAGCCAATCCCGGGTTGTTAAAAGCTATTTCCGAATGTGTACTAAATGTTAGCAACGGTAAGGTACCAATTTCTAATAAGTGTAAGAACCGCTTTAAAAAGCATAAAAATTTGTGGAGAAAATTAGCAGAAAAAAAGACGTGTTTAAAAAGGAAGAAGAATATAATTTTACAAAAAGGAGGGTTTTTACCAGCATTTATACTACCTGTATTGAGTGCATTAGGAAGTGCTCTAGTGTCAAAGCTTGTTTAAAATCATGAAATACGGTAAAGAAATTATGTTACTTTATACACAACCTGAAAGTTTAAAAAAAATGTTACTGATAAAACATTAGAAAATTTATCTAACGATATAGAAAGTATACAAAAACAGTCTATGTCGGCTGATGAAAAGTGGAAATTGCTTAAATATAAATTAATAACTTATCACGATATTGTATGAAAGCTTCGAAACCTTACATACAATCGTAAGAAAGCTTATGGAAAGAACCTATCAGAGACGAAGAGGAAGACACAAATTTCGAAAACGATTTGGAATCCTATCCACCTATACTTAAAATTAAAAAAAAAATAAGGTTAAAACAAAATAAAAAAGAAAGAATCAATAAAACTAATAAAAGCCGATCCTCCTGTTGATTTCAGATATAAACCCTACAATTTGCGTTCTATTAAATCTAAATGGCAGAAGCTCTAACCGAAAGATAGAAAAATTTACTCAACAAATACTATTCTAAAATTAACAATTATGCAGGGCCTGGATCCATTAGTAAGCTACACAAAGCAACAGGTATATCTAATAAAAAAAATAGATAAATACTTACAAGGGCAAGACAGTTATACTTTTCATAAAATCGTAAGAAAACGATTTCCTACTAAACATTATCATGTTACTAATAAAGACGATTTGTGGGAAAGCGACTTAAATGTGCTAACAAATATTAAAAAATATAATAAACCTTACATTTATATTTTAACTATAATAGATGTATTTTCCGAATATGCGTGGGCCGTACCTTTAAAATCTAAATCAGGTGCAGAAATCATTAAGCGTTTGATTATATATTTAATCAATATAAACGTGTACCAAAAATTTTACAAACAGATAAAGGTACAGAGTTTACTAACAAGCAATTTCAATCTTTTTAAAAAACCGTGGAGTCATACATTTTACCACAAAAAATAATGTGAAAGCTAGTGTGGTAGAGAGATTTAATAGAACACTAAAGGAAAAAACGAGGAAATACTTTACGTATAAAAAATACTGACAAATATATAGATATATTACCTGAATTATTGGAGTCATATAATAGTTCATATCATAGATCAATAAAAATGGCTCCAATAGATGTAAAAGTAACTAACATAATCATAGTTTATGATAATTTGTATGTAAAGGCATTGCGCACAGAACATATATTTAAACCACCAAAATATAAGATAGGGGATCACGTTCGTATATCTACACTAAAAATGAAGTTTGATAAAGGTTATGAACAAAATTGGCCAGTTGAAATTTTTAAAATAAAACAAGTAAAAAAAAAATACCGGTTATGTATAAATTAGAAGATTTGGATGGTGAAGATTTAAACGGTATCTTTTATCCAGAACAAATAAAAAAGTACAACTTCAATCAATTTTTAAGATAGATAAAATTTTAGACGAAAAAGGTAAGGGAAACAGTAAAGAAGTACTAGTAAAGTGGAAAGGATATCCTTCGAAGTTTAGTTCGTGGATAAAACAATCGGATTTAATAACACAATGATTCGAAGAGAAAATTTCTCTATTACGCTTACAAGTAATGGATCCACGGACCACTTTAAAAATAATACGATACCTAGTTTTTGCAATATGTTACCTCAGCGAATTGTTTTGCTAGGTGAATGGGAAGTAGCTTTAACCAAAATAAGATATCCTGCAATGTTTGTAAGTATTACAAAGAGTGATTGTTTTTTAAAAGGAGATAGAATTCACATAACAAAAACAGGTATTATTACTTTCAGTTTCCGTTACGATTTAGGAGAGTCTACAATTACTGATAATGTAATGCTCTTGAATGAAATTAATCGCGTTTTAGAAAAAAATGCATATGTTAAAACATTTTTAAACATAACTCAAATACAGCATTTGTTAGTGTTAATTCCGCAGCAGCGAATCTTCCACCAAACTTAATAAGGTTGAATAAAAAAAGAACCGAGATGAACCTAAAAAACAAGAAGAAGGCATATCGGACGAGACACCAAAACAAGAAACGGCTCAGTCAGATGAATCAAAACCAAAAACAAATAAACATTATATTCGAAACTTGTATTTATCACGAGAATTAAATAGACAACTAGGCGTTAAATTTGGTACCAACGTGGCAAAGTCTTCACGTGCATCATATCCAATGAATCTGTACTTAACTTTTCCTTATGAAATGTTTGTTTACTCTAATCTGATAGATCCTCAAATGGTTAGCGATACATTTGCACAGATTATCGACACCACAACAGTAGAACTGAATATTGATAACAGACATTTGGTAGTAGAAAAAGCATTCTTTCTTTAAAATTGGGTACCATTGCTGCAACATGATTTGTAACATTATAAAAATAGATTTAAGAACAGGTACAGGAGAATTCTTACCAATTGTGGATGGATTTTCTTCTACTGCTATGCTTTCATTTAAGCCGAAAATAAAATGACGAATCATGACGGGATTGCTAAATACTTTTTAAATCAAGCACGAAGAGGTAACGATGAAAACTCAAATTTTGTATTATATATAGGGAAACGTTTTGAAAAAGGCCATGGCCTTTTTGGTACGCTTAAAGATTTGTGGAGATTTGTATCACCAAGTTTTAAAATTGCTGCAAAAACTGTAGGTAAACAAGCTCTAAATGTAGGTGCAGATGTATTAACAGACGTAGCAGCAAACAGAAAGCAATTTAAACAATCCGTTAATGATAGGGTAAATGAAAGTACTGAAAATCTAAAAAGAAAAGCTAATAAGTCTATAGATACAATGTGAGGATCCGGAATAAAACCTCGTAAAAAAGAAAGAAGGTTCATACTGCAGCTAAACCGCACCACAAAAACAATAAAAGAAGAAAAAGAAGACAAGATATATTTGCTTAGTAATGTCAAATATCGACACATATTCTGCGTTTAAAATATTTGATGGTCAATTCAAACAGGAGTGCATAACACTAATATTATTGAACTTTATACACAAACTGCTATATCGTACAATGCACCACTAATATTTCCCTACCTAGGTAACGCCGACACTTATTTGAATCTTTCATATATGGTATTACGATTACATTGTAAAATTGTTAAAGAAGATGGTAACAATTTTACACCACCTATTGTAGAAACCCCTGTTCCTGAAAAATGTACACTTATTAACAATTCTTTAAATTCTTTATTTCAACAAGTTGAAGCAATTCTAAATAATGTTACAGTATCACAACTTCAACCAGGATATCCATATAAATCATATTTTGAAACACTCTTAAATTATTCTACAGATGCTATGGAAACATGGCTACAGTCATCACTTTGGGAGCTAGATGATCCTGATAAAATGAATGATATCATGGGGAACACCGGTTTAAAATGGCGATATGATATTACAAAAGATAGTAAAGAGTTTGAAATGATGGGATGTTTATACAGTGAAATATGCAACTAGGATACATTTTTATTAAATAATGTATCCGTAACGATTAGGCTGACTCCTTCAACTCCGGAATTCCATCTTATTGGAAAAGGAGAAACTTTAATAAATTCGGCTAAGTTATCTCTTAAACGTGGATATCCACCACCCACCGTACTCTTAGCTTATCAAGAGGCACTTACAAAAAGTAATGCAAAATATCACTTAATTGGCGTGGACTTTCAACCATTTAATATCTCAAAAGGTACTATAAGCAAAAGTACAAATGATATTTTTGTAGGTTAAGTACCTCGCAGAATTATAATTGCTTTCACCACAAATAAGGCATATACCGGCGCTTGTGATGAAAATCCTTACAACTTAAAACATTTTCACGTGAATTTTTGTCAATTATTTGTTAACGGGCAACCAATACCTTTACAACTACTGGCTCCAGATTTTGAAGGAAATAAATATTTACGGTGTTATTAAACATTAAAAGACGGTTTAGGTATTCTTTGCGATGATCGAGGCCATTCTTTACCTTTAGAACACTATACCAAAGAATATACTATATTAGCTTTTGATTTAACATCAGAGATATGAATGCTAACGAACCGTACATTTCAGGTCTACAGCACGGTAATGTTTCTATAAGTGTTGCCTTTAAAAACGCTTTAGCTGAACCGGTAACTATGCTTGTTTTTTGCAGAATATCAAATCTGTTAGAAATAGATGTAAATAGATCCATCTACGTATCATAATGAATACTAATCAAATACATACATTTTTATACAACCACCCTCATACCCGCCCATATTTTATTGGAGTATTTGCACGTAATCAAACACCAAAAAGGCAAATATCTAAATTCCCAATTGCACTGGAGATAAATACAGATCCTAGCAACAAACCAGGGCAACATTGGATATGTATATTTATTTCTAAATCTGGTATAGGAGAATATTTTGATAGTTTTGTATATGCCCTCCTTTATTCAAATATTTTAGATATTTGGCAATATCAATGTGGTAAAAATTGGATTTATAATAGACGACGCTTACAATGTTTTAATAGTTCCACTTGTGAACACTATGTTATTGCATATCTTCTTCACCGATGTTGTAATTTACCAAAAAAAGATTTTGTTACTAAATTTAAAATAAAAGATTTTAAATATAATGATCACGTGATCAGTAAGATAGTGTGTTCCTCTCATACTATCTATAAAATCCAAGGACAACTTCAAACCTGTCAACCAATAAAAGGTAAGAATAATCTAGTTGTATATCCATTTTTGTTTCATTCTTCTCAGTAGAAGCATGTCAACGGGTGCCGGATTTGTGTATGTTAGTTTTTAATTGACAACAACAATAAATATGTAGTTAAAGAACTTTCAAAATGTGGTTCAAATCGTGAAGTTCAAACGTGGTTATTTCAACCTCCTTACGAACGAAAAACTTAAATGAATTGATAAAATCGACCAATGATAATATTACTTTAAAAATACACGGATTAAAATGGGATGACAGTGATGTGAAATACGATCAACTTGAACAAATTTTAGACACATGTGTTAATAAATTTACTGTAATATTCACAAAAAGGGGATAAGAGAGCCAAATTTCTTCGTGATTTAACTGACCGTACTGCTATAAATATCGACGAGATTGATTTTTATGGAGAATCTTTTGCTGCTTCTAATTCTTATTCATGTCTGCATAGTTGTCATAAAATACCTGTTTTAAATTGTGCTCAAAGAAATGTAATAAATCTTTCTTTGCGGTATTCACATGTAGTTGATAGACGTAATGTGTACCCGTGCGATCCAAAACCTAACGAATCACATCTTCCTCCCGATTTGGACCACGTACCTATAATCTGTGACCCCTGCTTTTCTAATGAATATTGTGTTTTAGAATGCATCTCTTTTATATAAATATCGATCATCTTAAGTTATCTAACACTTCAACGGTGAAGGCGACTTTAAGTGGAAGGCTATAAAAATGTAAGTATTTTTAACTTTTTAAACATTTCAGATTGGCCGAGTGGTTAAGGTGTCGTACTTAAGATACGATTCTCTGTAAAGAGAGCGTAGGTTCGATTCTTACATCTGACATATTCTTTTTTATCTTTCCAGGTCTACAGATATTAAGAAAATGAAGCTACACAACAATGGGGAGGACATCAAGTCTCCGGTTAAAGTAAACGAATATGGCTCAACACTAATCGGAGTCCAAAACAGCATATATTTTCTTGATCACGGTCAGAAAAAATTCTTATGTGTAGGGTTTTCACCAGAGTTTCCAGCCAATCTACGTATATTAATTTCTAAATGTGGTGAACATCGAGGCATTGTAATGTATGATTTAACCGAATGGAAAAATGTAATACATTGTATAAACTGTATAGATACCGGTGCTAAAAAAGAAAACTTTAAATAGAAGTGCAACTTAACAGAAGAATTAACATTAGACATAAAACACATATTTGGTACACAAAATCTGCTTTTGAAACAGCATCAAGAAGGAGATCAAATTTCCATCTCTTTAGTTGAAGAAAAGTGGTTAAAATTATGCAATCTTTATCCGATTGTTAATGATATTTTCTATCATCAGTTAAAAGAAACGAAAGAAGTAAAACATTTAATTCTGGCATATTCTAATTATGTAAATGATGTTTTAAATTCTTCTGAGGACATTAAGAATATGTCGTATGCACGATTTACAGAATATATGATTTGTGCCACACCTAGAATCTACCATGAGATACGTTTCTTTCTTCAAAAACAGTTAGTCACGTGTACTGAAAAACGTGACGTTCATTAGTCATGATATCACGTGTATTAAGACGCTTGATGAGAGCGATTCCACAAATGCACACTACCCCATCACTTACCAGCAAAAAATCATTAACAATGGACGTTGTCTATGAAAATCATATGCTGGAGCAGCTCAACGAGATCGGCAAAGAAACAAAACGTCTAACAGTACAAGAGCTAATACCTGATCAAAGATATTTGATTGAAGAAGCCAGATCTGTAAACACAAACTATGGGAAAAGAAATATTGTTAAAATATTAAATTGAGATTTTTTTTCTTCCGTCAAGATTTAATGAAATCTTTGAGCAAACATTAAGTTTTTTAAATAAAAAAGGATACTGTATGGTGTACAAAGGAGGGGACACCTACATATTCGTCAAAAATATATAAAAAGGTAAGCAATATGATCATTCATTAAGAATCAATATTATAGTCATGAAGGTTGATACTTTATTGTTAATTTACATGTATTTTATGCTATTGATATTTATCTGTTGTACGCTTGGTATTTTTAAAATACACAAACTTAAATGTATATGCGCTTCTTGCAGTACATGTATAAATGAAAATGTATAAATAAGAAAGGTACTTTTGATAATGTTCATGATCATGATGTCTGTCACCTCGGATCCTATTTATCTCGGACACAATGTTATAGCAAAAATAACGATTGATCAAGATTTTTTTGTCAACACCTGTGGATCTTATCAAAATTGAGACACATTTAATATTTTATCAAATATTATAAAATATTACGACAAAACAAAAATAGTTGAAATCAAAGTGGGAACAAATCTTGAAAAGTATGAAACAAAAAGAACAGAAATATTTAATGTTTATTTTTCACTTTCCACATTGAATCCGCTGGCAGAAGAAGCACGAGCTACAATAAAATCCAGAGGCTATTGTATAGACCAGCTCGTGACACGATTCGGAAATCAAAACATTTTTAAAAAAGAACAAGATGATGGTGATCAACGTGTATTGGTCGGAGCATTATTTCTTCCTAAAATAAATAAAAAAAATTCATCATAATTTTTTTCATTTACATTACTTATTGGAAACTCGGGAGCTGAAGGAAGAGATACATAGAAATGCATATATTCGACAAATGTACAATTCAACCAGTACAGAAGAAAAGGAAGAAGAAATGGAAGGCAAAGACACTTGTGGAATATATAGTTCACTGTGCTCCACAATAGTTAAAATAATATTTGTTAACATTGGTGAATAAAGAAACATGCAAATTGTTTAAAAATATCTAATATCTGTAAGCATTTTTAAAATAGTGTATTCATAAGTAAAACTTTTAATTATTAAATAAAAATACCAATATAATGTAAACAGTTATTTATATATCATTGTAAAATAAATATCAATGTAATATAAAAATAAATAAAAAAAAAGCCCCTCGGCGAAGTAGGTCTCCGTCGACGGGTCACTGGTCTTTTCAAGGTTGGGGGAATACCTCAACACTTGGCGCCAGTAACCTGTTGGCGGTGTCTGCTTCCCGAGGGGCATATACTACTTTTACCGCTATTTTTTTTTTTTTTGCCTGTATTTTACTGCAATAGGTTTGTGGTGAATAAAGTACCTGCGTACAAATAAAGCAGGTCAGACAGCATGTTCTCATTGTTTTTGAGCCAGAGGACGCACATTGTTGAAGCACTTTACCGCAATAAGTCTGTAGTGAAAATACTAAGTCATGTAATTTAGGTGAAATTTATGCTGCGTACAAAAAACGCAGAAGTCGGCCAGCATGCTCTCATTGTTTTTGAGCCAGGAGACACACACACACACATTGTTGAAGCACTTTACCGTAATAAGTCTGGAGTGAAAACACAAATTTATGTAAATTAGGTTAAATATAGGCTGCGGACAAATATCGCAGAGGACGGGGACAATGTTCTGATTGTTTTAGCTATAAGACACACATTGTTGCAGCAGTTTACGACAGTAAATCTGTAGTGTAGACAAGAGAGTAAGTCGAGTAACGCAGAGGACGGGGACAATGTTCTAGTTGTTTTAGCTATAAGACACACATTGTTGCAGCAGTTTACGACAGTAAATCTGTAGTGTAGACAAGAGAGTAAGTCGAGTAACGCAGAGGACGGGGACAATGTTCTAGTTGTTTTAGCTATAAGACACACATTGTTGCAGCAGTTTACGACAGTAAATCTGTAGTGAAGACAGGAGAGTATGTCGGGTAAATTAGGTTAAATATAGGCTGCGTACAAATAACACAGAGGACGGGAACAATGTTCTGATTGTTTTGAGCTATAAGACACACATTGTTGAAGCACTTTACGATAGTAAATCTGTCGTGAAGACAACGACGAACTTCAATGTAATGAACATTACACAATGAAATCTCTGACTCTGGCTCAAACGTTAATAACGGTGTGCATGTATTTCACTTTTCCATCTCATTGGTCAGCTAAAAATATACTCATGTAGACACTTTGTGAAGAGTGCGTCGCTTGTGCCATACTGTCATCTAATTTTGCTCTTCAATCGCATCTATACATTTTCCTCATTCTGTGTGTTGATGGAATCGTCTTCGGGGTCGACAAAATGTTACTCGTGAATAAATTACAACTTGTATATAGATTCTATTTTGGATGTTTTCTATATTGGCATAGGAGGCCCATCCATCCGAAATGATTCATGTCCCCGGCAAAGTATGCTCCCTTATCAATGATTCCAGGGTAACTGCCCTTCTGTCGGGTACTTCCACAAGAAAGCATTTCCCGGTGCCTCTCCCTATTAAGCCGAATACCCAATGGCCCTCACGCCACATTCCCCTGTGGTATTTGCGGTGAAAAACTTTCGTTTCATCAATCTCCACGGTTATAGGCTCATTATTGTAATCCAGACCACCAATATTGTTTGGATTCTCTTCCAGCCACCACTCTACTTCTTCCCTCATGAAGTTACACCAGTCCACCGTAGTGTGCGTATTCGCCACCTGTGCTTCCCTGCTCAACTTATGTTGCGGATCTTCTAATGCCCAGGAATAAATCATAAAAGTTCAGCTGCTCCAGCATGAGTTTGCTGGATGGACTTCCTTCTGTTGCAAGAAATACATGACCACCGTTTTCCATCAATGCTCTCGTTGTGGTTATGCAGCGCACATGGCTCCTGGCAATTCTCACACACCTTGCTGTTAGAGATTAATCTTCTCTGCGCCAACCATTGCAGCACTCCCAGTATCCCAACAAATCTGCGGCTCAGATCTGCCATGCGCCAGAACTCTCCAAGAACCTCCTCTCGGTTGAAAATGTCGTCTTCAGGGACAATAGACAAGTTCCTCTGAGCCATTATCCAAGAGAAAAAATTGGTTTGCACGTCACAAAATAACTTGCAAGAATGAGAATATCTGGAGAAGTATGGTTTAAGAGTAAGGCTCTTCGACCCCTAAGGTCGTGATTGACTACCATTCTTTGACGTCACTCAGAAGGGGTAGGTACGAATTAGGAGGGGAGAATTGTAGCCTTTAAAGCATAGCAACACAAGGTTGACTTTTCCCAAACAGAAGGATTGGAAAAACAGCGAAGAGGGGCAGCGGATACCTCCCCCCCCCCCTCTAGAACACTGTTACCGTAAAAATAACACATGTGAATGAAATTTAGGAGTACTTCAATTGTAATATTTCATTTGCAACGTTCTTACTTTCTCTACCACCAACATATTAGGTATAGAAGGTATTGCATGCCATCGAAAAATTGGAAATACGGATTTCACAGGGAACAGATCTTTTGAGGCCCCGTTAATTAAAAACAAACTCCACGTGCGTACGCGTGAGTCTTAGCAGCATAAACATTAAATGAAAACTCAGTTAAACACCACACATGGTATTTAAATTCCCTCATATTCCAAAAATGGTCATGAAGGTTTTCAAGAAAATCGCCTAGCAAATCAGCAGTTAGCTACTGCGTGGGAAGTGTTCCCGAAACTTTGATTTTTTGAAAAATGGCTGTACGATTTTCAATGAAATAGTATATTGGACAATGCAGTTAAAGCCGTGGTTATAAATGGAACAATAATGATTCCTTATTGTCAAGTGAATCATGTTTAGAGCAGCTCTCGTAGTTCCCCTTGTCTCCAGAACACGAATGTTGGTGTTCCTGACTTATTTCAAAACCATTTCTATATTTACCGTCCAATATAACTCCTCACTAAAAATCCTTAAACTTAAGAGTTAGAGAGGGGGGAGGAGAGAGAGAAAAAATCAATCACTGCATGCTTTTTATTTTTTTGTGTTTCTTCATCACTATTGATTATCATCAGTTCGCGCATTTTTTATTGTACATGCTATTACTTAATATAAAATGATCATTATTTAAACCTAAAAATGTGCCGTTAGCATGGATGTTACAGCATAAAATTAACAACTTGGGTTGCTATACTTATTTGGCTTAACTTCTCGGAGTTATGTATATGAACATAGACTTTTTAGTGTTATGTGGCCTGTGAAACGATTGTAATAAACGGGCTTGCTGAAAATCTGGAATGAAAAACCAGAGAATGACCATCACTTAAGATGTATTAAAGTTGTGAAACAAGCCTGGTACCCTTGATGTTACACAAAAGACAGGAAGCACCTCATAACTTGGCTGATGGGTTTTCCCTTCGCTACCTGGCCAACAAGCAATGCAGCTTACTTCTGGAAAGTTTCACCGATTTGTATAGAAGTCACTTTACTTAAGGTGATGCACAATATGTAACATATCCTATCGAAATTTATACACAATGATAGTAAATATTACTGTCATATTTCAAAATTCTAAATAATGCGATTATTAAAATAATAATTGTGTACTATCAAAACTCAGTGTTGCAATAAAACTGACTGTTCTAAAATACTCACATACAAACATTCAGTTTTACAGAATATGAGTACACAATTAGATCTATCATGGTTAGTGGTGACAAGTTATTACTTTTCGTAATTTCTAGATCGCGTAATCTTTCAAAATTTGATAATTTATTACTAAGACCTGGCACATAAGTTCGAAAAAGTGTTTAACATATTAGTGAAAATTTGCAGCATGTGTAACATTTTCAGTACAGAAAATGTTGGAAATATGTGATGTGTTCCATGCACATAACTTTCTCTAGCTGTTTCACAAACGGAAGATTATTATTTTATCTACGTATGTAATCTAGATAAACATGAACAGAATTGTCTTATTACTTGCTTCCTTGTAGGTAGAAGGGAAATAAGGGGATTATTACAATATTATACACAAATATTTTAAAGGCGGTCGGTCGATATGTGAAACAATTCAGGTTCTGTTAGTTTTGTATGGTCACGTTTGAGAAAACTTTATCAGTTTAAAATTAAAATCAATACCAATGGACATCTGGAAAGCGGCCAACTCTACAAGCAAACCATGCATGACATTAGGATCTAAATTTTTTGTGCAGTACGATTTTGTCTATCTCTTACGGTATAACAAACAGTTGGGGAAAATTTT